>JAPQRQ010000028.1:12108741-12130134 GCA_037367365.1 Apogon talboti | reverse complement strand
TCACTTACAGACATTACACCCCAATCACGCTAATAAGCCGCTTGAGTTTTATATATCTTATAACAATTTTATAGACAAAGTATACTATTTATAGTCGCGGCGAAGTGTGATTTGGGGGGGGGCGAAATAATTTCCTCTTCCTAGGGGGGCGTAAGTAAAAATAATTGAGAAGCACTGGATTAAGTGAATTAAATGTGTAATACCACTGATGGCCACTAGGGCTAACTCCAAAAATCTGTGGCTCTTTTAGACTTACATTGAACTTCTCTGTAAAACTACTATACTTTTTTTTTTTTCATAAGTCTGGTCTCATGTATGTTATTTGAACTGTCTAATAAGAGTTCTGGTGTATCTTTAAAGATCCCCGGTTAAATAGAAGGATTTGACGTCTGCCGTGTCAGGTTTAGACTGACAGGAGTTTGTGTTTATTTAATAAGACACATTTTTCCCTTAAAGACATCTCCACTGTAGTTGTGGTTAACAAGTTATATATAAAACACAATATAAAATGACTGTTACGCAATGCTTGATGAAGTCAGTAAGCTAGCGTTTAGCATCACTTCACCCCTGAACCTACAAATATACAGATACACATTAACTTTACTGATCCTCATGGGGATATTTTTTCACCAGTTCATTAAAAACAGAATAGATGGCTCTGACCCCTGATGCTCCTGCACCTCTGCCAATTTTGTCCAAATACGGTCACTTCCGGCTGCAAAAAGCCAACATGGCACCGGCCAAATTGTAACAAACTGGTTTCAAATAATTAACTAAGTGGGCGACGTCACAGTTCCTCTGTCCGTTAGTTCTGTACCTATGGCTACAACCCAAAAATACTACGGAAACCAAACACTATGTGATCCTACATCTTAAACTCAACCTGACAAGTCGCATCATAGCCAGTGCTATCAGCTTCATGCCGTATTGCAGATAGAAGTTTAGTTTTGTGTTATATCTTAGGTCTTTGGAAATGGATTTAGTGCTCTGTCTGCAATAAGACTATTCCAGAGCCAGCACTGTTTACTGCTTTACAGCGTTAAAACACTGTAAATACTAAGCCTCATATACTAGAGCACTGACTACTATCCTTACTGCTGTTTCACATTAGGTTAGGTGTTCATATTTATGTTTGATTCTTTCTTCTGCGCTCTGTTCCTTTTTATTCTATGTATTTCGGACCTGTGTACTCAGATCTTAGACCTCTAACACGGTGGTAGAGATCATAATCATTTTTCCCCCTCACCTGTTGTTCCAGAGTCTTGTAGCCACATAGGGTGTTGATGACTTCCCCGACCTGTCCAAAGAATCAGAGACGAGGTTATAACCAAGTTCAAAATACCAGAAATAATACCATCGGGTCATATGGGACAGACACGGTCCTCGTACAGGGCTGCTGTACCTGTCCCCTGCCATTCAGACCGTGAACTTACAGTGTGCAGAATGTCCACAGCTCTGACAGGTAGAACAGATAACAACAGAAGCCCACCACGACCAGCCAATTCAGCCTTTCTAATCAACTGTAATCTCCAGGGTGTGTGTGTGTGTGTGTGTGTGTGAGGGTATTGGATGATTCTGTCATTAAATTTTCCAGCATAGCTCCACTGCTTCCACAGACTGTATCAGTGCTGTGAGCAGTGGGACAGGGGTGATATCAGGCTTATGGAGGGTGGAGGGCACCAGGAAGGACCACCGTTTCATTTAAAGGGAGAAATCTCCCCAGGGCATACAGTGCCCATCATAAGTATTCACCCACTTGGATGTTTCACCCTTTCATTGATTTCATAAAGTAATCATGGTCAATAAAATTTGGCTTTTTTCACACAAAAATTTATTGGGAAAAAACTCTTTAATGTCAAAGTGAAAACAGATTTCTACAAATTCATGTCAATGAAACAAAAACATATAACGAAAAATAACTGTTTGCATAATTATTCACCCCCTTTTAAATTTCATGGTCTAATTCAATAGAGGTCCATCCAATTGGTGCCAACAGTCTCACAATTGGTGAATTGAGGATCACCTGAGAGATGTGGGTGTGTCTCAAGTGACTGAGGTATAAAACACCTGGGTCTGGAGGGTCCACAGACTGGTTGATCAGTATTCCTGGCTACCATTACACCATGAAGACAGAAGAACACTCCAAGCAACTTGGGGAAAGGGTTATTGAAAAGTACAAGTCAGGGGATGGATACAAAAAAATGTCCGATTCACTGAACATCCCCTGGAGTTCAGAGAAGTCAATCATCAAGAAATGGAAGGACTATGGCACATGTGTGAATCTGCCTAGATCAGGCCGTCCTTGTAAACTGGGTGACCGTGCAAGTAGAGGATGTTGTGGAATTTGGCTATTGGAGGCAAATAAGATGATGTCCCAAACGATCAATGTACTTTCAGTGTATTTATTTGAAGCTTCAAAGGTACCCGTCATACAGAGGTAGAGCAGTCTGCAGGAGGAGTACAAAGACAGGGAATTTGCTTGTCTCTCTTATACAGAAAGGAGGTGTAACCCCCCCTTTTTTCCCTCTTCCTGTGCTGCTTTGATGTCAGAGTACCAGAGAATTTACATGTGATAGATTGGCATATGTGGGGGTCAGGAAGAGATAACCCTAGGTGAGAAGATTTTATGTCCTGTTGACCAACCACAGGGTGTAATTAAACAACAGCTCAGCAACTGTTCAAACAGTACACTAAAATTGCCATTACAAGGACTAGTGAGAGAAGCCACCAAGACCTGTGACTACTCTGAAGGAGTTACAAGATTCAGCTGATGAGGTAGGAGACACTGTGCATATCGCAACTGCTGCCCAGGTTCTTCACCGGTCAAAGCTTTATGGGAGAGTGGCAATGAGAAAGCCACTGTTGAAGAACATTCATATTAGATCTCCACTAGAGTTTGCCAAAAGGCATGTGGAAGACTCCACGGTCAAGTGGAAGAGGGTTCTTTGGTCTGATGAGACCAAAATGGAGCTTTTTGATCAGAGAGGACGTTATGTTCGGCAGAAACCAAACACTGCACACTACCAAAAACACCCCATCCCCACTGTGAAGCACAGTGGTGGTGGCATCATGCTGTAGGGATGTTTGTCAGCAGCCGGCCCCGGAAGGCTTGTGAAGGTAGAGGGCAGAATGAATGCTGCGAAATACACCCAAATCCTGGGGGACAATCTTATTCAGTCTGCAAGAGAACTACAGCATGGGAGAAGATTTATTTTCCAGCAAGACAATGATCCGAAGCATACTGCAAACACTGCACAGGAACGGTTTAAAAAGAACCAGGTAAATGTTCTGGAGGGGCCCAGGCAAAGCCCAGACCTCAATCCTATAGAGAATTTGTGGCTGGACTTGAAAAGGGCTGTTCATGCCTGATACCTGCGCAAACTGACAGAGCTTGAAGAATGGAGCAAAATTGGAGTGTTCAGATGTGAAGACTGACTGAGCCTTATCCACACAGACTCAGTGCTGTAACTGCAACAAAGGTGCATCTACTAAATACTGAGTTGAAGGGGCTGAATAATTATGCACAATTATTTTTCTTTATATGTTTTTGTTTCATTGACATTACTTTGTAGAAATCTGTTTTCACTTTGACAAAGAGTTTTTTTCCAATAAATTTTTGTGTGAAAAAAGCCAAATTTTATTGACCATGATTAATTTATGAAAGCAATAAAAGGGTAAATCATCCAAGGGGGTGAATACTTATGATAGGCACTGTGTGTGTTTTACTGCCTATTTCACAGCCATACTGGCAACAATTTGTGACTCCTAGAATTTAGGAAAATGTATTTATTTCCACCAATGCCTTGATTACCACCGTTCTGAGTCATTTGTCACCGGGGGCTGCAAAGTTAGTGATAATTGGTTCCTAATTTCAATCTAAATTATCGGCTTGAATAGAGTAGACTAATTTACTACTTTCTTTGCAGCTTGGACACATTTAAACACAATACAGCCAACACATTTATGGAAGCATAACTTTGACCTGCCATATTAAATGTAATACCTTTTAAAGACTTTTTTAAGGTATTAAATGCAGATGTGTAAATTCAAGACTTTTAAGACTGTTTCAGACCCTGCAGGAACCCTTGCTTGGATTGGAGCCTCCCTAACAATAATAACAATTTAGGTTAATGCTGATTTAAGTGACTCTTATGGTTTGGATAAATGAGGAACCATCTGCATCTCACTTTTTTTTTTGCATTTGGACCATTTGTCAGCAGGATTGATCAAACTGTATATCTGAACAGAAAAACTGACTGACAATATCCACAGTTTGTGGATTCATTTTTAAGTTTTTTTTTCCCTCCACCTTCTGCTCCCTAGCACATGTTATAGTGTAGTTGGAGTTTCAGTGTTCAATGACCAGACAGGTTTCTTCTCAAACTGAGCATTTATTACAAAACATGCTACAGCTTACAGAGCATGAACAGGAAATGAGGATGGCACTCAACATTTTATGTGTTAAACTTTTTCTTTAGCATCAACGCAAACAAAAGGGCATTTCCTGAATAGGGGTGTAAGACCATATTAGTTCCACAAAATATTGTGATATTTCATTTCACGATACTGTATCGCTATTAAAAAGTACTGTATTGATATTTTTGGTATTTATTCAAATGTAGACAGGCAGAGGTTTATTTTTGGTTTTCTTTTATGTTTATATTTTTTTGGGAATCCTGGGAGCTCTTTTATTTCTATAGTCATATGGGTGTTTTGCTCTGTTGTTTGTATAGGACAAAAGCAGTATTGTTATATTGCAGGTCATACATTTAGTTTTTGAAATTGATAACGCAGTTTTGTTAAATTAATGGCTATTTCAAGCATAATAAAAACACTTTTTATTGTCTGAAAGAGGCAGATGTTAGTTTTCAAGGAAATCATCTTTTAAAAAAGAAGCAAAACAAACAAAAAATCAGCCTTGCTAACAGTATCGCAATATACCATATCGTGCTCCTCGTATTGTGATTTGTATCATATCGCTAGATTCTTGCCAACACACACCCCTATTCTTGCTGACTTGAGTTAAAGCGTTTTCTCTGAATAATTATGAGCTTTGTCATGACTCTCTTTTACTGCTAACAATTGACTGAAATGTCTGAAATAAAATAAATAATGTATGCTTTTAATATGAACTTGAACCAACATGAATTGCCTGTTTTTCCTCTTAATTTAAATAAATTGGTCACAACACATATGGGCTTTCAAGACCCTTATCAATAGATAGATAGATAGATACCTAGATATACTTTATTGATCCCCATCTGGGAAATTGCACTGCAACAACAGCATTAGCCATTGTAAAAAATAGAATACAAGAATAAGAAATAGACCACGAGAGTAAACACACTACGCATAATAAATTAGAAGTACAAATAGAACTGGATAATTTAACAGTAAGGTGCCATAATAAACTGTAATGTACAAGTGAAATGTAACAATAACCTGGATGTCTATGAGAACGATCATAATATATAGTTCCACAAATTCCAAAGAAGCCCATTTCATAAAATTGAACACCAGGATTTTCCCTGACAGTCACATCTTCACACTTCATTAACACTGTTTCAAGTGCAGGGGAAAGGTCTGGCACCATCCGGTATCCTTCTGGAACACGAGTAAAACCTCATCTCTTGAAATAAATCAACAAAAGGACGCAATGACAATGACTTTGCAAAATAGTGTTTTTAGAGAAGATGGATGAGAGTCCTTTATTTATTTCTTTTTTTAACTTAGACAGTTTCCATAAGTGGATGAAATGACCTGGAAGTATATCAATGTCAGCCAAGATAAGAGTTCTCTAAATTCTTTAAATGCAAAGAAAAAGAGCTTCAATGCTTAGTTTTTTCTTTAGCATAGGACACATCCTTTACCAAAGGAGAAGACGGAATGATAACCCAGAATTCACTATAGGGGCAACATCTGTGAATGATCGCCACAACAGGGAGAACACGCATTTAGATCTTATTCCATAACTGTCTAATATAATGATACTTGTTGGTGTAAAATGTGAAGTTAATGCAGCCGAACCAGTGCTCAGTTTAAATGGGTCAGATCATCATTGCCTTTAGTTATATCAGTGGTTCCCAAAGTGTAGGGCGCGCCCCCTGGGGGGGGCGCAGTGCCATTGCAGGGGGGGCGCAGTATGGATGAATGAAAAAAAAAAAAAAATCAATGCTTGACTGCTAGCATAATGGACAGGTTTGTGACGGGGCTCCCACCTAAATGTAAAGCAGAAGACGAAGCATCGCCAAATGTGCTTCCAAACCAGCTTTCTTTAAAGCCAAAGTGTAGAAAATATGACGAAGCATATCTTGCCTTTGGTTTCACCTGTACAACGGTGGGTAATGAGGAGAGACCACAGTGTGTTGTCTGTCTTAAAGTACTAGCTTCTGACAGTTTGAAGCCGAACAAGCTAAGACACCACTAAGAGACAATGCATCCAGAGCACAATGACAAGTCAGTTGAGTTTTTCAGACAAAAACTCGCAAACTGCCGGGCTCAACAGTGTCTCTTTACTAAAGCTGCATCCGTACCGACAAATGCTGAACTGGCTTCATATAAAGTTGCCTACCGAGTGGCACAGTGTAAAAAGCCACACGCGATTGCGGAGGAACTAATCCTTCCCTGTGCTATGGACATGGTTTCAACTATGAACTATTGCACAGAGAGGCTTTTTAAAAAATATATTGATAGCAATGTTGAATATTGTTTCAAAGTAAAAAACCAAATCTCATTACACGGTTAAGGTGCTTGAAATTACGTAACGTAATGCCCCCTAAAATAAAAGTTTACCAAGGTAGGGAAAAGGAAAATGAGGCGACATAGAGGAATTAGTAAAGCGTCTTCAGTTTCACTTTCACTTTGTTCGGTCGTATGGTGTGACACCCCCCCCATCCCCCCTTCCGTCACCGGCATGTGCCCCCATAACATTCCTGATTGCCACCTATCTGGACCCGGGCCCGGCGTCATCTGTTATTATTATTTGTGCATACTCTATATGTTATATTTTCTGTGCAGAGATTAAAATATAAATGATAGTTAATGTAAACAAACCCGTGTGTACTCTTTTATTTGCTCACCCAATGAGAATCGATAATAGAATCAATAAAGAATCGGATTGATAAACAAAATCGATAATGGAATCGGAATCGTTAATTTTTATCTATTTCCATCCCTAATTAGAACACAGAAGAAGTACCCAAGATGCATTTTTTTGTAGTCCATCTTCAGAGCATTGTAGTTTCATTGTAGTATCTGTTTAGTGTAAACGCAACCACAGTCTAAGTATGAACACTCCTTTTTGTCTTTCCCTGATCCCATGACGTTTTCCGCTGAAGGCAAGGAAAAGTGGTAAAGAAAAGTAGAAATCAGCAGTTTTTTCGGACTTTTCAGACATACCTTAGATTTTGGTATAGCATATGCATGGACAAGTGTGATGTGGCATTAAAATGACTATATGAAAGGAAACACCATTTAACGCAAACATGTCTTTTTCAGAACTTGTCATTTTCAGTTTCTAGTTTCACCTTGAGGGTTGTTGTTCTTTGATGCAGAAAGGGTTAAAAATGTAACACACAGATTGCAGAAGAAAGGAGAATGACAACCCTGCTACTGTGAGATTGAATATTCTCCTTTATACCCACAGAACACATCCTGTGAGCCGGTCTAATATTACAGCTCCTCAGGTGTTTTTTCATAGCCAAATATAAAAGAAAAAAGTTATGCTGTGACTTTGTGTGTCAATCAAGTTCAATTCCTTCACTATTGTTATTTTGCGATTATTATTATTATTAGTTTTGATGGCTATGGCTGGGTGTAACTTCTCAAAAAAGTTGAGATGCCAATATGTTGACCTCAACACTTGTTTTTCCCAATGCTATAATAAGACTTTCATAAAAATCTAATTGCATTATATATTATATTAAAACTCTTTATTTTACATTAACGTTTAATATTAAATTCCATATTTAACTCCTTATTCCTCCCCACAGCCATCAGACTGTACAACAGTTCTCAGTAAACCCCCCCTTCACAGCATGCACATGTGCAACCACAATGTAAATGCTATTTAACCCTAATTCTAATTCTATATTTGTTTAAATACCAAATTTATTATTTTTTCTTTTATATTTCATTTTTCACTCATTTGTGGTTTTTCTACCTGTCTTTTTCTCTGCATTTGCTTGTTGTATGTTGTTGCTGTAAACTGTGAAATCTCCCCACGGTCATCGTATCTTATCTTATTTTATTTTATTTTATTTTATTTTATCTTACCTTATCTTATCTTATCTTATCTTATCTTATTTTATTTTATCTTATCTTATCTTATTTTATTTAATTTTATCTTATCTTATTTTATTGTATTTTATTTTATTTTATTTTATTTTATCTTATCTTATCTTACTTTAACTTTTAAAGTCATTTACATCTTTATACACTCCAACTTAAAACATAAAAATGTGCCAAATCTGCATGGACTGAAACTGATGAGATTTACTTTCAGGTATTGAAATCTGGTATTAAAACTACATCAGGAATTTTTGTATACTTGACAGGATTAAAAATAATTAAAGAAGTGGAATAAAAGTAGTGAAGTTTGGTACCCAGCCCTATTTATGGCACAACAATAAATAATTAAATAAATAACCAAAGGATTAAGGATTGCTTTGGGACGTCATCCACGGGAATATCTGTTTCACTTATTTCTTGCTTGTGTTTTCTACTTATATAAGAATCAAAAACTCAAATAGTATGAGTTTATAATTTTAGTTTAAGTGAAAATATCACAGCCCCCTCGCTCGACTGAGGGTAATTGTGTGCGTGATCTCAATTTAACATCTTTTAGTCATCCCTCTGGTGACCAAACAAAAACACTTCTATAAACTCAACAGCTTCACATCTTTTTAACAAGGCACGTCTTCGTACTATTGTCCTCTCCACAGCTCGCTTATCAGTAAATTTATGCAGCCCAACAAAGCACCCCCAGGCCTGATTCTTGTCGAGGGCATTCTCAGATCCCCTACGCTCACACAGAATAAAATAAAAACGACCCTCATATTCAATTAGAAAGTTTTGTGAAGGTAGAAACAGCGAGGTCAGGTAACGGTTTGATTTTATTCATTACAGACTCTGGCGCTTTTCCAGCTGACTCTGCCAATACTTTAATTCCCTGTGTGAAATTCATATGTACCATAAAAATAAATAAATAAATAAACATTTTTTAAAAATCAAGGTGCCTGTGACGACTAGAAGACGTTTGAGACATTAAATCATCCTTTAAACTTATTTGCTCTGCTGTCATCTGCATTTATCGCTTTTATTAATCAACCTGCACTGCTCCACAATCTCCAAATGTTTCATGTTTATTTTAATTTCCTTGTGTACATAGAATAGAATAGAATAGAATAGCCTTTATTGCCATTGTCCCTGTCATTGTCCACAGTGAAATTAGGAGTGCTACTGCAGTCACTGCAACAATATTGACAAAAAACCAGTACCACCGAAAATAAGAACAGAGCAAATATAAAATTACAAAAACTAAAAATAAGATGAGAAAATGGAGTATAAATTTAGCAATTTTACAAAATAACATAAGAATAGAGCTAAGTAGAATCAAAAAATAAAAACAGAAAAACATGAATAGATGCAAATTTACAGTATTAATAATATTAACAGTATGTATTGCCTATGAAAATAGTATATCAATGAACTGTATGTATTCCTATGAACCCAAGTCTATATAAAAATAGTGCATTTATATTTTGATAAGTATTGAATAAATATTGCATTGTTTTTCAGAATAGAAGATTATTGTATGACATATTGCACATAATTTCACATTTGTTCCAACAAATGTGAAATTATAGGAAGAGATTTTTGAGGATACATTGATATGCCATATATGGTATTGTTGTGCTGCAGAACAACTTAATGATATTGAATTCAGCAGACACCATTAACTAAAACCTTGCCAGACTTTTGTGACTTTATAAGCTTATCCATGCATGAGGCTGACATGTGGAACCGCCGCTACATTTACATAATGAGCAGCATCTCTGAAATGTTAAAACATCCATTACAGCATGTTTGTTTGGTATTACATGTTAATGGGTCCTTCCAAAGCAATGTCATTCATCTGGAAGGACTACACACTGATAATGAGCATGATTTAAGGGAGTTCATGTAAAGGGTTTGATTCACAGACACAGACCATGACAAAGGCTCAGATCTAGTCACATTTCAGACTGAGGTCTAAATGTATCTGTAACAGAGTGTTTTAGTTCTAGTTCTTAAATTGGACCAATTTGCATTGAATTTGTAGTAAATTCCATCTTTTTTTGAAACTAATAAACATTAAACCACTCAGCTTGGTTCACTCCAGTAGAAAACCTTGAATATCAGGAAGAATTTGGCAACAGGGACAAGATATTTTAGTGGGAAAATTCAGGCACATTATTAAAATATTAACAAAACTCTATCCTTATTTTATATATACATTTTTGTAGATTTAACAATTAATGCTTTAAACATTCTTGTTTTGTTTCTCATTCCACAGTAACACCAAACCACAAATTATGGTCTATGTTTTCACAGATGTTGGGTTAGGTCACAGACATTTCAAGCTCAAAGTAAACATGTCTTTTCAAAGTCTACAACTTTCTTTAAACTGATCTAAGGGCAGAACCAACAATAAAGCTAATTCTAAAACACTGTCCTGAAACCGCTGTGTTTGTGTTTTGTGTGTCTGTGAAGAGCGAGTACTCACCTTGCGGCGAACACAACAGGTATATGGAACCCCACAGGCTAGTGGACCAGTACCATTACAGAAATGGTACTGGTTGACTCCCCAGTCTTTATACTCATCCCCTCCACAACAAGAAAACTGGAAAATAAAAAAAGACAGCACACTTAGGAACCAAAAAAAAAAACATCCCAAAGGCCTAATTAAAATGGAAAACACCAACAATCTCAAGCTCTCCAAGTGTTAAGCCACAGCCTGGTTTACATCAGAGATGAGTTTGAGCTCCCTGATCCCTTTTCCAATGCAGACAAATGATCTCTCTGTACATCCAATTAGTACAAAATACAAATGACGCTTGTGTATTCAGAGGTTACCATTTAAATCAGCGGTTCTCAACTGGTCTGGCTTCAGGACCCACTATCACCCCTACGAGCCACGACCCAAACTAATAAAGTTAAACTTCTCAAATGTATTAAATGAAAGATGGTGTGTTTTGGACCTGAGATAATACAGAATATCACAATATGCCAAGACAGAAGACAGGTTTAATGATAAACCAAACTGACCAGCAGGTGGTGACGCAAAATATGGAAATATTCCATCTAACTCTTTAAAACCTGACGTGTCATCGCTGACACACCCTGTGCATATGCAGTTTGGATGGCTGTAACTCTTTCAGTGTTTGAGCAATTAGAAAAATTCCAATGGTTTTTGAAACCTGAGACATTGCACTTTATAGATTTTATTGGGTCACTAGAGCAATTTCACTCATCCCGGTACTAGAAGCTGGAGAAGAAGCTGTTTTAGCAGTATTATGACATGTAGTAAATTGTAAATGTTTGCTAGATTTTGAAAGATCTGGAAAAAAAGTGCTCTGGAAAAATGGGCAAACGGACTCACTCACACCATATTTTCTATTCTTTTAAGTTAGTCAAAATAAGAAAAAAATGTCCAGGTGGACCATTTTAGGCTTATGGTTTAAAGGGTGAACACTAAATAAGGTACATTTTAACCAAAACCAAAAATGTGTACTCAGTTGAAAATTTAAAGTACATTCAGTCACTTATTGAAGAATTAAACACACTGAGGTTTTTGTCTTCAATGTAGGTAAAATCATATCTGATCTTTGTCATACCTGAGTTTCACCATGATGTGAATAGAAACTTTTGGGTCTTCTTTTATTATGTGAAATGGTGTCTGGTGTTAATTAGCATTACAGCACATTACCGCCACCTACTGTTGGGGAGTGTGAATGGACAGCGCTCAGATCCATAAAAAATAAAACACAGGATTAGTTTCTTAACATTGCCTAGACAAAGGTCTGCGACCCACTTTAGGGTCACGACCCACCAGTTGAGAATCACTGATTTAAATCACAACACAGAGACACTCATTTAAGCCTTTTAAGTATCAGAGCCTTGTCCAGTTAATGGAGAAGACCTCCATCTCTGTAATTGTGTGACCTCTGCTGCATGGCAGGCTCCACACTGGCTGTGTAGAGTTATAAAACCCTTTTACAGGCTGTGTCCTTCCTACTGACTGAAGGAGAAAAAAAAAACAAAACTATGGAGATGGTAGTTAAGAGGCAAGAAAATTCCTGGTCAAAGGTTAAATAGATATTACAGCCAATCTGTTTGGCAGGTAAACACACAAGGTCACTTAACTTGTGCGTGCTGTTCTGCAGTGAATGTCACTTCAGAAGACAGATGTTTCCAAAAAAAGGAGAAACCAAGTACACTGTCATTAAATCCAAAGTACATAACATTTCTCATTTGTGCTTCTAACCAGAACTGTCCAAACTTTGCTCAAACTCTTCATTCAAGGTATATGGCAAAGAGTGGGGTAGCAAGAAAACAAGTTGAACAACAGAAAAATTAAACGTTACATTCTGATTCTATTCTGACCTATTCTTTGTTATGGACTGTATACATTAGCTGATTATCCAAGTCATGTAAAATTGGGGTAGAACAATATAAGGTCAGCTTCTTCCTCCTTTTCAGACATAAAGTATTGTTAGAGAGACTTATTTCCTTCGATATATTGGAGTGTCCTGTTTAAATTGGTAATTTCTTTTGCATACTTATGTTCAAAATAAAGTCTATCTATCTATTGCAGTCGTGACATTCTAAAACCACTAATAAACTCACCTGAGGTTTTTGTGTTAAAGTCATGTGATTATGAATCCCTGTTATGAGTCATTCAGATGTCACAGGTACAGCATGATAGCGGTCACACCCATGATAGTTTGGTTTCATGTTTACATTTTAGCATTTTTTTCCTGAGAGCAGACAGCTGCAACATCAAGTTGCACTGCTTTAAATTCCAGTGTTTTATTTTTCTCCCTCTTTCACCTTCTACAGCTTTAAGGCCCTGCTCAAACCACAATAGAATTTTTTTTTTTTACTCACATGAGGCTGAGTTTACACACTGGGAAGTTTCCACCAGTGAAAAATAATTAGTCAGTTGTTGCCCTGTAAACCACTTATTAAGATTTTTGTCTTTTTCAGAATAAGGACAAAAGCTAGAATATTTGCATGTAAACACAGTGGTTGCTGCTCAACAGGTAAAAGTCTCTGCGTGTGCTATTCCCTGTTTTACTTGATCCACTGCATCTGTTGTTAAATTCCACCACACACACTGGTTTGTTTGCACACTGTAACCCATTTGACGTCCTCATGTGCACACATATATTTCATGGAAGGTCATGTGGACAGATTTTTTTCTCCATGTAGACTAAGCCTGAAAAGCCTAAAACCACAAATTTACCATCTGGTTTCCTCAATTTTCACTCATAAGCCCAAATTAGACTTAAAACTTTTGACATTTATGCTGATAATTATATCAACACAATTTTCTTGTGATTAAATTTTTTGGACAAATAAGACCACAGCCAAATCTATTTATTTACTTTAGAGACAAAGCTGAAAACAGTCATAATTTTGGCGAATATTACTATTTAATATCTAAACTGTAGACTGTAAACTAGTGTAGATCTTTTTTTTTTTTTTAGTTTAGTGTATTGTTTATTTGGCAGGGACACTGTGCAATCACATGATTGCACCAGAGTTAGCTAAGAGCTAATTTGCATCTGCAGTCCCTGGGCAGGTAAACATGCAATAGTAAATACAGAATAGAAAAACAAGACATTACATAAAACAGCTGACAAATAATTTAAAAATGAAGCTTAGATGCAAATATGACAATGTAATGTAAAGCTATAAATACAATAATAACAATATAAAAAAATATAATCTGTACGAAGCATAAATAGTGAATATAAATAGTATTAAAAGGCCCGACTGTAGTTATAGCAGTGTCTTTAAAAAGATCAAGCCCTGAGTGCAATTCAGTCGTGCAAAAATAAATGAGCTAAGGCACTTAATGATGGTTACAGTTTTGTGTTGATTTTAGCCAAAGTTTAAGTCATTTTTTAAAACAGTGCAAAGCTGCCAGACCCTCTGATGTCGGTGGGAAGAGAATTCATGGAATCCATGGAAATGGTATCATGGAATGTGGCAGATGTGGACATTTGATGCCTGTTGCTCCTAAAATTATTCAAATTGAGTTTTACTTATTCAGAATTTTACTACTGAATTATGAATTTTGAGAAATTACTCATTGTGGGATGGTTCTGGAACATTCTGCCCCATCGTATCACATGTGCACAGTCCATTAAGGGCTTTAAATCTCTTTTACAGACGCACATATTTGCACTGGCTTTTAATACCTACGTGTGACTTTTATTGTTTTATCTTCTGGTTGTGTTTTAAAATGCTATTTATCCTATTATTGTGTATCTGTTTTATCAGTTTTAGTATATCTTGTATATCTATATATTTTTTACTAGTTTTATCATATCTTGTATTGTTACCTATATCTTTGTACAGCACTTTGTGTTGTTGTAAATGTGCTACATAAATCAACTTGACCTTGACCTATTTGTGTGGTTCTAACGAGTATATGAAATTATGGATTTTACGGAAATCAGGTTTTACATTGTGCAATGAAACATAGGATGTATCCTAGCAAACCTATTAAATAAATACAGAAATATGTGAAGGATTAAGTCACAGTGAAAATCAGAATCTTGTCATCGGAGATATGACCAGATTGGAATTACACCAGAGGGCTGACCTGCAGGATCTGTAGAATGCAATCCTGTATCACCAACTGACTGATAAGATGGACTTGTGATGACTGAAACGCCCCTCAGAGGGGTTTCAGACCACCCTACCTTTTGCTGTACGTAGTCCAGGATGTTTTTGAAGTCCAGATCGTCATAGTAGTGTTTAATCCCTTCTCGTATACTGCTCTGAAACAAGGCGGACGTCTGGAAGGATAGAAGCGGAGTCGAGAGATGGTCACGTTATGAGCAGTGTGGCCCGGGGAGAAGTAATATGAAAGAATCCTGCAGGGTGTGTGAACATGAGACTCAAAAAGACATTTACCTTCTTCTCAAAGATGAGAGCCATGGTGAGTGCAATCGCCTGGAGAAGCAGCAACACACAGAGAACACAGAGGAACTGTGGACAGACAGAAAACACATTCATATGGCTTTTTTTATAGTATAGTTCAAGCACATGGGTACAAAAAAATACCTGCTAATACTATGTTTACATGCATGACAACATTTCCAGTATTCTGGATCAGGCCTCATCCCGGTTGTAGGATTTTCTAACATTCCATATGAGATAAGGCTGATATTATTCAGGTTTTGGGGACTGTCATGTGTACAGATTGTATTTCAAATATGAAGCTCAATCGGTGACACGCAGCATCTTGCCCTTTAAAATAATCTCTCGACATTGTATCTAAACCAGCAGATATCGCTGCATCTGCGAGGCTGAGGTCAAAATGCTTATCTGAAAGGAAATCACTCCTTCCTGATCAGAAGGAGAAAGATTCCTGCTTTTCAGCAATATGGAAGATGAGATTTTAGAGATGTGTGTAAACACTTTAAGGTTCAACTATTCAAAAAAAGATGGTTGAAAGAATGAATTAAGAAGGCTGTGCATGTGTAGAAAACATTTATACATTACCTGGAATAGGCATGGTTAAATGTGAACATTATTCTTCTAGGTCACTCATTTTCATTGGCCATGTAAAAAGCATAGTAGAATCATTGAGTTTTTTTGGAACAGGGACAAAAACTAATATTTTGAACATGTTAAAGGTCACACACAGTAACACATATAAGGAACTCAAGCATAACATGCTAATGAAATGTCCATTATAGTATTCACAGATTTTGTAACTAGGCAGTAGATATATGCAAGTTTATGAAGTCTATCTATGCTAAGAGATGAAAATATCTCCACATAAAGAACCTGCACAAGACTGTCTGTGAATAACATTAACCTCTGTATGAATAGAGTCATCAACCAGTTTTTATTGTTAACTTTTCCATCCTAGTTATTTAAGTAAAGCTAATTGCATAGTTTCATAGTAACCGCAGTAATATATCCCTCCTCCCTTTGAGCTCCTTCTCTCCTACTGTTAATACCAACAGCTGCACTTCAGCGTTTTGGGAAAAGCAGAGCTCATTTTAACATTATATCAGCTGCTGTTGTTGTCCAAAGTTGACACATTGTTATTTCCTGCACAAATACTTCTACACATAAATGTTTGACATGTGGAAGTTTTATTCCTCAGTTTGTATTTCTGTTTATAGTCCAAATTATTGTAGCAAAAGCCACAATCAAACAAAATGTCACCCATAAACAAAAGTATTCAAAGCAGATGTTGTGTTTTATTACAGGCTTATCAAACATATGGCCCGTGGGCCAAAACCGGCCCATCAAAGGGTCCAATTCGGCCCATGGGATGAATTTGTGAAAGGATGGATGTCAAACTCATGTTAGTTCAGGGGTCGCATACAGACCAATTAGATCTGAAGTGAGTCAGACCAGTAAAATACTATCATAATAAACTATAAATAATTACATCACCACATTTTTCTTTTTGTTTAGTATAAAAAAAAGCAAAACTACACAAAAATGTTACGGTTACAAACTATTCTTTCACAAAAATGTGAACAACCTGAACAAATATGAACAATATGAAATGTCTTAAGAGAAATAAGTGCAATTTTAACAATATTATACCTGTTACTACATGTATTTTGTTTTTGGAGAACCACTGGGATCTGTAAGTTGTAATGCAAATGTGTAAATAATAAGGTGAGACATAATATTGTTAAAATTTTAACTATTTTTATTAAGAAATTACAGGTTGTTCATGTTATTCGCATGTTTTTAAAGGATAGCTTGTAGATGTAGACATTTTAATCATGTAATTTTACTTTTTTCCAATCTTAAACAAAGAAAGGTTTGGAGTTGGCATTATTTACAGGTTATTATGTTATTATTTTACTGGTTCGGCCCACTTGAGATCATACTGGGCTGAATGTGGCCCCTGAACTAAAATGAGTTTGACCCCCCTGTTTTACACTCTATCCTCACTGCCGCAGCTCATCTTCATCTTCATCATCCTTACCATGTGCAGCAGGGTCTTGTTGTCCCGTAAGGATCCGACCATGCCCACCACTGATACAGTAAACATCACCAGACCCAGCAGGATGAGCACCACAGCAGGAGCCAGGAAAAGGCCCTCCAGGGTTCGATTCTTCTGTCTTTCCACCTCGGCGTACACCCCCACACACAGCACACAAAGACCCATGAGCTGAAGGGAAGAGAGCGCAGGTTCATAGAATCAAAACCTTGGAAATGTGACAAATAAGAAGTGTTTAGCTTTTTGGACTACATCCACAGCATATTGATGCAATTCTTTTGGTGTGTATTTGTATAAACACAGTGCCTGAGGTTAAAACAAGGAAATGCAGAAGAGGGTCACTGTATCCAGCATTTTTTTTTCTTTTCTTTTTTTTACTTTTATTTTAATGTGGAGAAACCTTGGAGGAGAAACATGATGAATACAGTCAAATGTAAATGCTCCCCCAGAACCCAGACTAATCCAATTCTGTAAAATGGTTTTGTTGGTTCTCAAAACAAGGTGAGGCGCCGGTCCACAACAAACCTCAACTATATTCACTCTGAAATAATGCAGCGAATGAAGGAAACTGGCTCTGTGATCCAGACAGGAAAGACAAATGGCAAACGGAGAGGCAAAATTACATGTAATGAGTGCAATCAATAGGAAATAATATTCTGATGATAATGATGAGATTTGATGAGATGAGAAAATTTACATCAATTTATACAATTTACATTAAGAGATAAAAGGATGAAAAAAAATAAAAAATTCACTCAAGCCTGTGATCATTGATCATGATGATGCTGTAGTTCAAAATCACCAGCGTGAACGTAATGTACATGTAAATAGAATGACAATTATACTAATTGTTTGAGTTATAGGTGATAATAGAAAAGGGATATAGAGAATTTGCTGTGTATTAGTGTTTAGAATAAAGAGTTCTGAAGTTCCAAAGATGCTAATGCATTGGATTGTAGAGATATACACTTAATTTATGAGACTGAGCTCATGAAACTGTGTTGTATGTGATGCCAGTTCGCATGCATGCACGTGTGCTATACATACGCATTTTCAACCTTTGGTGTGTTATTTCACGGCATTTGATCGTGTGTCAATTTACACCAAGGTCTTTGGTTCACATAACCCTAACCTTCAAGTGCGTGGTATTTGACGCGCCGTGTATATTTGCGCGACTTCGTGATGTCACGTTGGAATTTTTTTACACTGATGGGTGGGGGGGCTTTATGTGACCACTAGAGGGAGTAGTGAGTCACTCTGCTGGTCTCCCATGGTGAGGAAAACTAACACCACAGGGCCTTTGACCAAAGCATCAGAAAGTGACCAGATGTGGTGAGAACCACTAAGAAACAACATTTAGAGGAAAAAGAAAGTGACAGAGTGATAAAAGCTAGAAGTACTGTTGTTTTCTCCACTGGACACAGCTGTAAATGAAAAGAATGGAGTTTGATGCTGAAATGGCAGCGTTTCTTCTACACAGGTGAGTTTAATTATGACACTTATGAAGGTATAAATTTATTATGTGATGTTATTATCTTTAAAATAAATCTATTGTAGTGTAACGCAATAAAACTCTAATGGTGTCATTAATCAACAGACTGTGGATTATTAAAGGTTATCAGCATTTCCAACAGTCTGTTCATTAACCAATATCAACGCTGTCCCTCCACTGAAAAAATCTGATGATGTAAAAACATTGCGCATGTCTGAAATTAACTTTCACTTTACTATACACTGAATGACCCAAAAATAATAAAATATTTAAATAAAGAATTGTGAATCCCTCGAAATCTGCAACTCTGAATGTAAAAAAAGTCTATTTGGCAGAGATGTTTTAATACTTAATGCATCTAAAACTATGAGTCACAACTGGAGCTAACTTCTGCCAGCAGTTTGTAAAACATCCTTTCAACCTATCTACCAATTAGCATTAGCACATAGCACATATTAGGAGCAGTGACCTGCCATTGAAGGCAATTCTAACCTATAAGTACCTGTTTTTTATGGCAGGGGACTAAAAGGGACCCGAGAGAACAGGTAAACTCAACACATGAACTTTGTAGCTGTGAGGAGAAAATGCTAACCACACCACCGTGCCACCTTTTTCTAGTGATTTCAAAGTTTTTATTTCTTTAAAAAAAAAAAAAAAAAAACAATGACAATGGATGACTCATACTGCATTCAGGAATGTGTTCTAATTTTGTATCCAATTAAATTCTTTTAATTCATTGTGTAGCTTGTAGAACACAGGTGTCAAACATGCGGCCCGTGGGCCAAAACTGCCCCACCAAGGGGTCCAATCCGGCCCGTGGGATGAATATGTGAGATGCAAAAATTAAACTGAAAATATTAACAATCAAGGATGTTATAATCATTTTAGTTCAGGTTCCACATATGACCAATATGACCTAAAGTGGATCAGACCAGTAAAATACTGGTCCTATAACCTATAATGACAATTCCAACTTTTACCTTTTTGTTTTAGTATCAAAAAGTAAAATTATATGAAAATGTTTACATTTACAAACTATCCTCCAAATTTGAATAACCTGAGCAAATACAAACAACCTGAAATGTCTTAAGAGAAGTCAGTGAATTTTTACCAATATTCTGCCTGTTACTAAATGTTTAGTGTATTTACAGATCCACTGTAAGTTGTAATGCACATGTGTAAATTATAAACAGAGGCAAAATATTGTTAAAATTCCACTTATATTTCTTAAGACATTTCAGGTTGTTCATGTTATTCACATTTTTGATGAAAGTTTGCAAACATTATCATAAAGTAATTTTACTTTTTTCATTGTTATTGTTATGTTGGCCCAGCCTACATCAGGTCATATTGGGCTGAATGTGGCCCCTGAACTAAAATGAGTTTGACACCTCTGCTGTAGAAGGACAAGTCAGCTAGCAATTATGGGTCATCATCCCACAGGAGAAACGCCCTAGAAACACCTGACTATGCAAAAGCAAACAGCACTCTGGCATTTTACGGGGACTTAAGAAAGACTGTTCTGTTGTCCAGATAAATTAGGGCACTTTGATTTCTGTGGGGTTACATTTGTTTTTAGGTCGACCGATCTCACCAGAGACACATCATTGTCATCATATTAAACCAGTCCCATAGTTAGGATGAATTTGCTTCTTGCACACAATCCACATAATGTGCCAAAGTTTCTTTGGATGCCGACATCATGTTGGGTGAGAGCTACAAAACGTCAAAAGACGATTAGAACCCCAGAAAATAGAAAATACTTGGTTTGAAATGCACAATTAGAGCTTCCACTGCCACTGAAGCATTGCCAGTTCACTAAATAGCTGCAGACACATGGTGGACAGTGTGTGGAGCCTCACAATGAATCACTGCCCTTAATTAGCTCAACCCTCTATTCAGACACATTTAAACCTAAAATACAGTTTAGAATACACATCGACTGATTAGTCAAATTGGGCCTGTCATGCAACTGTTTTTATTTATCTAATGAAAGTGCTACAAACAGAGTCACACTATTGATTTTCGCTAGTCAACTGAGGCAATCTGCTTTAGGAGTCCATCCACTCCAAGTGCATTTACTGCTCACAGTCCGCTATAAAGCGCTGGTACACCTTTGACTCCATTCCCATATCCAATGTCAGCCTGTCTGCCTTCACCGACGCAGTAATGGAGATAAGAATAAGTAGACATTATCGGACATAAATCTGATAACACTCTTAGAAAAAACATGACTGTACCTGACCCTGAAAAAGCCTGATGTATAACCCTCCTGCCAGTAATTATAACTGTTTAAGGGTAGCACTCAATATATATATATAAAACAATAAATGTCATTACTTGTGCTTTGAAGGCATTAGTTACAGTACGATTGCAACTGTCCTCAGATACCTCATGTTCATATACTGCTGGATAAGGCAGAGAAATCCCACCGGGCTTCGACAATTTTAAAGACTAGAAGAGCAAAGATTGCTTTAATTAAGTCTTCATGGCTGGCTTGGGGCCGAGGCTGAACAGGGCCACAGTAAATCACAGCAGCAAGAAGGAGAGACAGGAAGCGATAGACATAAATTACACAAAAGACATCCTGAGTGCTATTGGAATCACACTACTCACGTTTTGAACTCTTTTCAATAATATGTTGAGGGTT
>JAPQRQ010000028.1:12083384-12094868 GCA_037367365.1 Apogon talboti | reverse complement strand
AATATTAATTAGAGTCAGGTTTAAGGTTGAAGTTCTAAAGTTAGTGTAAGATAATATAATATAATTCAATGTAGTGTCTCTTAAACACGTGGATACACTACATCTGCATTGTGGTGTACATGCATGACCTTTAAAATATGGATTTGTAAGGTTGTGTGTCTCCATACCTATAAATGATGGTGTCTATGAATATGATGGATATGTTAAGGCATCTGTGTCTCTATAGAAAAAACCTTTTCTGTTATGGTTATCACTTAGGCATCTTTGTGTTTGTATATGTCACCACTTGTGCAGTTTTGGTGATAATGGTCTGTGATCTCTCTGCATATTTCCCTTTCACTATGTAAACCATGAATTTGACCTTTCCCTAAATTAAGTTAAACCTCCAATGGTTTGAAGAGGTGAGAATAAGGAGACAAAGACGATAACAAGCGCCTCAGTGTTATTAACACCTGCAGAAAAGTACTGATTTTGTAGCTGGGGTGAAAACAGCTACATGTTGTATTTTGATCCACTGGTTCTTAGATGATCTGAGGAGTTCTCATTGGTTGTTTGAGATGAAATTTGTGAAATGAAACAAATCTGCATCTCTCATCAGAGGGGAAGTAGAATTGTGCTGCAGCTCATAAGACTTTTTCATCTGCTTCAATGCTGTGAACGTTCTTGTACAGCTCAACTCGTAAATCAACAGTGCATCTGGTTCCAAGTGTATTGTATTCATAATTGACGCAAATCTAGTTTCATGGAAAATGGCATCTGTCTTGACTTAACATCGGCATGTCTTTAGAAACACATTTCTTTTCTGCTAGTGGATGCAAATGAGTTTTCAGGAAGCTCTTGCTGAATAATCCTTGATAAATATTAAGGGGCAAAAGACCGAAAATGGATGAAGCAATAAAAGCAGTGGTTTCATTAGTTCAGATTATCATATTCTCCTGTAGGTGAACCACTTTCCTGCGGTTTACACAAGGTAAAGACGTTTATTTGGATGAATATATTTGTGAGTGTCTAGAATGTTATTAGCCCTGTGGAGACCTGTTAAAGGATTTTTTTTCTTTTTCCTGATGCATCTAGGCTCCAGATCCTGATGCTAAATAGGAACTAAGGGAATACACAGATTAAACTGATGGGTATTGTTTAATAGGCACAATGTATAAGTGTGAAGAAGCGCTGTGGAGGGTGTGACTAAAAATTCATTATTGTTTCATTTGGCAGAGCTAATTTGTTCGTCATTAGTTCTGCTCTTCTGTGCGGCTGCCACTGATAGCCTCTTTTTGTCCTCTATGAATCACTAATGATCACTTCCCCTCATGTTCAGTCTTGAACTGATAAATTCTGGGTTTGCCTTGTGAAGACAGTTGGAAATTACAGACACTGATCAGAAAGAGTTGGTGGAAAGACACAAGTGTGGGTCTTTTAGTACCCATTTGGGTGAAGAAAGCCTTGATTAAGCTGATTGATTCAGGTGAACAGGGCATAGCGTACGGGATTATATACATCATGCATCAACAAATTTGCATAATAGTATCTCAAGTATGACAGAATTGTTTGGGCTGGTTAATAGTTTTTGTGAAACAGATGGAAAACATGCTCCACAGTAAAACATGGCGTCCCTCTCCCATATTTACAGTAACCTGCAAATGCACTAGACATGTTTCTATGTTGTCATTACAGGAGGAGTTTAGCGTTAAGCCCTGAACTTCACCTCCTGGAATAGCTGCTGATGCTAAACAAGATTTGGGGGTCTCTAGAAAACATGCACATAGCAAGGGCCGGATAGGAATGTGCTCAGGGTCCGCGTCCTCGATCCGAGTACAGCGAGTGAATGAAAGTTTTGGAATGATATCCAGATGCATGAGTTATTGAATGTTTGTATTGATACAATTCGATCCATTCAATAGAATATATTTTTATTTGCATTTAAAGTGTTACTATTTATTTGGGTAAAGTTTTTCTTTTCTGATTTTATCCCTCTGATTTTAATCCTTGAATAAACCCTGCCTGCATTTCAATGTTTGCTGCAACAGAAACATTTATTTTTCTTTATTAAAAATGGAAAAGTTTATGTTAATACCAAGAATCAGATAAAAGGTTCCCCAATGGATCCACTCACCCATTGCATTATTGAACTTTGAGCCCTCACATTAACTATGAGATGACATTTTGTGTGTTTTGTGCATGTGCTTGAGTTAAAAAGACAAATACCTATGTCTCTATTTGTACCACAGTCTAATATAACACAGTCACAGAGTGATGGAGAGAGCAAAATGAGATCTAACAGGATGAATGGAAATAAACTTGTTACCTGTGATGTCTGGAGCAGGGCAATTATGTGCTTGATGTTCATTCTGCAAACCTGAACGAGTCTCTAACTTCCTCACTAGACAATTTGGCAACCCAGTGAAAATTATCCAATCACATCTACACAACAGTCCTGTTATCCTGCAAATGAAACGGACAGTGTAGTGTGGACGCGAAAGAACATAGTATCAGGTCACATGTTCAGCAAGGGGTATAAGGACATACAAACAGTCACTTGGCAGCCTGCATATAGGAAACACATGTATTCATATAACTATTTAAGGAATTATATGTACTATTGCTACTTCACACTGTAAAAAATAACCGGCAATTTTCATTAGTGTTTAAAATGAAGTATCTCAAGTTCTTCCAAAGATGCCAGTGTATTGGGATGTAGACAAATGAACTGAATTTATTCATATAATTTATGTGACCACTAGAGGGAGTAGTGAGTCACTCTGCCAGTCTCCCATGGTGATGAAAACTAAAGCCACAGGGCCTTTGACCAGAGCATCAGAATATGATTAAGTGATAAAAATAGAACCATCACGGTTGTTTTCACCACTGGACACAATAAATTGGAAGAATAGAGTTTGATGCTGAAATCGCTTATGGGATGTTACAATGTTTTGCTAAATTCTCCAATTGTTGACTCACAGTTCAGACTAAACTGTGACAGTACCTGCACTAAAGATGTGATTGGAATCATCCAAACAAGGTCAGAACTGACAACACAAACCATACAGAAGAGTTGATTTGCAGTTTTACTGTGGCTTTTTTCTGTCTGAAAACAGAGCTAAGGTAACAGAGCGATAATGTAAACTATCAGCTAATTCAACATGCAAAGATTCTAAAACACACTGTTATTTTGACTGACTGTCAAAATGAACAGCTCTGAGTTTTAGTTTGAAGATGAAATCTTAATGATACCATAGTGCAGATGTGTATAAACAATCAGCTTTATACTTTATTCAGTGAGTGATGCAGTTTGTGGGTTGAAGTCCTGGATTGTGTCTGGATCTGCCACCGACTCCCACCACCTCCTGCTTAATTAGGAAAGGCAGGAATAGCACCTTCACTGACAAATTACAGTGAGATTATGTGTATCTGTGGTTTGCAGAAACATTCAATGACAAGAATGTACTGTATTGCTGGGTAGTTTCATTAGGCAGAAATATTCCTAGCTTTCCAGACTGTGATCATGGCCAGCAGCATGACACAGACGCTGTTATTGCTGTGCAGATACGACAAATCTTGAAAGACTTTAACGTTTGATCGTAGCTCCTTCTGTCAGTTTTCCCACCTTGCACCTCGTATTTTGTCTTGCAGGTTTTAGAGTCAAAAAAAGTTCTGCAGTTTTGACAGAACATAAAAGGAGAGGTTATTACACAGCATGCAACTGCTGACACACACCTGATTTTACAAAACACAGCTCCAGAGAAACACACTGACAACCATGGCTAAGGAAGCCAGACGACAGAAAAAAAGATATTTACATCCCATCAGAGTAAAGTCTAGCTCTAAACCCCTTAACTTTTATTCATGAATATATGCTCATGAGTTCTTGACATACCTGCAGGTCATAAATGGCAATTTCAGACATACTTTTTATGTGGGGATCAGCGTAAATTATTTAGCCTTTCATGTGTCACCATCATATTTTCACCAAACTTGCTAAAATCTACCAGTTATGTGCTGGAGTTGCTGCTTTATCTGTGCTTCATCCATGTTATCTGTCATGCTGTTTGCCATCATTGTATTGCTTGAGGAGAACTAGAAAACCTATTTTTTGCCAGTAAAGTAGCAGAGAAAATACTCCATTCCTCAGCTGTCAATGCGTAAACTCAATGAAACTACACTAAACTAATCCCACTTTTCCACCAGCAGCATTAGATTGATTTGCCTTGACTCAGCACAATTTGGCTTAGTTTGGCTGCTAGCATAGCATTTCTACTGCATGTGTAGGACTCCATCTTCATTTTCATTTTCAGTGTGACTGCAGCCACAAGCGACGCAACACTGGCGGAGGATATAACTTAAAACTGCAGGTTATCATTTTCAGATGAAAATATATACAGAATGTTAACCCCTGAAATTAGGCGTCATTTTCATCAAGATAATGATGATAATTATGAAAATTTGCTGTTTTCTTGGCTTGGTATTCCACATAACAACATGATAAGATAAGATAAGATAAGATAAGATAAGATAAGATAAGATAAGATAAGATAAGATAAGATAAGATACATCTTTATTGTCTTTGCATCAACATACTACTGTATGTACACAGTACAACGAAATTGGAACACTGCCCCATGGTGCAAAAGAGCAAGCATTACACAATAAAATCACACACAACAATAATAACAGAGCAAAATATACACAGAATATTTTTTTCCACTTGATTTAACCAGATAAAATCCTATTGAGATTGAGATCTCTTTTACAAGGGCGACTTGGCCAAGAGGTCAAGCAGCACACACCATACCACAAAGAAAAACAGGTTCAAAGATCAGTGATAACAATAAATTAAAAAAAATAAATAAAAAAACAGACAATAATTTAGCAATAATACAAAATAATAAGAACAGTTTAACAAAATTTTTTAACGTACAATGTAGTTGAGGTCACAAGCAGTTTTTTAAAGTGTAAGATCTGGCCGAGGTCAGCAAATAATTAAAAAACACCAGCACTGTCCAAAGGATTCTCACTGTCTAATCAGGAAAATAATAAGAAAAGCTTGTAGCGAGATGAGTTCTGATATTTTCAGTTCCGATTGAGAAGGGGCGGCAAAACTGAAGGCTCACTTCCCCATTTCAGTTCAAACCCTGGGAACATTCAGATGATAAATATCATACGTCTGTAGGGCATAAGGGCTATTTGTTCTCTGAAGAAGAGAAGATAAATATGATGGAACCGATCCAAGAAGAGCCTTATAGATCAGGGAGAACCAATGGGTGAACCTTCGGGAACTCAATTAAGGCCACTCAGCTTCAGCATACAATTCAAAGTGATGAGTGAGACGATAATAATATCTATAATATGTGCAAAAATATGCATTATGTGCAAAATAAATACATACAATGTGTAAAAGTCTATTGCTTATGGCCCACTGTCAAAAAAGAAAAGCAGCTGATCAAGTCCGGACTTAGTCTGTTCATTAAATAGGACTATTGCTCTGTTGTAAAAACTGTTCCTGAGTCTGTTGGAACACATACAGTATGTACCAATGCAGCAATGATCCTCAATTTCCTTTCCCTTCTGGAACCTCAGTGAAGGTGGGATGAAAAATTGTATCTGATAGGCCTTGGTGATATGGAATTTAACGCTGAGGTGAGGGAGAAACACACTGAGGCCGATGAGGGAAGGTCAATACTCACTTGGAGAACTGATATTACTCTGTACAGGAGACTGAAGAATGGACTTGTGAATGCACTCCCTGTTGTTCAATCATTATATAGTACAAATATCCCAATGCAGTCACAGATCCAAGATGGAGGATGGAGAGAGTAACAGTCTGTAATTGGTCATATAGTGTAAATACACCTACATCCTAGTGTGCACCAAACCTCAAGGACACTATGGTAACCGATGTACTTTATGCATATCCCTAAAGGAGACCACGGTAGATAGTTTAGGCAAAATGAGTCTATGAAACCTTGGGCTGTTGACGTCTGGTCCAAATTTCCAAATGGAGGACATCCTCCAAGGCAACGTGTGCAGGCAGCAGCACCCCACGCCCTGCAGCCTGACCTCAGAACGAACACATGACTAATACCATGAGTTATGGTAGAGTTTGTCTAACATCTGGTAGTCCCCGCTGTCACACAGTGGAAATGCCAAAAAAAAAAAAAAAGTGTGCCGGGTGATACAGAGATGATAGCAGCAGTGGAAAACAGGCATTACATCACTGAGAACTACTTTTCAATCCTGGGGGCAAAGAGGGATATGAAATCCTCTGATGGCTCTTGTTTTCATTAAGATTCAGAGATCACTGTTTAGATCCGTATCAAAAAAAATAAAAAAACATCTAAGCAAAGCAAATGAAACGACACCATCGGGTACAAAGTGGCATCTGAGAAGGTCTTAAAGGTCAAAAGACAGTAAATACTACACAACATTTAAACTGTATTATATGTGAAATTATTCTCTCTGTAAAACTGTTTTTTTTTGCTGCCTGGAAGAAGAGATCTTGTACCTCAGTTGGAATCTCCTGGATAAATAACCAGTAAATAATGCAATTTCCTCAACTCATGGCTTGCAGGCTGTACTGACTCTTACCAGTTTGTTTGCACTGAAAAATTTTTTTAGCTAAGAGATTTCTTCTTCAACCGAGGACTTTTCAGATACTCTATAATCGCATCGTTCTCCCTCAGACCACAGACGTAATTTACCAGAAAACGCTGACCACATATGCTAGCTGCTATTTACCCTCCCACTAAATGTTCATTAGCATTACATCTCAGAAGACACTGATTGATTGTTTATTGAATGGTTGTTGATTGAATTTAGTGAAAGTCCAGGAGTGTTTTAACCCATAAAGACCCAGAGCTACTTTTGTGGCAGTTCCCAAATGAATTGATCTCTCAATTTAACCTTTCTTAAGTATCACTATTTATTATAATATCATCCTCTATATTTTGCATTTTTCACTGTAAATCGTGAATTTTCCCTATAATGCAAATTGAGTCCTAAGTTCAATATAAATTGTCGGGTTGGAATAGATGGAACTGACGTTACTTTCTTTGCCATTTAAACTCAGTACAGTGAACAGGTTTATAGCAACATAACTTAAGACCCACCATTTTAAATTAAGACCCTGAGGGAACCCTATGAACATAAACCAAGTGTGTCCATCCACTGTCATTGATCCAACTCCATGGGTTTTACTGGTGAATCAATAATGTTGTGGAAGATGACGGTGTTCCCAGGTTTACTATGGAGCCTCTGAACATCCAAATGGGTCATATCTGATGACCATGAAAAGATGACAAACTGTTTTCACCAGTTATTTACATGTATTTATAGGGTTAATGGATTAACAGGTATTAAACATTATAGATCAGTAGATGGTTTGGGTCACTGGTGGAGGTTTGGGTCTTTATGGGTTAAACAACCACCAATACGCCTATGAGTCAGACCAAATATATAGATTTTTGACCATTATGTCTCCAGAAATAGAAAATGTACTTGTATTTTCAAGGTCAGTCAGTCAGTCATCTTCTGAATAGCTTTATCCTTGAGAGGGTGGTGGGGGTGCTGGAGCCTATCCCAGCTACCTATAGGTGGAGGCGGGGTTCAACTTGGATGTGTTGCAATGTGTTTTCAAGTTGATTTTATTTATATATTTATTTATTCATTTTATGCCAATATTGAATGGCCTTCAGTGAGACTGCAAGATAAAGATTCAGTGTCTAGGGAATAGGGGGATTTAATGACAAAAATGAAACATTAACAGTCATGATTATATTCATTAGAGTATAATCAACTAAACATCAGAGCCACATTATTATCTTATGTATCTATGGAGCCATTGGATCATTGCCTCAGAGTCCTCCATGTTTATGCAAAGAATCAATTTCTTCTCTCCTCCTTTTTTCCAATTTTACAGAAGCTTTGAAATGCATTTTAAGGTACACACCAACCACACTGCAGCCTGTGGCCATATGCGCTGTTTGTTTGCAGCTTATAAGTCTTTCTGTACAAGCTGACCCTAACTTCTGCATTGTAGCAGTTGTTGCAAAAAATAAACACATAAATGAGGGGGGAAAAAAGACTTCTTCTTCTATCTTGTGCCATCTGTCCTATTTTGGGACATTTTGGGAAATGCCGTAGACTGAGGGAAAATACACTCACTATAAAATAGTTTGGAGTGCTTTTTGCTTTGTGGTGCACTCAATGCAACAGATAGATAATGTATATTAGGAAAAGCGGAATAGTGTTTTTCCCCTTGAAGGGTTTTTCAGTAGTAGTTGTCTACAGAATAAAAAGCCTTGTGCATTTACAGAAAGAGGCACAACCAGTGACTTGTGGCCGCATGTTCTTTTGACTTCTACACTACTGCCTATTTCATGGCTGAAAAGTAGTAGCAAATGACAGTGATTGGCTGCGACTGGACCATTTATTTCCCTCTACTGTGATGGAGCACGCAACTTGTGCATGTCTGCTTCTTTGTGTAAATCCA
This sequence comes from Apogon talboti, assembly GCA_037367365.1. Classification (NCBI taxonomy): domain Eukaryota; kingdom Metazoa; phylum Chordata; class Actinopteri; order Kurtiformes; family Apogonidae; genus Apogon; species Apogon talboti. The sequence goes on along the minus strand of JAPQRQ010000028.1, from coordinate 12,086,383 downwards.
CCAAGCATGTTAAGGTCACGGTACCAGATGACATACTGTACAACATATCATTAAATACACAGCATATGTAGGCTCGGCTTTGTTTTTCTCTCACCTTTATCTTCCAATTCCCATCCTTCGTTTCCCTTCCTCCGTCTGCTGTCTCCAGAGGGATCATCATGGGGAGTTATTCTGGCCTCTGCCCCCTTCGCTTTCTGATTCTCTGTGATTTATACTCTGTGCACAGGCAAGTGTGGAGAATCTGCCTTCTCGCCCCAAAATGATAATGCAAAATAGACAGAAACAGACAACAAGATGACAGACAGAAGAAAAAAAGGAGCTGGCAGATAAAATTACTACTTTCTAGTCGACTCCCCACATTCATCTTCTGAACCGCTTAGTCCTCGACAGGGTTGCAGGGGGTGCTGGAGCCTATCCCAGCTACCTATGGGTGGAGGTGGGGTACACCTTGGATGTGTCGCCAGTTCATCCCAGGGTTGACATGTAGAGATGAGCAGCCAATCACTCACTATCACACCTATGGGCAATTTAGATAGACCAATGAACCTATCAGTGCTAACACGGGGAGAACATGACACAGAAAGGTCCCCCCTGTCAGCTGGTGTTGGAATCGAACCCAGGACCTTCTTGACAGTGCTATCCCCTGCACCCACATTGTGTGTTAAAAATCCCTCTCCATTTGAGTTGAGGTGTCTGTTTAGGTCTAAAGGCTCTGCTGTTTGAACCAAAACCAAGCCTATTGTGTGTAAACTTAAGGTGTATTGGATATTTCCTGCTAAAGTTAGTTGGAGGTTATAGCATGTGTTGGTGCTGTGGAATTTATATATGCATCCGAGTAAGCTTTTTCTGTTAGTCGCTCTTTTAGTCACAGTAAAATACAGTAGCTTCTAGACAATTTGATGGAAAATTGAAAACCCTGATGCAAAACTCCACATGGACAGAAGAATGAACTCAAAAGATGGTCACAGGTCATGGTTACTGTGATGGTATGTCTATCCACTCTATTAAATGCAATATCTCGGACATTTTGAGGGAACTTCTTTATTATTGGTATAAAAGACCAAAGGTTACAGATCAAGCTCACTAGTTATACAAAGTTAGTAGTAACTGAGAATTTAATGAATGGTTTGTGAAGGGTGGATCTGGTTGAATTTGTGGTTCTTGTTTTGTAAATCCATTGGCTGAATGGAAAGTTGCAAAACTATGTTAGTGAAAAATTAGTCAGAATCAGAAACTATCTGCAAATATGGGTCTGTTTTTTTTTGTTGTCCATCCATGTCTGTCAGTCTATCCCCATTATGTTTGAAAATGTGATGTCAAGGACTGAGTGATGCATGTGTAGATTTTTGTGTAGATTTGTATCCAAATGTTATAGGTTGTGGTAACTGTGACCTCTCAGAATTTCTTTTCATTTTTCTTATTAAGATCAAGATCTCATTTGCAAGAGTGACCTGAGCACAGCATCTTTCTTATCAAAATCTAAACAGTACATGAATAGTATAAAATGGGTTCAATCAAACAAGGCAGCAAACACACACACATATGTGCACACATACAGTAATTATCAAATGTTGGTTAAAATAGTTGACAAGTTTTAACCCCCTAGGACCCACTGTACACGTATGAGGACAAGAAATTCACAGCTTTATACAAAAAAATAAAAAAAAGAAACAACTGTCCACCACAAATGACATTCCATAAAAATTTTTAAGAATGCATCTGAAAAAACTGTTGCATCATGATGTTTCCAAGATAAACAATTATTTAATTAAAAAAAGCCAAAACTCAAAAACCTGTGGGGCTCCTGGGTCTTAGGAGGTTAAAGTGGCTCTGCTGAATAAGAGTTTCTAGTTTCAAATTGTCTTGCAAGTCATTCAATTAGTATGGTACAAAATATAAGGAGTGTCTGTTGATCTTGCTCATGTGATGTGAACACATTTGGTCTAATTTTTAAAAAAAAGCGGTCTGCAGTTGTTTGAAAGTAATCTGTAAATGGGAGAAGGCCTGGAAAGACTGATGGCATACATCTGTGACTGTGTCATCGGTGTAAAAGTGTGAGTTGAAGAGTAAATACCATTCAAGTACAGAGTGAAAAGAAGTGGATCCAAGATTTAGCCTTGAGGCACTCCCTTGTTAATTAATTGAGGATGACATTTAAACCATCAGGATTGACTGTTTAAATTCCTATTGGAGAGGTATGACAAAATAAAGCAATAATTAGTAAAGAACTGCATGAAAAGATTTTGATGTAAGAATATTGATTGATCTGATTGAAATTATGGTTTTTGTTTTGAATTTGTGTTGTCCCGTTGTCTCTACATGATGCAATTGTTTGAATTTAGTGTTAGGAGAGTAGGAAACATTTTATTAGTTTACAAATGATCAGATTATTTACTTTATTTTTTAACAATTAAAGATTGAAGTTAAGTGATTAATTTAAAAACATCTTGAATCGTGAAACCAATTTTGCCTAATCCTGAACATGTCTGTAGGCCATATTTCACATAAGTTTTATTAAATGTCAGCCATTCCTAATATAATACAGCAAACATTTCAACTGTTAATTTAATGGTGGTGAATTGAACAGTGTCCATGCCTATAAATAAATCCAGATCCATCAGACTCAGCTTCACACATTTAGGTTGTTTTTTTTACAGATGCCTCAGAGTCATGTCACTTTTGAATGAATAAACAACACTCCAATCATCACTTGTCATCGCCTGTCACTGAAAAGCCTTTCAGATTACAGCTTGATAAATCATTTTGAGGCTGGCAGAGGCAGTCAGCTGCTTAAGGACCTGTCACTGAATAACTGGAATGAAACCTTTTACTGTTTATAGCTTTTATAGTTCCACTATCATTATTGTATCAATAAACAGTGTTGGGAGGATGCCTCTTTAGAATATATGCACTTAAATGTAATTTGTACCATATTCCTTTAAATCACTCAGAGTGAGTAGTATGCTTAAAAAGTTCTGGATTGCTTCAATATTATCTCA
>JAPQRQ010000028.1:12048071-12059111 GCA_037367365.1 Apogon talboti | reverse complement strand
TGACATGGTGTCAAATGTCATGTGCAGAAACAGACATGTCAGCTGAGAGGTTATTCAACTGAAAATGCCATAAAAAAGTCCTGGATCACCCCCAAAATCTAATCACTTGTTCCTTGTCCCATTTCAGACATTTCCTGAAAATGTCATTAAAATCTGTCCATAAGTTTTTGTGTTATGTTGCTAACTAACAGACAGACAGACAGACAAACAAACCCTGGTGAATACATAACCTCTTTGGCGGAGGTAACAAAAGGAAAATAACAGAATACTATAAGAAGTGGGTCATGTCTCTGCAGGTAAATATACAACCACTCCTGCTGTGTCATCACTGATGTCTGAGGGGGATTGTTCTGACTCTATATATGGTTTTAAATGAAATATTGCAGATTATGGCTTAAAAAAGCTATTAGATACTATAATAATAATTGATAATTCCTGTGCCACTTACAAAGAAACCACACTGACTCATATGCAAATCGTGTAACCCCTGGTTCTTCCCTTGGGTTTGTTTTTGCATGTGTTTCTATTTCTAATGCACTACACTCTTTTGGCTGATTCACATTTACTAAAGCCTGAGAATGACCATTTGACTTGTGGCTGCTGCAGTGTGATGTGATATATCCTGCAGATGCTGCCATTCTTTTCTGCCTCAGGCTAGCGATGCAGCTGTTCTGCATGTCAAACACCAAAACTTGAAGTCACATCCACCTCTTCTATCCACACGGCTCTGTTTAAGCTGCTAACAGCACTACACGTTTGAGGACTTCTTGACATGTTGCAAATATTGAGTAAAGACAAATGTAATGAGAAAAAAGTGCGGACATGTGTTGAGGCATGAGTGTACTCAGTGTTGTGTACACAAACATACTGTATGTCATCTCCCTTGTGTCTTCCTGCAGAACTACATTCTCTTATGGTCTAAACCTCTTGTTTTGCATGCAGACCGAATATCAGGAACAAAGCACTGAGTTAAAAGTCAGAGCTGCATTTAACTGTGCCCCAGGAAAGACAATAATTAATGACTGATATTTTGTTTTGGCACAGGGACATGCTTTTTGAATAATGTGTGTTTTTCCCACTCAGCTGGATTCCTGAGGTATTCAGCACAACAAACGGAAGAGCCTTTTTTGGAGATGACAACACTGTGTCTTAGTTTAGGAAGAGTCAACAGACATGCAGTGGTCAAATCATTCACAGCAGCAACATGAAGTGGGTTTCAAATATATGATACATTTTAGCAAAAGCAGATATGTTTTGAAAGAAGTGTGATGCTGCCCAGAGCTTGTTCTATATCAAGTTAATGGGAATTTGGATCCAGCAACACAATCAGTACATTTTTATACGAGGCTTATCTGGGAAATGTTCACTGCCAATCTATTTCATTTGTTGTACCACGACTTTTGGTAACTATGGTATGACGTCTTCTTTTTTTTTTTTTACATTTTTGTTTGGCACAGAATATGATCTTTAGATAATGAAACATTAGGGAAAAGAAAATGTAGGAAACACGACTGTAGTGTAACTATTTAAAGATACAGGAACAGAAATCCGCTGCCAGAATTTGGAAAAACACACCTTGCAATTCTGTCCTCTTCGTCCAAATCAAAAGAATGAACAGTAAAATAGATGAGCTGTCACTGTGGAAATGTAAAGACATGTTTCCAGGCCTCTGTGTCGAGCCGTGGAGTAGACTCACATGTCATGGGACTGTAGCAGAGTCTGGTCATTAAAGCTGTCACCCACCGCTATAGCCTGTGTCTTAATCTGGAAATTTGGAAAAGTGGCTTCATGTTTCCATAACACCATGGAATAGTATCAGGTTTTATAAATTTATGTTTAGTCTTTTGATTTGGACCAAGGGGTGGATGTCACTTTGGCAAAGTCCAAGAGTTTACTACCAAAGAACAGAGTTTGCATCCCAACTCCTGTATCTTTTTAAAGATTATATGATAAAATGTTTAGTGTCAGAAAAGCTGGGAACCAAAAAAAGTGTTCTGGTCACAAGAATCAGGTTTTCCCATCATAATACACAGTGCTTTGTTTTACTTTGCTTGTTTGTACTGTTCTGACAACTATGACAATGGTAAAAAAATAAATAAAATGACAGAAACCGTTTTAAGTTCATGCCTTTGACTATTTGATTTCATTTCATTCTCTACAGTCTGCGCTTGAGCTATCGGCTAACTTGCTGTAGAGTAGCACATTTGATGGCTATTGTTGTCGCCAACGTAACACATTCAAGGGAAAGCATGGCAAGCAAGGTCTTTGTAGCCTGTGACTATAACTTCAAGGTATATGAAGTAATTACAAAGCAAACCATAGCTGGACGTTGTCTCAGGAGGATGAGTGTCTCTGCTGACTGTTTATGTTCCAGCTCTGGGATGACGCACTTTCAACGAACGACGCGATTGGCCAAAACAGTTACACAAGGTAACAATGTGAATTCTGATTGCATCTACAGCCCAACACACTTTTGTAATCTGTTTGCAAAGAATTGCATATTATTATTCTTTACAGAGCAAACAGTCAGCTGGGAAACAATCAGTAAGGCTATTCAGTTTATTTTAGCATTTCGTTTTCATAAAATCAGCTTCACAGTGAAGAGGTGTCGATCAACTCATGAACAGAAAGAGGTAGAGTGACTTGGCCCAGCTCGGATGCAAAAATAGACTGGAAATGTACAAATAACTCATTTATATCAGCATAACTAAGAGCAGCCTGAGCCGCCGAGCTATAGACCACTATGAGTGACGTCATCACTACCAGAATAAAAAAAATATGCCGCCATATTGGAAGACAATCGTGGAGGCAAGAGAGAGAGAGTGTCTGTATGTGTGTGTGCGTGTGTGTATTTCACAGCACACACACATACAGACACTGTGACACACACAGAGCTCCAGCCGGCCTCTGCGTCCAGCTCCAGCCGGCCTCTGCGTCCAGCTCCAGCCGGCCTCTGCGTCCAGCTCCAGCCAGCTTCTGTGTCCGAACCGTACAGTGAACTGTGACTCAGGAACCACAATACGTACTGAACTGTCACTACCACTACACACAGTAGACCTGCAGTCACCTGTCAGCTGTATATTACATATAACTATTAAAAATGGTGAACAAGGCCCAGACCCCCCCAAAAAAACAGATGGCATGACAACACAAGGCAGTAAATTTCCTTACCACTCAGGAAATGGTCTGAGCATACTCGATACTGGCCTAACTTCTCGGTTTTCAGATCAGCTCTTCTCAGGGCTGCAATCCATTCCCTCTGTCTCTGGGCACTGAGTTCCTTACATTTTTCTTCCTGGTTGGTTAAAACAGGGAATCCTGTAGAAAGATTTCTTTTCAACATGCCCCGCTCTGTATGACTGCACAAAAGTTAACCATAACTACAATTCTCCGACAATCTCCAGTAGGCCTTGTTAACAGGTAAATCAACCCAAACTTCTGAGCTCTCTAACAAGCCTAGCACTCCTCTTTCTCTCTCATGGTTTATCTTCCAATATGGTGGCATAAACATAAATCATGTGACCCCTGACGTCACGCGGTAGCAGTCTAAGCTTCATCAAAAAGGAAAGTTCTTAGCCTACTCTTAAACATAGAGAGGTTGTTTGCCTCCCCGACCGAGGCAGGGAGGTGGTTCCACGATAGAGGAGCTTGATAGCTGAAGGCTGTAGCTCCCATCCAATTTTTGGAGATTCTAGGAACCACCAGAAAGCCTACATGTTGAGAACGTAGTCCTCGAGATGAATTGTATGGTACTAGAAGCTCTTTCAGATAAGAAGGGGTCTGGCCATGAAGGGCTTTGTAAGTGAAGAGGGGTATTTTAAAGTCTATGCTAGGTTTACAGGGAGCCAGTGCAGAGAAGCTAACACAGAAGACAACACAGGTGAAATATGGTCTATGATACACTAATCTCGTCTATGTTAAAATATGCTTTATTTTAGCAATATTATCCAGATGAAAAAAGGCAGTTCTAGAGGTCTGTTTTATGTGTGAGTTAAATGATAAATCCTGATAGAAAATAATGCCTAGGTTCCTCACGGTGGTTTTGTGCTCCAGGGTAACACCATCTATGGTGACTACTTTGCTAGACACTGCATCCCTAACAGGTTTTGGGCCGAGCACAATGACTTCAGTTTTGTCTGAGTTTAACAGCAGAATGTTTTGGTCATCCAATCTTTTATATATTTAATGCACTCCTGTAGTTTAGATGGCTGATTGGCTTCATGAGGTTTAATAGATAAACATAATTGGGTATCATCAGTGTAACAAAGTTGATAGAGTGTTTCTTTTTTAAGTTACCTAATGGAAGCGTGTATAAGATAAACAGTATTGGTCCAAGAACCAAACCTTGAGGATCTCCATAACTATTCTTCCTCATATGCTTTCTCAAAAATTAACAGACACAATGCAACTCCTTCTGACCTTCTCTGTACTTCTCCATCAGCATCCTCAATGCGGCATGAAACCATACTGCTATCTCACTCTCTAAGATCTTGTTGAACAATCTCGTCAAAAACTCTACTGCCACCTCTCCTAGACACTTCCATACCTTCACAGGTACATCATCAGGACCAACTGCCTTTACACCCTTCGTCCTCTTCAATGCCCTCCTCACTTCAGTCGGGACCCTCTAAAAACCAGGGCTTTCGCCCGGGGGCAGGGCTCTATGTCCTGCGTCACACACATCGCATACATGCTGCACATTCTCGTAGGTTGCCTCTTTGTACAAAGTAGGATATTGTACACTAAAGAGATAATAATGGTAGCCTGCAGTCTACGGATAAATTTACACACAAACCAACCTGTAAATTGCACGATCTCGTAGGCTATCTACTCTAAAAATCACATACAAAATAACAGATATTTTGTGTTTGTGATGTAAATGGGTATAATCTGCATATTTAGATAGTCCTCTGTATAAGCATGGTGCTTCTAAGAATGTGCATGGGTGAAATGTCTGATTTTTAGTGAGTCCCCACTTCAACCTTACTAATCTTTGCTACTTCCTGGTCCACAACCGACCCCTCTTCTACTCTTTCTTCTCTTTCATTTTACCTCATTTATCGGCTCTTCAAAGTATTCCTTCCATCTTCCCAATATGCCATATGGCATCTGTCAACACATTTCCATCTCTGTCCTAACCTGCTGCACGTCTTTCCCATCTCTGTCTCTCTGCCTCACCAACCTGTACAGATCATTTTCTCCCTCCTTAGTGTCCAACCTAACATACAAATCGTCATATGCCCTTTGCTTGGCCTTTGACACCTCTGCCTTCATCTTACGCTGCATCTCCCTGTACTCCTGTCAACTCTTAGTCCTCTCACTGTCCCACATCGTCTTTGCTAACCTCTTTCTCTGTATGCACTCTTGCACATCCTCGTTCCTCCACCAAGTGTTCTTATCTGGTTTCCTTACAGATGACACACCAACTACTCTCCTACCTGTCTCCCTGACCACATTAGCTGTAGTTGCCCAGTCATCTGGAAGCAGCTCCTGCCCACCCGGAGCCTGTCTCAACACCTCTCTGAAGATCACACGACATTCTTCCTTTTTCAGCTTCCACCGTTTTGTCTTCTGCTCTGCCTTTGTCCTCTTCATCTTCCTCACCCCCAAAGTCATCCTACAGACCACCATCCTATGTTGTCTGGCTACACTCTCACCTAGGGATGAGTATTGAGAACCAGTTTTTGAAAAGAACTGGTTCCCAGTAGCTCAATTCCTTGGAATCGTTTGCCTGTCTGCTTAACGATTCTGCTTATCAGTTCTGCTTTAGTTACACATGCGTTTTGGTTTAGAACGTAGCCAACATGGCGTCGAGGCAGAAATGCTCCAAAGTATGGCTATATTTCACGCAAAAAGATGACACCAGGACTACTTGTAACACTTGCAAAGTTTCCTTTTCTTCAAAGGGGGGGGGAATACCTCCAATATGCTAAAACATTTGTCCACATAGCATGCAATTCATTTGCAGGGATGTCACATGCTTGATACGTTACTTAGCAACACTTTTGAATGTAGCAGCAAACACCAGGGTGTCATCCAAGCCCAGTTCTAGGGGGGGCAACAAATGTCCTGCCCCCTCAAATAAAAGTTTCTGAAGGTAGGGAAAAGGAAAATGAGGTGCACAACAGTATGAGACATAGAGGAATTAGTAAAGCATCTTAAGTTTCACTTTCACTTTGTACAGTCGTATGATGTGAACCCCCCGTCGCCGCTTCTGTCACGGCATGCACCCCCTTAACATTCTTGATTGCCACCTCATATATGAGTATCTAGAACTGGGTCCTGCGTCAACTGTTATTATTATTTGTGCATACTGTATATGTTATATTTTCTGTGCATGAAAATATAAGACAGTTAATGCAAACAAACCCATTTGTACTCTTTTATTCCCTCACCCAACGAGAATCAATAAGAGAATCGATAAGGAATTGGATCAATAAGCAAAATCGATAATGGAATCAGAATCGTTAAATTCTTATCAATTCCCATCCCTACTCTCACTTGCCACAACTTTGCAGTCAGTGATCTCCTTCAGGTTATATCGTCTACACAAGATGTAGTCCACCTGTGTGCTCCTACCTCCACTCTTATAAGTCGCCCTATGTTCCTGCCTCTTCTGGAAGAAAGTGTTCACTACAACCATTTCCATCCTTTTTGCAAAGTGGACTACCATCTGTGCTTCTGCGTTCCTGTCCTGGATACCAAACCTGCCCATCACTTCCTCATCACCTCTGTTGCCTGCCCCAACATGTCCATTGAAGTCTGCACCAATCACTACTCTCTCAGTTGTGAGAATGCTCTGCATCACTTCATTTAACTCACCCCAAAAAATCTCCTTCTCTTTTAACTCCCATCCTACCTGTTGGGTGTAACCACTAACAACACTGAGCATCACACCTTCAATTCTGAGCTTCAGGCTCATCACTCTGACACTCTTTTCACCTCCAGGACATTCCTCACAAACTCCTCCGTTCAGATAACTCCTACTCCATTTCTCTTTCCATCTATAACATGGTAGAACAACTTGAACCCCGCTCCTACACTTCTAGCCTTGCTGCCTTTCCAGCTGGTCTCCTGAACACACAGTACATCTACCGTCCTCCTCAGCATCATGTCAACCATGTCTCTCGCTTTTCCTGTCATCGTCCCAACATTCAAAGTCCCTACTCTCAGTCTGAGTGTCTTGCTTTGCCTCTTCTCTCTTTCTCTATGGACACACCTTCCTCCTCTCCTTCTTGGACCAACAGTCGTCCAATTTCCACCAGTACCCTGTAGGTTAAAAGCACCAATGGTGGTCATTGTTAATCCGGGCCTTGTCCAATCTGTTATGAGGTTCTTTGTTGTGATTCGTGTGTTTCTTTTGGCAAAAGTTTTACTTCAGATGCCCTTCCTGACACAATCATCTGCATTTATCTGGGCTTGGGAATGGCTCAGTGATTACACTGGCTTGTGCCACCCTTGAGGCTGCATTCCACCCTTGAGGCTGCAGAACACTGTAAAACTTAAACACACCTCGATGATTTGGCACTATTCTTTAATTTTTCATCACTCTAAACACAATTTCTAGCTCTGCCTAACATCATTGTTTCTCTCCAGTGTATGTCAGTACCATAGTAATCCAACTGATACACCCAACTGTCCAGCACCAAAAAAACAGCTGGATTCATCATTTGGTGCAATCAGGACTTCAGGGTTTTCATGCTTTGAACAATAATCTCATGTTAAGGAAAACAGTGTTTTCATCTATATTGCCATTGAAAAAAATATGATGAATTCTCACTGGAAAGACAATAAAAGGAATAATGGAAATTAATGATGTTTTAGGATACAGAGGGACATAAATGTTCCAAACAATAGGGAATTACTTAACTCACTACTTTAACCTTAAATCAATGACAAATGGTGGATAGAGAATACCTGCACTCAACATGCATTCCCTATCCCCTGCAATATTTCACCACTCTGCATTTTGGATCTTTTACGTAATGCCTGTAAAATTGTAAAAGGGGTATTGTTTGACAAAGAACTACCTTGGGTTGAAACGTATACCAAATAAAGCTCAGCAAGAGCAAGGTGTGATGTTTAGTTTTTCGTTTTCCTCTCTTCAGTGTTGACTTAGTTAATTCCCGGACCTGAGATGAAGTTTTGTGAGGAATGTGCAAACAGTCGACGGCACTCACTCTGTAGGGACAACAACACTGTTTCTTTCCAGTGTATGTCAGTACCATGGTAACCCGCCATGGGGTACAGATGAGTGCAGCCCTGGCAGAGAACAGGGCTCTGTCCGCTGACAGATACTGTCTGGATGAGGATGAGAAGGGGGAACTGAGGGTCTGTGGGGAATTCAGTAATGTGCAGGACGTCAACCCTCAGCATGTTTACATGCCCACACCTGCCCACGGAGTCACGGCTTCTTCTGGGGAAAACAATTCAGTGCCTGGCGATGTCATACTAAAGGAAAATATGCTTCTGTGGTTTTGGGATTTTTGCTCATCTGTCTGTATTTTCCTGGTACCTCAGAATCACCAGCACTGTTGCACAATGTGGACAGCAGACCTTGAAATGGGTCATTTAATGTCCCATTGTCTCCTATTGCTTGCAGAATTGCATGCAGTTGTAAATTCTACCTCTGTTTAATAACCTGACTGCTTGAATGTTCTGTTTCACCTCTGACACAACACAGAGAAAAACAGAATGTGCTCCTCTTTTCCCCGTAAACCATCCACTATGTGGATATTTGACAAAGACCAGTTTGTTACCTTTTAGCTTTGACCTGTTGTGACAAAGACCTATGCATTTGTCTCAAACACCTGAACACCCTAGGCCATGGGCTTCCAGGTCAGGGGGTGTTTGATGCGTTCACCTGGTGTCATCTCTCAGTTTCCCTTTTGTTTTTGTCAGATACCAAAAAAAGCCTAAAAGTGCAGCAATTTTATTATTTAACAAAGTAGCGATCGAGAAGAAATAGAGTATTTAACAATTCAACTTAAAGCAGGACAGGACATAACAACTGCTAATTTGTTAAGTTTCCAACTTCAGTGTGTTCTTAATGCAGTCATTTTGACTCCGAGGGTTTAACTCAGCAGGGGGAAGTGAAGGGGTCGGTCCTCTGGAGAGCATGACGAGCTTCAGTGAAATATGACAATATTATGAAAATTCTCTGGTGTCATGTGAACACCGTAGTCTGTTTAGATTCTGAATTAAGCTTTCTTCTGAATAGTATTTTCTAAGACGTGGATATGCCGGCATTATTCTGTTATGTGAATGATTCGTAGGACATGAACTATACTGTGCATCTGGAATATGCACCTGTTTGTGTCCCTGCAGGTTGTGACATACAGTCTCTCTACTGTCCAACTGAAGACAAAGATCCTCTCTGGTAGAAGTACACTCACCACACACTTTATAATGGCCACTGAATGTATCTGCTGCTGTGTCTCCTTGATGGTTTGATATATTGTGTTTTCAGAGATGCTCTTCTGCATACCTTTCTGTTGCCTTTCAGTCAGCTCCTCCTCCTCAGTCTTCTTCCATTAACGAGGCATTTTCACAGTGCTGGTCACTGAGTATTCCCTCTTTGTTGGGTAATTCTTTTTAAACCCTAGAGATAACTGTGTGAAAATCACGTCGATCAGCAGTTTCTGAAACATTTAAACCAGCCCATCCGGTACCAACAACCATACCACATTCAAAATCACTTATATCACCTTTCTTTTCACTATTCTGATGTTCAGTTTCTCAAATTGTCTTGACCATGTCCACATGCCCAAATGTTTTGAGTTGCTGCCATGTGATTGGCCGTTACAAATGTGCGTTAACATGCAGCTGAACAGATGTACCTAATAAAACAGGCAACGAATGAACACGCTCCAAAGAAGTCACTTTTTAGTGGAATATTTTTCGTTTTCATTATTGAACAGCATGTAGAGCAGCTTAGTAGGAACTGGGGCAAAGGCCAAAACAGAAATATTTAACACTTGTAAACACAATGTGATATGATAATAATTGCATTGTGTGCTTTCCAGCCATTTTGTCTAGTTGTTGAGTAGTCATGAAGCAACAAGTCCACAGTGTTAAGGCTGCATGATTTCATTTCATTTCATTTTTTCATTTCATGCCATTATGTGAAAATGAAACCCCTTTTCCAAGCTGCTGTTTTGAGCCCTGGTGTGGAGCAGTAGGGTCGCATCTGAATCTGAACAGCGACCAGGTCCGGCTCTAGCCACTGTGACGACCTTGGAGAGGTATGGATTTTTGCCCCACCCACCACCAACAGAGGAATTCTGGGACAACAGAATTAAACCTTTGCTATTTAATTTTGTCATAAACAAACAATCCCCACTTACTGTACATATACACATACACAATTAATTAAATACTATAAATGAAAACCTTCTTCCAGTACAGGTTCTGTGCATTGCTACACAAGATGAATTAAAAAGGTGCCATGCTCAACTTCACGTTACCTCCTCCTCTCAACATCTATTAGTGCCTTTTCTACTTTGTCTATTGTTTGGCCCTCGTCCATTATTGACAAGGGCCAATATTATACGGGTCTCCAGTTCTTTCCATGATGTCATGTTCCTAGAATGTTCAGGGCTGTTCTTCTGAGTTTTGAGTATTTCACAGCAATATTTTCCAGTCATTAACCCCATCATTGATTAACTGTATTGTTTTTTTGGGGAGAAGAGCTTGCAACAAAGCACTATAAACAATTTATCTTCTTAAAATAAACCACCCAGCTTCCTTTGATCTTCTCTCCAATCACTAATTGTCTGTAGAAGTGGTGTTGATGGCAACTTTTCCCATCCTCTCTTTTTGGGAAAATGAAGTCTGATTTTACCTGCTGACTAACTCCATACTCAGTGCGTCAGAGAGGCCTGGCCATTCAGCAGGATCCAGAAGGTCTGCCTTGACAGAATTGAGTAGATCTGGACATATAGCAGTTGATGGGGTGTCCTGAGGCGGTTGAATGGTGACCGTGCATGCTCTGCTGGTACCTTCACCTGCTGCAAGCAAATCAAACAAAGATGCGCATAT
>JAPQRQ010000028.1:12033053-12046319 GCA_037367365.1 Apogon talboti | reverse complement strand
TTTCCAGCTGATGAAAAACAGCGAAAGCTATGGTTAACAGCCATGAGAATGTGAACACACGGTGGTCATGCGTTCATGGCAGTGGTCCATTATCTGTCCCACATGTCCTGACACACAGAAGTTTTAGCCATCTAGTGACTTATCAAATCAAATCAAATTTTATTTATATAGTGCCAAATCATAACATGATTCTATGACTCTATGTCTTCATGTCCTCTGCTGTGTAAACCCCTGGTGTGTTGATGAGGTAGTTACAGATGTCTCCATACTGAACTGGAGGACATTTCTGCGGACTGTCAACCCACAGTTCGTCAGCTATTTGAAACAGGTCTGGAAGCTTTTCGCTAAATACTGTTAGCTACTGTGCCTTTCGCGATCATCAGCACAAAGGTGATCACTACTAGTCATACTTATCTCTTTGATTTTCCTTTTTGAGCAGATGTTTCTAAAATAACAACGGCAGTGGTTCTCAGCTACGTTTTGTTATTAGCGGGGGCAGTGCTTTTGCCCTCCAGCGTACTGCGCATATGCGGGATTACCAGACATAAACAATAACATGCAACGTGTCCAGACAATACCAATGCTCTTCATCAAACTGATGGTTGGTTAAGAAATGACAAGCGACTCACTGCATCAGTTAAAGGGTTAAAGAACTTGTTTCAGATGAAGCACATTGATCGCTGCAGTAATTACCCAACGTTTGCTCAGTTAAATCCAGGTGTGGAGTGTTTTTCAGGGCCAGTGCAATATACACAAACAGCAACTACATGCACTTGCAAGGTTGTCTGTTTTATGATTCTGCCTGTTCTGAAAAAGACTCAATTCCTTATAAGCCATTTACAAGACTAATGAAAATGAACATGAACTGCAGCCTGCAGGAAAACCCATAAAAGTCCATTAGTATTGTCATTGGAATAATATGGGTGTATATATATCCAACATCGTCATCTAAAAGAGCTTCAGTCAGAAAAGCTGTAATTCAGAATCTACATCCACCATTTACTATTTACATGAAACATGCTACATTCACAGTATGGTCAGAACAGCTGTGGAATAATAGTGTGCATGTAAATATGTGCAGTATGAGTTATCTGTTAAATACGTTAATAAATAAACTAGAGTCCACTAATAGGTAATTACAGCAAGTGTGCAAGGAATATATTACAAAACTTTAACAGTTGAACCTGATTTCATTGTTTTTTGCACCAGAGACTGCTATCATGTTGCAGTGATTCACTTCTATTGTAAAATTAATAGTATTTTAGGTATTATAATGTATATGAGCTATTGGTGGAGATGTAGTAATCATTGTTATTTTGTACCTAGTGAAACAGATGCAGAGATAAATATAGACTAGAGTGGGAAAATCCCAGTCATTGCCCAGGCAAACTGAACCCAGATTGTATGGATTAAACATAGCGTGTTAAAATGTGCTAATTGTGAAGGTTTAGAGGTGCATTAGCACAGCTGCTGTAGCTGGTTGTTCACATTTTAGTTTAATTAGAAGTGATTAATAGATGATTTCATGTATTTTTCCCTCATGTATCTAGTGTCTCTTTCATGGTGCATTTTCTCCTCAGATGTCTCATCATTATTCTGTCTCTTTCTCTCCGTCCTCTTCGTCCACTCAGGTACATGGCCATCATCCACCCTCTGCAGCAGCGCATGTCGTCCACAGAGACCAAGGTGGTGGTGGGTGTGATCTGGATGCTGGCTCTGCTGCTGGCTTTCCCCCAGTATTACTACTCCAACACGGACGAGCTCCCCGGCCGGGTGGTGTGCTACATCGACTGGCCTGAATACACGTTGTGCGACTTCAAAAAGATGTGAGTCTGTCTGTGTGAGAGCTATTCAACTAGTCAACAAGCGGCGTTAATTACTTCTGAATTGACAGCAAATGTGGGAGGATGCTGTTTGTGTTCAGGGTAAATGAGAGAACGCCGCAAACAAGCACGGAAGCTTTTTGTGCTTTGTAGTGAATAAATTGAAGGCACATTATAGGAGATTTGTGTCCTCCGTGTGGTGAAAGGAAAACGCATGGCGCTCGGCAGGGAAAAAAAGCATTAGATTTTGAATGAAGCCTTATTTCTCAATTCGCTTTCCATTTGAAGCCGTAATCCTGCAACCGCAAAGAGAGAGAAACACATATGGTTTTCAAGAACAGTTTATAGCAACTGTGATCAACACATAAAAGAGGATAATAACACGCTATCGTCAACAAATAAATCATAGAAACTGTTTGTGACAGAACTCTTATAGAGAATCTTATTCATTTAGTCCTCAAGCTTATGTTGCTGAAAGAGGAGAGAGAGAGAGAGAGAGAGGTACTTTTATGAGCTCTTTTATTTTCTATCATGGTTTTTATTTACTTATTTACTTTTCTCACTTTAGGAATCAATAGTGTCAGGTCAAGCTGAGAACTATGATTCCCACTTAGTTCAGCTTTTCACACTGGTGTTAGCTCAGTAACATGTGTCGGTACTGTTTACTCTCGCTGTCAAAAGGCTGAAAAAAACGACAAGCGCTCAGGCGAACCTGAAAGCACCACGTGGTTTATAAGAAAAGTCTAATATGAGCAGAGACCTGGCTGCCACCTGACCTTCTCAAGCTCTTTGTCAAACCGTAACAGATTGGAAAAGTCATTCTGTTTTGGAAGAATTGACTGTTTTATCTGTAACTCCTCAAACAACCCAGACAAACAAAGTGGCGGTCGAGTCGTCCCCTGAGTAAGTAATACAAAGCTGATTTTATACTGGGCTCTTGTGGACTGTAATATATTTACAGTCAGTCAGAGTGTTCTGTGTTATAGTTTTTTTAAAAGAAGTAGAAGAACCAACATATGTGGTTGTGGGTATGTCCTGTTCAAAAGTGAATTTTCTCATATAAGATTAAATTTCCATCTTGGATTATACCCTGCATATTCAAATATGTGTATAAATCTATAATATATTTGTATATTTCCGCACATGTGACAGTTATTGCACTGTCTAGATGAAGGATCCATCATATGTGACGCTTCTTGACATCCCTTCCCATTTTTTTCCCATTAACCCACAAAGACCCAGTGCTACGTTTGTAGCAGTTCCCAAATGAATTTTTCTCTCTGGTTAGCCTTTCTTAAGTGATTTATCACCATTTATTATAATATTATTCTCTGTATTTTGTGTTTATAAGTGGAAAATTAAGTATTTTCCTATATTTAATTCACTGATCATGTAGATGTTCATTAAAGCTCAGATTAAAGTCGAGGGTTATTATATCAAAAAAAAGAGAAAACTGATGAAAAGTGACTTTATCAGTCAAATATATCAATACCTGAACATAAAACAAGTGTCTCCATCTACTGTCATTGATCCAACTCCATGGGTTTTACTGGTGAAACAATGTTGCAGAAGATGACGGATCACTACGGAGCCTCTGAACGTCCAAATGGGTCATATCTGATGACCATGAAAAGACGACAAACTGCATTTTACACCAATTATTCACATGGATTGATTGAATTATTGGATGAACAGGTATTAAACATTTTAGATCAGTAGATGCTTTTGGTCACCGGTGGATGTTTGGGTCTTTATGGGTTAAAACGTATTTTTCTGTACAGATTGTAAAGCTCCTTGCAACTAACATATACTGTATTTTGGTCACAAGCATAATTTTTGACTATCAGTGATTTTGATCAGTGGATCTCCATCTTCAGTCACTTCATCTGTGACCAGTGTTTCGTCCTTCCGCTGTCGTTTTTGTTCCGTGGTTCTTTTTCCACCCTCCTCCACACAGATCTATCGTCTGTTTCTGGTGTCACTCATGTGAAGATGTTACATTGTCAGTTCCATCCATCTTCATCACCATCAGCAGGGTTTACGCTCCGGGGGGAGGCTCCTTACACCAAAGTCATACAGTCACTTCACATGGTGATCCTCCTGCCAGGGTCACAGCACCTTTTATTCACAATAATTAAATATAAATATACTGCATACTTTCTCCTTTTCTTTTATTCCACTTGAAGTCCTCCCTGATTGAAATCAAACTGCACTGACTTGGTATTCAATGTGCAGTTCAATATTCTTATTTTTGCTAATGGGCACTAAAGTTATCATATGATCACACATCAGATCAACAAAATCTCTTCAGGCTGATATTTACACTTTTTAATGACCCACTCCATCCGTCTCCTGAGTGTTTTGGGGTGAGGGTTCAGGGGCTTATGTGGTTTGGCATGGTTACTCCCTGCTGTAAATGGAAAATGGCTGCGTTTTAGCTGAAGCGACACAGCCCATAATGAACAAATGCTATTAGATGAACATTTCTATTTTTTCAATCATCACATATGCAAGTTGATTGGTTTTTATTTTGCCCAACACTCATTTGTTTACAAGGCACCTTGGCAAAGTTGCAATTGTCACATCTTATTAGCTGTCAGTGCAAACTTCCACTCAGTATTACAGTTACATTTGCAGCAGGTCCCTTCTCAAATCACATCAAGTTTTCAATGATCCACGAAAAGAAATCCACTTAAAACAAAAATAGGCTTCATTTTCAATCTCTCCATGCAAAAATCAAACCTTTTTGCATTAATTGAAAGTCTGAGCGCTATAGTTATTTCCAGACCACAATCTAACTGATTGCAATACAGCTGGGTAAAAGAAGGTTACAAGTTCTAACAATGATTTACAGCCTCAGTCTGACCCTGGTTTGGCAGCTCAGCTACAATCAGTGTTCACCAGTCACCCTTCCCCCAGATATCATCTTTCCCTGCAGTGCTAAAATAGAACCAAAGGGTTTTGATATCATACCAGCGCTTAAACATTAAAGTAAATCATTTTAACACTTAGTATTTATGCGTTGCACACAGAGACATAGAAAAAGACCTCTTTGCAGCCAAAGCGCACCAATTTCATCTCCCTCAATCCATGAAATATGATCAAACCCAAGGACAGGAAATGAACTGTTTTGTAAATGTTGTAAATGTAAACCTGACCCATTAAAATCTAGACACAAAATTCATTCCATATAATTTTTGTCTATGATATATTTTTGTGTCATATTTGACACATTGGGTGCTTTTATAAATCACCTTATATACTTGCAGTATCCAATCTAGTACACACATTTTTAACACAATTTAACTGTACTATAAAGAATACATAATCAAGTAAATATGCATCATTTCAGTATATGAAGTACTTATTTTTAAAAAATGAAAAAACAATATAAATGTTCCTCCTTTATGAAAATTACCAAAGACTTTCCTGCAAAAAGTGTCTGGACAATTTAATAATAGTGGCCATATTGAAAAAGGAAAACAAAATTAGGGTGGATTATCATTCCCTTTGCAGCAAACAGGATGATAATCCACCAGGGGGCAGAAAACATGTATCAGGTCACATACAACAGGTTTTTTAGGAAAGTACTGATCTTGTTGATTAGATAGAGGTCTCAGAACCTGGTGTGGCAAATATGATACAAATGGTTTTATAGGGTTAATCTTCTCTAGCACACACCAAACCTTACAAAGACAATCTCTGACGGTTGTTTTAGAAAACACAATAAATGCAGAATACCTGGATGTGATTTATTATAATGTGTTACACCCAGTAACTTCCAGTTTTCTTCCATTTGTCTTTTTATAATCCCAAGGGCAGAACTGTACGATACGATCATGAATGCACAGACACAGGTAGACAAATGCACACACAATACAAGTTCAGCTAATGCAGAAAAAAACACCCACACAATGACGTACATATGCAGCCACTCAGACACACAGCAAAGTGACTATGATCACAGCTCTACTGATGTAGCCTCTCAGCTCGTCCACAGCCCTGTTTACCCTGCTCTGCTGCCAGCCTTTTGCGTTCTGCCGCCACTGTCAGATTTCTCCATGGAAATATAGTATGTTATGAACAGCACAACAGCAATTTCATTGTTCATGATGGGAACCCTGCCACCCTTATTACATTTTTAATGAAACTGTAATCAGTGACAGAGCCGAGTGAGAATGGAGGAGTCATTCAGCTCTGAACTCAGCTGCTCAAGCTGTATATGACACATCTGATTAAGGCTGATCCCAGGTCAGATCCCATATGCTTTTTGAGCTGAGCGTTACCCCACCACCGTCGTCACTGCCAACACTCTGTCTGATGGCCTTCACAGCCACGGAGAATTAGTAAGCCAGGTCTCAGAGGAGGGTATTAATAGATGACACTGCTTGTGATTGCATGTTTACTGTTGTACACCAGACGGACCCCACCCAAATAACACTTTTTCCACATGCACGAAAACAAATGCACACAGACAGAGCAGATGAATAGAAAGCTCCCTGTTGCCTTTTAAGCCTAAAACAGCAACTCGCTTTGCTTTGAAATCTGATTACCAGAAATGATGTAAGAAACATGGAAAATGGTACAATCATCACTGTCTGCTCTTTGAAGTCAGATTCAACCATTCACATTTGGATTCAGGTTGACTTATGTTAGTGCTTCAAAATGTATAAGATTATAAGGGTATAAATAAGTTGTCCTCTGTCCATAATATAAGATAAACCTGTTATTTTACAGGGCTTATACATATGTAGTATTGATCTTCTAAACTCTCCACTGTCAACACTTAGGACCAAAACCACCAATGAATCAACACTACGTATCCACAGACTGTATCACTCACTGAATAAAGTATAACACTCATTGTTCACACACATCTTTATTATGGCATCATCAAGTTCTCTTCAAAATAGAACTCATAACCATTAGTTTTGACATTCGCTCTGTCATGTTGGCAGCTCCAAGTGTTTTTGCTGCTAAACAGAACAGAGCTGCTAAATGGATTTTCATTATTCCTGTGACAGTGACAATAAAGATCTATTCTATTCTATTCTATTCTATTCTATTCTATTCTAAGATAAGATAAGATAAGATAAGCCTTTATTTATCCCACCATGGGGAAATTTCACAGTTTAACAACAGCAACATACAACAAGCACTGACAGAGAAAAAGACCCAAAAAATAATAATAATTTTATTTATAATAAATGTATTAATAATAATAATAAAAACCACAAACAAGTGAAAATGAAAAATATAAAAGGAAAAATAAGAAATTTGGCATTTATATAAATATTTTTAGAAATGAAAATTTTGAGTTAAAATTAATTATTAATTATTTAGATATTTATATCATCATTCTATTCTATTCTATTCTATTCTATTCTATTCCATTCTATAAAAAATAATGCAGTGTCTTAAAATCTTCACGTGCTTCATCAGCTGATGGTTTACATTATAGTTCTATTGGCTTAGCTCTGCTTTTAGATGGAAAACAGACACAGTAGAACCACAAATCACCTCCATTTTCTGTACAGTTTGTGTTGTCAGCAGCTGAACTAAAGATCTGTTTGGAATTGTGACAGCCTCACTAATGTTCTGTTTTCTCTCCAGTTGCCAATGTCCCTGCAGTGCATGACCATGGACAGTCTGTTCTGTGGCCACACCTCTTATGGGTGTGGCTTACGATTATAAAAGGTCCACCTCAGCGGGCGTGCTCTCCTCCACTAACTGCACTGCACCAACAGGTTAATAGGTTAAGTTAAAACTGCCCATAGGTGTGAATATGAAAGTGATTGGTTATTCGTCTCTATATGTCGTCCATGTGATGAACTGTTGACACGTCGCCTTCACCCATAGGTAGCTGGGATAGGCTCCAGCACCCCCCGACCCTCTAGAGGATAAAGCTGTTCAGAAGATGAATGACTGATTGACTGATTCACTCACACCCACCTCACTCATCCAAACATGCATTACTGATATCTGCCACCTACATGATGCATTTTGAGTTGTTTTTAGTTCAATAAAGTGCCTATCTTTGTTAAGGGACATAGGTGGGTAGTCTTTTGTTATGTTCGTGGAGCCAGGTTTGTAACAGGCATCATCTAAACATCAGAAATATCACAGTTTAGTCTGAACCGTGGATCAACAAATGGCAACTTAGAAAAAATAATAACATCCCATAATAACTTTATACCATGTGTAGAAGAAATACTGCCATTTCAGCATCAAACTCCAACTCTTCACATTTAGAGCTGTGTCCAGGGGTGAAAGTAACAGTGACTCATTACTCCCTCTAGTGGTCACATAAATCCACCTGACCACCAGGATGAATAGATTCACTTCTTATGTCTACTGCCATCTATTAGCATAACTTCAGAGCTATTTATTCTAAACACTGTACTGATAATTTTCTGTCATATTTTAATATTTTAAAGTACAAATACTATGCATAACCTGTATAAGAATAATAACATCTCTAGAGTATTTCAGAGATATTTCATGCAATCTCTCAACTGACTTTTTTTTTTTTTTTTTAAGAAAAGGGAAAGTTTGACCAAAACTGACAACTTTTAAAGCAAATTATTGAAATCCTGTAGGTTAAGATATATAGTTTAATGATTTTATATACATTTTTAATATTATAGCCTGTTTCCTTTTGGTGTCATGTATTCTTCCTGCCACGCCTATTTAAAAATGTAATAGGCGACAATAAGAATCAATTTTATGGAGGTCTATGATAAATAAATAACCACGAAATGAACATATTAGTGTTCAGTTTTTTGGGTTTTTTTTTATTATACCCAGGCTTACTCTCTGACTGCTAATAACTTTGAGACAAATTAACCCATCATGCACATTCACATACTATTATTTTAAATCATTAAATTTCTTTTAAGGTCCTTTGATTACATTATTGTTTCTTAGAACTCAACATCAATGTCTTTTTTCATTGTCCATGCACACCCTACACTCAGTGAAAATTCTCAGAGTTGGATGAATTGATTCTTAAGTCTTAGTTTCCCATCTCAGGATTTGTGCCCAAATGACCGAGTCTTACTTTTTTGGTAAAAAGTACCAAAAGATGTTATTAAAGCAGCAGACTGTGACGCCTTCATGAGAGGACCTTGGCCTTTTCTTCAAGTTACAGCCATACATTGCATTAGTGGTTAATGGTTCGTATTGCACCTCAGAGATTATCTTAATATAAGAGCAAAGCAGGTTGCATTTTGGGCTATCTTCCCCAGCTGAAAGGTTGGGCGCTTGTAAGAAGTGGTGTCTTTAGTGGCTTTTCCATCAGGCATATGCACAAAACTTTACCAATATTTTACTAAATGCCAAAAAACATGATTTGTTTAAGTCATTCCATAAACATAGCAACAAACATAAATATTTACAGATAATTAATTATTATATATTACCCCTCTATCCTGTACTAAATTAAGAAATTATTTATTTTCCTGGTGTGTCCACACATACGTCACCATGTTTGTTGTAAAACTCTTCTTCTTCACTTGTTGTAACATCCATCATCATCCGTTTTGACTCTAGTTGCGGAAAAAGGTCTTTCCATTGCAGTTTTGCGCGATATATCAATTTCGCTATGCCCGAAAAGCCACCTCTTGCCAGCACATCTTTTCATCGAAAAACAAGAGTTTTGGCGAAACTGTCGTTTTTCCATTCCGAAAATTTTTATGCGCAAGTTATATTCACGCAATTTGAATGTCAATGGAAAAGCGACCATTGCCTAATCAGTGGAGGAACAGCCTGAAACCACAATAAAATGTTGTCACAACATTTCTGCAAAACACAGATATGTATAATCATTGTGTATAACCAACCATGGTTGAAAGGGAAACAGTACTACAACAATGAGATACACATATGTTAAACTACTTTTTCAAGGATGCAAGGAGACTTTAGTGTCATTCTATACAAGTACATGGTACATAAGTGGAAAGAAATGAGTTATATAGATCCAAGTAAAAAGGCAATTTCAAGATAAAAGTATAAAATGGTAAAAAATCTAATTTAGTTAGACCAGGGGTGTCGAACTACAGGCCTCGAGGGACAGTATCCTGCATGTTTTAGATATTTCCCTCTTCCAGCACACCTGGTTCAATTAATGATCAACTCATCACCAAGCTGTGCAGAAGCCTGATAATGATGTAATGGCGTTCAGGTGTGATGGAAGAGGGAAATATCTAAAACATGCAGGACACCGGCCCTCGAGGCTTGAAGTCCGACACCCCTGAGTTAGACTATAAATGCGTAATACTGGGAGTTAGTGAAGCTACTGCTCTGCTGCACGCCACATACAGTTGGTCCAGACACATTGAGATTATACACTGCCCAACCAAAAAAAAAAAAAAAAAAAAATCACAGACCCGCACAATATTTTGTTACCTTTAATTATGGGATTCATTCACTGTGGAATCATTTCTGTCATGCGATGGTTATACAGTGTCATGACATTTATTTCTGTCCAGAGTTACATTCGGTTTTTTTGCCAAGATCTTATGTTTGTTACGCGGAAGAAGGACCCCCAAGCAGACTTGGATGAAGATCACAGATATTGTCTTTAATAGGCAGAGAAACTCTTCCAACAAAAGAGGCGTGAGAGACCACGCGGGCAAACGAAACAAAAACAACCAGCAACTGCTGGAGCCAAACGGAGGCGTTACCTGGCAGAGCAGGATCTGGCCAACGGAATGTAGGGAAGTTCAGCTGGAGACATGAAGAAGGTACCGACAGGAGAGCAGGGGAGAGTGACGCTTAAATAGGGAGCAGAGATGAGGGACAGGTGAGTGAAAATGAGGAACAGGTGTGTGGAGTGGAGTGAAAGGGAGTGAAAGGTGAGTGGGCGTGACAATGTTGATGATGGGAGTGAGTCAGACCACTGCATTCTAAATATTCTCAATGGGGTTCCGGCCTGGACTGGTTTGTGGTTTGTCCATGTGTGAAAACTGATGGTTGTCTAAGAAACGAGAAGCTGTTCACTGCATCAGTTAAGGTTAAAAAGCTAGTTGCAAATGAAACATATTAATCACTGCAGTAATTACACTGGATTGGTTAATTAAGTCCAAATGACCTTTTTTTGCTATTGAGATGCATTGTATGGTTTGCATTTTTTTCCTTCTGAATGGGTTTTGCAGGTGTAAACATGCATGACCTTTGTTAAAAATCCAGTTGGATGAACTCAATTATCCTTCCATCATGATGCTTTCATTAGTCAGTGCCCATTAACAATTAAGTCGGGAACATGACGGAGACAGTGTTTAGTTTGTCCACTGTGCATAAGGGAATAATAACTCTGGTCCACATGACTGGTAGGTTATGGTATTGCACATTAACACTAGCAGAAGATGACATTTTTACACATATTATATCCTCCTAAATCTACAGATGAAAGCTTTAATTCAACTTCTAATATTAACCATAACCACTGTAGGGTGAGCATCAATAAAATGTACCTAATTTGCAAAATCTCCATCTTTTTATGCTTGAAGGAACATGTTTCTCTCCTGGGAAAACACCTTATAAAATAAATCAATATTACCTAGTATAAAGATGTATGTTCACTGTGTGGCTATAGACATGCACACACACAATAAATCCCAGTCTTTGTCCTTTATGTTCTTTCTCACTAAATTGGCCTTTGCACAACATGAGTCTGTGATTAGTGGCTGTAAGGCAGCATGGAGCGAGGCGTCCTGTTACCTTCAGAATGCTTTTGACTCTGCTGGCAGGAAAAGTCAAAAGACCAGCTGCCCTTCCTCCAGGCACACACATTCATTAATTATGTATACTGTTACGAACACCCACATGTTTGAATAAACAGGCACCCTCACAGTTTAATTGTGCATATAAACATGCTCGGTCCGCCCCATCACCTGGATATTAATGGACATATACACTAATGTTGATGACAGGTGTCTAAGTGGGAGAGGACACAGCAGCCCCAGAAATGTTACCAATATAAGCATCGTTTGGCAGTGTGTCTACAGCCTGAGTGAGATTTTATTGATTCCATTTATATGACAGCGCAGTGACATAGTACAGCTTCTGTTCCCCTGAAGCGCCATCCATCAGTGGAGGCTGAGGGTCCACAGCGTCCCTCTGGAGAGTCTGGTTCTGTCATGGAGTCACTATTGATACAAGGTAACAGCTGAGCTCACTTCACTGACTGTAAGTAAAAAAACTTTAAAAGTGCTGTGGAGCAATGTTTTGGCTCAGATTCTACCCTTTAGATTTATGGCGAGGCTTGAGTACAGGGTACAGAAAACTTTTTTGGTGTAAGTTTGTAATTTACTTTAACAGGTGTTTCTTTCTCATTTGTTCCTTTGTTACAGAAAATAAAATAAATGAAATTCCCGCAAGAATCTGTGCCGATGCCGTACATCAGGGCTTTTCAACAGGAGGCCCATGGGCCAGAACCGGTCCATCAATCAAATTAGCCCCCCTACCCACAGATAGTAAACAAATACTTTAACAGCTAAACAGTATATATGCATATTTGCAACACTTTATGCAATTTTGCGGCACTTTACATCATTTCGCTGCACTGCCACTGTTTACGGAAGGCCAGAGAGAGCGGCCACAATATGAAAACATGACACATTCAGTGGAGAAGAGACGCAAAGTTGAGGGTGAAAATAGAACATTTAACAACGACTGGACTGTTTTTTGTTCATCCCTTCAGCACAGTCATACGCACATTGGACAAACAATATTGATGGTCATCAATGGTCATAAATGTTATGTTTAGATTTCTTACTTGCACTAAAAGCCAGCAGTTACTGTGACTGTGATGGTGTGTGTTACGTTAACATATAACACAACAGGTTAACAAATAAATAAACATGTTGAGAATGTGATGGCGATATGTCTCCAATATTAGAGTAATGCTACAGGGTCCGGCCCACAGCCCATAGCATTGAATGTTGCTACCACTCGTTGTCTTTCTGTAAAACGTCAAGGGAATTGAAGTAAACTTTTCAAAAACAGCAAAACAGAGACGCAAACTATGTGTGTATTGATAGAGTTGAGTGAATAATCTGTGTTGCGTTTGTGTCGTCAGTAGGTGGAGCTAGATGCTACATCACATACAGCTCTAATGAAAAGAGTAGAAGAAGCAGAGTGTTCTGTTGTTTTTTAATTTTAATTGAATTTATTTTATTGGTTTATTTGACAGGGACAGCGCAAGGCTATTTTTTAATTTGTTTTGACCCTGTGTAGATTGTATCTGGTAAGGCTGGAATATCATTTCCTTAATAATTAATCTCCTCATCACACCTGTTGCATCTACAGTCATGGAAAAAACTATTAGACCACCCTGTTGGAGAGCATGCCAAGACGCATGGCTACAGTCATCAAAAACAATGGTTATGCAATCAAGTACTAACTCCTGTGTGTATCATGTGACTAAAACAGACAGAAAAGA
>JAPQRQ010000028.1:12017500-12028932 GCA_037367365.1 Apogon talboti | reverse complement strand
CCTTCTCTGTACGGAGGCTGATTCCCACCGGAGAATCACGGAAAAGTTACTGTGAACTTCGGTGAAATGCCGCTCCACGTTGCACATGCTACAGATCAGACACACACACTTGTCTTTCACATTTGTCAAACAGAAGTCCGTTTCTCATTGTTCGTGAAAATAATACGCTTTTTGCCTCTTACTGTCGTGACTGGACTCCTCCTAAATTGCTTGCGGGGCTAACCACTACCCTTTCTGGCACCTGGCTCATCCTGCTGTCCCCGGGCACCGCCCCTCTACCAATGACAGACAGAAAACCAGCGCAAAAGTTTGATTGACAGCTAGTTGACCGTTTCATCTCGGGAAGGGGGCAGGACACATGTAATTTTGATTGGGTGGAAATTTAGACCTGTTCTACCAAGTGACGAATCAATTTTGTGTTATTATATTATTGACCCGTGGAGCCACCAGTCGGTCGCGAGCAACCTGATGGAGACACTTGGACTAGTTCGATTTTTAGAACCCGTCTGCGGGCGACTCACGTGGTCTCTTCGGGCGACCTGGTGCCCGCGGGCACCGTGTTAGTGACCCCTGGTCTAAAAGCACTATTTTTATCAGTACAATCACATAGATATTAATGTAAGAACAGAAGTGATTTTGGTTATTATCAAGGAAACCATGGAAAATACCTAAATATTAGCTCTTAAATTAAACTCTTAAAAGCTACATTTGTTATCATTATATTTGTCCAAACAAATGTACTTTTAGTTGTACCAGGCATTAAAATGAACAAGAAACTGAAGAAAACAAGGGTGGTCTAATCATTTTTTCCATGTTTGTAAATTGTTTACACACTTTATTGCAATATTTGGAAAGATGCAATAAACAGCTGTTCGGTCAGTTGACCAATCTTTTGAGTTAAATGTTTGCTCCGTCTAAATGTATTGGAAAAAGGTTTTAAAAAAAAAAAAAGCCTTAGAAGTATTTTTATGAGAAATTCTAAAATGTGTAAATATATTTACATAAATGCACCTAATGTCAGAGTACTTTATGTTCCTGTCCAGTAAAAAAAAACCTACATATATGCACATTTATTTTGTTGACCTACTAAGTAAGCATTGAAGAATTGGATCCGATCAAGATTTATGACAAAGCAGAAAATATAAAATGTGTGCTGACTAAAAGGGTTTCACTGACAGACTTTATTAGCATCTGAATATCAGGTTCTTCCTCTCAGTCAGGAAGAACTCTACCTGTTTTCAGATGCAAATGAAATCCTCAAAGTTTCACATGACAGATAAATGTGGATCCACTTTACTTTTTACTGTACTAAATGTTTTTTGTCTTGTACCATGGGGGGTGTTGGTCTTCTTTGCTGTTTCAGAACTCCTGACACACCGCAAATCCAACTGGTTGTCTGCGAGCCAAAGCGCTGACTGCCTGAGTCATGAATCAGACAAACTAAAACTGATCTGGCAGGACTTGGCCCGATTCTAAATGAATCAGGGACGACCGCTTCAGGCCTCAGATTGGGACGGTTCCCTAGAATGTCTGGCCAGCATAAATGGAATGAAGCTAAGTTAATTACATCGGTTACACCTTTGTGCTTTCTGACATAAAATTTGTTGTGTGAAAAATATCTGTTGGACTCTTGTGCATTATTTGTGGCCAAGTTATAATGATGTTCATGAGGAATATCTGGAGCTCCTCTCCACTCAGGATGAACATCATTACAAGAGTCAACAGCACCGCGTACACTGGCCGTTCAACTTTGGCCGCATCAGAAATTCCCACCAACCTCAGCCAAACTGTAAAACAACATGTGCTACTAGCAATAACAAATCAATAGCACTCAAAACCATATCGAGAAATGTCTATTTCAATTCTTAGAAACGTTTCCCCTATAGAAGCTGATGGGACTGATTACGTTCGTGCAGGTTTGGTGTTGCTTTGGTGTTGTTTTTCAGGGAATATTTGCAGGGACATGTTTTTCATTTATCCGAAACTGGTCAACAGAGAGCATTGTGAAACTGAACAAGTATTTCAATCTTCTGTTATTTGTTTTCTACAGTTGAAACATACACATGCACATGCACGTGCAGCAGCCCCAACAACAAATGAAAGATAAAACCCTGAAGAATACAAAACATGACAATTACACCCTGTTGTGAAGGCGCTGTGAATTCTTGAAATAACTGACTTTTACCCAGACGTCTGTTTTAACAGTCAGAACTTCACATATTTACATCCCAACATTTTTTCAATTCTAACAGTGTAGTTATTTTTGGAAACATCTATGGAGCACTTTATTATTTATGCCATAAAGACAGTCAAAACTCATGCTGACTTTCACTTATTTTTGCAGTGAAACTGTAAGAATACAAAAAAAGGACCCATCAGAACCAGAACTATACAGTCAGGGAAAAAATCATTAGACCACCCTGTTGGAGAGCATGCCAAGATGCATGGCTGCAGTCATTAAAAACAATGGTTATGCAATCAAGCACTAACTCTTGTGTGTATCATGTGACTAAAACAGACAGAAAAGAAAACATGGAATGTTTGAAAGCACTGTTTTTGTCAGTACAATGACATAGATACTGATGTAAGAACTGAAGTGATTTTAGTTATTATCAAGAAAACCATAGAAAATAGCTAAATATCAGCTCTTAAATTAAACTCTTAAAAGCTTTTTTTGTTATCATTATATTTGTCCAAACAAATGTACCTTTAGTTGTACCAGGCATTAAAATGAACAAGAAACTGAAGAAAACGACTAGGTGGTGCTAACCACTATGCCACCACACCGCCCAACGTAGTCTACAGTATCACCTTCTGATGACGTGATGCAGCCTGGAGCAACCAGAGTTTTCAACCGTTCATTTAAAATTACCATTACATTTTATGCGAACATAGATGGTGAGTGTCAGTATTCATCCAAGAGCTGAAACTGTGGTTTCTATGTGGGAGATTCCGACACCCCACTGGAGATGATATTTAGCTCTAGATGTTTCTCACAACTCGCCTCCACTAAAGGGTTGAAGACCTGGACGACAAAATGGACAAGTCAGATAATTGGACACTATACAGAGGGAGGAAGACCTCTGGAGGGGTCTAGGGTCCTGATCTATGGGAAACTCTTGCAGATGTTTCAAAGGCTGTGGTCGACAGTGTGTTTTTTTTCTGCTGTGGAGTGTTGGAGGAGCCTTTGACTCACTGGTCTGGTAGCTAGTTTCTGGACTTTCTATCTATCATGGACTGTGAACACCTCATCGTGAAGTGTGGGAGCATGTTCACTGTCACAAAGCTGCTCCACAGATGGACGTATTAGAGCTTTTGGCCCTAGAGCTGGACAGCGGAGTTCTGGACCTGAAACTCTGCTCTCTGTTTCTATTTTTGGTTTATTTTACTGATCATACTGACTCTATGAATTTTGTAATGACTTTATTTACAGTCATTAGTTCTCAAGTGCATCAACAACAAATCCATCTCTCTTCTGGAGATGACAGTTTCCTCTCAGCCTGACCTCAAAGGAATGAGTGGGCTGGAAACAAAAGAGACAGGAGTCATTATTCTTATAAGTACTTCAGTGGAAAACTTTGTATTTCTTTATATTCATGTGCTAGTAAGATTCTAGGACTGTGATGACTCTTTAGCACAGGGCTATTCAACAGGTGGCACCACCCCTACCCACAAATAGTAAATAAATAGTTTAACAGCTGTTAAACAGTACATACGCCTATTTGCGACACTTTACGTCATTTCACTGCACTGTCACTGTTTACAGAAGGCCAGAGAGACCGCCTTCAATATGAAAACACGACGCATTCAGCAGAGAAGAGACGAAAAGTTGATGGTGAAAATAGAAAATTTAACAAGGACTGGACTGTTTTTTGTTCCTCCCTTCAGTACAATCATACACATACAGAAAGTTGCCTGTGTCCACTTTATTTTTTGGACTTCAATATAAAAATGTGTGTTTTTTAACTGGTCAGAGAAGAAAACAATATTTATGGACATAAATTGTTGTAAATGTTATATTTACATTTCTTACTTGCACTAAAAGCAGTTACTGTGACTGATGTATGTGTTATGTTAAAATTTAACACAACAGGTTAAACAGTTAAATAAAAAAGTTGAAAATGTGCCAATTGTACATCCCATATTAGAGTAATACTACAGTGGTCTAGCCCATAGTCCATGTCATTACAACAATTTGGCCCATGGGAAGATATAATTGAATAGCCCTGCGTTAGAGTCTGGTGAAACTGAGTATTTGTTTGTTTACCAAGTTGGACTCTTGTCACTTCTGTCCATCGAATAACATGTATTTTTTTTTCCTGATAGACAACTTGACTGCATTTCTGCTTAGGATAATACACCATTGAGGTCATCGTATCTGGTTTTTTGTGATTTTGTCTCACTTAAGCTAGCATTTAGCATGAGCTCACTCTTTATTCTTCGCACTCCCCCAGCTCGGCACTTTTGTCCAAATATGGTCACTTCAAGTCAGTGACAGCCAAAATGCAAACTCCTGGCTTCAATAGCAGTAAAAAAAAAAAATCCAACGGGAGTCCTCGTGGCAGCTCTGTTCACTTTGTATACACTGTTGTCATGAAACATTCTTACACAGTTGTTTTTGTGTCTAAACCAGACTAAACTTTGCCGCTATCTGAATGCATGTTTTTTTTTCATACATTTTAATTTGACTTGTGACATTTTGTATAATTTTGTTCCCTGCAGCAGCACTAATCCATCACCTTCTAGAGCCAGCACAAACACTCATGGTTTGTTTTCAAAGTCAGCGGTAATCAGTCTTTTCTATCACTGAGGTATGAGGACATGTTTGCGCCACATGTTCTTGCAACACCGTCTTTGTTGTTTTTACTGAGGCCATAGAGCATTTGCAGTGGTTTCTTTTTTTCGGTCAGATTTAGTCACCTTCATATTCTGATACATAATGATATTCAGCCTGGGCATCACATTTTGATGCAAAGAGCACTAGAAATGCAGGGTAGAAGTAAAAATTCTATCCCTAATCCCCCACCCTATTTCTGCAAAGATTTTCTTTGGTCGGCGTATGATATTTCACATGTAAATTTATACTTGCAGTGAAAGTAGAGCACTTTTATGGATTACTTTCTGTGATATCTTTTTCTCATTTACATTCCTGCTGACCTGCTACTTTAGTTTGCCTAATTTCTGACATCTGGCGTCTTTATAATGTTTGTAATGGTGTATTAAATGGAAAAAAATGTATCTTTCTGTGATGCTGCTGCTGATGAATGATTTTCTGCATTTAGTTACCAACCATCGTACCACCTACAAAGCCACTTTAATCATGCAAATTAGGAATCATTAAATAATCCATCAGTTCGCTCTGCGTGCTTTACCCTTCTTCGTAATGATTCACTGTCTGGAGGAGTTAGCAGGAAGAAGCACTTCACCAAGAGTGCATATGCTATTTAGATGGACACTTGTATCCAAATGGGCATCTGGTGTGCATGAGTGTATCATTTTACAAACACAGTGGGAGGTTATGGCTCTCTCAGTCTCCCAGAGCGATGACCCTGATAACATCTTTACCAGAAGTCGCATCCTGCAACTCATACTGACAGGCCTGAAACCGAGCATGCATGACAGCTGATTGGAGAATAGACTCCTGATAACCAAGAATTAACACACGCTTTAACAACAGGAACCAGTAATGGAAACACACAGCGGGACGGCCTCTTTTATTCTTTTTCTGACTCGTCCCAATTTGGGAAGTCATCACGCTCTCCACAAACACAGAGGAACATTAAGCAGCCCCTCAGTTCCTTGTTCAGGCTTATGCGTAAAAATGATTTATCTCTGGCATGGTTGAGGTATTACAAATATTAACTGCCTGTTCTTCTTTAAATGGAGCTTATTCCTACGGTATCGTTTTTTTGGCCTCCCCATGTAAAGATGTTATGTTTCATCATGCCTCTCTGTTAGCAAACAGGGGATGTCAAAGACAAAAACAAGAGCAAGAAATAAATTTAATGCACATCGCCAAAAAATGGAAATTGCATTCACAAAGTAGCAGATGTGCTTCATGTTCTCAAACACACACATAAACAAAGGGATTTACTTAAGAGTTTTCCTCTAAGCTCATTACTCCTATGGGCACTTGTGTGCAAACAAATCACATTTCTCCCAGTAAGTGGATTCTGTTTCCCAGAATTGATTTTCCACAGCCTTATGGTAAACACTTAATGCAGGTTGTGTAACCAGCTCCCACATGTGTGGCTTTTAGTTAACACTTTAAACAGTGTTTCATTATACCACTCGGGCAAAAAAAATCTTGATTCTTAGTTTAATTAGAGCCCAGATTAGATTTGACTGCTTTTCTCCACTGCGTTCATGTGGAAAGAAGAGAGTGTGAAAAAAGCTCAGGTGTCACTAATGACATTAAGGATGGGCAGATATGCACAACCATGCGTTTAACTGTGGCCCAGATGCATACTAATTTTCAGTGAGTTTTGAATTTACAAAGTATAAAGATCAAAGAACTACTTATGTTTAATAAAAATTGTGGTTTTGAGGCTCATATTCTGACACCAACCAAAAATATGACTTGCAGCAATCTCAATAATCACGTGTTTACTTCAGTAACTCCAACTGGTGAAAAAGCTAACAGAGATCGACCCATCAGCGAGTTTATTTCGAGAGGGCGGCCCCCTGCTGGCGACAGAGTGTAAAACAATATTTTCTGATAAATCCAAGTGAATAACATAAGTTTGATTGCAGTGCCATATATTGTATTACCGAAGGTACAAAGATGATAAACCACACTGATAGTGTCCATTGTTTCAGATCCACTTTAAATAATAATAATAATAATAATAAGAAGAAGAATAACAAAACCACCTGTAGAATTTTAATATAAGAGCCCGTCATTAATAATTTTGGGTGAAATTAATCAGAGCCTATAGTAAATTAATAGATTGCATGAAAAAAAAGTCTAAATTAAAACTGGCTAAGGCAGTGTGATCCATCAGTTCATGTATCACAGTTCCTCTTTGAGGTCAACTAATAGTAAGCAGCTTGTATATGGTACTAACAGCAGTTTAGCAACCATTTCTGTACAAATTCAACAAGTTATTATTTTGCTATCTCAGGATCTGAAATGTAACTCAACAGTAATGCTACATCAGCCTGTCGACCTTTACAAGAAGTTTTTATTTACTGCAACATCTACATGGCGCATGTGAGGGAGATAATGAAGTATGTTAAATGATTAAAACATATGTGCATCATCCTGAAAAAACTGTGACCTATAATCTAATATTTACCTTTTAAAATGAGAACAGGGTTCTCCAATGCGTTACTATGTTGTGTTAGTTTGAATGTATGTTTTTCAGGCTTTCCAGCTGTATTGTCTAGTTTAAATCACTGTTAGAAAAAGAACTGAAAAAGAATTAAATGTCATATCAATCAATCGATTGATTGAAATGTACTAGATTACTTTACAATTGATTGAGGTCATTTTTTCTCTTTTAAAATCACCCAAAATGAAGTATAAAAAATCCAATGCTGATCAAACGTGTATATAAAACAAGAAACAGGATGAATTTTGAATATGATTAATAATATAATGTAATAGTATATATTAAATACAACTCTCCGGGTACTCCGGCTTCCTCCCACCACCCAAAGACATGCACTGATAGGTTAATCGGTTAATCTAAAATGGTCCATAGGTGTGAATGTGAGAGTGTTGTTCGTCTCTGTGTCAGCCCTATGATGAACTGGCGACTCTCCAGGGTGTACCCCGCCTTCGCCCTTAAGTAGCTGGGATAGGCTCCAGTGACCCCCGCGACCCTAGTGAGGATAAAGGGGGTTCAGAAGATGAATGAATGAATGACTATTAAATACAATAAGATTTAATACATAACTCTTACCAAGGCGTAATGTAATCTGGGGTGTAAAAGACAACTTCCTAAGAGCTGGCAAATTAAAGATTCCTAATAGAGTTCAGAATATATTCAGACGATTTAATACATTTTTTTTTATCGTGCATCCTCTTAATTTTTAAGTAGTGCAACAATTATCATTGAATTTGGATAAAAGTGTTGTCAAGACCGGCTCAGGGAGCCTTGACAAAACACGCGAACATAAGGTGTATGCCGGCCAGCAAGGAGAATTTATTAAGTAAAAGGAGATAGTCTGTAAAATAAGGAGGGACTAGCCCGAAGACCAGTCCGTCAGAAGAGAGCTGGCGACCACCACTGCTGTCCTCGTGAAGCCTTCTCTGTTGTGTCTTGGTCCCCACGGCAACTGTCCTTCATGTTGTCAAGTCGTCGCAGCGACCGCCAAGTGCCACTCTTGTTGTCAGGATGTTGGGGCCCCCAGCCACGTGGCCCCGAAGAAACCAAACAGCTTCTGTGGTCACCTGTGAGTAAGAGAGAGAGAGAGAGGGAAAGAGAGAAACGTACCCGGGGTAACCCGCAGCACTGGGGTGTCACAGTGTTAAGAAAAAAAAGCTGAGTTCTATGCAAACTCTTGAAAACAATATTCAGCCTCTGGCATTAGTCTAAGGTTGTATTTTGTTTGTTTTTTTTTTTTGGTTTTTTTTGTAGCTGCTGAAAATTAGATCCATGTTTTTATGCTGTTAAGTTTGGTTTATTAAGATTTGCTGTGAGCAGTACTTTAACAATACATATTGTAAAGCAAAATTAAGTGGTCAGGGTTTGCATTTAGGACCTAATTACAGGTTTAACTGGCTTTAGCTCTTTTTTAATGGCCATTTAGGCCTATGCAGCGCCGTTATCAATATCTCAGT
Organism: Apogon talboti; assembly: GCA_037367365.1. Taxonomy (NCBI): domain Eukaryota; kingdom Metazoa; phylum Chordata; class Actinopteri; order Kurtiformes; family Apogonidae; genus Apogon; species Apogon talboti. Next base: position 12,020,144 of record JAPQRQ010000028.1, on the reverse strand, counting down.
AGGTATAAATGCTTATGAGAGCCCTTCAGGCTGAAGACTAAACCTGATGGAGCTCTTAAATCTCTGATATTACAGAAACTGTTCTCCACTCATATACCTTTGTACGTCTGTGTTTGTGTCTTTGTATGTGGCCATTCTTACGCCGATGAAAGCTCCCTCACTCCTGGATAATCAGTGGGATTAACATAATTGTACGTAATTGGCAAGGAAATGGCCTCTGTGGCTCATCTGCAGCGTTAACCCAGGGGGAAACAGATTGTCCCTCTGTGGATGCTCCAGTCGGGGGGGGCTTTCCTCTTTGAACACAGTTAAACATAATCTACACCCTGGTTGTACACAGCTCAGTATCATATAATGAAAACTGTCTGCATTTTAATGGGTTTTTACCAGCACAGCCAGTGCAGCGCATACAGAATACAGCACACACATGTCGGGGTGTGTGAAATATTAACTGGGCACACATTAAATGGGGAGTTAACCACTGTGTCTGTGGTAAATTACCAAATCATGAGTAAAATACTGTAACTGTCATATGTAATTATTTCTCGAAGCATTTAAATTTGTTGGACATTTAGTGTAACAGAGGTCGTCACATCGTATTACAAAGAAAATCTATTTGAGACTTCTGGCAAACAACAATGATTGGCTCAACTCGAATGACCAACTTTGACGTTACTCAATGCATCAGTCACTCAGACTCTTTCATAATCAAATTCACACTGCAGCGATATGCAATGCCATTTATAAATCCATTAAACCCAGGCACTAAACAGTAGGAATACTAATTAGTTTTTTTTTACTTTTAATACAACTTGTCTGATTCTTGTGGTGACTCTGACTGTACTCCAAAGTGAGTTTCTTAACTCTGTGAATATATTTGCATCAAACATTTGACACACTCCAATCACAATCTCCACAGGTTTCAAATTAACTTCAAAATACCTCTTTAGGGCCATTAGAAATTCAGCTGAAGAGCTGCATGATGTCCAGACTAGCAAAAAAATACAGAAAATACAATCTAAATAACATGCAGTAAGTAAGAATTTAGCCACATTCAAAGTGGAGATTCCATATTTGATCACAGTGACATTAACTGAACACAAGAAGTTTGAAAGTATATAACATTATAATAATAAAAGAAAAAAAATTAAAAACAATACATGGACTATTACCATAATAATCCTTCTCATTCTGTGTCTGGTGGTGTATTTACCTACAGAGACCCTACTCTCTACCTGTTTTTTTTTTTCTAATTTCCTCTTGCTTTGTTGTGTTTGCGATGTTTCTAGGTATCGACTCTCTGCAGTGAGTTTGTAACTCCAACCAATTGGGCAACATGCACAGGCAGAACAATCTAAAAATGAAGCAACTTGCTGTGTGACTCAGTGTGTGCAGTTCTGTCTGAGTGAAAACTTGCAGCAAAATCAGTCTCTGTCCATTCCTCGTTGACTGATCGGAGAAGAAGGGCCACATTTGAACAGCTCTGTTTACAAGTGAGAAAATGGTACATATTTTATCTTTAACCATAGATGGTTTATGATAAATACATCAAAGAATCATGATGTCTCTTGTAAGTTTCTGAGCTGCCATTTTTGAAGCCAGGAGTTTTCTATTTGGCTGTCGTCATGGTGGCTTGTTAGAGCCAGACGTGTCCATCTTTCAACAAAAGGTACAGAACTACAGGAGCCTGAGGGTCACGGGTGAGCTAATGATAGATGCTATCATAATGACTTGGTGAAAAATGAGCCTCAAGCATTGTGTAGTAAAGTAATTCTACAGTCATGTCCATGGAACCTATTAAGTATAACTACAGTGGAGCTGTCTGTCAGGAAATAATGGATTTTATTAATTAAGCAGAAACTTGCAGGGTCCAGCTGGACAATTAAAGCCTGAGACGTGAGATCTAATTAACAGACGAACCAGATAGACCACTTAGTAGAGATTACAGATACAATGAATGAGACTGAAATGAGCTCTGGAAAAAAAATTATTACTTCAAATTTCAAGAGAAGTTCAGTGTAAGTCTATGGTAGCTGGGGCTTTGTGGAACCAACCCCAGTGGCCATCAGCGGTATTACAACTATAAGGTAATACCACATTGGCTTCACCTTTAAAAGTGAGACTGAAGCTCATGCAAACATTCCAATACATTCCATGCAAGTCCAAAATCATATTTTAAACCTTTTAATGCACTTTCAAGGTCTAAAATTCAGAAGAATCTTTGTATATTACATTATTTAAATGAATGTGAAGCTTTAATTGACTAATACAGTCTTATTACATCTTTACATTTTGGTACAGACTGCGTTGTGTGTTTTACTAAGGCAAAAAACAAAAATGTCCGCAGCAGTGAGGAGACGCACATTTCACTACAGAGTTAATAAATTAAGGTCAGAGCTATAAGTACATATCTGTAATGCTGCAATGATTTCTATAATTGTAGCATTTTTAGTAAAATGTCAATATATTTGTAGGTTGCAGCTGGTCTTTTCTACATCAAAAATCTACGGGAAAAGGGAAAAATATGAATCAAAGAACGAACACCATGAGACATTTTTTTTTTTCTCAGCAAGAAAATATAAGGATGCTACAGATTCACAACTATGGTATTGGTGCTGCTGTGTGGAAGTACCATATATATATA
>JAPQRQ010000028.1:11999431-12011799 GCA_037367365.1 Apogon talboti | reverse complement strand
TATATATAGATATAGATATAGATATATATAGATATAGATATATTGAAAGGACATAATGAAAATCAGAATATTATAAATAAATAAATAAATAATTCAAATATCTGTTGAGAAAGAAAAATAAACATTTTATCTGTGTGGATGCAATAAATACAGAGAATGTGTGGAGTCTGGGATGGTACATGACATTGAGCATTTATGAGGAAAAACAGTTCAAGATTCCTCTCATGTTTTCTTCCTTCAATCTGAAAATACATGAACTGTGACTGAAAGTGGATCGAAAGTAGTTAGGAAGCAGTCACAGAAGTGGAAATGGAAACCTTAAAGTGCAAATAAATAATGAAAACATCCAGCTCCTATCAGTCCAAATGTCAGGAAAAATTCCTATAAAAGTAGTAACTGAATATATTGGCTTGGCAACGAAGAAAATAAGACAGGAAATAAACCATGACACCCACAAGCCACCATTCATATTCTCACAAATTAAAGTCCTTGTGTAAGACTGAGGTGGACTACTCAGACTACTCGACTAAACAGAGATGTAACAGATTGAACTGGACTTGCTCTTTTGCTGCCTTCACGTGCTGTCGGGAAGATGATCCTTTCCACGACTGCGTTGTGTTCAAGTGCTTTTGTTGTCATAGCTTCGTTTTTTTTTTTTCTTTTTTGGGTTTTTTTGCAAATTGTGTATGCTATAAATGTGCAAAATCATCAGACAACATTATTAAACATTGTTTATCATTTGTAATGAATGTCTCGTTGCTCTCCGCCATGTTGAAAAGTTCAAAGGTTATTTCATCTCGGCAGCTCATGTATCAATATTTTTTCCCAGTTCTCTGGTGCAAAATATGTGATGGTGTGTTCATGTGCAATTTTCTTTTTTTTGTTATATATATATATATATATATATACTGTATTTTATTTAGCATTTTTTAGAGCACAAAGATAGTTACAGACTTACAAGACAGGACAATATGAAATCATCAGCTCACAATGACAGGACCAGAGACAACAGAAAAATACAAAGACAAAAAAAAAAAAAGGTTCAATATTTGAAATTACAAAGAGAGAAATATGGCAACATTACTACTCCTACATCATGCCAAACCTGACTCGAATACAAGGAGATTAATTGATCTGGTGTTCTGGTAGATTTTCCATATAATTTAAAAATGGTTACCATATCTTGTAAAACGTCTTTCTTCTTTTTTGCATCCAGTAAGTTATTTTCTCAAGGGGCACACAGCTGTTAACTTCACAAAGCCACATTTTAATTGGAACGGGGGCATCTGATTTCCACTTTATTGCAATGCCTTTCTTAGCAATTGTTAAAAGGATTTCTGTAATCCTTCTGTTCATGTGCAATTTCTGAGTTTGTAACTAATATTTACCATAATTCCCATAGCATGTGAAGGCAGCATTTGTTACCTGTGCCACTGATATCAGGTTAATCATTTGCTTCGTGTTCATTCTGGAGTCCTGAAAGCATCTGTATCTCATTAAAACAATCTGGCATCACAGCAAAGATTAAAACAAGAAAATAAAAACTCTTCTGATTGGCTCCAGGGTGCGGAAATTAACCACCCGGGGTGAAACTTTAATCCTCCACTGAGAGCACAGTCTCATGTCATCTACCAGTACTTGGCAAAAGATCTCAAAGTTACGTACATGTTAATTTGACATCCCACCCAGGAAGTGAATTTATTACCGAAGGGGAAGCAAGGGGTAATGTTTTTGGTTGGGTTTGTTTCTTTGTTTGTTTGTTAACACTGAATAGATGAGTAGATGTGATTACGTTTTGGGAAAAGTGAATGAATTTTTAATATCTTTTTTTTTCATTTAATTATAATTGGCGAAATTTCAAATGTCTATAAAAACATAAATTTTGTTTCAATTTACTTCAAACTTGCCACATATATAGAAGCAATTGATATGCTGACATCAGCACATGTGTAGACATGATGACATCAGCTGGATCGATGACAAAATAAGCTACAATACGTGTGAGGGGTGGGGTTTGTTGTGCCTGGGACCAATTGTTCACACAGAAATTAATTAAATATAGTTAAAAAATAACTTCAATAAATGTTGACTTGAACCACAGGACATAGGATGAGCATTATATCATGATCATTTAAAAAAAAAAAAAGGATTCAGACCAGTTTTTGCTAAATGTATTATGCTTAAATAGTTCTTTGTGTAATTTTAAGTGGGTCACCTGCCTGACCTTCTGTGGAGCAGCTGCCACTGGTCCAGGCCTTTTGGATGCACTGTAGAAGACCTACTCTCATCATCAATACAAGATTGAGGCGAAAAATGAATGCAATTCTGGGCAGAAATTAATGTTTTGACATTGAACTGATAGCTGTATTGACCAATTGCTGTTAATGGTCATAATGTAGATTACAATGACAGGTTAAAACCACATTTTGTAGAATGATAATAGATTTCACCTGTTTTTTTTAATCTTCAATATTGATGGTAGAAATCACTATATCATATTATCTGACAAATATCCAACCCCTTCACTAATTAAACGGCCTTTTCAGATCAATGTTGTACATTTATTGTGAACACTGTGAATGTGTCTGGTAATCAAAGCTAAAGACAGTGCAACACAATGTCATGTGTGTGTGACTTTTTCTGGTCATTGAGTGTATTTTAGGAGCTTATTGTGTCATCTGTGGTGAAACTTTTATGTTAAAAATAACTGAAATTAAAAGCTGTTAAATATAGTTAAATATCACTTAAATATAGGGCAGGGAGATATACTGAATTAGTTGATTAAGTAAAGTTGAATAATATATGGGGGAAAAAAAACATGGAGATTATTTATCTGGAGAACTGTCTTGCTCAAGAAAAATGTTTGGTTCTTGTAATAAATTAACTATGTGTGTATTTTTTCAATCATGCATTTTTGAGTTCATGTAGCCAGAAAACAATAGTTAAAATTATAAACGGGAACAAATCCCAGCGACAAATGCTGGAGGAACTGTGGTGGATTGGACGACCACGTCCAAATATTTTAGGACTAAAGACCATTTTGGAAAAATATCAAAGAACTGGAAAATATTCTCACAATAGACCTTCCCATGGACCCTCTTATTTATTTATTTATTTATTTATTTATCAATGTGTTTCCCCACTACCTGTTTATTAAGGAACAATATATTACAGGAAAACATTGCATCTTCTGTTGATGATTGCTGGAAAATTGATCACTATTAATGAAATTAAACCAGCCTCTCCTACGACTGCAGAAAGTAAAGCATGTCTGCATGATGTTATATACAGTACATACATGACTATCCAGTTGCAGCTAAAAGTACCTAATTTTTTGGACACTCACTATGTTGGTTACATCTCTTGTACTTTTACCATTTCTATTTGATTAAAATGATTAACACTGATGTTATTCATATTATATTTAGTAGTGTAGTAGTATTTGTAGTATATTTTCTACCTCTATTCAGTGGTATTTTATTTATTTATTTATTTATTTGACCTTTATTTTACTAGGTAAAAAAGCTTGGTGATATTGAACCAGGTGTGCTTGAAGAGGGAAATTTCTAAAACATGCAGGACACCGGCCCTCGAGGACCAGGATTGCCCACCCCTTTGCTAATTGCTTGTTAACATCATTGGCCAGTTGAACAAGTCACAAATCATTGATAACACTGTGATTTATTTTCTTACCCATATCGCCTACCTCTAATTAAATGGAAGTCCAATGGTTGATACTTGAGTAAATGTACATACTTCACATGACTGCACTCAGTTTTTAATGACTGTGTAAGAAGATATGATATGAGATGGTGGGGGTAAAGTTTTCTGCTTACATTTCATTTGCATTATTTAATTAAGTGATGCGTGACAGATATACAGTATATGAATTTTTCTGTGTTGTTGTGTTGTTATAGGTACTATGTATGTGTGGCCATCCTCATCTACTTCCTTCCGCTGCTGGTGATGGGTTGTGCTTATCTGGTGGTGGGGTTGACACTCTGGGCCAGCGAGATCCCCGGAGACTCCTCTGACCGCTACAAGGAGCAGCTGACTGCCAAACGTAAAGTAAGATGCCCTTCAGATTGCTTGCCATGCTTTTTATCATCAGATGTTATCGGATCACTCTAACCTTCGTGGATACTTAAAGCCCGTGTGCATTGTCTGCATATTCCTCCAGTAATACACCTCTCTCAGTGTGCCAGTTATACCAGGCTCAGTTTGTTTTTTCTTTATTTTATGATCAGAAACACCTTATGAACAAACTTGATTTACCTTTTATTCCTATTAATTAAATCCATAGTAACAATATGAATACTTCGAATTATAAAAACTGTTTTGCTGGTCTTTTATTTGCTGTTTCACGAATTAAAGCAGAGGTTAGATTTTTGTCAGGTATCATTATTGCCGGCAAAGCTAAAATTCAAGAAGCTAGAGAAATCAATTATGGCCTACAGAAACATTCTTAATATGTAATTGAGCATCTTAGATTTTAATCATGTTAATATTTCAAATGCAGACTTGTATCTTGTAGTCATATTTTCTACATCTGTAAATAAATGATGAATGTATATACCTTTTCTGAGCAGATAAAAAAAAATTTTCATTTGTGGATTTTGGATCTTGTATTTATATGTTCTATATCTGTAAATAAATTATAAATGTATATACCTTTTCTGGGCAAAAAATTTTAAAAAATTGCATTTTCATTTGTGGATTTTGGAATAATAATCAAGCAGTATATATATTTTCTATTTTTCTTCCATTAAATGGACTATATGTAATATTTCTACATTCAAACATTGACTTTAAACTATCATAAGTGTGTTTACAATCACCATTGGACACAGCTCTAAATGAAAAGAATGGAGTTTGATGCTGAAATCACAGCATTTCTTCTACACAGTGAGTTTGATTCTGAGGCTTATGAAGGTATAATGTTATTACGAGATGTTATTATTTTTGCTAAGTTTGTTGATCTATGGTTCAGACTAAACTGTGACAGTTCTGACCTTGTTTGAACGATTCCAGACAGATCTGTAGTGCAGATACTGACAACACACAGAAAACAGAGGTGATTTGTGGTTTTACTGTGGCTGTTTTCTGTCTGAAAACAGAGCTAAGCTAACAGAGCTATAATGTAAACTATCAGCTGATGGAGCATGTGAAGATAATAAGACAGTGTTATTTTGACCGACTGTGAAAATAAGTGTCTATGAGTTTTAGTTTGAAGAAGAAAACTTGATGATTCCATAACACAGATGTGTGTAAACAATGAGCTTTATACTTTATTCAGTGAGTGAAACAGTCTGTGGATAGATAACGCTGATTCATAGGTGGTTTTGGTTCTAAGTACATGTAAGTACATGACTTCCCCATGCTGTTGAGTGTTTGGAATATCAATACCATTATAACCCCTTTAATCTCTGTTTCCAAAAATGTGTTTAAAATGATAAAGCACTTCATTTAGCTTTAATTCATTATTATTACTTGATCACATGAGGTAGATGATGACAAAGAAAAACAGACATGCATAAAAATTGCATATTCTCAATATTTTACAGACATAATTTCCCCCAGTCATGTTTTCTGAGGCTCTTGTCTCATTAAGACAGGCTCCCCTCTGGTTCTCATTCTGTTCTCTGATCGTCTTGTCTTTGGTGGTTGTCCAGCCCACCTGTTGTCAGATCTGTCTGTTCCTTCTCCGTTCATGCTTTCAGCTCTAATTCTCAACCTGTTTGTCTCCTGTTTGTCCTCTCCCATTAACCATGCGCGTCAGGTGTTTAGATGCAGTAAATCCTAATAGAGATGCCTGCAGAGACATGCTTCCCCGCCCTTAAGGCAAAGTCCCATGTGGCTTCACTGTGATATGTTTACTAAAATGTCTCTGCAGGACATCTATGCTGACAGAAGGCTAAAGCGCTCGGCAACACAGATGTCTTACATTTTATTTTAAAACAGCTGCAATTTTACCCTGGGTTCTGTTTTATTAATTTATGAGTTTAAGTCATGCATTTCAAATGTGATTAATGTCCCTTAGTGATGCAAAGATAGTCTGTAATTGTCAAGACCGGCTCGAGGAGCCTTGACAAAAACACGCGAACAAAGGGTGTATGCCAGCCAGCAAGGAGTATTTATTAAATAAAAAGAGATAGTCCATAAAATAAGGATGAACTGGTCTGAAGACCACTCTGTCAGAAGAGAGCTGGCAACCACCACTGCTGTCCTCGTAAAGCCTTCCTGACAGTCAGTAGACCACACGAATGTAGCCCAAGCCTTCAACAGCTCAGTCAGGGGAAACACCACAGAGGAGAAGTTCTTACAAAAGCTTCTGTAGTTTCCCACAAGACCTAAAAACCTCTGAAGCTCTTTCTTCGCCGTGGGACGTGGAAAATCCACCATGGCTTGGGTCTTAGCATGCATTGTGTTTTGTCACTTTATTCCAAAGAACAAACAGTAAACATGGGTAAATGTGCTGTTACATTAGGGGACGGCATGGTGGTGCAGTGGTTAGCACTGGGACCTTTGTGCATGTTCTCCCAGTGTCTGGTAGGATTCTGTCTGGGTCCTTCAACCATCCAAAGACATAACCCTTAAAAGGTTAACCGGTCAATCTAAAGCACCTGAATGAGAAATTGATCGGTTATTGATCTGTATATGTCAGCCCTGTTATGGTCTATGCACCCTGCCTTCACCTGTTAGTAGCCGAGATACGGTCCAGCAAGACCCTCCACAGGGTTAGATGAATGAATGAATGAATGAATGAATGAATGAATGAATGAATGATCATCTTAGGCTCACCTAAGTGGTGTTAACTCTGCAGTGCTCAATGGGTCTTTTGCATTTATTCACCAATTGCAAAATTCTTGTCTGACACCAATACCAATATTTAAAATGACACTTTGGCCAATAGTACTAGTGTTACTTTCTGTTTATTTTGTTTTTGTTGCTATTTCCCCCCACTTAACAAAGAAATATTCATAGTTTATATTTTTAAAAGTCTTTGAGACCTTCATCACTATCTTCATTCATTACCTCTGAATGAAGCAGATCCATCCATCCATCCATCCATCCAGCTATCTTCCATCTATCCATCTGTCCATCCATCCATCCATTATCCATCCATCCATCCATCCATCCATTTGTCCATCTGTCCGTCTGTCCGTCTGTCCATCCGTCCATCCATCCGTCTGTCCATCCATCCATCCATTCATCCATCCGTCCGTCTGTCCATCCGTCCATCCATCCATCCATTCATCCATCCGTCTGTCTGTCCATCCGTCCATCCATCCGTCTGTCCATCCATCCGTCCGTCTGTCCATCCGTTCATACATCCATCCATGTTTAACCCTCCATAAGGTTGAGGGCAAAGGCAGGGTACACCCAAGACAGACGAACAACTATTCTGTCACATTCACACCTATGGGATTTAGTTTGACCAATTAACACATTAAGTGCACACCTTTGGATGGTGGAAGGAAGCCAGAGTACCTGATTAGAACCCACATAGGCACTGGAAGAACATGCAAAACTGCCACACAAAAAAGACCAACACGAGAACTGATCTCAGTTCCTGCTCTGAGCTGCACCACCGGGCCATCCTAGGGGCGGCTGTGGCTCAGTTGGTAGAGAGAGGTCGTCCAATGACCGAAAGGGTCAGCAGTTCGAATCCTGGCTCCAACAGTCCACATGTCAAAGTGTCCTTGAGCAAGACACTGAACCCTAAATTGCTCCCAGTGGAGCCTGGCAGCGCCTTGCATGGCAGCAGCCGCCCACTGGTGTGTGAGTGTGAATGGGTGAATGTGACGCAGTGTAAAGCGCTTTGGGCACCATTACAGTGTGGAAAAAGCGCTATATATAAAAATATACCAGCACTCCATTTTATCCTCAGATCCATACTAATTTATGAAAGGTCCTGAAATATAACCGATAAATATCTTCCACTACCACTGGTGAAAAGGTATCTTATATGGCTGTTTTTAGAAAATATACCAGCACATTCCTGGTATATTTGACTGAGCAAAACTTCCATAATCACCTTCATTAATAAAACGTCTGTTTCAGACAGTTAAGGAGATTAAACACATGATTGATGGCACAACTACTGCTCTACTCAGTGGCTCATTACAAGATATTGGGAAAAGTGGTTTGATATTTTAATTTAACAGTTTAATATAATTTTTCCCAATTTAAAAAAAAAAATTTTTATTTTGACACTTTTCGTCATTGTAGCTCTTGCAGCTTTAATATCACAATAATAAATCAGACAAATACAAATATTGAAAACACATTTAAAACAATCAACAAGTTTCAGTAATTCCCGTTTCTGGGTTAAACACAAGTCTCTAACAAACTGCATAAAAATGTAATGAAAAATATACACGAGGCAAAGTGCATTTAAACTATTTCTACCAGGGTGTGATGGACAGGAATGATTAGAAGTTAAAAAAAAAAAACATTTTGTGGAGCCAGAATTGATTTCTCCCCTGTTTTTTAATCTTAGGTATTGATGTTGGGAATCCCTGTGTAACCTGACCAAATCGACTCTTCTGAGACAGCCTTTTCATATCATTTTCATCTGCCCACTTACATGAATGTCAGGTGAATCGGCGAGTGCAGCCCATATTGACAGCACTAATGATGCGTCTCTGTGGATTAGATTTCTTTTTGATGGACATAAAGTTCAAAGAGCCGTTGCTTTTTTTTGTGCAGGCTGACAGACCTGCTACCACTTCTTGAAACAACAAAGAGGCTTGTTAATGGAAGGAATGGTGAACACTGAGCACTCAAAGGACTTAATCAGTGCAGAGCCACATGTAATATATAGCATGCATGTACAATAATATAATGAAGTCTGAGGATATGTGCTGCGGTTGGTTTGACGGTGTACTTTATTTACTTGGATGTCAAGGTTTTTGACATTGAACAAAAGTCTATGAAATCTGTATGAGGGTTGTTTTGCAATATTAAAGAATATCTATCATTCTCCACCTCTTCAGTCTTTCCAAAATTTGCCTAAAAGATTCAATCCAAGGTGAAAAAGCGAAGACATGAAAACCATTGCTGCTGTTCTGTCTGGCAGGTGGTGAAGATGATGATCGTGGTGGTGTGTACGTTTGCCATCTGCTGGCTGCCGTACCACGTCTACTTCCTGCTGCACCAGTTCTTTCCTGACATGTTTGAGGAGAGGTTCATCCAGCAGTTCTACTTGGCTATCATGTGGCTGGCCATGAGCTCCACCATGTACAACCCCATTATCTACTGCTGCCTCAATGACAGGTGAGAAAGCACCGACACAGAACAGATGGTGTCATAGCATTAAAAATACAACAAAACTGGAGTTCTGCTCCAGTGATGCGCTGTGTCATATCGTTAGCCTCATAGCATAATTGCCCTGAGTCACACACTATACGGACAAAAGTTTTGGGACAGGTTGTATTCAGGTGTTTCTTTTCTAACAGTCTGGGATACAAAACAATAATGACAAATGATATAATATAATTTTATATTGTGATAAATATCATTGCATTACAAAACAAATTTTAAAAAATGATAAACAATCATTGCATAAACAAAAGTAACCAAGTTTTGTTTAAATTATGTTTGCTTCCAAAATGCCTCAGAGATGGTTTTTACTTACATAACAACTGTACCTTTTAAATGTTCTATCTCTAAATTTCTAATACTTTCATGCTCTGACTATAGCTAATTGTTTTCTCCCACAACTAACCATCTACTTTCTTCACATCTCACTTAGGAAGAAAAATCTCCCATTAAACTTTAAGGAAATATTGATGTTTATAAACTATATGGACAAAAATATTGGGACACATCATGGCTACAGCTGTAAGATGTCTTGTTCATGCTGATTTGAGATATAAACATCAACATTTATGATATTTATGACAATATAAAACTATAGTATGACATTTGTCATTATTGTTTTGTATCCCAGATCCCTGTTAGAAAAGAAACACCTGGATTCAACGTGTCCCAATACTTTTGTCCATATAGTGTATGACTTTTAGCATCTAGGTAATGAGCTAACAATATTCATGACATCACACACAGTAATGGCACATCCACATGATAAATACAGTCACACAATTTTAAATAACAGATGATATTAAATGTTTATTCAGTTATTTTATTATCATTATTGTTACTTTTTTCCCTAGCTTTCTTTACTGCTGTTTTTAACTATGCCTGGTAAAGTGTCCTTAGTGTTTTGAAAGGTGACACTGAACAACATTATTAACAGTGTTATTATGATGATGAAGATGATGATGATGGTTATTATTATTATTATCATTATTATTATTATTATTATGAAGGGTCGCCTGGTGGTGCAGTTGTTAACACTATTGCCTCACAGCAAGTTTGGTTCCAGCAGAAATTGGCACAGGCCTTTCTGTGTGTGGTTTGCAGTGGTTAGCCTTTCTTTGTGGAGTTAGCATGTGTGTGGGTTCTATCCAGGTACTCCAGCTTCCTCCCACCATCCAAAGACCTGCATTTAATAAGTTAATTGGTCATTCTAAATTACCCATAGGTGTGAATGTTAGAGTGAATGATTGTTCGTTTGTATGTCAGCCTTGTTATAAACTGGAAACATGTCCAGGGTGTAGCCCACCTTTGCCCGACAGTAGCTGGGATAGACTCCAGCACTAAGCAGTTTGGAAAATGAATGAATAAATATTATTTACATTAATGATAAGATAATAGGTGTCGCGCACAGAAAAATACATGTATAACTTGTGTGCATTACATGTTCAAATGCTGATAGTGCAGAGACAGGTCCTGGCATTAAAACGCATTCTGAGCCATCCAATCATAAGTGATCAGCTCTTAAGTATGTGTTCCTGGTATTAGAGTGTGTCTCAAGTGCTCACTCATGAGACCTCACTTCCCTGTTCTAAATGCAAATAAACAAGCTCATCGAACAGCAGAGGATAACGCAGCAGTCACGTCAGCTTAAACACACTGACTTTTTAAAGTTTGTTTGTGAAATTAACTGCCTGTGTGGCTTTAAGATTCCCACCATCTTGACTCACTGCATTAGTTAACACTGAATCACTGGATATGACTGAAGGTTAAAACACTTCATGTATGTACAGTAATTTATACCACATGTAAATATGTGAAAAAAAAGTGTTGGAGTGACATTCTGCTGCACTCAGGCTGATCTACACATGTGAAAATTCAGGCATTTTTAACACATGTTAATATGACACTGGCAGCACATTGATGCATTCTGTTAAGGCCTGAACCTGAAAGAAGAGCCAAAGAGGCAGATAGTGAATTATGTAAGGTTTATTGTTCATGAAACTGGTCGATGAGGTGCACTTGAGGCTGCAGTAGAACATGAGGTTCATAAGGAATGAGGAAAGACGAGGATCCAGAGCCAGTAGACTGAGGCCATATATACATGTAGCCAGGTATTTATAGAAACGGATATTTCCCCACCTCTGTTTTCAACAATGACTTCGAAGACATCAGATCAGTTTTCATTTTCATCAACGTAAACCTAACTATAAATACTCCATAGAGCTCTATCATGGGGATATGATAAACAAAGGTCACACATGATGTTGATGCATTTTTTTGTCTGGAACCATAAAACAATCATTTACCTCTTGTACACACACAAGCACGAATACAGAATTTTCCAAAATCTCCACTTTGGCCAGGGTTTTCAAAAATAATTGTTTTCAGTCACCTAAACCAGAGTTTCCATGTGACTGAAAGGCAAAAACACATGAGAAAACATCAGTTTTTCCAGATACACAGCATAAAGTTCACAGCAGGGGGACATGGAGACCTACATTTAATGTAATCCTCACACGATGTGGTGGTGGAGGAACCAGACTTAAGTACACAGCAGAGGATGATGGTAATTGGAGGCAGGTGTTGTTCATCAGCAGCAGGGGAAGTTCAGCCACACCTCCTCACACAGACCTGCTGGGAATAGTTTCTTCCTCATGACTTTCTACTCAATAGGAGGAGCTATGACTGACGATACATCACTATACCCTATGCAGGAACTTTTTTGGCAGTTGGACCTGTAACATATAAAAGAGGTGTGACACATGCACTGTAAAATACAATTGTTGTGCTAACACATTATTCTGTGTTAGAACAACAACTGATTACTTGGGATGACACAAAAATTCAAATTGAAAGTACTAACTTGAAAATCCTGTACCGAAGGGGCGTGAGTCTGGTGCGCGTAGCCGGTAGTAAGTCGAACCCGTTTCCAGTGAGAGTTGGACTCCACCGGGGATGCCCTTTGTTACTGGTTCTGTTCATAACTTTTATGGACAGAATTTCTAGGCGCAGCCGGGTAGGGGATGGGGTCGAGTTTGGTGGCG
>JAPQRQ010000028.1:11985383-11996233 GCA_037367365.1 Apogon talboti | reverse complement strand
TCTAATAATGTTAATGCAACTATGGATAGAAATGTGACATTCCATAAATGTGGCATAAATGATCCCAATGGCGAATGTGTACCGTAATCACAGATTAAGGCTTCTTTTTGGCTGGGCAGTGCAAGTAGTTCTCTCAGCAGCTATAAATTAACAAATTCTAAATAACAAATTATGCCAACAATGTTGTAATGTTGTAATGTGGTAATGAGCACAAATAAGCTGAAACATGCCCAAATATAATATTAACCCAGAATTTATTTATTTTTTTACATTTTTAAGCTTACACAAACATGTAAAGTAGTTTTAGATGCCTTTCATCCGTGTACTGTCTGACAAAATTTAAAACTAAATGCAGTATTTGTCAGAGTTGAGTTCATCTTGAAACTAACAGCACTACCTGCTGTTGTACAGGTGAATTACATGTGAGAACACCAGCTGTACAACAAACAGGAGGAAGATTGTCCCAAAAGTCATGATTCCTCTTGTTTTTCTGTATTGGACATACCTGCTGTATTTGTTCCTAAGATTGATTTATTAGAAAGTTATTAAAGTTATGAACTACAGGCATTTCACTTATAATCACGTACAGTTATGGGTGAGGAACCACTCTGCAGTTTGTGTTTGAGTAATGCAGTGGGTTTCAAGCCTTATTACACTACTGTATCTTTTAACAATCAGAGAACAGGTGAATATTGTTCAGTGTTGTGTCTTAACTTTAACTAGAAAACTAACCCCTCCATGTGTAGGTGAATGGTCAGGATGATCTGCGGGTACAGCAAGTTATGAGATGAGTTTTAGTGTTTAAATAAGATCGAAATGTCACCATTAATGAATAATTTTGTGTGCACCAGGTTAAAGTAAAGCAGGAGGATGAGGAAACGTTTTGTTCATCTTCTGGGTTTCAGGTGAGCTCCTTAGTCTGAATTATAGTAATGTAAGACTTTATCAAAACAAAACCTGTTTATGAACCAGTCTGTTTTCTATTTATAAGGTAGAACACCAGTGTCTCTGTTTACCTACTTCATATATGATGACTGGGATCAAGGTCCAACAGGGTGCTTTACATAAGTGTTGATATAATGGAGGTTGATTGAATGAAAAAAACCACTGATTGACAGAAGTTGAAAAAGGCCTTAATAGACTCATTTTGCAGTTGTCCTTTTGTCCCGCCCTCCCTAATTAGAGTTGCCATCCCTTTTCAAGCTTTACCCTTCAACATGTTACTCCCTTTTTTTTTTTCAAGTGATATTCCAAAAGAAACAATTGTAAACTTTCAATAGCAGTTATGAATTAGAGAAAAGCACACAATATAGCATTAACCAACAAAAACTCTATGGTAAGACACTAACATCAGCTGATTTAGCTGATTTACTTTATGATAAAATGACTGACCTTACAACAGCAATGAACATATTTACAGCCTGGTACAAGAATAGTTTTGGTCTCTATAACTCATTTACCCCATGATAACAACTGTGCAGGAGGTTCATTTTATATAATTTACCTGAATAGATTACATTAAGACAAAAATGCATGCATATTTAAGGAAGTGGCTGCTGTGATTGACAGGTGAGTGCCATCAGTGTCTTTTCTACTGGTTATGTTTTACTAGTATTAGCTTAGTTGCTGAGTCAGACATTCAGAGTTCCTGTTTATTGAATTAAAGCTATTCTTCCCGACAGACAGCTCTGCCATATGTTTAATGAGTTACATTAACAAGAGCATCAGAGGATTCTGTCATGAAATTTACTGATAATTAATAACGGTATCCAGTGTAACTCAGCTGCATTAGCTGATATTACCATTAATATGCATTGAATTATCAGGTCTGCCCAGTAGCCTGTTAATAGTATTTTTGTACACTTCACAGCTTTCATAATTCCTCTCACCAAACACAACTGTATGTGTTAATATTTATTAATGAGCTGAACTAATTTGATGGTATCATGAAACTATTATTGGAACTGGTTGGTGTTTTCAGTTAAGTTTCATTCCTCACTCTTCTCCAACTCCACCTACTTGTTTCCATTAAACCAACACGGTCATAGCCATAATCCACATCTAGGCTTCAAAATTGCAGTTCACAAACCAGTGAGTGACATCAGAGGGTTTGTCCACCATTTATGTGCAGTCTATGGTCTTACATCACATATTTAATTGATATTTACTTCATGAATGTCTGCTATTGTAAAGCTATTATTCACAAGTTCTCAGACATTCTCAATTAAAAAATTTTTTTTTGTCTATGTAATAAGTAACGTTGCTGCAAACATTCAGATGTAAGTGTCTATGGGTGTGTCCTCACCGGCTGCTTTCGTTACATTCTATTAATTTGACATTGTATAGAATAAAGTGACAGATGATGCCAGATGATAAAGAGCAAACACTGATTATCACTACTCATAAAGTGGGTAAACACAAAATACATTTTTTTACTATGATCTCCAAACACATCACTTAAGCCTTAATTTGTTCTGAAAGCTTGACAAGGCTCCCATGTCTAGGTATGAGTGCTAACAAAACATAGTGTAGCTGCCTTTGGGAGGGTCTGAGTGACGGGTCAATTACGCAAGTCAAAAAGTATTGAACTGAAGTAGACAGTGTATGAACACCATGGATGAATACAAATGGTAACATGCTAGTAGCATCCCTCTACATGGCCCAAGCTGACAGTTTAGTTTGTTTGCAATTCAGTGAATAATGTTTTATTATTATTTTCCCTAAGGGAAAATTGAACATAATACCGTAATAGTGTCCACTGTTTCATTTTTACTTGAATCAGTCCGCTAACCCTGGCTTCTGTCATTTATCTGAAAGGCTCAACAGCCAGCGGCTATATCAAATTTCAGTAGATAATTATAGTATTTTGTATACAGGAGACACCGCAGAAGGCTGAAGTAAAGGAGGAGGATGAGGAAACCGACTGTTCATCTTCAGAGTTTCAGGTGAGCTCCTAATTATGCATTATAGAAATACCAGTAGGCATTAGTGTTTAATTTAGTCTCTGGATGGTCTTTAACGCTGTGTTCACACTGCAGTTCTTAATGATCATTTCTGACTTCTTCCTGGAGTCTGATTTTTTTTATGTGTGGTTCACATTTTAATTCAAATGCAACTGCCATCAGACTTATGTGTGAACAGTCTACGACCCTGAAATGACCCACATACACAGAAGAAGACATCACATTGCACGCAGCACACTGTGTTTATAGAAGGAAATCTGGATGTCGCCAGGTCCCGCCTCCTCCAGCCCAGAATTGTGACACATTTCAATGACATAAAAGTTAGATGAAATGTGACATGACCGTTCAGAATGAAGTCACATTACAAAACATCAGACACATCTGATTTAGCACCACGTATGAAAGAGGTCTGGGTTTGAAAAAAATCAGATTTATTCTGTTCAGACTGTCATAAAAAACCAAATATAGGCAACATATGGGAAAAAAGTTGGATTTGGGCCACTTTTTACCTGCAGCCTGAATGTAGCGTAAAACTCATCTTATTTAGTTTGACTTTTATGTTGGGAATAAATGGTGAGATATTTGTTTCATGAGATAATTTTCAGGTAATATTTAGAGAAATAGATGAGGCCATATTAATTGTATGTTTATAAGTTGTTGTTTTTTTTTAGAAATAAACATTCATAATTGCATAATTTTATTAGACACAGGATGGAGAAATGGAGAAATCCAGTCCTGATGCTGAAGGGCAGGTTGAAGGAGAATCAGCTGGACCTTCAGGCCTTCAGGTGACGACATATTAATAATATGCTGATAACATATTTCATGTATGATTCTTTTATTGGTTTTCAAAATAAAATATAAACAGCTTTTTTCTACATTAATTTCTAAAACCAGAATGAAAAATCAAGGAAAGACAGAAGTTGTATTCAGTATTTTGTTTTATTTTGGTATTGACAAATTAAATTATGTTTTATTTTTTTAAATAAACATTATGCTGTTTTTTTTAACAAAATAATTAAATATAGAACAGAGCAGATCACAGCTTCAAATGCAACACAGTGCATTTTTGGAGGTTTTGGCCTTAAGAGTATCAGGATTGTGGCGAGGGGAATGAACCATGTCATGATTCAAAGTCACTTACATGCATTTGCTGTTTTTTTTTTGTTTTTTTTTTTACAGAGTTCAAGCCTCCTGATTCACAAGATTCATGTTGGTGTCCCTGCCAATGGTGAAGAGAAACCCCACACTTGTGAGCAGTGTGGGAAATCATTCAAAAGAGCAGATACCCTTCGAGTGCACAAGGTCATCCACACTGGAGAGAAGCCATTTAGCTGTGAGCACTGTGGGAGAAGATTTGCCAGAGTAACTGACCTTCGCAAACACCAACTCATCCACAGTGAAGAAAAGCCATTTAATTGTGAGCAGTGTGGGAAAGGATTTTCCAGAGTAACTGACTTTCGCAAACACCAGGTCATCCACACTGGACATAGGCCATTCAGCTGTGAGCAGTGTGGTAAAACATTCACAGCAGTAGATAACTATCGCAAACACCTGCACATTCACACTAAAGACAGGCCATATAGCTGTGAGCAATGTGGGAAAGCATTCCTTCGATTGACAAACCTCAGGACTCACCAGATCACTCATACAGGAGAGAAGCAGCATCACTGTACAGAATGTGGGAAACGTTTTGCCCGGCGAGGATGTCTAATTGCCCACCAATGGAGCCACACGGGAGAGAAACCATTTAAATGTGAGCAGTGTGGGAAGACATTCACCAGAAAATGCAGCTACCAACGACACCAATTTGTGCACACTGGAGAAAAACCGTACAGTTGTGAGTATTGTGGTAAGATGTTCAGGCACCTTCCTTCTTTTAAAATCCATAGAAAAACCCACATCAAAGAAACAGTCTCCAATGAGAATTGTGAGAAGGTTGTAAGTTCTTCT
Organism: Apogon talboti; assembly: GCA_037367365.1. Classification (NCBI taxonomy): domain Eukaryota; kingdom Metazoa; phylum Chordata; class Actinopteri; order Kurtiformes; family Apogonidae; genus Apogon; species Apogon talboti. The sequence goes on along the minus strand of JAPQRQ010000028.1, from coordinate 11,991,317 downwards.
GAATTACCTAAGGGTCAGCAACACATTTACACTGAAGACAAGCTAGTAATCTGTAAACTGTGCGGCAAAACATTCTCTGACATAGCTCATCTGAAGAGTCACAAACTTACTCACACGTCAGAGAAACAGCATTGTTGTACTGACTGTGGCAAATCATTCACACGGCGAGGAAGCCTTAAGGTCCACAAACGTACCCACACAGGAGAGACACCATATACCTGTGAATTATGTGGTAAAGAATTTAAAGTAGTCAGTGCGTATCGACAACACCAACGATTCCACACTGGAGAGAAACCATACACCTGTGAGCAGTGTGGGAAAAAATTCTTTACTGCTTCGTATCTCAAGAGCCACCAGCTCACTCATAATGGAGAGAAACTGTTTTCCTGTGAGCAGTGTGGGAAAAGATTCTCTCTTAAAGCTCTTTTGAAAAAGCATCAGCTCATTCACACTGGAGTGAAGCAGCATCGCTGTAGTGACTGTGGGAAGTCATTCTACCTTCGAGGAAGTCTTAAGGTCCACCAACGGTCCCACACAGGAGAGAAACCATTCCAATGCAGACACTGTGGCAAATCCTTTACTACATCATCGGATCGCTTGAGACATGAGCGAATTCACACCAGGGAACGGTTTATCCACACCAAACAGAAACTGATCAGTTGTGAACAATGTGGGAAAAAATTTTGTAAGATGTCTTATCTCAAGAGACACAAAGTCACTCACACACGAGACAAACCATATGAATGTAATAACTGCAAGAAATCATTCAGCCGGCCAGAAAGCCTTAAAGTCCACCGATGTACACACACCAGAGAGAAGTCAGTCCAATGTAAACATTGTGACAGAGTGTTTCTCACAGCATCACATCTATCAGGACATGAGCTCAGCCATACCAGACTAGCACTGCCAGATGGACAATGTTCAAACTAATGTAAAAATTCTACATGACTCCTAGATAAGAGATTTGCTATGGGTAAATGTAATACTTGGCTGTAAAATACCTTTTTACTTAAAATAATAATAGTGTCCAGGATCTAAGTTAAGGATGGTTGTCCTTGCAAGTTGCATTCATCATCAGAACAGGAATGATTAGTTAGAAAGACATAATTTGAGAAAGGACACATTTAATGGAAATCCTGAGTGTGTAGTTTTGACTAATTGTATTGAATACTGAGTCCAAATACACTAATTAGTGTGTATCTAGTAACACTGTACTAGATAAAAAATGGCCTGTTGTGACTGCTGTAAGAAAAACTTTACCAGAGTTCTCATTTGTAACTCCTGCTCCCCTGCATGAACACTCTGACCCATGAGGAACATTTTGAAGATTTGAATAAACATACAGCGCGTTGGGAAACTGAAGCCAAAGAGGGATTGTAAGACATATAATGTTGCCTCTCACATGTGTAATTTAATATCCTGTTACATATAAATCAACATAATCTTGACTACTTAACCCCACATTATGATTATATCCCTGAAATGGAGTTTTGGGGATATAATGGTTTTACCATGAATGCCACCGGCGGATCTCCTTGGTGTGAAGGCGATAAGTAGCGCAGATTTGGTTGGATTTCTTCTCCTTGATAACCAACACAGGAGACCCTCAGTAGAAGAACCCTATGGATTTCAGCTTCTCTGTGAGTATTAGAAGACATCCAAATGGGGCGCTTCAGTTGAACATCAGTTTTTTGGACATAAATCAATCAATATCAATAGGCCGATTGAGATCAAATACAGTATGTGTTCATATTGATGGCCTTACAGATGTCCATGTTCTGGAACCATCCAGAGTTCATATGGGGTCATTGTCATTCACTAGGTGGAGTTTTGTTGGAAACATTGGTTCTCTGACCATTATTCTGCCACTATCAGGTCCAAGGAGCTCAAACTGAGTTCATATCCATTGTCTAACAGTTCTTTCTTCATGCCACTACCCTGAGTTTACATGATGTCATATTTGGACACCAGGTGGTGTGTTTTTGTCCAAATGGTTGGGGAGCTTCTGTTGAAAAATCCGTTTTTTTAGACATTATTAAGGCAATAGTCAGCTAAGAACCCTATTGGTTTTGGGTGTTCCATGAATATTATCACTTGTCCAAATGGGGGCGCTTCTGTTGAAATACCTGTTTTTTTTGGACATTATTAATAGATATAGTCAGCCAATCAAGCTGAAATTTGGTTCATATCGATCATCCAAAATTAAGTTGGAATCTTTTGTACATTGTGTCGTTTATTTGCTTTATTATATAGCAGAAGATTGGGGGGATTTTGGGGATATACCCTTGCTGTCAGCCCCTAACAGCATAAGCCTTGTTAAATGTGGTTGTGCCTGTCAGACATACTATAGATGTTGTTCAGATGTTCAGCAGAGCAGGTTAACTTTTTTGTTATGAAGAGAAACAGCTCCAAAGCATTGTTTCTTTTTGATTATTATTATTGATGACACGAAAACATGTTAAAGATAAAACAAGACGAGTCTTGTATGAAAGCCGTCAATATGAGGTAAACCCATTAATTTATTTTCACTTATTAATTGGTACCAATCATATCATTTACAAATTATTGGCATCAGTATATCAATATTAATATTAATATGTAACAACAGTACTATCCTTATTTTTCTTCCAGTTGATAATTAGCTTAAAGATAGTTTGAATTGTTGTAATATTAGTGGAACATGAGGGACAGTTAGCTTTGGAATTATCAGGGACCTTCCTTTGTATTTGGGATGCACCAGACCTTAGACTCTGGACTGGACTGAAAATGTTTTGTTTCTGTCTTTACTTTGTCATTTTTTGTAGGTAAATCTAGTGCAATAACCACAGTTTACATGAGGACTCATCACTGACATTTGCCCAATAGCCAGAATGTTTCCGTAACGCTGTGGTGTATGGCTACAATCAAAATTCCCTCTTATTTTGGTGTGAATGTAGTATTTAACTGTTCAGAAGAAAATAATGGGGTCTGGTTGAAACTATTGTCATGTTTTTTTTACATATACATTTTTATTTTGTTTTTGGATGTAGATGGGATATAGTTGTGATATTGGCATCTAATAAAAAAGCTGTGAAAGAACAACAAAGGACTGGTAGATACAGGCCTGTGCTGTGTTGTTTGCTTTGAAAAATATATATTTAACATTGAAAACAAGGAAATAAGAGCAGTGTTTATGCTATAAATAGACTTTATTTTCCGTCCTGATGCACAGTGCTCATACTAGTATTATGCTGGTATTATACGGGTGCTTTTAAAGTTTAGAGTCTCACTTCTTTGGTATTTACTGTATGTTAGTGGTGTTAGTAGATGTTCGTTCTGATTGACAAATGACTAAACAGGAAGGTTGTAGAGATTTTAATGTTGAGTGTGTGTGTGTGTGTGTGTTTTGGTATTTGAGCTAATAATAAAAAAAAAAAACGGCTGTTGAGTGTTTTGGCCGTCTGCCTGGATCTCGTGTGTGTGTGTGTGTGTGTGTGTGTGTGTGCGTGTGTTTGCTTCCATGGAATTCATCGTGGCCATTCGACACGCCCACAGACACTCTTAGCGGAGAGAATTTGATTACGGAACGACAGAGGTAACACACAGATGACCGACTTGCTGCTGATGAGATGAAGCTCTGACAGAATGAGCGGTGAGTACCAGCTTGACCATTAAAGCCTTTATTCAGGTCTGTCCAGGTTTTACAGAGAGCTTTGCCTTACCATGAAGCAGAGTCTTGTGGTTTCTCTGTCTTCTGTTTTGCTCAGAACTAAAACACTTACTGTAAATTCTTTCAAATAGAAGGTTTTAACAGTGAACCTTTACATTTCTGTCCAAAGAGAAACTGTAAATTTGGTCATGTGACTTATTTCTCAAATCTGACAAAGGATTAGTCGTCACTCCTTGAAAATAAGCAGCAGTATAATAATAATTAAAAAAATCTGCTTATAAAACATAAAACCCTCTTCAGGTTACAGAAAACTGATCAAGTTTTCTCACATTGTGATGCTTTAGAGCACAGAGAGAATTCATTGTCTATTGTTGAGTGTTTTGAGACATTTAAATCATGATGAAAGCGACGTTCTTCTCTCGTACATTCAGTGTTTAAACCAAAGGGGTCAAACAGAAGAGTAGACCAGTGTAAACATCATTCAGTCACGTCGCATTGTACTCAAGTGTTTGTATATTTCACAAAAATTTATGTGGGAATAAGATAGCCAATAATTTATGCTCCAACTTCAGTTTGACATTTGAGCAATTAATAAAAAATAATAAGAAATAATAATAAAACCAATCAGAGACTAAACTTAAGAGGAGTTATTTAACTTTCTTTGATTCTTGCAATAGCTATTTATCCATACAGGATGTGACAGAATTGTGTCAGAAAATATCTGCTTCTCTGATTAAAATAAATAAAAAGTCCAATTACATTATGAAAATATTTACATCTACAGTTTCCTTAAAAAGGTGAATAACATGAACAACCTGAATGACTTAAGAAAAATATATGTGCATTACAACTTATAGTTCACAGTGGATCTAAATATACATAAAACATTTAGGAACAGGCAGAATATCGTTAAAATTACACTTACTGCTCTTCAGAGATTTCATATTTGTTCAGGTTATTCACATTTTTTGTGAAAGGATAGTAAATGTCAGAATTTTCATGGAAATGTACTTTTTTGCAGTAAAACAAAGAGAAAACTCTAGTTGTCATTATTTATAGGTTATTATGATAGTGTTTAACTTGAGATCATGTTGGTCTGTATGTGACCACTAAATGAAAAATGATTTTAACATCATCTATTGTTAATATTTTCAGTGTAATTTTTGCATTTCACTAATTCATCCCCCAGGCTGGATTGGACCCTTTGGGGCCATGTGTTTGACACCTGTGGTTTAGATTGTTTGACCAGAGTTGCTACCTTTTGACCACGTATTACACAGCAGTAAAACCAAGAGTGACTTTCTGTTAGTGAAATGTATAGATAGTTACTTAGACAGACAGTACTGTGTTGGACTCAACACTATTATTGTTATGGGGATGTTTTGGTCTGATTTAGAGAAAGAGAGAGAAGAAGTAGGATGTAATGATCCACCACATATGGAACAGTTGAAACCCATAAATAGGATCAAAACTAACAGTGATCTTATGAGTTCTACATCACTAGAGTTTTTTTTTCTTTTTTGTGGGATTATGTCAAGAATAAACTTCATAAAACCCAAATCAAGCTGTGCCTTTTCTACTTGGTCACAAACTATGTAACAATAATGTGATGTGAATTCATTCTCCAAATTAAAATAATAGCAAAGAGTTCTCTGTAAGAGTATGTAATTTATGTCATTCCCCTCTTTTCTGACATAATTTCCTTTATTTGTCAAAGACTTAAATGGGAGTAAATTCTGCTAGATATTGACAGTTATGAGTCACCGTTGTGGCGGCTGTGGTTCAGGAGGTAGAGCAGATGGTCCAATAACAGCTGGGTTTGTGGTTCGAATCCCCCTCTGTCCCAGTCATGTGCGCTTGTGTCCTTGGGCAGGACACTTGGCCCATATGTGGGTGAAGTATATGAACATTTGGTGGTATTTGGAGAGGTATCTATGGTTACAGATGTGGTTTACCACCACCAGTATGTCAATGAATAACGGATTTAGTATCAGTTGCTTTGACTGCTGAGTAAATCCAATCCATTATCATTTCTATTTGTTGGTTATATGTTCAACTACTCCACATATACGGTATATTTTTTATAAAATACTTATCTAGATGAACAGCCTTTATGTAAATGTGGAGTCAGTTTAAGAACAGATGAGCTCTTTGTTTTCATCAGTAATAAATAGCCTGCTGCTGCTGCTCAGGGCATTTCAGGTGGTAATGGATTTGTTTAAAAGCAGACGACCCTGGTTTACATACCACACACACACACACACACACACACACACACACACACA
>JAPQRQ010000028.1:11962197-11975404 GCA_037367365.1 Apogon talboti | reverse complement strand
GTAAAGTTGCTAACAAACAAACAAACCGAACCGAAAACAATACCCTCGCCCTCCCCCTTCGGGGGGCGGGGTAATGACCAGGGGGGAGCATACAGGGAGATGAAAATGGAGATGTTGATTCCTCAGAGGTCACCAGCCTGAACAGTGAGTGTCAGCCTCCTTATATCCACACCCCCTCAGGATAATTACCCTAAGCTGTGGTGGAAACACAGGTGCATCCAATCACACCTGGTCAACCGAACCTGAAGGCAGCATCTGCTTGAAATAAAATCTCCTGAAAATGTAAAAGTACACTGGAGTTCTAGATGTGACCCAGACTTGTGAACACCAGGACAAAGTGAACATTTACATTAGAGCAGCATATGTAACTGGAGTAGTTAAGTCTTCCTGCATGTAGTTGGGATTATTACTGTGGCAGTCAATCCCTTTTCCACTGTTCCACAAACTAAAGCTAACTCATCTGTTTCTGTGCAGGTTCCGTGCTGGTTTTAAACAGGCCTTCCGCTGCTGCCCATGTGTCCCTCGCGGCTCCTACGAAGGCCTGGAACTCAAGTCCACCCGTTACCTTCAGTCTCAGACCAGTGTGTACAAGGCCAGCAGGACGGAGACGACCGTTTCCACTGTTCTGCAGATCGGGGATGACGTAGAGCAGCTTAAGCATAAGGCTGTAGTTGGTCCAGGGTCAGGTGTTGTTGGGGCCAGACCACATAGCTCTTCCCTGGATCTCACCTCGAATGGGTCGTCCTCCCGGAGCGTGTCAAAAACGGTGTCGGAGACGTCCAGTTTCTACTCTAGTAACAACCTTCAAGAATAGACAGGCTGGAATTTTTACAGACAGCTGGGAGACAGTGAGCTGACTGTTCACACTGCTGCTTTTGTATATGTGTTCATGCAAAAGTACAGTGTGAATGAAGGTGTGACATTGTCCCTCCAACACAAAACAGGTCTAGTGTTTCATTGGAAGGTCATACCGATGTACTCAGCAAGACTTCAACCTCAGAAAGAAGACGACGTTCCAGCTCATTGAACACCGTCACCACCTACAACACCCTTCAACCCATTATTCCAGATCCCCCTTTTTCAGTACACTATCATCCTGCATTCGAGAGGTTTGCTGAGTGTCGAAAACCACCGCTAAGTACTTTGATGACATGATCACATTCCAGTTCGAAAGATAAACTGTAGCAGACGCTCAGATCATTGAATCTTCACAGCTTTCGCTTGTCACACCAACTCTCTTTCAGTGCAGAGTGAAGGTTCACACATCCTCAATCACACACACGGCGTGACTTCACACAGTCTATTTTGGAGTGAAGCTCTAACATGAGACCGGCATGCTGCAAACACATCGGCTCCTTGTTTTTACAGGGGAGTTTTCTGCGAAATTTTCTGAGCACCTCTTGTGGAGGACACCTAGTTTCAGAGAATACCCCTTCCCTAAAGATACATTTCTGAAATCAAGTACAGATGTGTGGTTTTGGTTGAAATGCTTTCTCTAAAGAGGTGATAGAGAAGAATATAGCAACATATAAGCTCTGACCTTGGCATGTGTGGGTGTGTGAGTGCATGTGTGTGTAGTCGAGCTGCTCAGAATGCCTACTATAGCCCCTGAAGCAGTTTGTAGATAGAGAACCTGTGTCTGGCAGAATGTACGCTTGAAGGATCCCCTGTAGGCAATGTTGAAAAGTCCTGGCTATCACCTGAAACACCAGTGACATCTGTCTCAGCTGGCATTTGGCTGAATTAAACAGCTGTGAGTATCATCTCTGGATTGTAGAGATGTTTCATCTGTTGAAGAGGCAGCAGCGAGTCTCAAGTGGAAAAGCCCCACACTGCGCAGTATGTGACCTGAGTCCTAAATCCAACCTTCTACTGTTTTATTTCATAACAATTTGCAAAGAATACAAAATCAGTATGGTAATTGTTTCCATTAGCTACCTGTTTGTGTAATCTGCAGTGTCTTTATCAGACACAACATAGTGATCTACATTCAAGGCAGCACTGTCAGACTGTGAAACCCTGTATTTATATGACTCTTCTGCTGCCTTTCCACCCGGCAGCAACATGCACTCTGTGTCTTAATGCGATTTGGCTGGATTACACTCACAGCTCTAAAACACACTGTGTTTCCGCTTGATTTGTGTGCGAGTTGTTGCTTGTTGTCATTAAATCACCTTTAACCTTCTCTGTGAGTTTAAGGTGATCCAGTTTAAGTGTAATCCAGTCATACGTGATGCATGTTAATATCAGGTTTACAGGGCGTAGTGGACGTTTCATCCTGGAACGTGTGCAGATGGTGAGTTAGCCGTAGCTCTCTAATGTGCAGTGATGTGCCTTGCTTTTTAGCATAATGTCTGTAAAAGGATGAGGGGAGGACTCTGCTGGAGACCCAGAAAAGCCCACAGGGACAAACTGTTATAACCTGCTAAGCTTAATATACACACAAATAACCATTATAGAGAGCGTGTAAAGCTCCATGCATTGTTTTTGATTATACCCTAAAACAAGTCAAGTTAATTAATGGAAGTCAGTACATTTCAATTCAGATCTCCTGTAGAGAGCTTAATGAGTACATCCACACGATTTCCATATTTTTCAAGCAAACACAGACTCAGCCACACACATCCACAAACTAGTGAGAGAATAATTTCTCATTTTCAGCTGATACACACATACACTGCAGTAAACAAATGAAAGTTTTCTGTAGACACACACAAGTTTGAGTGCAATTTATGTCTAAAATTCTACTCATGTTGAAGGAAGTGAACGAAAGCTCATAAATAGTTATCACATGATTAAATCACATTTTGAGACGGATGTTGGTTGCAGGGTGCGTGCGTAAGCTACGTACACAGAATGATCACCTGTTCACACTAGTCACTCCGCTGTCACACACACACACCCCTCCAACTCTTGGTCTATTCTCAGCTCACACAAAAGCTGTTGTAAATTCCACCATCACCTGTTACAAAACCGAGGTCCAAAAGAAGGAGCAACAAGACGTGGAATTGGGATCACTACTGCCTTATTCACCATATTACACTGTGTATCCTGGTGACAAGAAAACACATCCGCAAATGCATTAAGTACCTACAGGGACTAGAGGAGCCACCTGTAACACAAAGAGAAAATGAAAGACATAAACCACAGAACAGTAAACATGACACTTTACTGTTATATCAGTGGATTTGTTAAAAAAAAAAACAGATTGTAGAAGAGAACAGAAGAAGCATTAAATGAATTCCATCATTAATCATCAAAGAGACCTCATTAATGATTAAAATAGACCTTTTCCACCTCAGTAAATAATACACCTCCACAAAAGCTGATAAAAATTGGAGTGCAGCTTTCTTTATAGAACTCACTAACCACTAACCACAGTAACAAAGGGAATACGTGTTTATTTGTGTAATATCTTGACCTCAGGACATTCCCCATAATTGGTTGCCAATGTGGTAAATAACCGCATTAAACTGCAGCAGAAACCCAAGCACAACTGCTAAGATAGTAAGTTAATAATGAATATTCATACATATTTAATTTGTATATATCGCTGCAGCAAAGTCAGCCTGCAAAGGGAAAACAGCACCATATTTATACTGATTGCAGTCATCATATTTCAACAACTAGACAACTCGGACCCAGTTTTGATATATGTTAAAAGGCCAACCAGAACCCTGCTCCTCTGGGGCAGGTGTTAAAGTACCTACATTATACATTGTAAGGTTAATTGTTAATGTATTCAACTTTTAGTTCAATTATAGACATGACAAACCCGAACTTTCAGAAAAATGAGCATTATTTATTAATTCCACTGTTGCTCTAGTTTCTCAACTATGTGCTTGTTTAATGTGGGTTTAATGCACAATGTACAATATATCAGCTCGAAATGAGGGAAGAATGATCTGTTTTGGTTCTAATTGTCAGTAATTCATCTGTAAGTTAGCACAAATAAGGCCTCGTAAAACGTTACAGCTGTGAATGTCGCCACATAACTGTTACATACTGTCAACTACATGTGTGTGTGGTGAACTTTTTGGCAGCTAGAGATTTTTAAGTTTGTATCATCGTGTGCATTGCCAGTGGATTTGAACTGGTTAAAGTAGGAAAAATATCCTTAGTGATAATCTGTAGCTGAATGTTTATCTACTAGATTGGTTCTTGTGGAAAGTCTGAAAGGCAGAGCACCTTCAACACCCAGAGAGAATAAACAGGGAGAAAATCAGAGTATGGCGGCTGATGTTATTAGAACATCATTATCTGATTACAACCTGAACACAACCTGCATGCCTGGGTTTGGACAGATCTGGATCGAAAAATGTTCTCATCAGCATTTACTGCTGCAAGTAAATGATCTGATGTATACAAGCTGCTGTTTTAGCTCAAGTGACCTATGAAGGACAGTATTATGAGGCGTTTGTCCTTCATAGGGACTAGGTCGAGTGTGTGACAAGAGCTTAATCTGTGACAGATTGTGTTCTTCCTGGTTTTTACAGATTATAGTCCAATTAACACCGGACTAATACTACCAGGGGACCTGATGTAATTAAGAAATTGACCCTCCGCATCTGTTTTTTACATAGCACATTCACACTGGATAACTGAGGTCTGTGTTTTGTTCTAATTTACTGCCATTATCCCCTGATGTGAAGACTCTGCATAAACCTACTGCTAATAAGCTACCACATAATAACTGTTGAGCCTGCCTTTCTGCCATGCACGTCACTGGTCTCATCACCTTTTAGAGATTTGGCTCCTCTGATGGATTTCACGCAATCTCTACTAATGGGTGTCCATGCTGCGTAGCGACATAAGCCTCCTGAGGTCATAATGTCTCAACTTTAATTTGAAACTGCCTCCATTTCTCAACCTGAATATACACAGAAAACAAACAAACAAACCTTGAAAAAGTTTCATGTATGGTGTGGTGGAATATTTACAAATGTACACATTCACACAGGATTAACGTCACAGAAGACCTTCATAATTCTTAGAAATTCAAGACCTCACTAGCCTATTTAGACTAATCTAGTGTAAATAGGCTTCATGACAGACACAGTTTAACAGCCCGCCTTATAGCTGCAGGGTTTGATAGTTTTTTGTGTAACTGGGCAGAAAAATCAATAATTACCATTGAGCATATCGGAATTCAAGTGAAAGGACATGAAACTTCTGCTTCTCTTCCTTCCCTCTGTTTTCAGGCTGTAGAAAATCTGCTCTGTGAGGCAGATTTTTGGCCAGTCACAGGCATTTTCACACATGTAGGAGAGTTAAATATGAAATTGACAGCTGATCAGACGTTAGGCCAATGGCAGCGCATAGGAGGCACCACCCCAATTAAAATAACTTGTAGAAGAGCTGTTTAAACATATTAATTGAAGCAAAAATGTCTCTGTAATAAAAAATATACATGTTTAATATATTATGATAAAATATTCACATTTAATGATGTTGTTTTTAATTATATTTAGTTCACTTCTGTGTGAATATGTTCACTTCCTGGTTGTAGCGTGCCAGTAAAATGTGACGTCTAAAATGTTTGAGAAGCAGGTGACGTGAGGCCGATTGAAGAGTTTTTGGCATCTGTATCCAATCAGATTTGTCTTAATTTTCTTATCCAGATGTGACAGGATAAGTTTTGCTGGTTTGACAGTTCACCAGGAGTGAGATACAGATGCTCTCAGGAGTCCAGAACAAACATGAGGCAGATGATTAACCTGCTCCAGATGTCGAAATTGACAGTTTTGTCCTGTTCAGCCTGTTACACATCTGTTTAGTGTCCTCCATCTCTGGATTTCACACAAGAACTATGAGTATGAGGACCAATGCAACTACATAGAGAACACAGGACCTAATAATAGTAGGTAAAAGCTGAGTGGTGGTCAAGTGGATAGAGTGTGGGTTTGCCATTTGAAGTATGCAAGTTTGAGTCCCACAAGGAAAAAAACCCAAAAACCATTAAAATACAGATAGACTTTAGTCAAACATTAACACCAACAAGCATTATCCGCTGAAACATTGAAAGACCCTGCACATAAATTCTTTACTGATGCCCCTAGTCTTCTTCAGCACCAGACGTGATTCTACTGCTGCACTAAATGTGGATCTGCTTTTAAACACTGTCAGGTCATCTATTTGTACTTATTTTTTATTTGGACTGAGAGGAGAGCTGCAGATGGAAGGTGTGTATTTTTCCTTTAGCTTTAATTTACAGTGTAAATCTTACATGCAAACTGTAAGAGTCTCCACTTGATTTTAGAAACTGAAATGTATTTGAACGGAAACTGTATGTAGTTTATATCCTTATAATGCGCATAGATTCCATGTGTTGACACCTGCAGAATTAAAACCTCAGACAGAAATATCAAACAGTCATGAAACATTTCTTTACATGTGTTGTCAGATTGGACAATGTCAGTCTGACTATTGCCTGATTATGAATGCATAGGGTGTCGAAGATCAATGGGCATCAGCTGCAATAATTGATTTAATCTTGTTTTGTATGTTATAGTAAATGACAACTGACCCTGCATCTGGGAGGTTAACAATGTCCCAAATATTTGCATATTACAATTTTTTGGTCTTCTATGACTGTTCTGTTGGCCAACCTCTCAGGACAGTATCAAACAGCACTTAGAGGATATAACCGTCTCTTTACAGTCTTGTTAGTTGATAGCTGAGCATCAAGAAAGTTGGAAAGTGATGATCAGTTGGGGAGCAGAATTTAATCTGTCATGAGTGACGGATGGGACGAGAATTTATGTTTGTTTTGGCAGACAGACATGACATAAAAACAAAATATCCTAGTCTGAGACTGAGTCTGTGACAGACAACTATGATGTAGTGTGAAATGGACATAATACAGTGGTACCTTGACTTACGAGTGCCTCAACGTACAAGTTTTCCAAGTTACAAGCCAGTACACAGTTGATTTTTTGCTTTGAGTTGTGAGCCAAAATCCAAGTTAAGAGCGAGTTTCAGATACCCTGCCACTAAGTGGCACAACATCCACCAGCCTCTCAGGTGTCATTCGTTCACTTCACACGGTTACCTTAACGTGGAAGCATTGCTGTTGTGTTGTGCTCACATTTTGTGCTTTTTGTGCAGTTATTTTGCCAAATTTCTTTTTCCTAACCATGGGTCCGACCTCTTTTCACCTCTTCCAGACACGCAGCAAAGTATTTCAGCACCTCCCCTGTGGACAGCGACTGGACTTTGTTGTGCAGCAGGAGATAATACAACTGTAATATCTAATATCGCCATCATCTTCAAATTTACATTTACAAAACTAACTAAAATAAAAAAATATTTAAATTAAATACTCATTATAAGTTATCTATAAGTTATGTGTGAAATTGGGGTGGGGGCTGGAACAGATTCATGGTATTTCAATTGTTTTTAATGGGGAAAATTGGTTTGATATACGAATAAATTGAGTTACGAGCTCATTCACAGAATGAATTAAACTTGAAACTCAAGGTACCACTGTATATTTATAAACGTATAAGTATATTAATAAACCAATGCGTAATGTGTGTCCTTGCAGCCCCTTGTATGAGTATGAGCAGCACATTCTTCATACAATAATGAACAAAATCATGTCACATAATACAAGTTAAACTACATATGTTACTCCTTTTCATGGGTTTCTGAAATTGGTTAGTCGCAATAGAGAAACAAATGCATATCAAGATTAGGTTTAAGTGTGTGTTAGGGGTTCAGAGAGGTGGATACGATGTTCTTACAGGGACCATAAGACAAATATGTGCTTTTTAAAGTGTCTGTAGTAAGAGTCAACATTAAGGTCATAGAAGATACTGAATCATCTTCTTTTTTTTTTATCAATTTCTGTTTTTATTTGACCCCTAATCACAACCAGAAATCCACCGGTAATCCCCTAAGTGCATCCTGAATGTCTGATGTATCATCACCCTCCCATCACTCGGACCGGTCAAGTGCAGTGGGTGAACGGCATTGCTGAGGCTCTAATGAATATGTAATCAACTTTGTTCAGCCAGTGCTCCTTACATGAGCGTCGGGAAGGTGCTCTGGCTCTCTAACATGCACACAGTGTTGCTGATGAGAGCAGTAGCAACGGAGACAAAAGGTGCCAGTTTGTTGCTGAGGAGAGGCGCCAGGCAGGCTCCACAGCGAGATGAATAGCCTCATCAGCACCATCTCTTCCTGTGTTTCTATCTATCCCTCGCTCTCCAATCATGCTAATTACAGCCGAGAAGTGGAGAGGGCAACCAGGAAAACACATACACACAAATATATACAGTACATATATATATATTAGCTCACTGATCTTTAAATGGAGTGAACTCTTAAGATTGCCATTTTATCGACTTGAGGTTCACTCATGCGTATATGTGAGTGGGAACAGATTGCTGTACTTATCTGCTGCTGTGACCTAAGTAGTTTCTGTTTTGAGAGCCACATGCATTTAACGTCCTCCCATCTATTACTCAGTGCACTTCATTGAGAAAATAAAATCCGCTTATAAAAACATAAGCAACATTTATACGATGCTTTTGACTTTTACTATGTGCTTCAGTGTCTGAGGGGAAGTTCCTTGAGTAACATCATGCTGCTAATGTAGTGAACCAGACTTTTCAGTATAATCAGTGTAAACATGTGTGTTGCTGCAGTGAGGCTTAGTATTGTTGCTTTGTGGAAAAAAAACAACCTGCTCTCTGATTTTCATAATCTTGTACAAATGTTATCCTTTCTTGTGGTCTCTTTTGTGGTTTTACTTCTGAATGTGACATTTGGACTATAAGCAGAGAAGATGAACCACCTTGAACCATGACATAGAAATATCTGTATCTGTGTTGTGCTGTAAATTCATTCATCCATTGAAAGATGTTCACTTCACAGCACTTGGGACTGCAAACTCTGTCCTTGGAGTAAATTGGACTGTTGTGAACAATGCCGACTCTGTGCCATGCAGTATCAGTGCCTGTTCCAATACAAATGTTCATATACCTCTCTCTTGCTATGCTCTGGGCTGGGTCTGAGAGCCTGAACTAGCAGAAGTGGATGAAATCTAATGCTTTCTCTTCATGCATTAGCCTTACTTTAGCCTTAGTGCAGCATCCTACCGATCATTTATTGACTCAAGAGTCCATATCTTCATATCTATACAGTAAAATATTTCTGTTTTACTTTGGCTCTGTATTCCTTCACACCGAATATAACAAAAAAACATTAACATGACATTTACCCGTAAAGACCCAGTGTTACTTTTGTGTCAGTTCCAAAATGAATTTTACTCTGGATTTCACCTTTCTTAAATGATTTATTACTATTTGTTTTAATATTATCCTCTGTATTTTGCATTTTTTCAGCGAAAATCATGTATTTTTCTGATCATGTGGATTTTAGAAGTTGAAGGTAATAATATCAGAAACAGAGAAAACTGAAGAAAAAGTGACTATTTCAGCAAAATATATCATTAACTGAACATAAACAGTGGATGTGTCCATCCACTGTCATTTATCAAACTCTATGGGTTTTCCTGGAGATGATGGTATTTCCACGTTCACTACGGAGCTCTATGTGATGACCATGAAAAGATGACAAACTGTATTTTACACCAATGATTTACATGTATTGATAGGATTAGTGGATCAATAGTAATTAATCATTTTAGATCAATAGATGGTTTTGGTCACCAGGTGCTGTTTGGGTCTTTATGGGTTAAATCATACGTTTCCTGTTGCCAAAAAATCTGGAAATATTCATTCATGTCCTATTATGCATCCAAAAACCATCAAAATACATCTTTCATTCATTAACATCTAAATTAGTTTATTTGGAGTCAGGTATCAGATACATGTTGTGTTATTTACCTATGAAGTACTGTTTGATTGTATAATTTTTAGGCTTTATCCTCCTGACACACTCTGTAAAGACTGTTCCAGTGTGACATTACAAGAAGAATCATCTATTATCTTTTATCTGAAATATAAGAATGATAGGAGAGACTGACTGACTACAGGAACATATGACAAATTACATATAAGTACTCACAAACCTCCGGAAAGGCTAATAGTCCACTCTTCTTCTTCGCCTTGTTCCACAGTACTATTAAACCTCCATTTACGACTTGCATTTTCCTTGTAGTTGTCATTTGGTGCCACTGGTTACCGTGGTAACAGATGTCTTCGGTAGGGAGAAGAAGGAAAACATCATTTGTGTTTTGTTTGATCTTTACAAATAGTGAAGAACTGAAATTTTGCAGCAATCATTCCATTGCTATAGAGTTGTGCATCAACAGAGCAACTTTTGGACAGAAAACAAGTCTAAATAAACAACACAGTTTCATCTTTTTCCTCTAATATCTAATATGTCTCTACTTGATATTGTTAAGAAGTGAAGCCACTGAAGGAAGTGGAGCTATACTCTGTACATGTGTACACTGTCCACACTAACAGATATTTTTATAATCATATATTTTCATCCTCCATTTAAAAAAAAATCTATCTACAATTCAATTCAATTCAATTCAACACACTTTTTGTCCCCGAGGGGCAATTAAAAAAGAGCATGAAAGTAGCTTTAAAAGGCAACACTTGTTACAAACTTAAGAAAACACACACAGTCCAGGGTCGACACGCACAAAAACAAAGAAAACACACGTAGGTAAAGTGCTTAGTGTGGTGCAGTTGTAAAGTGCTAAGTGCTGAGGGTTCAGAATACACAACCTTCATTTTACAAAATATCTCTGTCCACACAACGACATGAAAAACCACCAGATAAACCACTGCTTCTGTTGTGACTGTGGTGATACTGGACGTAGCAGATGTAGAGGCTTTAATGTGTCATGAAGGTGAAGCAGCAACACACTCAGCTCTAAACTTGTAAGAAATACACTTGTGGAAATGTATTTGTTACATGATGTGGATTTGTACACCTGGGTTTGATGTTTCAGCTGCAGCTTCAATAATAGACATGAGTAAAATGGGTTGTGACAATCACTCTCCAACCTCTTAATTATGCATGTCCACACAGATACATACTAATCCACATTTATAAGAATCTTCACTTTGTAAAATCTCATTCTTTGCTAAAATACCAGTAATATGTCGACAAAAGGCCCAAACACAGAGAAAATATGCGTATTGTAAATTATCTGCATTAGTGTGGACGGGACATTAAAACCTGTTTTTGCAACAAGAACATTATTTCAGGGACTAATTATTAATAACAGAAGATAATCATCACTGTGTATGACAACAGCACACAAAACAATCCCCAAAACTACCCATTAGGTCATGCAATAGCAATTTATTTCTGAGGGATTAAAACTCCAGAGGCCCATTTCACACAGTCTGTATTTAACCCATAAAGACCCAAATATACACCGTCAACCTAAAGCACCTACTGATGTACAATGTTTAATACCTGTTAATCCACTAATCCTATTAATCCATGTAAATAATTGGTGTAAAATGCAGTTTGTCATCTTTTCATGGTCATCAGATATGACCCATTTGGATGTTCAGAGGCTCCGTAGTTACCGTGGAAACATCATCTTCTACAACATTGATTCACCAGTAAAACCCATGGAGTTGGATGCATCTACATGATGATGAATTAAACACATGATGAGTGAATTAAATGTAGGGAAATGCCTGATTTATACTTAAACATGCAAATACAGAGCATAATATTAGAAAATGGTGATAAATCAGTTAAGAATGGTTTAAAAACAGAGACAAATTCATTAGGGAACCGCCACAACAGTAGCACTGGGTCTTTATGGGTTAAAAAATCAGCAGCGTTAACAAACCAGTTCCAACAATCATCCACACCCACAAAAAGTCTATAAAACACAGTCCTGTTCACCGCTGAACCATCGTTTTTTTTTTTTTTCATGAGTGTTCAAACTACTCCACCTATATCCAAGATCACAATAAATAAGACAACGACAACCCTTAAAACATAGGGTTTTACACAAATTATAGTTGAGTTTCACCTTTTAGCTTCCATAGTCTTTAATATTGTGGTCTGAGGAGAAGATTGAACTATTGGCCTCAGTGGAGGTCTGTGCTCCCTTATAGTTTTTATATTTACTGTTACCGTTCTAAATAAGACTGTCTACTGTGAAGACAAAAAAAAAAGGAAGAATCCACCCCTTTCTATGGATTTACTCCAAATGTTCAGCCTCATCTAATGTCCTACCCTACCCTTCCTCTAAAATTGAAGCAGTAGTTTTTGCGTAATCCTATAAATGTAATAACATCCTCTTTGACACTCTATCATGTCAGTGTGACTCAAAACACAACTTTATTTTCAGCCTGTAAGATTAACTTCTACACTTGGGGCAGCTGAAGCATTGACAGCAGAAGAACGCAGACTTTAATTGACTTTAATTCATTCACTACCTGTCGACCATGTAGAAAACGGAGTTGATTTTATGCATATCCCATACGGATTTAAGGCTACACGTACCACAGTTCCTCCTGGACTGTTTCTGAAATCCTCCTACACTTTTAAAGCTAAAAAAAAGTCAGCCCTGTGTGCAGGAGTATAGAGCCTAAGTAATAAAACATAATGTTGTTTTTGAGCTAAATACTGTGTAAATGCACTGTTGTGACTGAAAATATACTGTAACTGTGAGGATGTAAATCTGCAGAACTTATGTTTTACTGTCAGCCATTTCAGTTCTGTATCACACTGGTGTTTGTTTCGATTTTGCTTATTTATTAGTAAAGGAATTTAGGCTTCTAAAATTTGACTGAAATCATGCTTTTGACGGTTGACGAGTCAAACCTGTTCCTCTTTGTGTATCTTTTCCAAGTATTGCCTGTGACTGTTTCTGCCTCCATTGTTATCTGCCTTTTGAAGTTACATTTACTGTACAGTAGATGTTTTTATCTGTGCTCTGTGCCAAAATCTGAGTATAAGTTTTAATGTCCTCTATTAAAGGAAAAGAACTAAACTATTGATTTACAGTTATCCACGGTGTCTTTGTGTTTCAACCAACATAAAAAGGTGTTCGAGTCTGTTTTTTCTCCACATCAAACAGTTGTGACAAAGGGATGGAAACAAACGTCTGGCTCGGAAAGTGCTGCACAGCTTCAGTTGTGTTCAGAGATGGAAAAACACTCAAAACAATGACTCTGTAGACGTGTCTGGCACAGTTCAGTCCCTGTCTTTGTGGATTCTGACCTGTAGCGTTGATCCACAGAGATGACGG
>JAPQRQ010000028.1:11943729-11954203 GCA_037367365.1 Apogon talboti | reverse complement strand
AACCTTGTGGACAGCCTTCCCAGAAGAGTTGAAGCTGTAATAGCTGCAAAAGGTGGACTGACATCATATTGAACCCTGTGGGTTAGGAATGGGATGGCCCTTAAGTTCATATGTAAGTCAAGGCAGGTGAGCAAATACTTTTGGTAATATAATGTATTAGTTATGTAAATTTTGGGGTAGGACAATATAAGCCCGACTTCTTCCTACTCCATTTTGGACATAAAGTGTTGTTGAGGAGCCACGATGAGGTAGTTGTACATTTTTTGGTTGGCATGTTGCCTTCAATATTCCGTTTAAATTTGTAGTTTCTCTTTGCCTTTGGTGCACCTTTACTGTATATTTTGTTCCTACTTATGTTCGAAATAAAGTGTATCATATTATATCGTATCGTATCATATCATATCATATATCATATCATGTCATATATCATATCATATCGTATCATATCATATCATATTATACCATATCATGTCATATATCATATCATATCATAATACTGCAGGGAGATGAAGTGAAAAGAGCCTCCGACACCCACTTAATGAGAAGGAGGAAAGTGAGCGAAGCAGGTGAAAAAAGTCATGGAGGGATGGGAGACTCCAAAGGAGGTAGGTGTTGGAAAAATAAAAAGAGGAAAGAGGAAAAGAATGGAAAATGGGTCTGGGGAGTTTTTCCACCAAGGCTGATTATTACATCCCAGGTGTTCCTTCAGTCCCTGGGTATCACCTGCAGCTCCAGAACTCCTCATAATACACCCTGATTCTCCTCAGCGTCCTCCTGGGGTCAGAGAGGAGGCGTTTGGAAGAGAAAACAGTGATCATTGCATCGATGATGGAGGAGTTGCAGCTTAAATACTTTTTCGAGTGTGATTTGCAGGATTGTAGAGAGTGGGTGTGGAAATGCACCAGGCTCAGCAGTAATCTCTGTATATTCCCGTGTTGTGGATCAGTTGTCTGGAAATATAAGTTGTCACCTACTGTCAGTTTTTTACAGCATTACAATTGAAAACAACAAATATTAATCAACGTGGTGCTCAGAAACAAAGAAATGGGAAAATAAGTCAATATCAGCGTAGACCGAGGGGATAGTTTATGAGACAATGCCACATTTTGTTATAAACTGTTTCTCAGATAACAGGATTTTACAGCCAACAGAAGTTTAGAAGTTCTGCCAAGTGAGGTTTGATTGATGGGTTTGATTGACAGCCTCCGTGTTAGACTTTGAAGGTCTTGTTAGTGTAACTTCTGAATCACAATTACAATGGAGCAGTCTGTCAGGAAAAAAATATAGAGAAACTCTCAAAGTTTGTCATGCATGAATGTCATGAAGCTGACATTTAATGGTTTCAGTATGTCAGTGGTAGCAGTGCTTTGGTGAGTGTCTTTCATGAATAATTGTCCAAATACAGCCTTTTCTACTGTACTATGTGTTTTATATATGTTTTTAAGGTGGATGTATGGCTGAAATTTGTTTTCTGTATCTTCTGCTGCTGCTGTCTTGGCCATGACATCCTCACAAAAGATATTTTTGATCATTTAGATCATTTTTTCATTGTTAAACAAAGGTTAATGATAATAATAGCAATACTAGATATAAACATTTTTATGATTTTGAAATTCTTCATCATTTTTGATGGTTCAGGAACATTGACAGAGAGGACAATGTTTTCACCCCTATTGCTCCTGATGATGACTTTAAAAAAAAAAAAAACAGATTACCTACCAGGTCGGACCACAAATGTATTTTCCACTTTCAATCCACACAGTGTTGTAGATCGAAGGCACCATTCACTGCTATGGCGGCTTGTGATTTATCATTTATCCATCTCCTTAGGTCATAACTTTCATTCCCCCTGCTGCAGAAATCCATTTTACACAATGGATTGGGCAGTTTGGTTTTTTTTTTTTTAAAGATCTCGATTAAATTCTTACATTTATCTACTTATGTCTCCAAATATTCTGCAGAAAACAACTCTCTCTGCTGCCTCTCCATGATCAGCATTCTGATGTTATTTCCTGAAACACATATATAAAACCCATAAAAGTAACAAGTATTTGCTTGTTTGTGATTCTGTGGTAATTTAGACTGCTCCAGTTAGACTATGTTTGCATTATTTAGAATTAACTGCTGTCTGTGGCCATAAATGTGTTTGTTTTTAACAGCGAACCTGCATAAATAGCCACTCCCATCAGTGTTTTTTTATTGGAGCCTCACACTGCAGTCCAGAATCTCCCAAAGGTGTTCCTCTGGGTTGAGATTTGGCGGCTCTGAAGGCCATAGGTTCTGATTCACATCATTTTCATCCTCAAACCGATCAATGAGCCCTCGTGCCTTTTGGATGAATGTTTTGTTGACCATTTAGTCATTTAGAACATTTAGAGACCATTATTAGGTCTGACAGTCATGTCTTAAAACTGATGGAAATTGTTATTGTAGAATTCTCCAAGACAGGATAATAGTGACATTACTTATCAGTCCACATCTGACAAATGGAGGTTCCATCCAGACTAAAATGTAAGAAATCTCTCTGATTTGTGAGTCAATTGCACTTAACAACCTTCAATGTCACAAGTCTTCTTTTAATTTTGTGTTTTTTGTAAAGCTATTACTCAAACTGACTCCTTTAATTATATTTTGGAATTGTGTGCCGTACCGTCTTCTTTAGCTTATCCGGGTCCGGGTTGTAAGGACAGCAGCCTCAGCAGAGGGCCCCAGAGAGCCCTCTCCCCAGCCACTTCCACTAGCTTTTCCGGGGGAATCTCGAGGCGTTCCCAGACCAGCCGGCAGATATAATCCCTCCAGCGTGTCTCCTCCCGGACGGACATGCCCAAAACACCTCCCGAGGGAGGCGTCTGGGAGGCATCTTCACTAGATGCCCAAACCCCCTCAACTGGCTCCTCTCGACATGGAGGAGCAGTGGTTCTACTCTGAGCCCCTCCCGGATGTCTGAGCTCCTCACCCTATCTCTAAGGCTGAGCCTGGCCACCCTACAAGAGGAAACCCATTTCAGCCCCTTATACATGCGACCTCACTCTTTCGGTCACTACCCAGAGCTCATGACCAGAGGTGAGGGTCAGAACATAGATTGACCAGTAAATCGAGAGCTTTGCCTTTTGGCTTAGCTCCCTCTTCACCATGATGGACCGGTTTAGAGTCCACAACACTGCAGATGCCGCCCCAATCCACCTGTCGATCTCCCACTCCATCCTACCCTACTCATGAACAAGATCCTGAGATACTTAAACTCCTCCACCTGGGGCAGGGCTTCCCCCCGACCCGGAGTGAACACTCTACCCTTTTCTGACTGAGGACGGTGGCCTCAGACTTAGAGGTGCTGATCTTCATCCCAGCCGCGAACTGCCCCAGCGAGAGCTGGAGGTCGCTGTTCAATGAGGCTAAGAGGACATCATTATAAGACAAATGTAATTGCTAAAGTAAGTTTGTTTTGTTCACTGTTCTTACTGTTACATTCAGGAACTCAAATCATTGACCATTTCTTCTGTCTCACCTTTGTCTGGTTTGACCAAAGCCTCACATCCCTCATTACCTGACAATCCTGACTCACACACACACACACACACACACACACACACACACACACACACACACACACACACACACACACACACACACACAAATATATATTCTGAGGCTGATTACTGATACCACCTGACAAAAAGCATTGGTGATTTGCTTTGCTCTGTCTCCTTTTTCCCTTCAGGTGGATTTTAAAAGCAGAATCATCCACTGTCTCTTAAAACTGACTGTGCCATAATTTGCACATCATTTATAAATGTGATAAAAGGTTGAATAAAGGCTGAGATCAACAACTCAGAGCGATCATTGCAACAAATGCATCAAAATGAATTCAGTGTCATTATGTTGAATCCCGAGTTTTAAAAACAAATCAAAACTATAAAACGGAATACTGATTTCTTAAATTGTTAAAGCGAGTGTGATCACAGTCAATCCCAGCGTAACAGGCTCATTTCACTGTTAAGAGGCTGAGGGTGAAGTCATTGATTTGCAAGTCTTTAATTAGCTGCAGCTAATTTGATTTCCCACCTGATAAATCCAAAACAAGGACAGTAGACTAAGACAAAACCCTCACCCGAACACTGGGCAAACACTAGGACAAAAGGCTTTAGTACGAAGACACAGACAATCTGCAGAGGTTAAGTTGTTTACAGGCTGCATCCAAAGTGAGGTGAATGAATGAGGGATATGTGCAGTTCACACACATGGCTATTTTCTAATGTACTGTCTACAATACATACCAATATTTTTCTAAACAGATATTTTCTTCTGCTGTTTAAATAAAAAAAAAATCTGTCCACATGACTTCTGTTTTATAAAATATACACTACACTGCAATTCTAAAACAACTGCAAACTGGTACAAATGCAAAAAGATCAGTTCTAAACTTAAGTTTCTCTTAAAGCAGTGTATCACTTTCATCACGTTTTTTTTTTAATTATTTGTAAAACCCCAGTGATAATTTAATTATCACTAATCCATTAGTCTTTCTGTGCTTATGCACCTGAATCACTTCCCTCTCAGTGAACAACTTCAAAGATGACTCCATCATACATACAGTCTGCTTGTTTACATAACAAACCAAAACATTACTTGGGCCTTTTCGGAAATTTTGTCACAAAGTGTACTGTGGGAATAGGAATTCCACGCAGCAACCAAGAAAAAGCGGTTTCTCACAGATTCAGTAAGAAAACGAGCTTCAACGTAAAATTATCCAGTCCACCAGGGTTGTTTTAAAGAATGAGTATAGTTGGTGGATGGAGGTAAAGGACACGTTTGGGTTCAGCACTTACGAAGAGACAGCCAAATTGCTGTTGCATGGAGTTCCCATTCCCACAATGCACTTCAGGACAAAATTTCCGATAAGGCCGAGTGATGTTTTGGTTTGTTATGTAAACGGACTATGTTTCATACACCTGGATTTGAGGTTTCAGGTGCAGATTCATTACACAAAGCAACAATAGACATGAAGAAATGGAATATGATGCTGCAGAGTTTTTAAGAACCTTCATTTTGGAAAGCATTTTTAAAAATATCTGTATTAACACACTATTTACAGTATATGTGGACAACAGGCTCAAACATAGTGGAAAATATCCATTTTGCAAAATACCCACATTTGTGTGGACAGGTTATTTTTCTACATAAACTTGTGAACAGTGAAAATGGGAAATTCATGTTATCACACCCAGATTCATGTCTACTGCTGCTTTGGATCATTAACATGGACCTGAAACATAGATCAACCTAGAGCATGGTCTACATGGACTCATTTGGAACATAGGTGCCCGTACAGTGGTGGGAGAAAACCAGTTCAGCAGCTGAAACCAACCAGCAATGGCATATCTAGAAATTTTACTTGATTGCCCAAGATCCATACAAATGCTTTAAAGTGTCCTATAATAACACACTATTCAAGTGTTTTAATGCACAACAACACCAGCATTGAAATAAAACAAAACTATACATCTCTGAAAAAGTGATGTGTGCGAGTGAGTGTTAATAGATAAATAAAAATATCCCACCACAAGTAAAAGTTATACATTAAAAAAAAAAACAGTAATTGCCTCTAAGATGGGATTTCTTTTTTTCATTTATTTACTTAGGGATGCAGCTGGGTGCACATGAGGAAAAAACCTGTTTAGAAAAATGTCTATATAATGTGTAATTTGCATTAAAAAAAATTAGCCTTTTGTATGCATTTGGGCTGTTCATCCATACAGAACACGGCTTTTGGAAAAGGATGAATGAAGACTCCATTTGCAGAGTCTTTGGGTTGTAATGTCAGAGTGTGCACTACTTCCTATGAGGTAACTTTGTGCAATGGCAGACACAGCTGCCATGGACCAAACTGCTTACAGAAAGTTTTTATGTGTTTATAACATAAATATACATAAGCTTGTCCACTGACTTAAAGAAAAGAGGCTTCTGAATGCAATACACAAGCCACTGCTACATAATCATGATAGATATTTCAGGCTTATTCTTTGGCTAACATGAGTTCAGGGTTTGGATTTAATCACCATCTGTTAGTATATTTTCATGTCACAATGCTGCTCAAGCCACCAGTTTACCAATTTACAGCCCCATCCCTCTTGCCTTTGCACTAAATAAAACAAATGTCTTTTCATGCTGTGAAGGACAAGTGTTATGTTGCCACTGGTATCTGTTCTGTAGGAAAATTCACCAAACGTCATCAAAATTCAGATGGGTTTTAATGAGAGTTGGGTAAGATATCAAACTCTTTCAATTAATCGAGGTTGTGCTTTCCATGACAATGTCAGAAATTGCAAAATGGAGATTATTCATCTAGAGACCTTTATTGCTCAAAAAAAAAGAAAAAACCTTAAAGACCCAGTGTTACTTTTGCGGCAGTTCCCAAATGAATTTTTCCTCTCTATTTAACTTTTCTTAAGTGATTTATCACCATTTACTATAATATTATCCTCTGTATTTTGTGTTTCTAAGTGAAAAATCTGGTATTTTCCTATATTAATTCAATGATTATGTCGATGTTCACGAAAGCTCAGATTAAAGTTGGGGTTATTATATCAGAAACAGAGAAAACTGGAGAAAAAGTGACTTTTTCAGTAAAATCTATCATTAGTTGATCATAAACCCAGTTTGTCCATCCACTGTCATTGATCCAACTCCATGGGTTTTACTAGTGAATCAATGCTGTAGATGACGGTGTTTCCACGGTAACTAGCTTCTCAACGTCCAAATGGGTCATATCTGATGACTGTAAAAAGATGACAAACTGTATTTTACACTAATTATTTACATGTATTGATAGGATTAATGGATCAATGGGTATTAAACAGTTTAAATCAGTAGATGGTTTTGGCCACTGGCAGATGTTTTGGTCTTTATGGGTTAAAATGTTTCCTATTTGCTTCTTGAAATATATTAATTGTTAATGTGTTTCCTCACTTGTAAATGTCATATAGTTTTAATAAAGGAGGAGCATTTTTGATGTTTTTATTGTTTTATCTCCAGTTCATGTGGTTTCTGGCTACATTGAGGGATTAAATTTTTTGGCCACATTGCCCAGCTCTACCTTCAACACCGAAAAGAAAAATGTGGTGCATTCCAAAGCTGAAACCTGGGAATGTCATTGGACCCCAGACTGGAGGAATCCTTGGTGATCCTGTTTTCCCCTCAGTGCTCAGCTCTTATGTAGACAGAGATTTTGTAAGTGCTTGTATGAACAGGATTCTTCTTGAGAAGCTTATTAAAAATAGTGGCCCATCTTTGGGCTTGGCTGTAGACCTGAGCAGGTAAATGAGTGAAAATGAAACCAGAGAAAAAGGTGAGGGTGAGGAGGAGGAAGCAGCAGCAGTAGGTGAAGGAATGTGATTGGTTGATTAATAATTCCCTGATAACGCATTGAACACAGTATTAAAAGGCCACCACCTTCTGTCCATTATCATGTTCATTCAGAGATCTGCATCAGCCCAGACCTTCACCTGCCACCCTGTGCCCCCTACGGCTGGATGGGATGAGCAGGCAACAGATGGGCAGAATGTGTAATATCCTGGTCCAGTGGTCACAGTGAGGCCCAAGCCACCAATTTATCAATTTACAGCCCGTCCCTCATGCCTTTGCAGCAATAAAACAAAGGTCTGGGGTCTTTTCATGCAGCGAAGGGCAAGTTACTACTGATAAATGTTCAGTGGCAAAAATGTTTGACAACTAAAAACCTTCCTGGCAGCAGTCTCTCCTTTTGATTTGGCTCAGTGTGCACAGAAGTGACAAATAACAGGGAATTTCCTCTGAGGCATAGCTGAGAATGTTAAAAAAAAACAAAAACAAACTGTCTGCCCAAAGCGTTGGCATTAATGTGAGGGAAACATAAAAACTTCTAAAAACTGCTGCTGTTGGAGGGGAAAAAATGTATCGCTTTGATTTTTAGATGTTTTGAGTTTTTAAAGCCAGTATGAGAGGGTGAAAAATCCTTTAACATACTGTAATAAGGCATGTAAAAGCTAAAT
This sequence comes from Apogon talboti, assembly GCA_037367365.1. Classification (NCBI taxonomy): domain Eukaryota; kingdom Metazoa; phylum Chordata; class Actinopteri; order Kurtiformes; family Apogonidae; genus Apogon; species Apogon talboti. The sequence goes on along the minus strand of JAPQRQ010000028.1, from coordinate 11,946,176 downwards.
CCAACTCCGGTCCTGACAGTCACGTTCTATATGTACCCATACCAACAATGATTTATATTACATTGAAAAACCATTACATTTCTAATTATAGAACGCATCACAGTAGACATTAAATCATCCATGGCATAGACTGGTAAAGGAATGGAGCAAACAGCAGCTGTCCTGTTGATATAATTATATATTCATTAGAGTGCAGTGACAAAAGCCAAGCAAATTGCATAAATCAGGTGCTTTGAGTGGATTTATGGAAGTGCATCATGCCTGCTGACGGTTAGTACTGTGATTAACACGACACAGCACTTATGCACAATCCATCTGAGAGGAGAGCAGATCCAGCTGCCGTCAAGTGAAGTCCACCGTTCTCATGTTTTGACTATACCTCTTTCATTAGTATTGTAATGCAGTGGGATTACAGGGCATTCAGTTAGATCAATGGCTGCATATGCATGGGTCGGTAAAGTCAGGCTCCGTTACTGCCTTGTCCACTTATCTGTAATGGTTCTTTGAATTCACAATGCTAAGAACATTTTCTAACCTGGTGTGTGCTGTGGTTAGTGGACAGGGAAAGGGAAATGGGAAGAACCTTGGGGAGGTGGTGACTTTTAAAGAACAGTGGTCCAGTGCATGAATAAAGAATCAGGTTTGGGAAAGAAAAAGGTAAATCCTTGGATAAATTCACAACCTGAACTCTGTCTTGTTTTGTACTAATGTATACAAAAGTCTTCACGACGACGTGTTCTTACCAAACATTTATTTAGTACCGCAGTAACAACAGTATATGGCTAATCGGTAGAAAGGCGAACGTTACACACTCAACTGTCAGGAACTGATTCCATATACATTCCATGTGAACCAATCAATCACAGTCTTACTCAGTAACCAATGGGAGGGCTTGTTACTCACTGTTGCAGGGCAACCACACTAAAATTCTGTGAGAATATTACAAACTCCTTTTGACTGATACTATGCTGAATGTTATTAGAATGGGTCTGTCACGATTAGGGATGGTACTTGATAAGAATTTAACGATGCCAACTCCATTATCAATTTTGCTAATCGGTCCGATTCCTTATCGATTCTCAATGGGTGAGGGAATAAAAGAGTACAAATGGGTTTGTTTGCATTAACTGTCATTTACATTTTCATCTTTGCACAGAAAATATAACATATACAATATGCACCAATAATAATAACAGATGACGCCGGGCCTGGTTCCAGATAGTCATATATGAGGTGGTAATCAGAAATGTTAAGGGGGCACATGCAGGTGACGGAAGCGATGACGATGCTTTGTGGACAAATGTTTTAACATATTGGAGGTATTTCCCCCTTTGAAGAAATGGAAGCTTTGCAAGTGTTACAAGTGGCCCTGGTGTCATCTTTTCGTGTGAAATATAGCCATATTTTGGAGCGTTTCTGCCACGACACCATGTGGGCTATGTTCTAAACCAAAACAATGCAGCGTACGTGTAACGTCATCACGCATGCACGACGAAGGCGAAGTCAATAAGCAGAATCGTTAATCAGGCAGGCAAGCTTCCAGGAACCGGTTCTTTTTGAGAACCTTTCTTAATTCCCATCCCTAGTCACGATGGAGCAAGTCTATGTTTGTTTTTGTACAGGTTGGTTGCATTGTCCAACAATGATTTTGCCATTTTGAGAAAAATAATCCCTAATTGTACCTAAAGTAAAAATCTGTAATCAGAGTTTCTCCAGCATGTCAAGATGTTTAGTTATGCACCAGCTGATATAAAGCCATTAGCAATATATCCCACCAGTGTTTTAGTTCTATAAATTTTGCATCATCAAAATGCAGATGGTTGTCAGTTAGCGGTGGGTACATGTCACAACATTTAAATTTTTCAAGGTTTTGCTTTCTGTGGAAATTGCAGAAATTGAGTTAATCTAGAGGCATTTCTTGCTCAAAAAAAAAAAAAGAAAATTATATAAATATGCACCCTGTTTGCATCTTGAAATATACAAATTTTCAAAGTGTTTCCTCTCTTATATGTGGCATTAGGGTTTTGATAAAGGAGGCGCGCCTGGGACTTTCAGTGGACCCCAGATTGGAGAACTCATTGCTGATACTCTACAGTTCACAGCTAGGGATTTATTTGTGCAAGTGGTGGAACATTTTCTCATCAACCGTGGAGCAAATTATGATCCACTAGTTGAGGACAGGCTAAAAGGATATGAGTAGGTGACAGAATGTTGCTCAAATGTCTTTCCTGTCACAGTCTCACTGCTGCTGTCTCCTCCCTCACCTTGCCACACCTCGTCAGCCATAATCAGTTCCACCTGTCACTCCCAGCTGTGCCTAATCAGCTGACCAGTATATCAGCAGCTCTGGTCCACTCACTTACTGCCAGATTGTCTTTGCAGCAAGCATGACTCTCCTCGCCCCTGCCCCTGCCCCTGCCCCTGCCCCTGCCCCTGCCCCTGCCCCT
>JAPQRQ010000028.1:11896946-11908496 GCA_037367365.1 Apogon talboti | reverse complement strand
CACACACACACACACACACACACTTACACAATTTTTTCATGACTCACTGTGACTTACATTAATTTTACTGGAAATCCTGAAACGTGAGCAAAACTCAGGGACACACAAACACACATATGCCATATAGAGTGTGTTGTAGTTGTATAATGCATGCAACAGTGTTTTACTGTTATGCTAAACAGCAATTATTTTCCCTTTCCTATGATTAGAGTCTTACACTGCCATCTAGTGAGCAGCTGTTTTTCAATGTTGTTCACTCGTCCTTTATTTTGTTCAAGAAAATATGCAAGTTGCCTGGGAGGTAGTAGAGACAAGAAAAAATGAAAAAAAATTCTACAACAAATCATCATTAAATCCCCTTTTATCTCAAGAGTTCAGTAATGAATGGCACTATTAAAAATGTATATATCTTTCTCACTTTACATGAATTATTAGTTTCACAAGGAAATTAGCGATGTCCTTATCACATCACTTACAGTAATAGGTTCCAATAGCCATCAATACCAGACCATAATAACCATAATCTGTCAATAAAAGGCTGTCATTAGAATAACTGTATGCAAATGAATACAAACATTGTGGCAGCCTTTTCCTCCAGCCAAATCTGCTCGCTGATGATAAAGGCCTATACGTGTGATCATTTCTGAAGTACTGTTTAATATTTCCAAAACATTTGACATTAATTGGAAATTGTCTTGGAATTTCATCCAAAACACTGGACAGAAAAGCAGCTGCAGAAAAAGGGAACGGGTTTGATTTTTCTATTATTTCACATTTACATCGTGAGATTTTTCACAGATATTTAATTTCTGTTTCATAATTTCTCGAATTTGAGTAAAAGTTCTGTTGAAGTTATACTGCAAACTAAAAACAAATAACCTGTAGGAGTAACCCAGTTAAGCTTTTCAGTTTGGTTGCTTCCACAAATCAGTCAAGTTTTCTGTTTTGTAAAACCATCAGTAGAACAAAGAACTTAACGATCAAACATAACTAATAAAACTATGACATAAATATCACATATCATACTGTATGTTTGAATTATTTGAGTATTTCCACATATTTAACTTTATACTTTCTCTCTGTTACTATGCTTCTTAGTCAGACATTGTACTTTCCAAAGTTACTTTTCAGACTAGTTTTTCATCCTGTTTCTGTTTAACGTATCTCCAAATGAACTGAACCCTAATGACATATTCCAACCCGTGAGGGCTACGACAGAACATTTTACAAACAGCATCATGTAAGGACACAATTTTTGTTAAATGTTGGAAGAGATTTTACACCTATTAGAGTAACATTAACTACTACCTTGCTCACCAGTCAACACTTAAACAGTAAATCTACAGTTTATAAATCTACAGTTTGTGGTGGACGCCTTGAGAAAGGCTTGATCTTTAACCCTCCAGGGTGATCGAAGCATTAGAATCCCAACATTCTTCGATCCCAACACCGGTCGGTGGGGTCTTTCTGTACTCCGGCTTCCTCCCACATCCAAAGACATGTTAATCTAAAATGCCCCATAGGTGTGAATGTGAGTGTGCTGTGTCAGCCCTGCGATGAACGGGCGACTCGTCCAGGGTGTACCCCGCCTTCCCCATTAAGTAGCTGGGATAGGCTCCACTGACCCCCGCGACCCTAGTGAGGATAAAGGTGCTCATGGATGGATGGACAACAGCCAGATACGGTATACGTTTTCATCTTGCCTTGTGTTCTGAAAGTCATTGATGAAAAAAAGTACTTGCGTGATGACGTCACTGTCATTACGTAAACCGTTCGGCGCACAAATTCAAACGCTGAACAGGAAGAAAGACTTCTGTTGTGTTGAGTTGGGGCTCCCATGCTTAAGTAAAATATATAACGATCCGAACTTCAGCCACGCCGAATTCTAAGGTAAGGTACTTTCGAGGTACGTTAAATATTGAACTAAGCAAGCCTTCTGGTATTCTTTCATTATAGTAGTACACGAGCTTACCAACATACATTTTAACTGCTAGTTGTTAGCTGATGCTAGCCGAAGCTAGCGCTGTTATGCTAAGTTGCATGTAGATGCAGACTAGAAAACCGAACAAAACAACCCAAGCACTTGTGGGTTGTTTTGTTGGGTTATCAAATGTGATTCGACTAAGTTTGTACAAATCACATTTCCCCGAAATTATATCAAGTTTGTCGCCGTCCTGATTCGGCGTGAGTGCTTTTTCCACCCGTATGTATTTTCTGATTTGGATTTTTAAAGTGGCACCCACGATAGAAGTTTTATTGAACAAATAAACAACCTATCCAAGTATGTCTTTCTATGTGGATCAAAAGTTGAAATGTTCCTTGACGAGTTTTATCACAAAATGAAAAAGTAACGCTAAACATCTGAGGTTTGTGGACTTCTCACTGAAAAAATAAAGTTTTTCAAATATATAAAATGTATAAATACAATGATTTATTACATTAAATTATAATTAGGAGAGCATTTAAAGATTATGTAAACTTTTAAAATCCATGTTATGAAGTGCCTGACAGCAGTACTAAAAAGAAACAACTCAAACATTTTCAGAATTTACAAGGAAAATAAAAAATCAATTTCGTGTATAAAACCAGAACAATGTCAGGAAAGAAAAACAATTTTCAAGGAAATTATAAGAAAGAAACCTGGGAATGCTCACCTATGAAAGCATAAGAAGGAGATAAACTTTGAATCAGTGGACCTGATACCTTATTTGTGATCTGTCAGCACACTGAAGAGTAAATGTGACTTGTAATACCCATCTGGACAATGTGATGAAAAATGCAAAGGCTTACATAGGAGTGCAAACAGTGATGTAAGTCACTGACTGTTCTTTTTTTCCCCTGTCTTCAACTAAGATGAGTGCAGCTTCCACACCCATCTCCCGGGTACGTGAAGGATGGACATCGTCCTCCTTAAAAAACAAGGGTTTGTCACCTGCAGGCTGCAGTACCCCGCTGCTGGCAGCCTTCCCTGGAAACGATGACGAGCAGGAGAGACGTCAGCGACGAAGGTCAAGGGTCATTGACCTTCAAACTGCTGCAGACTCTTCTTTCAATGACTCTGCATCTCACAGGTAACGAGTAAAAACATAGGAATTTTTAACATTGTGCCCTTTCCTTGAAAGCATACCTTTTGTTATAGTGTGTCGTGTAAAAGCTGCAATATTGTTCAGTGTCTGTACTAAAAATGTATACATACAGGTACATGGCTTTAACTGTCTGTATCTGTCTTATTTATTTATCTTGAGAGATTTAAGATAATCACATACAGTATTTGTATGCAGTGCTGCAGGGACTCCTGCTGCTGTGCCCAAGCTGTCTAATGCCCAGATCTCAGAGCATTACTCGACCTGCATCAAACTCTCCACTGAGAATGTAAGTATAGGTGGAAAGTGTAATTGCATAGATATGGTCTAGTATACAGTGAACTCATTCAGTGTGTTTATGTAAGTTATATAAAAAGGCACAGTATTTTAAAGTATTGTCTATTCTATTTTTCTGGTGTTTAAGATGCACTGTATATCAAATAAAAATCAAACACTTGTCTGTTTTCTTGTTGGTAGAAAATCACCACCAAGAATGCCTTTGGTCTCCATCTGATAGATTACATGGCTGATATACTCAAGCAGAAGGACTCCGAACTCACAAATTTCAAGGTATGATTTTATATCATTGTTATAATAGTAGAATATATGCAGAAGCCATTTGCCTTAGACTTTGTAGACATGAGAAAAACATGAAATACAGTCTTTTGTGCTGATTAACAAAACTGTAATATAAACAAAAGTACACAAGTGTTTTTGAATCAGGCCTGTGATAATCTGCAAACACCTTAATGATGTCAATAAAAACTAGGGCTTCACATTTTGTGAGATTTTGGGCCAATGAAGTTTTTAAAACGGTGTTAGTTTCTGTTTGATTGTTTTATTATTTATTGCCCTTATTCTGTCAAAGAAACCTTCATTTTAAAAATAACAACAAAACCTTTCAGTATTTCATCACATTTTCTTTGAATGAGCACATATTCATTCATACAAATTTTTTAAACAATTCTAATATAACACAGATGATAACCACTGGCCATTGGTGAAGTGTTTTCTCATTTGTCAGTAGCCAGTGTTTGTCATCAAGGCCAGTATAGTATCAGGGAAGTATCCTTCATCAAAACAAAAAGCTCAAAACATTACAACTTGAAAGTCCAGTGAAGAAGATATTAAGTTTCTTAATTTACTCTGTCTTGATTAATCACATTGTTCCTAGCGGTTGTTTATTGGATGAGAAATTGTCCCACTTCCACTAATAAGGTCTGCAGCATCACAAGTTAACATAATTAAAGCTGCAGACACACTGTTACAGAGGGATTGTATTGGCTTTTTAATTGAATATAATAACTTCTTCAAATGGTTTGCCATAGCCAGTGAAATGTCAGTGCCGCATTATATTTTGGAAATATTATAAATGACTCCATAAATGTCTCCATCTCCTGTCTGTGTCTGTTTCTTCCCAAAGGTTGCAGCTGGCACTTTGGATGCCAGCACTAAAATCTATGCTGTCAGAGTGGATGCTGTTCATGCTGATGCCTACAGGGTCCTTGGAGGACTTGGAGCTGAGACTAAACCCGGAGACGGTGAGATCCCGAGCAGTCAAGTTAATGACATTTTAGTTGCTGACTAACAAGTAATTGTTTGTTATGCCGTTTATTTATTTACGTAACCTAGCACCTTACTGAGAAGAAGAGCAATTTATTCAACATACAGATAAAAATTGCATTTCTGTTTCTGTTTTTTTAGAAGTTGCAAAAGACAGATTTGACTTTCAAAACATCTTATTTAAATATGAAAAGACATTACTGACAGTGACAGGTACCAACCAATGCCTTGAGGTGAAAGGGCTCAATTAAATGACTTCATTAAAAAAGTGCCAGTCAAATCTCAACTGTGAAAAGTTAATTGGAAGTAGGGATGAAATGACATTACAGTACATTTGATACACCTTTTTTAACACAGGTGAATGGAGACAGTTGTCATGACTATAAAAAATAAGTATAATAAAGTGATAATAATTGTAACAGACATATATTTGATTAATTTTCTTTCATATGTTGGTTGTCGTTAATATATAGACGATACACAAAGTCTCTGGTTCAGTGTCTCATGGATGATGACTCTGTTTCAAGTATAAGTCTATCTCAGTCATCATTCTCCTCTTTGTGAGATACTGTTTTCACAACAGGAAAAGATAACGGTAACGTGAGCTGCAACAACACATTGGAAACAGCAGATTTTGACAAAGAAATGCCTTATTTATGTGGCTGGGATTTAATTGTTTTAATACTATGGCTCCATATTTCAGCAAAACTAAACATACCAGAGAGTTTTTGCCCTGATTCCAGAACAACGGCAGATTGTGCTGGACCAAGCTCCATTTCTGGCACAGCCCTAACTAACTGTGGATATCTGTGGCTATGGCGAAACGACCAAGTACTTCTGTTACTTGAATCTTCACTAATTTTGTCATGCTTTTGTTGTACATGCAGACCGTGCTCTAGAGGATAATCAGAGGGATGATGAAGGTGCAGGTGAACCAACGGCCAAGCAGCCGAAGAGGAAGAAGCCTCCAAAGAGGACAGTGGAGCAGAACCTGAGCAACATCAACAGTGCTGACTCAGAGAGGAAATGTGAAGTATGTTATCTGTGCACAGTGACATACTGTTTACACATAAGGCCCTTTTCCACTGCAGGAACCTTCAGCATTACCCAGAACTTTGAAAAACCCCAGTGCTTTTTCACCTAAATTACCCAGGTACAAAATGTTCCCTCGAACCCCAAACTTTCCTCGAAATAGTTCCTGGTAGGGAGGTAGTACTTCTCAGATTACCTGGAATTCTTGAGCGGTGGGGCTGTGTGCTGGAGAACACTGATTGGTGGACTACACATGCAGCGTTCCGCATTCCGTTCACCCACCATTAAGCCACTGAGTGGCAGCAAACTTTGTTTTGTTTATTTCATGTCCACAAGCTTTGTCTTTTGATAATTTGGAAAATGGACCAAATGAGAACCTACGACAAGTGGACGGACGACAGGGTCCAGGCTCTTTTGTGGAGGAGGAAATTCAGACAGACTTTGAAGCACCGACACGAAACGATCGAGTTTATGTAAAATTAACCAACAAGCTGGCGGAGCTAAATGTGAGACACACACCTTAACAAATACAAGAAAAGCTGAAGAAACTTAAGCAAGATGATAAAAAAACTAAAGGACCACAACGGTCGCAGTGGATCCGACCACCAAACAAATAAATGGTGTGTAAATCACAGAAATATTCACTGTTTAGTTCGTCATTGTGCTTTTTGGGCCTTCAGCTTCTTCTTTTTACCACCACCTACTGGACTGGAGGTGTAGTGTAGTTTCTTTTTCCACTCCCCCATATGTCATCATCCTGATTTGGATAAATTACCTGGAAGTTTGGGGTGCAGTGGGAACGCAAAACACACAGATTACCTGGAATTCTTTTACCCAGGTAAATAAGTTCCTGGTAATAAAAGTTCTTGGTATTTTGGTGGAAAAGGGCTGATAAAGAACTAATCTAGACTATTCATGTAATGTCAATGAGGCTGTAATGAAAATAAGTTGCTTATGTACAGAGTAAACATCACAAGGACAGTTGGGGAAAAGTCACTGTAATTGAATTCATTGATTAAAATTCCACTTATTTCACATCCACTGAACCTGTGATGGCATAATGTTTAGAGATGAAGATCAATTATTAGACATGGGTCACTAAGTTTTAATCTTTCTTCACCTTTTCTCTTCATAATGACTATGTAGGTAGATTATCTTTACAAGATAAGAAACTAAAAACAAGATTAAATAAATTAACTCTCCTAACGCCAGAGAGGCCAGTCTGCATATTACTAAAGAAAAGGAAAGCATGTGTCCTCCTAACACCCATCTGTAAGAATACATCAGCTTAAACTATGGTCATTAGTATTGTGAATTATGTCGTAGTGTCTGAACTATTAGACCCGTATTATATTCTGGGAAAGGTTTTTGATGATTTCTCTTCTCATTCTAATTTTCACCTTTTTCGTCATTATCTCTTCATAATGACTCTTATCACCTCATGCTTAAGTAGCTAAGAGGCATTAAACCAAATTTATAATATGTTTAGTTTAGAACTTGAACATGAGCAAAAATTATCAACACAGTTCAAAGCTGCTGGTCGAGCTCCCCTCTCTGTTCTTCACTTTTCTGGACCTCTTACTGTTACATCTTCCCTCGTACTGAATGGACAGACTGGGTGTGAAATTGTTTTCACTCTAATAATAACCAAAGCAAACAGCTTACCAGTTATAAAATCAGATTGCAAGATAAATGTGTGAAAAACATTCACCAGTCCATGCACATTTGGCAGCAAGGACATTTGGATTAATTTGACCTATAAGAACCTCAACATAGTTACTGTTGTATTTATTTATTAATTTGCGAGGTAACGGGGTACGAAAGATACATTTTGATTAGAATTTCACCTGATGTGTGTAATAATCACCAAGTGGATCCCTCAAAGAGAGAAAAACAAAATCATGATGGCACTAGAGCTACAATGATTAAGCAACTGTCAACAACTATTCTGATAACTGACAGCAATTTTAAGCCAGAAAAGTCTGATTCTCAGGTTCGCATCTCTTAAATATCAATATTTAATATTTTCATTCCTCTTCTAGTGACAAAAACAGAATATCATAACTTGTGATCAAGTAAGTCATTTAAGGATGACACGTCATCAGGGAAACAGCTTTATATCGTTTTCTGATGTTTTATACACCAAATGATTACATCATCAATCAAAAATGTAAATGACAGATGAATCGACAGTGAAAATAATCATTATCTCCAGCCATAGATGACACCAGTCATTAACTTTGTACTTTATTCAGTGAATTATCATTTTTGATAAGTAGTACTGAGGTGAAGAAGTGTGTGCATGCAGGTTGGAATGGGTGGAGAAAAGTGTCAGGTGTGTTGTGTGATAAGAGAGTGTCAGCAAGAATGAAAGGAAAGGTGTAGAAGACAGTGGAGAGAGCAGCCATGTTGTATGGGTTAGAGACAGTGGCACTGAGGAAAAGACAGGAGGCAGAGGTTAAGATACTGAGGTTCTCTTTGGGAGTGACCAGGATGGATCAGATCAGGAATGAGTACATCAGAGGAACAGCACATGTTAGATGTTTTGGGGGAAAAGTCAGAGAGGCCAGACTGAGATGGTCTGGACGTGTACAGAGGAGGGATAGTGAATATATTGGTAGAAGGATGCTGAGGCTGGAACTGCCAGGCAGGAGGTCTACAAGAAGACCCAAGACCAGCTTTATGGATGTAGTGAAAGAGGACATGAAGGTAGATGGTGTGAGAGAAGAGGATGCAGAGGATAGGGTTAAATGGAGGAAAGTGATTCGCTGAGGCCACCCCTAAAGGAGAACAGCCCAAAGGGAAAGAAGGTTAAGTATTGAGGTGACAACTCTCTGTTGAAACGCTGCCCCCGTCTGTTGAGAATTGTAGCTACAGTTTGAATTAGAATCCTAAAAATTCTCTCCCTTTAAAACTGAGAATATTTTCTTCTCCTCCTTCTCCCTCTCAGGTGGACCCCATGTTTCAGCACATGGCCTCATCTTTTGATGAGAGCAGCACAGCTGGTGTTTTCCTGTCGGTTCTGTTCAGTGAGAACAGTCGCTGTGAGCTGCTCTTTCCTTCCTACATGACCCTCCTGCAGTCCAGACCTTCATACTCACCTCCACCTTCTCAGGGAGTCTCTGCAGCCCCGTTCATGGGTAAAAAAAATAAAGAAACATCTTTCAAGACAGAAAATGCTGCATGCACATTGAATCAGGGGTTGGTTTTAACATTTAGTGCTATGTTAATGTGTGTCTAAGCTTTTGAGTTATTCTTTAGTGTAAATACTGAACCCCATGACTCGGTATTGTGTTTCTGTCAGCGGGACTCCAGCGCTCCCAGGAGAAAAGCTCCATCTGCCCGTCACTGCAGGACTTCTCCTTCACTAGCTGGAACCCTGAGCAGGTCAGAGAAATGATACGACAACCAAACACGTCCACCAGTCTCTCTTGTTTATGCTGATTTGCCTGCCACAATTACTGCATAACTACCTTATCGCTGTTGTTTGATTTAACTGCAAAAGTCTTGCATAATCATAATTATCTTCTCCATTCATTTACTTGTATAAAGCCAGCTGAATGAAAGAAATGTTCATATGTTTTTCCCCTACTTAAGTATTAACTGGTACATATTTAGTGAAGTCGTCACTCATTTTATGGCACATCACTTCTATTTGTAATGATCAATAATTCTTTTGTATATTTCCTTTTTTTTCCTGTATGTCAGTGCTCCACTGTTTTTTTTGTTTTGGCTAAAGATAAAAGAAATGCAGTTTTATTTGTCTTCCAGGGTTGTAAGTAAATAAATGACTCCTCTTCTTCATTAGTTGTACTGTAAATGGACAATTATTAGGCTAATACCATAACAGTAGTGTAAAATAACAAAAGCAGGTCCTACAAGTTGCAGTTTGCTTTTACACCGTATATGTTTGTGGCAGACCTTATCTCAGAGACAACATAGTAAGGATCGTGACACATGAGGCTGATCTGGAGTAAAACAACAGTAATGATCCACCAAACATGTTTTTGTTTTGAGTTGAATCTGGAGACCACAATAATTTGAATGGATAAAAATTGCCTTGGTGTCCTTAATGTTTAGGTCAGGAACCCACACCTTCCCAATTATATTGTCCTCTGAATCATACTGGTTTTATTTTGTTCTTCAGAATAATAATGATAATGATGATAATAATAATAATAATAATAATTTGTCCATTTCCCATGTGTTCATCTTACAGACAATGAATCAGCTCTTGGAGAAGATGAAGCAGGGAGAGCACGTCTTTGATGTGAACGCTGAACCCGAACCTGAGCCCGAGGAAGACGACTGCCTCGACTTTGATGCAGATTATGAGGAGGGACTGGCCGACTGTGACGAAGGAACCAAAGAGCACAAAGACGGATGTGAGGCTTCTGGCTCCGGCAAGGGACGGTGAGAACAAGACTTACACCAGACAAACAACAGCTTTTGCCTTTTTCTGAGAGAGACAGGATTTATTGTTACTTTTGTCAAAGAATGCTCTGTTGACTTGATTTCTATACTAAAAGGAAATGAGTCACCAATAATTGTCTGGATTTTATTAAAGTGGCTGCTTTTTTGGATATCAGGAAAACAATGAAAATGTATTATCTTTACAAGTTAAGAAGGTTAAAGTGGATCAAGTAAAGGCCAGTTTCCATATTAACTAAGAAAAGGTTATGCAGGTGTTATCTAAGGCTACGTTCAGACAGCAGGTCTTAATGCACAATTCAGATTTTTTTTTGTGAAATCTGATTTTTTTTGTGTGCTCGTTCATATTACACATTCAATGCGACTTCTATCAGTTTTGAGTATGAACAGAATGCGACCCTGAAGTGACCCGCATACGCAAAAGAGGTCCTGACGTTATACGTGACCACACAGGCACACACTGTGTTTACGGAAGTAAATATGTTTTTCCTGCCGCTCCTCCTCCTGGGACGCAGAATTGTGATGTTTGTTGCATTTCAGTGACGTAAAGGTCGGATAAATGCGACCTGGCCGTTCAGACTGAAGCCGCATTGCAAAATATCAGATACGTATCAGATGTAGGACCACACATGAAAGTGGCCTGGGTCGGATTTGAAAAAATCTGATTTGTGCTGTTTAAACTGTCTTTAACAGGTCGGATACAGGTCACATAGGGGCAAAAATATCAGATTTGGGCCACATTTGCCTGCAGTCTGAATGTAGCCTAAGACCCATCTACATATTAACTATAAGAAAATAATAACAATATTCAGGGTTCCTGCAGGGGCTTAAAAAGGCTTAAAAGTCTTGAATTTACAAATCTGCATTTAATACCTTAAAGTCTTTAAAAGGTATTAAATTTGTTATGGTAGGATTTTTAAGTTATGTTACCTTAAACTTGTTCACTGTATTGTGTTTAAATGTCTCTGGGAAATGTCCAGGCTGCAAAGAAAGTAACGTTAGTCGACTCAGTTCCATCCATTCTAACCTGACAATTTATATTGAAATTAGGAACCAATTATCACTAACTTTGCAGCCCCCGGTGAGAAATGACAGACCATTCAGCCCAACACACATGCAGACGTTAGTAGCCCCAGAAAGCTGACTTTGAGAACCTTAAGGGATGGCTTGCAAGCGAAAAATAAGCCTGAGGAAGTGCAAATGTAATAATGCCTGGTTGGAGAAAAGGTCACTGTCCACCTGGTTGACACAAGCGGAGGGGAACGGCTGTGAAATGGGCATTAAATTCTGTTCTAAGTAGTCTTAAAATGGTCTTAAATCGTATTAAATTTAACTTTTTGAAACCTGTAGGAATCCTGATTGTGAATTATGTCTTGGTTTTATGAACTATTAGACCCATTATACTTTATTTTTTTATTATTATTATTATTATTATTATTAT
>JAPQRQ010000028.1:11880034-11894741 GCA_037367365.1 Apogon talboti | reverse complement strand
TATATGTGTATATATGTATATATATATATGTGTATATATATATATTTATATATTTATATATATATATATGTGTATATATATGTATATGGGGGGGAAACAATATATTATTAAACTATATTGTTTGGAATTCACTTTAGCTGGCCTCAGCACAAAGGCACATGAAATAGGTCTTAAATTGCATTCCTAGTGGTCTTGAAAAGTCTTAAATTTAATCCTGAATTCTTTCCTTGATGTTCGATCATGACAAACATGCTGTTACATGCACGTTTCTTGACCTGTGAAATTGTTTAAAAGAGGTGAAGTTAATAGTAAATACAGCAATTATGAATATGTACAGCACTAAAAGGACACGGGTAATGCCACTCATCTTTTCCAAGTAACAGAAGTTTAATTCACCTAAAGTATTCATTTTTATCTAATTATGTTTTGACCTACAGAAACATTTATCATCTGTCTGGCTCAGAGATGGCATTTCTTTGTATAGGTCACCCAATATTTTCAGAACTTAATGCAGGCAGTTCAGGTCATGTAGTTGTTTGGGTTTTTTTGTGTCATCCTGACTCATACTGATACAGGAAATCTGGTTTTAGTTGTTGGTGGACCAGAGATACTTATCTAAGTTGCTAGCGAGCATTTCTGAAGTTATATCCCTCACTACTGTTCAAAAGTAAATAAAATAGGGGTAGAGCATTTGAAGTGATGCCGCTAAATCTCTAAATGAGCCATGGGCTGTGTGTACTGTATCTGCACTCAGTCTGACATGATGTGCTTTCCCTTCACAGGCTGCCACCACTATCACTAAATCTGCCCTCACCGTCACACGCAGGAAAACGACTCTACCAGCCGACTTCCAGTTTCCCCCAGAGACGCTCTCCCAGCTCAGCCTTAAACCCTCCAGCTCGGTGAGGCTTTGCTGCGCCTGCTGACTGTAGAGACGCTCAAACACACACTGACATTTAGTTGGGATCACAGCAGCAGTATGGTCCATTACCATACATGCTGACTGTCCAGCTGGGATGGGAGCTTGTTTGTGTTCGTTCAGACATGTGTTACCTGATGTTTGACATCTTTATTAATAAACCACAGGCAGTACTGCATCGGTGTTTTGCAGTAAACTAGTTCACTTTTCACTGTTCAATAGGAGTGCACATCACCAGGTTACTGACGATTCTATTCAGAGGATTACGATCCAATTCTAAACGATTATGGACGCACCCCGCAATTAATTATTATTTTTCTCACTGTATGACAAGTACTTGCTTTTTTTTAAAACTACGTGCATTTCTAATGATTCATAATGAAAACAAGCTGATGAATTTGCTTCCATTATCTATTATTGAGACAACAAAAATGTGTCAACTGGAAGTTTATACATGTACCTGCAACATATTGGATCAAAAAGAACCAACATGGAGACGAAAAAGTTTCATCATGTTCATCGTGTTCCCAAAATGCTTCACTGCACTTGACACACCCTGCAAATACTGTGGCGCAATTTAGCTCCACCGTCAACATTAAAATACAATTACATTCAGAACATTGATTTTTGACATTTCTACATCGGTCCATAATCACGATGCACTGAAGAATCGATTTTTTTTGTTTCTGCACCCCTACTATATGTAGATGTGTTACCTAATCATTTGTAACTATCAGTAATAGAATAAACTGAGCATGTCTTATAATGTTTTGGGTTTTTTTTATTCTAGTTATATGAAGAAGGACAAAAGAGGCTGTCTGGAGAACTTGGAGAAGGCATCGGAGACTATGACTACAACAACGCTAATGACACAGCCAACTTCTGTCCAGGTCTTGAGGTACATAGTTTGTAAAGTTGTGTTCTTATGGTCATTTTACCTGGAAATAAAATGGATGAACAGAGGCACAACCATTGCATATCACCTGACTGTGATGATTTCAGCTGAATGCAGCCATTTTCCAGAATCATTACAATCACTTCTGTTCAGGTGGAATGAACAGACGTGTCATATTTCCAAGTGTTTTTCCACTGTTTGAGCTACCTGAGTCCCTTTCTGCTGTTGTGTTGAATAGCAGCCATGTGGACAATTAGGGAAAAGCCTTTTGTCTCAAGACACTTAACCTGTAATATTGTGAGTGCTGTTTGAGGAGCATGTATTGACCATAACATCACAGGAAAGCAATTTTCTGTTACAAAGCATCAGATGAAACGAATAGACATCATTTTTATTGATTTCCTCTGGTGTTGAATGGCTGTAAATGGTGTGATTTAACTCTTATTAGACATGTACTGTTTGAGGGGGAGAAAAAAATGAACAGAAAAACGGACAAATCATTAATTGCCTGTCAACCAAAATTCCTTTATTTTCAACGGACCAACAGTGATCGGGGGGAACTCAGTTGTGTGTGTTTCAAGTCCCTGTGCTTCACATAAAGTGATATTAATGCATCTGTAACCACACACTGACTCTGAATCACATTCTGTTAACTCTAAATGTAAGGGTTATTAATCTCATCAAAGATGGAGGATTATTTTAACAAGTCTAGTTCCTGAAAACATAACAAAAGGGATAGAGGTCCTCATTAACGTCTCTGTTCATCTTCCTCTTCAGGGCGGCGACAGTGATGATGACGTTGAAGGGTTTGCCGGTTCAGACGACACACAGCCATCAGGTGACAGTTTACCTCCGCCATCACAAGAATTTGAAGGCGTTGCCACTTACGGGGAGGAGGAGTTGGTACCTGAACCACACAGGGTGAGTAACCAACATCTTCATAGTTCTGGTTCTCATTAAAGCTTATTAAAACTGACTGAGTTAGAGCTCTATCTCACTGCTACACATCGTAAAAGAAAAAAGAAACAAAACTGCCTCTAAACGTAAAACAAACAAATAGTTAATGGTGGTTTCCAGTTCTTATTTCTGGTCAGATAATGACAAACACTTGGGAAGGCGCAGAACATTTCACAAATTTTGAGGCTGACCAAACTGGCCAACCACACGTTTGTTCCTCATTTTCATGTTTGTCGTGTTCTTCATCTTCACCCTGTTCCTCAGCTTCCTCCCTTTCTTTGTCATCGTTCTCTTCTACATCATCTTCTTCCTCTTCTTTGTTTTCTTCTCCATCTTTGTCTACATTTACTTCATCCACACCTACTGTCTTTGTCGTCAGCCTTTTCCTGTTTTTGGCATTTTTGTCTCTGTCTTCGTCACCCTCTTTATTCCCTTTTCATCTTCATCATCACTGTCTTCTTTTGCGACTTAAGCAGATCAGACACTACACTACACTGGCATACTGCAGCCCTCTATATGTTGCAGTACCATCTAATGTTAATTTTTCTGAAAATTATATTGTTATGATTATGTTTTTTTCATCAGGCCTTGAGGGTTTTTGGCAGACGTACATAATTTACTGACATTCTCACTTCCGTCCGTCCATAGGTCAACAAGATCGAGATCAACTATGCCAAGACGGCCAAGAAGATGGACATGAAGAGACTGAAGAACAGCATGTGGACGCTGCTGACAGAAAGCTCAGAAAAACCCACAGAGGTGAATTACGCAGACATGGGTTTCACGGCTAAAGCCTGTAAAAACAGTAGAGCGGTGTATGTGGAACACGAGGCCCGTGTGTTTTCCTCTTTTGTTCGAGGCTGTTATGTTATTTGCTCTTTCATGCTCCCTGCAGGAGGTGGACACAGTGGAGAAACCAGGGGTGCGTGGGGAGAAGGCGTTCAGCGAGACCACAAAATCACTGCTTCAAAGGTACCAACAGACCTCCCAGCATGCATCACAAATAAGGAAATATAATGATCTGAATGACCAAAATCAGAGGTAGTGTGTTAATCTGTATATGTGGATTTTGTGACGTGAGAATTGAGATGTAAACAGTGTTCTTCTGTAAACCTATTCTCTAGATGCCGTCTTCAGTTTCCACATAGAAATGCGGGTTTGATGGGTGGTGGATGTTTTCCTCTGGTCTAGCGATTTGTTGGATAATCTTTAAACTTGTGATCTGCAAATGATATTTGTATGGAAAGATGGATCCGCTTTGGAACCCTGCTGTGCACAAAGAAGCAGGAAAACCTCCAAAGTGCAATTTGCACTGTTTGAGCAGCCTGATCGATGGAACATAAAGCCTATTTTCTGTTTCTCTTTGTTGTTCAGACTGCCAAATACGATGGCTCAGAACTTGTCGGTACCTCTGGCGTTTGTGGCTCTGCTTCATCTTGCCAATGAAAAAGTGAGTGATCTTCCTCTCAATCGCTGATGTTGGGGTTGTATAGGGGAGTATTTTTTAACAACCTGTAACAGTCGTGTGTGTGTTGGTCATGGAAGAAGTCATGTCTGTAGGGTTTTAATTGGAACATAAGCTTAGAGAAACTTCCACATATTTGGGTCCATGGATCCTTAAAGTCCTCCATTAAGGCCTTCATTATTCTTAAAACTGCTAATTAATCCTTAAATCTGACACTCAGAGGTCTTAAAAAAATCCACAAACACAACAAATGATATTGGTATATTTGCTTTGTACATCTTTGGAAAGAATTTTTCAGATTTGTAATGCATGTTGATCATTTTATTATAATGGAGATAGGAATGAGTGGAACCACCAACAGTCATTCCTAGGTGGAGGGGTTCAGGTATGAGCTTTAGCAGAAATATTAGTCATGGACAAATGGAAATGATTGAAACATGGTAAAAACTGGTTCAAGACAGTAACTATGAGGCCCGTTGTACTGTTAATTCTGATCAACGACATCTTAAAGTCATAAATTTGACTTCCACAAACCAGCGCACAAGTCTGTGGAGTATATTTAACACATTAGACCTGTACATTTCATGTCCACATATTAATACAAATGATATGGTGCGTGTTTTGTTAATTCAACAAATAAATACTGTACATTATGTATATTATTGCATTTTGAATCATATAATCAGTCAAACTTACTTGATTATTTTTCACTTCCATACAGATTTAACCAAACATTAAATCTTAGGTTATTTGTGTTTGAGCCTTATCTGGGGACCATGTATCTGGTCTGGATCAAACTGTTCAGACCCAAACCTCATGCATTCTCAAACAGATTTTTGGAAAACTGTCATAGTAAAAAGAAGATATCCAAATGCTCAAAATATGAGTGAAAAAGTTTTTTCAAATGCAATAAACTTAGGATGCTCCCCTGCATTTATCACAGCCCCTGAAACATCCAACATCATATCACTACTTTAATTCTTCTCCTTCTTCTTCTCCTCCTCAAGTCAAAACGCATTAATATGAGACTCAAGTGTTTGTTTTGTTGTGTTTTTTTTTTTTTAAACATTATGAGATGTAATATGTTTAGGTCTGGTACAGTTTATGAAACTGAACGAGCCAAAGCAACAGCAGGGGTTTTTATCTGTGACATTGTCACTGTAAATTTAAGATAACATTAGAATGACTGAAATGTAAAGATCAACTTCTTCTTGACCTTCTATGTAATTATGTGTCTTAAAGTGAAAAAGTTAACTTTTATTATGTTGGGGTAGACTTATTCTCTAAGTCTATATTTGATAAAGTTTATTCAATAAAAATACTCGTACACATAATACCAGCATTAATCATAACACCTGGAATCATTTCCCCTGTAGCTGCTGATTTCACACTTAAAACAAACAAATAGCTAATACAAACATGTTTTGCCTCTAAGATGTTTTTACCTCGTTGTGTGTCCACCTGTTAACATAATGAACATTATGTGTATTACACTGTATAATCTGGTGTTTTGTTTTGTTGCAGAATTTGGAGCTGGTAAAGGTTGATGACATGTCAGATATCATCATCAGACAAGGCCACTGAACACAGAGGAATGATGGGATATTCTTTTAACGCTATTCTCTACCTGTCCACCTTCCTTTACTTTGTATCATATAATTACGTTATCGTGTCCATCTCATTGAGATTTCATGATCTTGTTTGTCATTTTTGTAGCTGCTATGGGATGAGAACTATTCAGGTCAAAATTTCTTTTACTCATTGAATAGTATTTTAAAATGTTCCTTCCTTTTTATTCTCTCCTCTTGCTTAATGTTTTTCGTAGATATTTAACTGCTTAACTGCCGCACAAAAAATGTATATTGTCAAAAGAAATAAAACTTTTTTTTTAAATACAGTGTTGAGGTTTATACCAGACACATTCATAAGGACCAGAACAGGCCAAATGAAGGCTCATTTTTGCACAACATTATGTATTTCTAAGGAAGTAATTTTAGGAAGTATTTTTAGCCCCAAATGACTGTCAGGCAAATTATTTCCCAAAGTGGTGTTAATGGCTTCAGGTATTTTTAGCTGCATGTTTTTCAGAGGCGCCTGCAGCAATTGTCTGACATGACAGCAGGTAATGAGCGGTATTTTAACGTCGCCTCTGATTCATTCAGGGGTGAAACCGGTTAGAGCGGCCGCATGGGTGGGACGCCATGTGACGTCAACGCAATGAGGAGCTTCAGGACGAAGGCGATTGTACAATTGTACTCCTGACACATGCACAGATCTGTACTGAAACTATTAAAGTCCAATTGGATCCAACATGGAAACGCTGCTGCTGCTGTGAGCATTTAAAGTGACTGTGTCGAGGACTGAGCTGAGAGTCTTAGATCTGAGCTCGTTCTGATGTTGACAACTGATATCAGGGAATTTGTCAACAATATCACCCTGAGAACTGATTGAATTTCTCAAATAATAAAGGCAGAGTAGTTGACATTTTGTTGTGATCAGCCTGAGGGAGGTTTATGGATTAAGTGGATACTTAAACTGTTCTGTGTTACTGACGTGTCACGAAAACAGCACCAATAAACTAGGTTCTTTATCGATGGTACATAATTTATACCAGTGGTGTAAACGTTCTATACCATGTCAGGACACAGCTCTAGGTTAATCCTCTAACTGATGGCTGAGATGTAAAAACTGGACATTTAATCACAATATTATCAAAATCACAATATTGCAAGTACACTGGTATAATGTGTCATAGTGTACTGTTATAAGTCAAGTATTGTGTTGTTAAAGATGCCACGGATTGTAAATCAGACTCTAGATCAGTGATTCCCAAAGT
Source organism: Apogon talboti (assembly GCA_037367365.1). NCBI lineage: Eukaryota > Metazoa > Chordata > Actinopteri > Kurtiformes > Apogonidae > Apogon > Apogon talboti. The sequence goes on along the minus strand of JAPQRQ010000028.1, from coordinate 11,887,669 downwards.
TTTCCAGCTCGAGACCTATTTTATGTTTCCTCAGGACCCAAATTTAAAAAAAAATAGAAGTAGAATTGCAAAGTAATGTTACAGACTCATCCCATATCAAAACTATGTGTCTGAAAGTATCTTTTTTTTCTGTTTTGTGTATTTTTATCTAGTTTCTTCTTTTGTGTCTTTACTACTTTGTTTTACTGTCATTTCCTCTTTTTTTTTCCTTTTTTTTTTTTACTTGTCCTGTTCTGCAATTTGGCCTCCAATATACAGCAAGTGTTCTGGGGCAACGAGTTGATTGACAATTTTGAAGAGGATTTTGAACCTTAGATAAATTCCCCCTATTGGCTGGATTTAATTATTTTATTACTGTATGGATATTACCTCATGGGAGAACAGGACAAGGTTATAACCAAACAAACACTGATACAGACCCTGAAACAAACACAACAGGCCAAAACAACAGTAACAACAACAGAAGAACATCAGTGAATTTTGTCATTTCCTTTTGTTTGCTTTGTCTTACATTTCTTATCTCTTCTGCATCCCACAGTGGTCAACATTTATTAACTCCTCCACAGAGTTAATAAAACTCCATATTATCATATATTTTACTTTGACAACTGGTGACTTAATAAAAACAGATCTGTGACCCATTTGTCGCCTAATTCTAAGTTTGGGAAAGGCACCTCAAGAAAAAATTAAATACATAAATGACTATTTCCACTAAAATCATGACTCATATTGTGTAAAATGATCACACTTTTTCAGGCCTAGAGCACTGTTAAATACATTATTCAAAAGTTTGTAAATAAAAGCGTTATTGACAGCAAACGCAATCCTGTTACTGTTCCTATTCTGTTCCTGTTCTATATCCAAGTCTGATTTTGGTTTTTCATTTGTGTTCTAGTTGTAATGTAATTTGGCACCAACACTTAGACGAAGGCCTGTTTTTCTGAGCTCATGAAGAGTTGACTTTAGGGATCTGCAGTTTTCACATAACAATGCTATAAACATAATGTTATATAATATGAAGCACTGCTGTAGATTAAACTACCAACAGTATATAAAGTAGTTAACACAACTTTAACGTGTACAGCACCAACATATAACATACAAATGAATGTAAAATGAATGAAAAAAATATAATACATAAAGGTAAAATTCATAAAAAGAAAATGGCATTTGTTGTTGGGTTCCACTTAAGGATCTTAATATTTGATTTAATGTACCTTTACCTTTTCATTATTTCCTGTTAGTTCTAGTTAATCGACATTTTACTGAAGCCTAAAACCAAGTTTTTAATTCAGCCAGAGGAACAGTGTTATGAAATGATGCATTACACAGCTTGAGTGGCCAGGCCCAAGGTATGATGGGAACACCTTGGTATGACGCCATCCTGAGTACACAGAGAGTCAGGTTCATATATTTTACGTCAGGTGAGGAAATAGACCAGAAGTTTTTTCAAAATAAAAGCATCCGTGCAATAGGTAAATGCATGCCTGTATTTAACAATTATTTTCTTTCTTGATTGTCAGTTGCCAGCTGTTTATTATTTCTCAGATAAAAAAATGAATAAGTTGGCCATTCAATAAAATGTCAGAAAATGAAAATAAATATATAAATCTTTTTACTGACACAGAGAAGAGAGGAAACTAGAAAATATTAACATTTAAGAACCTTGAATCAGAAAATTAAATATGGCATAAACAACATTTACAGAGTTAAAGCTCTGCTAAATATATATATATATATATATATGTATATATATATATATATATATTTAAAATGGTAACTTTTTCTTTTACTAAACCTGAAACAAAGTGGCAAATAATCGTAATTTAAGACATTTTTTCTTTTCGTGATTTTCAGAAAGCAAAATCTCCATTTATCAAATAGATTTATTATTATTACTATAATAATAATTATTATTATTATTATTATTATTTACTGTTACTTGTGCCTTCTTTGGTTATTGTCTTGTTTTATCTTACGGGAAAACTTTAATCTCTGTTTTTCCTTTCCTTTTGTTTAAAATTACTTAATTCAAAATATTACCACGAGTGACCACGTGAACATTATTATCTTTTTTTTTTGTACATGTAGGCCACCTTTGCGGTGTTGTTGTTGTTGTTGTTGTTGTTCTTCTTCTTCTTCTTCTTTTTTTCTTCTTTTCTTCTTCGAAACCATTCCACTGTTTAAGAAAAATTACAATAAGAGGTTTATTTTTGTGATATATTAGGAAGTTGTGGTTGTATTTTTCTACTTGACACTTGACCGAAGGAATTTAGTTTGAAGGAAAAAAAAACAACCAGGAAGTTAAACAACAGACGAGGAAACGTATTCATTTAAATAAGCAGAGCATCAAAGTTTCCAGGGTTGGAGGAGGCCGTGAGGAGTTTTAACGGGTTTTAGAAAACAGAGTCCGGTTTGAGGAGGAACATCCACCGGACGTCGATCTAACGACATGGACATCGATCCGGTAGGTGAAAAAAAATGACTCAAGTTGTGTTTCTGTTGTGTAGAAAGTCTGTCCGCGGCTCGACACCATGTTTAATGACAAACACGACATGCAACAGGTGCTTCCGGATATTTACGTAACTTACAGAAACTTAAAGATGTGTTTTAGGCCTCGAAATAAGTCAAACAAGTAGAGTTTTTTTCGATGGAGACAGAAGAGAAGCCTTAACAAAATGGCCTGAATACAAACACCCTCTGAGGACACCATTCAGACTAAGAAAATCACAAAAAATACCTCATATTTACCTTCTAACAAAAGCTGCCTAATGCTATTATTAATACTCGGGTATTAGTCCCAGTCATTTACTCTTAAAATGTTATGTTTTCCATGTGTATGTTATAAAATGGCCAGCATTAACCTTTTTTTTTTTAAATGAAATTACTGCGTTCATAGCTGGAGGCACTGGTGGAAGTAGGCTTTTCACATCTTTAACTTAAGTTAAACAAAACTCTAAATATTCCAATACAAGTATAAGTAATGCATCTGTGGGTTTTATCAGCTAAATGTAGCCTCTTAAAGCAGTCACAGTGCAGTAAAATGGACCCTGACAGAGTTTTCTATTCATTGTACTGATGTATAAAGTGTATATTGCACATCCATAAATAGGTGTATTAGAATATTTTTATAAGTTATAGTGACTTCAAGATGTGTGTTAAAGGTAGAAATAAGTCACTTTAGTCAAACATTTAAAAGTTTTTGTCAAAAGAAAGACAAGAAGCCTTTACAAAATGGCCTAAATCCACACAATCACTAAGAAATGTCAACAAAATACCTCATATTTACCTTTTTATCTTTTCTTTCAGCTTCCAACAAAAGCTGTCTAATGCTAATATTAATCTTCATTAAATGTTGTTTTCCATGTATATTTTATAAAAATGCTCCTTTACGTCATGGTAAAACAGGTGCCTCTGGTCAATATAAAGCTTATTTTTGTGAAATTACTGTTTTCATATTTGGGGCAGTGTTGGAAGATGAAGGCTTTTCACATCCTTTACTTGAATAAAAAATATACTATGAAAATACTCCACTTCAAGTACTTTATCAGCTAAATGTGGCCTCTTGAAGTCGTCACAGTGATGTAAAATGAAAATGGAAAAAAAATATTTCACTGATGTATTCGTGTGTATATTGCACATCAGTGCAGTAATAAACATATATTTCTGGATATTTATGTAAGTTATTGTAAATTTATTCTGTGCATAAAGGCTGGAAATAAGTCACTTGAGTAAAATAAGTTTATTTAATCAAGAAAGAAAGAAGAGAAGCCTGAACTAAATAGCCTGAATACAAACACCCACTGAGGAAACCACTCAGACCAAAAAATATCATCAAATATCTCATTTTGACCTTTTTATCTTAACTTTTGTTTTCAAATGAAAGCTGTCTAATGTTAATATGACTCCTTAGGTGCTAATCCAAGTCATTTACCCATAAAATGCAATGTTTTCCATGTGTATTGTATAAAATGCTCCTTTCCTGCTGGGGAAACTAGGTGCCACCGGTCAATATTAACCTTATTTTTGTGAAATTACAGCTTTCATAGCTGGAGGCAGCGGTCGAAGAAATAGGCCTTTCACATCCTTTACATAAATAAAACTACACAATGAAAATACTCCGCTACAAGTACTTTATCACCTAAATGTAGCCGCATAAAATAGTCACAGTGCAGTAAAATGGACCCTGTCAGTGTTTATTTATTTTACTGATGTATTAATGTGTATATTGCACATCAGTGGGGTAGTAAACAGGTGTTTCTGGATATTTCTATCAGATGTAGGGACTTGAATCTGTGTGTTAGGGCCAGAAAAAGTCACTGCTGCGTTGATGTGTATATTGTATTTTACCACTGTAAACATTCAATATTAAACTCATTTGAACTACTTTGCATATTGTTCCTTAGTTTGATCAACAGTTGGGTTAATTGTCAGAGGTCGTGTGAATTTTTTTCCTAAGTAAAACAGAAGACAAGTGTCCTCTGGATAAGTTTATAAATGACCCTAGTAAAGCCATGTGAAATGTAGAGGAAAGGTGTTGTAAAGATGACATGACAAGATGGATGGGACGTGAAAGATTTAATAGATGAAAACAGTGTAAAACAAATATCAAGATTAACATGACATAAAAAGATGTAATAAGACAGAAGATAAATAGAACAAAAACAATAAAGATGATTAAAAACAATAAAAATGTCATAACAAAGACAATGTTAAAGAATTACCGAGATAAGTTTGATATAATAAGATATCTGATAAAATGATGTGACGTAAATGACATAACACAAACCCAGTGATAAAGAAGTAGCAAGATAAAAAATGATATAAAGGACATAACACGACAGAAACATTGGAAAAGAACAAATTGTAAAAATTAAATAAGACAAAAATGATGCAACAAAGCAGAAGTGATGTAAGAGATGTAATGAGATGAAAATAACGTAGAAAAGTGACTCAGAGGCAGATAAAAATGTAGGTTTATGGTAAATCATGATGTTACTTTAACTTTTTTGTTCTGAGGAAACGCTGAACTTCTCTTTTGGATCTTGAACAGAAAATGTTAGGGAATCACTGTGTATATTGCATCTCATTTTATTGGACCTTCTTTATGAATTGTTAATAGTTTAATCTACACCAATGCCTCATATTCTTTATTAACATAATATGTCTGTAGCCCCGACAGCCTGCGAGAACATTTCTCTCAATTCTTCATGAGCTCAGAAAAAACATGAAAAATTCTTCATGACCAAAACCATGAGGTCTTCAATGGACAGGAAGAGGATGAAAAAACTAAAGCTGGAGGAATAAAAACTATAATATTTGCCTCTTGGAATAGAAGTAAAAAGTTGTCATGTGAGTGCAGCACGTTGTTACTTTTTATTTCTTACTAAATGTTGTAGAGAAAGAAGGTAATTGGAAAAGTCTAATGTCATCTAATAGAAAAGTGTTTTATACTGTATATTCTTAAATAAAAATAACATTTCTAAAAAGTCTTAATCATAAAGATTTCTAACAGAATTACATGTTAATAGCAGTTTGATAATGTTATCTTTGTCTGTGCACTGTGAAAGACTCCCCTGGTAGATATTTTACTTATTTAAAACAAAGAACATTGCTTTCCAGTGTGGACAGCTCTGGACTCTGTTGCCAAAAGGTGTAATTTTCCCTTTTTGTGTGGGTTCATTAGTTTTCTACCTAATCTTATCAAAAAGTTCCTGTCCAGTAAATATCCGGTCCAGTGAGCGTTCATGAGGTCTACAGAGTATCGTTTGCAAACTTGAAAATGATGCTTCCTCTGTTGAAGTGTACAAACTGTGTGGTTTAAAGCATGGCCTTCCTCCGTTCGGAGTCCTGCCCAGCAGACCTTTGACCTTTGACCTCTAGCTGCACTGACTGAACTGTGTGAAAAAACAAACATCTAAACTGGTTAACAGTGCTTTTCCTGTCGCCAGCAGCAGTGGTTTCAGTTTATAATACAGGAGGAAAACTCAGGTCAGAAAATTAAAGTCTCGTGTATTATATTATAGACAGACAGACAAACAGATAGATTTTATTCCAAACATAGGCAAAGTAGGTAAAAGAAATTACCAATATAAACAGGATACTCCAATATATGGAAATAAATCAACCAAAAAAGAAAAACAAATGTCACACAAATGTATAGCTATTTAATTGTGGCTCTTTAACAATACTTTATGTGAGTAAGAAGAAGCCGAGCTTATATAGTCCTACCCCAATTTTACATGACTTGGCTAATCAGCGAATGTCTACAGACCATAACAAAGAATAGGTCAGTCATGAAATTCCAAAAAAACAGAACAAATGATTAGAAACCATCAGTAACTATTACTGTTGTACTTCTGTTCATTGTTACTATATCTCTGGAAAATAAGGTTTTTATACATCTTCTTTATTTTTGTAATTTGTTCACCCTGTTTGATATTTAGTTCCATTCTATTCAACAAAACCACTCCACAACAAGAAATGCACATCTTGACAGGACATGGTTACTCAGATTTTCAGGTGATCTAACATTTGACCAAATCAGGACGTGGATGAGTGTGATTTCATGTTACCTACAAAGGTAAATGATGACCACATTTTGCATTTACAGTCAGTTGATGTGATTGATCTCATTTCCATTTCAGAGAACACATCTAGTGTTAATCCACTGTGCAGGGCGTCGTATCTGTCAGGGTTTTGTTTAGTCAATTATCACCTTTGAATAGAAGTCACTCCTGCTGCTCAGCTGTGGAACGCATTTTTGGTTTGTTTCTTGGACAAATACTTAAGACGGATGCTTAAAGTAACTCGACAGGAGAGAGTCTGCTTGTCTGCTTCTGTGTGAAAGTTGATACTCGATCAGTTGCGCCCATTAGGTGGATCTTGGCGCCGGCGCAGAGGGAGGCGATGGTGACGTGACGCAGCCAAACCTGCTCTGTTTCTTAGAGACGGTTTTGTTTACCTTCTGCTGGATCTCCTGGGACATGGACGCCACTGTATGCGGCTCCTCCCAACTCTGCCTATAGCGTCTCGGCTTTGAATTCACACCTTTTGACAGTGCGAGATCGCGGCTCATTTTTCTGCTCTGGCGTTTCCAGAGATGTTGAGACCATTCTTTGACAGGCAGCAGACTGCTGTCACCAGCAGCAGCCTGAGGGACCCAAAGGACTCTCAGAGCCACAAACAGCTGCTGTCTGAAAATACCAGCCTGGACGTAAATGATTAGATTTCTTTTCCAGTCCAGAGGCAGGTTGACTCACTGTGGTGTTAAGATATTGCCTGTATTTATTATCAGTCCGCAAGCATATTTTCTATATATGTTACACTGTGATAATGGTTAGTTATGTGGAGGGTGTGTCTGAGGGGCACACAATAGGTTATTATTTGCCTGCTATGCACAGGGATAAGCACATTAATATTTGACACTTTTATTATTCTGCTTCTGTAGTCTTTTTATTCTGTGTGAATTTGAGCATGTAGCTCACCCCACAGTGTTAAGAGCACACACATAAGTGACTAAAATTGAGTAATCATACACTACTTTTAGATGGATGGGTGGATGGATGGATAGATAGATAGATAGATAGATAGATAGATAGATAGATAGATAGATAGATAGATAGATAGATAGAT
>JAPQRQ010000028.1:11822218-11838844 GCA_037367365.1 Apogon talboti | reverse complement strand
TCAGAGCTCTTTATTCTTTACACTCTACTGATAATTTTAGGTCATTTTTTAATATTTGAAAGAAGAAATGCTACATATTGACCCTGTTCCTGATCAGTGTATCTCTGTCCATAACCTTATTTCTGGAGCACAACTAGAATACCATTCACCATTTTTTCATCAAACTAAATATAAGTTATCAGTTATGTGTCTGTATTTATCAGTGCTGTATTTTACCATCTTGTCTGCCTTTGGCCCAGGTTGTCTTTCAGGATGTTTGTCACTTTTTCATTGCTAGAGCAGAACTATAAAAACATTCGATATTTTTTCCAGCAAACTGCTACTTGTAAATTTCTCTACAAACTACTTGACTCATCCATTGTCGAAGGGGAAACTTGGGGAATTATTATAGGTAACAGTTGTAACTGTTAGGTGGCACTGTAGCAGAGGCCCACGCTTAGAGCAGCTACAACAGTATGTGAATGAACAGCTGCTCTACAGTACAGTACATCAATACATTGTGAAAACAGGAATTTCAAGGCAACAAAAGAGTCTTGTGCATGTTTTTCATCGGAAAAGTAACGTTAAGAAAATATATCTGACTTTGCCTCCATTACATATTTTCCAAATTTATTCAATAGGATAAAAATCCCCAGAGATGAACCATCTTGTTTTCGAGGTAGTCTTAACATACAGTATGATTTAACATACAAACACGGATCAGCAAAACAAAGGCACAATCAAAAATATAGCAGGTCAGTTAATGAACATAACCCCTAGGTGGCCATAAAGAGGCCTGGAACAAAAGCATGTAAAATGAAACAAATGTATTCATTTTAGTGCTCATTAAATACTGTACAAAAGTGGATTATCTCAAATATGACAGTTATTCTCAAGATATGGAGACACATTACAAATATGTGGAGTATTGTAGTAGATATTCTAATTAACAGTGTCAACATAAAACAACGTTTTGCATAAAATCCCAGTAGTTTTTCCCACCAGTGACATTATTTCCTTTTTAAGACTAACATCACTTGTACACCTTCTCAATTTAAGAATATCGAGTCTATTTGTGTTTTCTTTGCTTGTTATGGGGACAACTTACTGAAATGTTGGCACTTTTTCCCATCATGTCTGTTATCGTTTATTCGGTTTATACAGGATAATTTGGTTTTAAGTTACTAGAAAATGTGTCTTCTTTCTCGTAGGGCTATTTTTGCATTGTATGAGTGCACAAATATCCGTGAAAAGTCCCAAGTGACGGCCCTAGTCGGCACCATGTCTCATTGTTGTTCAATGATGTGTTTTGTTTGGACAGGAGAATGGGAAGAGCCGCCTGCAGCAGACCCAGGAGCAAGTGGAGGAGGTGACGGTCATCATGATGGACAACCTGAACAAAGCTGACGAGAGAGCTGGCAAACTGAAAGACCTGGAGGACAGGGCCGATGACCTGCTGCTAAAGGTACACAGGGGGCGTCCGGAGAAACTGTCCAAGTGGAAAAACACCATTCAATCAGGGACAAGACCTATTTTTAGGCACTTTGGAAGTCTTTGCATTGAGTAGATAAGGTCAATGTCTGGACCACATGGTACAAAGCTGCTCAATCCATAGTTGTCTAGGGATTCAAACTAGGAAATGTCAGATTGATGTCTATAAATACACTTAGGTGGAGCTGGGGAGGAAAACAAATGTACATTTTACATCCTGATTGCGCTTTATGGTCCTATTTTTAGAAAGGTATTTCTTATTGTTTCCTAAGATGAATGAAGGGAGCTGGTCTCCCTGGGTACGGCAGAGTGAGTCCAGGACATGCCACAAGGCCAATGTCCGTCCGGGGGTCGACAACCGGGTCACATCGTTCCCACATTGGACCATGTTACATCACACAGTGGAGCAGTTGTCACAGAAAAACAAACGAGTATTCAGACCAAATTATAGCATGAAAACTTCACTTTAAAAACTTACTTAACCTACTTTAAAAATGTTCTGTAATAGAGTAGCGGGTTACAGTTAAGTAGTCAACCTTTAATAATGTAATAAATAATGTAGCTTTTTCCTTCAAGGTAATTTAATTTCTGGAATTTCATTAGTTTTTGATTACTTTCCTAGCAAATATTGAAAGCTGAAAAAAAAAAACATTAATGTAAACCAGGCAGAATAAACTTCATAACACTGCTGTCAAACTTTAATTAGAAGTTCTTTAATATTTTAATCTACTACGGAAATAAATCACAAGTACAGAGATCACAAACAACAAACACTGCAGTAAAGGAAAATGGAACCAGTGTGGAAGCACCAACCTGATTTATAGCAATACTGATTTATATATGCATATCTATTTGTTACATTTCTATGCAGAGTTAAATATCAGTGACTTCATTTTATAATTCCACTCTCTGAGCTATGCCTCTTTAGTAAACAGAACCACACGCATCACACACTATGTTCTACATTCCATTCTAAGTGATATGACTATTAATAGGTCTGAGCACTGGTCACAGTATTTCTGTAAGGACTCTCTTTCAGTACCTGTGTTTGCAGAGAAATGTGCATTGATGTAATTGTCAGATGAGACACGGTTACAAACCCAAACTACAAAAAATCAATCAAAGACAGTTACTAAAATTTGAGCCATACTCGGGCCAATAAATGTCATACAAATTATTGCAAATTACCGATATTATTGTGTATTCTGTTGAATTTCTGCCTGTACTGCATAGGTCACAATGGGATAGTTTGAAAAATAACAATTATTACATATACTATTTCTGGTTTTGCCCTTTGTCAATAAAAATGTAATTCATGATATGACTTGAATATATAAAATTCATTACTGAAACATTCCACCAAGGTATAAAATCGAAATAAACCAATCTAATATGGTCAAACAGAACATAATCCAATACGGTCAGATGTGATGCGAGTTAAATATACGAAGCCTTTTGCGGTGTTAGTTCTACACTGAACTCATTGAAGGAGAATGAGACATAATGAGAAGATGTCATTAAAAGACCCCAAATCACATGATGGTTAATGTGGTGGGACTAATGATAAAGTCTATTATTTCTGTTAGTTTCACCAACATTTTTCATATGTTATGTAGTTATTGTGGTTTGCATATAGAGATCTATGGAAACTGTGAAGTGAACAGAGTGTATTTAGATGCAGAGGCAGGTCGTTGTAAGTCTGTTTTTTTTGGTTTTTTTTACCTTTGATAGCATTGTCCTCAGACGTCCCAGTGGCTTTGCTTGTCTATTTTGTCCAGAAAACTGATGAAACAAAGCTTACCTGCAAAGAGACTGAACAAATGTCAGCTTCCTCTATTTTTTTTAACCAAAATGACAATATTTGGATGATATAACACATTTTTTTCTCAGTAACTGTAAGACATTAGAGTTACTTTTATTTTAGCTTGAGAGTCTGGTTTAGACCAGCTCTATATGTAAAGTGTCATGAGATAACTTCTGTTATGATTTGGCACTATATAAATAAAATTTGATTTGATTTTTTGATTTGATTTTAACTTAATTGTGTAGTGATGTTCCTTATGGCTACTGAGATTGATGTGAATTCTAGGAAGCTTTGATTTTGTGATGAAAGTTGACCTTGTCCTGACAGTTTCAGATTTTTATAGTATTTAACATCATTTCAGACCTTCACAACACTGTCCACAGTAAACTAACACATTCTCTTTTATTGTGTGTTTTTTTTTCCAGAGTAAATTCTTTGAAAAGACCTCCAACAAGGTGAAGCAACAGAAGTACTGGGAAAACAAGAAGATGAAAATAATATTTATTGCCATTGGAGTCACAGCGGCACTTGTCATTGTGGGACTCATAATCTTTGCCATCGTTGGACCGTAGTGAGGAAAACAGCCGCTTTTTGCTGATGAAGGGAAAGTAAGATATTTGGACGGACGCAGTGTGAATGAAGATTAAAAAAAGCCCAGGAAAAGAGGAGCGCAAACTGCGGGACTGTCACATCTTGCCTGAACTGCTCAGTGTGTGATTTATTTTTTTTTTTGTTTGTTTGTTTTGTGTAGATGTATTTATGGAAGAATCATTCTCACTCGTATTCTGTTAATTATGGTACCACTGGTAGGTCAGCGGATTCTGTTTTAATACCTTTTACAGGTATTTTCTGTCTCATCAGCCATCATTAAAAGAACAAAATTAGCACAAAATTGTCATTAACTGTGGATATGGGATGCATTGATATGTTGGCCATTCATTGGTATAGCAAATAAGATGGTATTTCAGACATTTGTATGTTTAATTAACATATTTTTATATACACGTATAGTGAGGTTTTCTTTATCCCTGACACAAAAAAGATGAATAACAAACAACACATAAACAGAAAATAATGTTCATATCAACTATCAGTCAAATTGTCTTTTATGCATCAATATCGCCCCAGAATTTTGCAATCTGTGCATCCTCATAAATAAAGGCTAAATAAAGCACAGAGTGCATTTCAGATAGATCTCCCAGAGTCACTTCAACATGAGAGAGAAAAGCTGACCGAAATTGGTAAATGTATAAATACTTCAGCTTCAGATCTGAAAGAACGGAATAATTTGTCCTGTAAAATTTAATGTTGTCTGCATCATTAAAATGTGTTTTGAAAAACTGGAGACTATTTTTGTTTTTATTTTATTTTTAATTTATGTATTTCAGACTCTGAACCTGTTGAAAGCATAAAGAGTTTGAGTTTAGATAAAACAAATGTGTTTCTGTTTACTTACTTCCTTTTACAAAGTGAATCAGCACTTATGTCCAAAATATCTGAAGTAGAACTTGTGAAATATTAGGTTAGAGAAGTTTGGATGTGAAACTGACAAAGCGAACATATTTCTGTCTCAAAATATGAATTCTAGTGAGGAAAACCAGTGTGAATACTGACACCTAGTGGTCAACGTTTGTATAGCAACAAATGGCAGACTATATTGAAACATACTGTATGCATGTAAAATAAATAATTAAAAACATGCATAAAATTAACATGTCAAGTAAAGATATGCATGATCCAAACCCAAATTAAATGACTGCCTCGTCCAAAATTCAATACGTTCAATCACAAGAATATTACATATTCTAACTTTTGATCCAGACATTATATCAGATTGACCCAGACTCCTGAGATGAAAGAAAGAAAAACAATGTTCTGTTTAATTTTTTCTTGTTTAGATAAATGTTTCACTCATAGCTGTTGACGTGTTTGTTATTTGTAACAAATTCATGACAGCCAAATTAAATTAAAAATAATTTAAAATATGGGTCTGTATTCAAAATGTAGCTGTGTGAATATGGAATTTCCCAAACAAAAATGAAAATGTTCACAATGGTATAATACATAAGAAAATTAATGTGTAAAAAAATTAAGTCTTATTCTGGGCAAATTAAATTTGGAATACAGTAAAAGAGTTACATTATTAAAGTTTATTTATTCATTTATTAGTTGGGTTTTTTTTCTCCCAGTAGTTTTTATTCAGGAGTACTATGATTGCCTTGTTGGCTTTAAATAGATTATATATTATTAAATACTATTTCTATTTCTATTGTTGGTTATTGGTTAAATACTCTATTTCATTGATTTTTTTCATTCCTTTTTTGAGTTTAGTGGTCTTGTAACCTATTGTTTTTATGTGTTTTTATATATTTTATGTTTTAGTCTTTTTAATTAGCTCATGGTTTATCTCATTGTTTTAACTGTATGTTATTCTTTTAAACATTACGTTTTATTCTGTCAGAAAAACTGAAATCACAAATTAGTTTTCAAAATTGTATGTGTTTATTCTGAGGGGGAAAAAAAAAGTATTCGTGACCCGGAAGTGGCATAAACAAGTTCTTCCTGCATCAAGACCGGCAAGATGGCAGCGGACACGCAGGTTTGTGTGGCAATTTTTTTATGGTACACGATCTTTTTGCACAATGGCTATGACGTACAGATTGAGCCAGATTCATGGGATGTCGAATGTCACCGTTTCAGCCTTTTGGTGTGTTTTGACGTTCATTAAGAGGCTGGGGCAGAACACCACACAGCTAGCTAGCTGGCTGTTAGCTTTGTGCTACGTAGCCTCTTTCAGTGTGGCTCCATCACACTGTGCAGTTATCAGAGTCGTGCTGAGGGAGGACTGGGCTCAAAGTAATCACAGAAAATGGAGCTTTAGTCTGAAGGGGATGGCGTCAAGTTGTAACTACTTCAACGGGAGCTGTTTTAGTTATGTGGACTCTCATTTGTGTGAGTTTTCTTCCATGTGTTGGAAATAGAACCATCTATTATGTTGTTAAAATAAGCCACGCCCTTTAAAGTTAATAAACTATATCTGGTTGATTAATATTTACTGACAGCTCAACATAAATAGCACTGGTAAAATAAGTAGTGGAGTTTACTTTGATTTTACCTCACTAATTGTACTTTAAGTATTTCTGTTTTCTGCAACTTTAAACATCTGCTCCATCACATCTGAGAAGCAAGTATTATTATACTTTTGTACTTTGCCTGACAGCTTAAATTACTTTTAAGTTGACAGTTTTTCATCTTCTTTCCATCTTGCGAAAATCACTTTTTTCTGGAAGTGTAGATTTTAAATCTTTGCATTGAAATGAAGGATTTATAACAGAGCAAAATTCTCCTCCTCCCTAAGATGAATTCTTTAAAAACCCAAATATTCAAGGAAACTCTAAGCCAGTGTGGCTTAATTGTCAAGTGATGGACATATTAAACCTGACATGCTCCACTTTTTTGACCCCCTGGTGATGGTTTGTTGAAATGTGTCAGAGTTTAAGTATGATCATGCTGTGATTGTTTGAAAAGAGGCTGCCTTGGAGCTTTGAGGGATGTTTATGTCTACATGTATCCCATCTAAAAGCACACATATCCAGGTCACAAAACTAAAGACAGGACTGTTTTTGAACTCATGACAAGTTGAATTTTTAGAAAGATGTGGATCTCCCAGGGAAACAATACTACAAACATGATAATTTTGTAGAATGTTGCTATCCTTGAATCCTTTTTGAATGTGCTGCAGTGCATTGGTGCTGACTCAATCTGTGTGCATTTAAACACACTTTTCTGATAACCAGTTGATTTAAAAGGAGACTATAGTGCATTTACTGCCATTTAACTTCATTGCTCAGACTGACAAGACCATATCTGTTCTTGATTAACATTATTTTCTCTTCAGGTTTCCGACACACTGAAGAAATTTGCAGGGAGGGTGACTACCGCCAGTGTGAAAGAGCGAAAGGAGATATTTGGAGAGCTGAAACAGTGCTTAAAAGGCAAAGGTAAGGGATAAGATGTATATATATCCTTTTATATTGTATTGTCATGTGTGAATAATTTAGAAGCAACACTAATTCTTGGTCTGATATCTGTTTTTAGAGTTACCAGAACCTGCTATCAAAGGACTATGCAAGCTCTTCTGTCTCACTCCACACAGATATCGGTAGATACATGTTATCACATTCATTTACAAGAAAATGACTGTTGTTTTGTATTTTTTATTCTTATGTGTATCTGCATGGTGTTAATCTTTTTTTCAGTGATGCTGCATCTCGCAGAGAACTCACATCTGTCATTGTTCAGCTGGCGGAGAGTCAACCCAATGTCCTAGTGACCAACCTCCTTCACTGCCTTCTGAACAGCGGAGTCGTCAGCAAGAACGGAGAACCCAGGTACTGCTTTGGACATTAACCATCACAGCATTGTCCAGCTTTTTATAGAGGTGGCATCACTATTTTAAAATGAACTGGATGGAAAGGGACATTTTTTTGCTTGTATGTTATCCTGATTGTTTCTTCTCACTTTCACATAATTCCATCCTCTGTTTGTAGTAAATGCACAGGCTCTGCTTCCTTCATTGGCCTTTCTTGGACCTGCCTTTTAGTCCACAATGTATTTTCCGCCCCAGAGAAAAGAGAAGGACCCGTTTGGAAGAAAATGGTTAGTGAAAGATTGTCTGACTTCAGTTATTAGATTCATGAAGTGACTGTAGCTTTGACCATACAGTCATGGCCAAAAGTTTTGTCAGTGAAACAAATGTCTGTATTTATTTGCCAATATAAGCGTTTGAAATGTTCATAATGCTTATAATAGTTTTTCAGTGTACCTCAGAAACACATGGAGAAAAAAAAACTGAAGCAGCAAAACCTGGGCAAAAAACATTTCCTGACAAAACCTTTGGCCACAACTGATCCACATTTGACAGGGGCTAATTTCATTTTTTTAATGTTGGATAACAGGTGATCTTTGTGCTATTGTCTGTTTTAGGTGGAGGTTCAGAGCCTCCTTGTGGCTGAGGTGGTGGGTGGGGCCAAGTCCACGGCTCAGAAATCAAGCCTCAAGACTCTCAGTCATCTCTGGGAGGAAGTGAGTATTAAACACCTGGGTGCTTGGGTAGAGGAGACAGTCTGAACTGTGCGTAGGCTAGATGTGAAAATGTTACTGTTGTGAGTCATTTTCAGGGTGGAAAAAATTACTTTTATATCTCATTTGCATAGGTAAGCTAGAAAAATGTACCAACCAAAAAATATTTTACTGGGCACTGATGCTATTGTATTATGGACTGTGTCACAAAAAAATATGCATTGAACAGTTTAGTGTACAAACCCATCAGCATTTAGCATTATTTTAAATGGATAAATATAAATAGAGAACATCAGAAGTATTAATTACAAGGCTGTTTATTTACAGAGCTTTCCATTTCTATCGGTCTTTATGTTTAGATCCTAATCCTTGATGGCTCATATATGTTAATTATGCAATAGTTGTTGAAACCATGAGATGTTATGAAAATGCTGTGATTCAATCGACTGATGTCATTGTAGAAATAGTACATAGTGAAGGTCAAATTAGTCTCAGCTGGTGATTCCAAATTATTTACCAGTCAGCTGGCCACTTTCTTTATTTTATTTACACACCAAGACCAACATGTACTGGTATTAGGGTTGTAGCAGTTAAACTTGGCCCTTGGTGATAGATTATGAAACTGTATGTAAAATTAAATAAATGGTGATGCTTTCTGTTTCAATAAGTCCCTGAGACATAAAGGAAAAGGAAGAAATTATTGTGTTCTAATAATCATCGCCCTACAGTGGTCTATTGGATTGATGCAGACGTACTTACTATGAGCAGTTACTACTGTATATAGTATATAATATTAGCTGTCTAACTTAGCAGATGTCATGTATTTGACATTTTGTTTTTTTTACTAGAAACCTGGACTGGTCGATCAATACATCAGTACCCTGTTGAGTCTGGATCAGAGCCCGACCACCATGGCCATGTTGGGGGTCTGTTTAGACTTCTGCACAGCAAAGAAGGACATTGCAACGATCGAGAAGCATAAGGTAAGTCGAGTTAATCTCTACTGATATAAAAACGTGTTAGTGTTAATACATCTAATATCCTTACTGGGTCAGTTTTGCATTTAGATTTTACCTGAGATGCATTTTGAAAACATTGCGGCAACCTTGTGTCTTCTATTATTTTTTTAGAGTGCGATGTTGGATCTGTACATAAAATCAGTCCTCATGAGCAAAACCAAACCACAGCAACACTTTTTGGACAAAAGCGGCTCCTTACTGCGTCACGTGTCCCACTCTGAGTTCAAGGAGCAGCTCCTCCCAACTCTACAGAAGACGATGCTCCGCAGTCCAGAAAACGCCATGCAGAGTGAGAGGATTTTAGATTGTGACTGACCCATTCGCCTCTTTCAGCTCTCATACAGACACTGAAAACACTGTTTTCTTTCCAGCTGTTTCCTGCCTACTGTCCTCCGTGACTCTCGACCTCAGTCAGTACGCCATGGATATTGGAAAGGCCATAGCAAGTAAGGCCTGAAGTTCTGTTAGTGTTTGCTCCATGCTCTCCTTTGATTGGTGGGAGTAATAATGGCTGAGATGCTTGTTATTCATATTAGTGTTATTTTCTCTGTCTCTTTTTTTTTTCAATGCTCATATTGCCCTCATTTCAGGCCAAATGAAAGCTAACAATGCTCAGCTGATGGAGGAGGCGGTGCAGGCCATGCAGAACCTGGCCCAACAGTGCAGCGACCCCTCTGCTGTTCAGGATGTCGTCACACACCTCTTCAAGATCCTCGGGGGTAAATGAAGAGACTATTAGAGAGTTATTATGACAGTTTTGACAGTTTCATTATTTTTTTAGATAGTGTTTTAGTTTGAGTTTGATTTCAGTTTTGTTTAAGTAACGTGAGACTATTATTCATTGTGGTAAACTGTTTTTGCTTTTGTTTTTTTTGTTGTTTTTTTTTACTTTTACTTTATTGCCTTCCTTTTTCCATAACAGGCAATTAACATCATTAATAAGAAAGAAGGGAAAAATGTAAAAAAAAAAATTTTTTATATATATGTATATGTATGAAAGATACAACAAACAGAAAGAAAAGGGAGGGTAGAAAAAAAAAAAGAAAACACATCTTAAGATTGGGCTTCATCCATCACAAACAGACAGTAATGTAATGATAGAGCACACACATTATGAACATACATCTCCAGTTGCTGTATGTTAAAGTTATACACATAGAGAGGAAAATCACATATACATGAGTTTCCATAATGATTTAGTACAGGTAATTTAAACAAAATTTAAGCAGTGAGAGTATAGGGATCTTAATCTAAACCACCAGAGTGAGAATGTGAGAGCGAAAGAATAATGCATCAATAATGTAAAGCACTTTGGGTGACTTGAAAAGCGCTATAGAAATCTAATGCATTATTATTATTATTATTATTATTAAATATTCAGTGACTGGAGTCCAAATTTTCAGAAAAGTAGGCACCTTTTGTAACTGAGCAGTCAGGTACCCCATCATATATATATGTTTTACTTTCTGTATCCAGCTTCAGCCAATTAATAGTAATCAGTTTCCTGGCAGCCATCAGTAGAACATGAAGTATATAGCATTGTTCTTTAGTAAACAAGTGGTTAGAAAGCACATCTAATAGAAACAACAAAGGGTCCATGGGGAGGTCTCTTTCCAAGATTTTTTCCAACTCGTCTTTAATGTTTTTCCACAATGTCTGTATTTTTGGGCAGTCCCAGAATCTATGAGTTTTGCCTTTGTTTTGTTTTTTGTCATTGTTCTTTTTAGTTTTACTTGATTTAGTTAAGTGTAATAACCCGACTTGTAACAAATATGCCATGTTTATCTTTCTAGGTTCTGAGGGAAAACTCACAGTTGTCGCCCAAAAGATGAGTGTGTTGTCAGGTAAGAATCGTAGCATAAAAAACACTTCAAAGTGTTTTTTTAACAAAACAGAACTTCATCATCTAACTCATTAAACTTCCTTTGGTAGGGATTGGCAGCTGCAGCCATCATGCCGTGTCGGGAACCTCCAGCCAAACCCTCAGCTCTGCGGTGACTGTGATGTTCATCCCTTATTTACAACAAGAAGGTGCCACCGCCTGATGTTTTCTTCCTCTCGTGGACATCAGAACTTGAGAAGCCACACTGTGATTCAAACACGTGTTTACTTTCTTTTGTTTAATTTAGTTCACGAGGGGACCCTGGTGCACGCTGTGGCGATGCTCTCCCAGTGGACCAGCCGCCTCACAGTGGAAGTTCCCCCTGCTCTGCTGGACTGGTTTAAGAAAGCTTTTACCCTTAAGACCTCCACCTCTCTGGTTCGTCAAGCCTACCTTCAGGCCATGCTTGGAGCCTTCAGAGGTCAGTCACATGACCACTGTTCCGTGTCAAATTCAGGTCCTTGTGCTGTTTGAGATGTAATAACCTGATCCACTGTGTTGTCACTTTCTTTTTCCTCATACTCAGGTGACACTCTAGCCCAGGCCTCAGACCTCTTGCCCCTGCTCATCCAAAGTGTGGAGAAGGCTGCAGCACAAAACTCCCAGCATGCTCTGCTTTCAGAAGGCACAGCAGCTTCGGTTCTTTTGAGTCGACTGGCTCTTCTAGAGACACAAACGGGTGAGGCTGAGATCTCAAATGTTACCTTTATAAAGACTACTACTATAAGACTCTTGCATTACAAAAATGGAATTGATTTCATTTTTTGTGTATTTTTGTGTCTGCAGAGGCCAAATTCACCACCTTCTGGAACCTGATCTTAGATGAGAAGAAGCCACTGTTCACCACAGAGAAGTTCCTCTCACAGGCAAATGAAGAAAGTGAGACTCTTTTAATGTAACTTAAAATCTTGTAAATGATTATAAATGTCATGACAGTAAGATAATGTTATTTTTATCTGTTGAAATGCCTCTAGCTCTGTGCACAGTGCTTCTGCTCTGTGAAAGGCTCTTTCTGGACCATGCACATCGACTCAACAGCAGCAAATCACAGTGAGTCTGTCCTTCTGTACTCAACCCTGTGTATGTCTTTAAGCAAACTGCATACTCAACATTCTCAGCACTGAAATAATGTGCAAAGAACTGCACTTCAAACATTGGAATAATGTTAAAAGTCTACCTATTTTTAGATTTTTCCCCATAGTTATGTCATGTTTTACAAAATTAATGCAATAAAGCAAAATAAAATATAATTTATTAAATATATTTTCAAATTTCTAGAATGTTAAACAGCAAATGTTTACTTTGAAAAAAAATATTTCTGTCATTAAATATTTTGAGACAAGGTAATTCACTAATTTGATTTTAATGTTAAATATTTGCCATTTAAAGACTCTAGTAATTAATGAACATATTTATAGTGTAAATTAAAACATGTTTCCAGTGCTAACTTTGCGATGTTACCTTTTATAGAGTATTGCTTTGTTTGCAGATTAGTGTAATTTCCACTAATCGTTTCTGTCTTCTGGCAGGATGTATCACCACGCCACAGTTGCCGTTCTTCTGTCCCGGGTCTGGCGTGTGAGGAAACGGGCACAGCAGACAGTCAAAAAGCTGCTGTCATCTCTGGGTGGATCCAGTCTCGCCCTTGGCCTTCTGGGAGAACTCCGTGTGGTCATCAACAAACACAAAGTACACACCAACTATTCTCCATACTTCTCTCAAATATACAAAAAATACTCCGTTGTACAGTGACATCTTTGGTGCCCTTCCTACATGTTGTCATTCACTTTCTGCTGTGAATTGTCAGGTTTTGCCCCAGGACGTCCTGGTGTCAGAGTCAGGAGAGCTGACCGAGCTGGGTCGCACCTACGTTCCCCCTCGCATCCTGTTGGATGCTCTCTGCACAATCTGCTCCTCTGCCGGCCAGTGGGGAGACCCCAACGAAGCCCAGAATTTAGCCATGGAAACTGTGATAATCACCCATCATCCATCCATAGGTAAGAGGATCATGTAACACACATTCATCTCATCTCACACATTCACATTCATCCCTTTATTCTTCATTTAAGAGTTAGTTGATGATTACTTGATTTTTGTTTGTTTTTTCAGTTGAAGCTCGCCGTGGCCTCTGGCCTGTTCTGCTCTCCTCCATGAATGTAAAAGCAGAAGAATTCATAGAAAAGAACCTGGAGGCTGTTCTGCCACATCTTCTGGAGGTCAATGCTGACAATCAGGTGAGATTTATAAGATTAAGATTTTTACAATCAAAAGAGAGTTCAACTTCACCATTTTGCAACAACACACTGGAATAAAAGTGCAAGAAGCAGATGCCAGATTAAAAATGTGTTTACTAGATACAATGTTGGGATGAAATTGGGTTATAATTATCAGCAGAGACTCATTGTTTTTATTTATAAATGTCACCAATTAACATGTATATGGTGGATAACTTCTCTAAACTGTTCATCATTTTTTTCACCTTCACTGCTGTCAGTGATCAATTCTCACAGCCACGTCTCGCACAATTAGCATGCAGGCTTTGGCAGTGTCTCACTTTGAATCAAGCTGTGTTGAATAACTCTACATCACATGTGGTCATATGTTGATGTGTGTGGATTGTGGATAATATGTTGAACTGTTGAATAATGTGCAGAATAACTGGAAGGTTTGCAGGGGTTTTCACTGTAATGTTCATCATATGCTTGTATGTGTTTCTTCAGGCAGTTAAAAATGCAGCTGGTGCTCTCTCCAGCCTCTCTCCCACCAAACTGCTGCCGCGAGTGATGAGTCATGTGACTGAGTGGCTTTCCACGCCCGCTCTGGTTCAGGTCACAAGGGAGGAGTACGCCATCATGCTGACCCCTGATGGAGAGCTGTATGACAACAGCATCATCCAGAGGTAACTTAAACTTTCATTGTTGATCAGCTGTCGCCAAAACACTCTATTGTCTGATCTTAACATTTACATCTCCTCTAACTCTACTTTTACTGCAGTGCCCAGAAAGAATGCACCAAGAAAGGCAACATGAAGAGAGAAAATAAGGCCTACTCCTACAAGGAACAGATCATTGAACTGGAGTTACAAGAGGTAAATGAAGTCACTTGCATCACTCTTCTTCCTTGGTGTTAATATCTGGAACACATTTTGATTATTTTCTTCCTTTGGGTTACCCAGGAGCTAAAGAAGAAAAAAGGTATCAAAGATGAATTGCAGCTAACCAGCAAACAGAGGGAGATGATGCAGGCCCAGCTTGAAAAGGAGGCCTCAATCCGCAAGAGACTTCAAGAGGTATGGTTTCCTTCTCCTTTTGCCTGAAACTTGACATTCATACAGGGTTCCTGCAGGGTCTTAAAAAGTCTTGAATTTACAAATCTGCATTTAATACCTTAAAAAATTCTTTAAAAGGTATTAAATTTGACCTGTTTCTTACTGTTTACTGCGATCAGTTGGATGTAGAGCTGCAGAGTGTGATGGGCCTACTTGAAGCCGCTCTGAAAGAAAGACCCCCTCAGATCACCAGGGAGCTCCCAGCTGTGCTCCAGGTCCTCATGCCCCTGCTGCACTCCCCTCTTGCTGCACCACGAATCCAGCAGGTCTTCTTGGACATCGGAGCGTGCCTCATGCCCAAACACCTTCACCATCTCGGTACGTAACATCTCTGTCTTTGTAGTATTCATAGACAGAGGTCTGTTCCAGCAGTTCAAGTCAGTATGATGCTGTTTTCTTTTCACAGCGGAGCTTGTGGGGCACGTGACTTTACGTCTCCTGAAGCCAGAGTGTGATCTGAACGAGGCCTGGGGACATGAGGACCTGGACACAGCAGCTCACCGCACTGTCCTGCTGTTACATAATCACACTGTCCCACAGAGAGAGGCAAAGGCTGCTGGTAAGGATGTCAGTGACACCAATGAAAGTCCAAAAATATTTAGTTTCTATAATATTAACCTCTGAAGCAGCCACATTATTTTCAGGATGGACACTTCATATTGGTTAATCATTAAAAATGTGAAATGTTGATTATTGTAGTTAGACTTCAAAATCATATGCAAAATCAAAGATGATAGAAAGAATCCCTAATAGTAAAAATAGGGCCAATGCCCCTGTAGCTCACTAGAATGTTCTATCAAGAATCAATAATATCTTGATTTTGCGAGGTTCAGGTTCTGTTATATGTTAGAGTCCTGTGGTTTTGATGCAGGAGATCAATCTCCCAATAGAAGTGGGAGATTTAGTATTTCAAAAATTCATCAAAAATCAAAATCTCTCAAAAGTGTAAGCAAACTTCATAGACATTGTCCCAAGGAAGGTACATATAAAGTTTGAAATGAATCCAACTAGTAGTTTTGTCAGAGAAGGTGAGGCCTGACACAGCACCTTCACAATAGTTCACTGAACGCTGGTGAGCTAAAAATAGAAGACGTAATTTGTTTGTAAAGTAAAGGTTCTCATATCTGGGCTTTGGTGCTGAATTGGTGCAACTTCAAAAAAGCATCTATGTATCCACCCTGCAAACCTCTGCTTGTTTTCTCCCTTGGCTTCCACATCTGTTAGGAGACACTTTTTGCTGCCAAGCAGCAGAACAATCAATGAATGTAAACGTAGTAGCCAGACATAGTTCAACTTCAGATACAAGTGTTTACATACAGAGTTCTCTGAGTTTACTGTGTTTTATTCCCCAGATGTGGCTCCTCTCTCTGCTCCAGCGTTCTCCTTCTGCTTCCCTCTCCTCAACGCCACACTCGGGCAGTCTTCAGGCAGCACAGAGGAGACGGAGAACATGATGACCCAGGCTTTACAGGTCATCAACGAACATTGTCAGCTTCGGTCCGACACAGACATCGAAGACACCATCATCGATGAGGTAGAGATAAAAGCCATATGTGTGAAGGAAGAGTATTGTGTAAGAAATAAGCCCCCCAGATGTGTGTTTCATGTCCCACATTTGGATGAGATAAGCAAACCTGTGACATGAGACTCTTGAACATGTCTGAACTAGTCAGAAAAAACAAAGCCTACATCACAGAGATGCCAAGTCGTCCATGACTCTTATACAATGACATCTGTGCTTGTTGAAATATGATAAGTAGTATGTGATGGAATTTTACTTCACAAATTACACATATGGCAGATTTTAATTAGGGCTGGGACAACGCGTCGACGTCATTGATGACGTCGACGCAAAAAATACGTCGACGCAAAAACTGCACGTTGATGCGTCTCACTCAGAATCAAAAAATGGCGGCGGCATCAAGTAGCAGCGAGTCGGGGGAGAAGAAAAGAAATCGTAATCAGATGTCAAAAGTATGGGAGTACTTTACACCTAAAGGTAACGATTCGGTGGTCTGTGACCTGTGCAAAATAGAGATGG
>JAPQRQ010000028.1:11808471-11819710 GCA_037367365.1 Apogon talboti | reverse complement strand
AAGTAGTTTTTGTGTAAAGTTGCTAACAAACAAACAAACAGACAAACAAACTGAACCAAAAACAATACCCCCACCCTCCCCCTTCGGGGGAGGGTGGGGGTATGTTTAGGGTATGTTTGTCTCCAAGACATCCCTACAACCTCTCTTATGACCATACTAACCTAGTGCTGTTGTGTTATTCTTTAAGTGTTTTTGCACAACTTATTATAAGTTTCATAAGTTCAACCTTGGCCTCTCTTTCCTCCTCAGACTCTGGGAGTCCCTGGGTCTGGAGCTGGTCCCTGAGATCTGCTCCCTGCTGATCGGAGACGTCACACACCACGAGGAGGCAGTCCGCTCTGCTGCAGCTGAAGCTCTGTCCAGTGCCGTGTCCCAGTACAAAGACCAGGCTGCCACAGTTCTCAGTCAGCTCACTGAGCTCTACCACCAGAAACTTTATGTGAGAACCAATGCAGATATTTGCCTCTGGAGTTGTATTTGTCATCAGTCAATGCCACTCGAATCTGACTTTTTTTTCTTTTTCTTACAGAGACCACCTCCTGTACTTGATGCCCTGGGAAGAGTCATCTCTGAGGCTCCACCTGACCAGTGGGAGGCCAGGTAAGAGACTAGCAACACCGTCAGTAAACCCATCCTCTGATACTGTTGTAATTAAACCCATTGATTATGTCCTGTTATTATAGTTTTGACATTTTCATTAGCTGTTGTCATTCAGTCCTTTAGTCTGTTTTTTCATTTCATTTTAGTTTTATTTAGTTGCAGCATCAGGTTTAGTTTTTACGATGTTGACAAAGTCTTGATTCATACAAACAGATATTGAAAGGATGAAAGAAAGTATGACATCAACTATGATTCACAATACCATTTGTTATTTACTTCTCCATATTGTGCAAACACATTCTGTTCATGTACACCATGATTAACATTGGGAAAAGACAGGAAAAAATTAAGCTGATATGAATTATTTTTTCTCAGTAAATGAATTTTTTACACTATGATTATGCATTCCTCAAAGACAACACATAATTTAATATACTTACTACTGTTTTTCATCAGAGACAGTATTAGAGAGCCTGTTTTTAAATATAATGTGGCGCTGTATTTTTGTCAGGTGTGGCATTGCTCTGGCTCTGAACAAACTGTCCCAGTACCTGGATGAGTCTCAGGTCACTCCACTCTTCCTCTTCTTTGTCCCTGATGCCCTGAACGACCGTCACACGGACGTCCGACGCTGCATGTTGGACGCCGCCCTCTCGGCTCTCAACACACACGGAAAAGTACAGCACGCTTGTTCACTTGCACATTTTTTCACTCTGTTTTGCACATCATGGTTTGTAACTGAATGTGTGTATTTAACAGGACAATGTGAGCTCGCTGCTGCCAGTGTTTGAGGAGTTTTTGAAGAACGCTCCTCAAGATGCCAGCTACGACTCTGTCCGTCAGAGCGTCGTGATTCTCATGGGCTCCTTGGCCAAACATTTGGACAAAAATGACCCAAAGGTCAAACCCATCGTGGCGAAGCTCATCACTGCACTATCTACACCCTCACAGCAGGTAAATAACTATTCTATTGAACTCCTTCTTTTTCCAAAAATTCCAAAACCAAGGAGATTCAGACTCTAGTGTATCCAATCTCATGTGGTTTTTTATCTCTCGCTCAGGTCCAGGAGTCTGTGGCGAGCTGTTTGCCTCCTTTAGTCCCTGCCATCAAGGAAGATGCTGCAGGTATTGTGAGGAATCTACTGCAGCTGCTGCTGGAGAGTGATAAATATGCTGAGAGGAAGGGAGCGGCTTACGGACTGGCAGGACTGGTCAAAGGACTCGGCATCTTGGCACTCAAACAGCAGGACATTATGACCACACTGACCGACGCCATTCAGGACAAGAAAAACTTCAGACGGAGGGAAGGTTAGTGAAGGACCATCACTCAAACTCACACTGTGTTCGTACGGGTGCTTTGAAATCCTTGAAAATGCTTGAATTTCAATATTGTGTTTTCAAGGTCTGAAAAGTGCTTGAAAGTGCCTGCCCTTATAACTCTGTGATGTGACTTATTTATTTTTAATATTAGTTCTGCCAGTCAAAGCTACTTACAGAGAGATGATACATTTTTAGAAATAAAACTTTATGTCAAAAAGAAAACGACCAGGGCCTCCCAGGTTGACTCCAGTTACATTTTTATCTTAGTCTTTGGCTCGGTGTGAGTGTATCTGAAGAACATCAAGTTGCTTCCCTTTTTTTTGCATAAAACTTTGTGTTCACCTTTCATTTCTAAACTTTTTGCTATTATGAAACATAATTTTAGGTGTTTATAACATAATACAATGTACATCATTGTGATAAATGTGAAAAAAATAATCATGAGTATATGTATGCCTGTAGATATGTGTTTTACTCCAGCAATAAGGTGCTGTGCAGAAAATTTTGAAAATGACCCTTAAAAGTGCTTGAATTTGTCCTTGAGAAATGTGTATGAACCCTGGTTGTTGAGTTGAGATTTTCTTTTTTCTTGGAGGAAAGCAACAACATACACTAAGCAGCTGTTTGTTTTGTAGGAGCGCTGTTTGCCTTTGAGATGTTGTGTAACATGTTGGGGAAGCTGTTTGAGCCGTACGTCGTCCATGTTCTGCCCCATCTTCTGCTCTGCTTTGGAGATGGAAACCAGTATGTCAGAGAGGTAGGCAAGCAAATCCTGATCTGAATACATTGTCTTCAGATCTCATAAATATCCCCTTCTTTTCAAACTGTTAAAAACAGACATGGAAACTTTATGATTTTTTATATTAACTTGTATTTTTAGCAAATTGATAAATTCATAAATATAATAAAATCTTAGAGCTGGATTCATGGAGTTACTGTTGTTAATGTTTAACACTCTTATTTAACAGCCAGGTCATAGAGGTCAGTTGTTATCTAAGAGATGGATTGTTATAAAAATAGTGTTTTCAACTGTTGAGTGACCTTATAGTTGAAAATTTTGTCCTACCCTGACATCAACCCCTATGTGTGCTATTTGGTAAAACCAATTCATTTGTTTTTTGTGGAAAAGAAAAATGTAGCATGACAGAATCTGAATTATTACAGACAATAACATGACAAAAAAATAATATCAGTAGATTGAGCAAATTAAGTGTGTCTCGACCCTGAAACTCTCTGCTTGTTGTGTCTCCAGGCTGCAGATGACTGTGCCAAGGCTGTGATGAGGAACCTGAGCGCCCACGGTGTGAAGCTGGTTCTGCCTTCTTTACTGGTGGCCCTAGAGGAGGAATCCTGGAGAACCAAAGCAGGTCAGGAACCCCTGATAAAAAAGTGAAGAAAGACCATATCCCAGCGAGAATACTTTCACACTTGTTATGCCTAGATTTGTATATGATAAATGTGGCATATTCCCAACCACACTCTTCTCTTACCACCTTATTCCCTCAGGTTCGGTGGAGTTGTTGGGCGCCATGGCTTTCTGTGCACCAAAGCAGTTGTCCTCCTGCCTGCCGAGCATTGTGCCAAAGCTGACAGAGGTGTTGACTGACTCCCATGTGAAGGTGCAGAAGGCGGGTCAGCAGGCCCTCAGGCAGATCGGTTCTGTCATTCGGAACCCTGAAATCCTGGGTGAGACTTGGAATTATCAAGCAATAAGACATATTAGAGAATGCAATCCAGTAATTTAATTTGCAGTCTCATAGAGTTTGTGTGTCTAAAATCCCTCCCCAAAAATTAGGGAATAAAATGCTTCAGATACTGTAGAATTACGATATGTCTTAAAAATTGATCTGATTAAGTTAAAATTATTTTCCCAAATTTTATCATTCTTTTTGTTTCATATCGATCATGCTGTAAAAAAAATAGAAAATGAAACAATAATAATAATAATAATACATTTTATTTGATAGCGCCTTTCAAGTCACCCAAGGTCACCTTACAGAAAATAAAAGCATAGATTAACAACAAACACTAAAAACAAAACATCAACCTAAAAACAACCACTATTGGAACCACTATTACAGATTGTGCTAACGTCATGCCTCCTATCATGACAAAACAACTTCTAATATTCCCTTTATCCTATATAACGGTGTTCAACAATGTTGTGCTTGAGAACAGCATCTTTAGTGCTTGGTTGAAGCCTGCTGGTCTTCAACTGCATTTACAAAGTCTTAAAAACTCTTACATTTGTACTTGTTAAAACCTGAAAAAACTTTCTTAAAAATTGCTTTCAGTTCAGAGGTGGAGTTTTGACAATATATAGCACCTTGCTTTATTCCTTGGTTATTCACTAATTACTATATCTTTTTCCCTCATCAGCCATTACGCCCATCCTACTGGACGCTCTCACAGATCCATCCAGGAAGACTCAGACGTGTCTGCAGACGCTGCTGGACACAAAGTTCGTACACTTCATCGACGCGCCATCCCTCGCCCTGATCATGCCCATCGTTCAGAGAGCCTTCCAGGACCGCTCCACTGATACTCGCAAGATGGCTGCTCAGATCATTGGCAACATGTACTCACTCACTGACCAGAAGGTACTCAACACTAACTAAATATCACAGTAAGTCAGTTCAATGTGCTTTGTATGCGTTCTGTTGATGGTGACCTTCTGTGTTGTGAATGTGTCAGGATCTGTCGCCATACCTGCCCAGTGTCATACCTGGACTGAAGACCTCTCTGCTGGACCCAGTGCCTGAGGTGTGTTTGACTGATGATCAACAGAAGTACAGCGATGATGATCTCCTATGTGTCTGTGTAGCTGAAGGTGTCGCCACTCCTCTTCTTCTCCTCAGGTGCGTACTGTGTCAGCTAAGGCCCTGGGTGCTATGGTGAAGGGTATGGGTGAGTCCTGCTTCGATGACCTGCTACCCTGGCTCATGGAGACGCTGGCCTCTGAACAGAGCTCTGTGGATCGATCTGGAGCCGCCCAAGGTCGGTTCCTCTTCATTCTGCCCCTGAACTGTTTCTGATTTTCTCTTAATCATATTGATAATTGTGGACACAAATCACGGACACCTCCTCTCCTCATGTTTTCAGGTCTGGCAGAGGTGATGGCTGGACTGGGAGTGGAGAAACTGGACAAGCTGATGCCAGATGTGGTGCAGACGGCCAGCAAGGTGGACATCGCCTCTCACGTCAGAGACGGATACATTATGATGTTCATCTACCTGCCTCTCACCTTTGGAGACAAGTTTACACCTTACGTTGGACCCATCATCCCCTGCATCCTTAAGGTACTGACCCCTCTGTTGGGGAACACAGATTTATGTCCACAATGGTACTTTGCAAGTTCAATAAGATGAGATGATAGATATGCAAGTCCCTTATTTTAATTCATTATTTTTTAAGTTATGGTGTTTTTTTTAAGGATTCATCACTTTTTCATTTGCCCTGGTGTTTTTGTTTTAATTTATTGATTATGAATTGCTTTATTTTAATTTCCTACTTATCTTGTCTGTTGTGTTAAAGTACTTTATCCAGTGATGTGTTGCATGTAAGTATGTTACATAAATAAAGGTGACCAGGCTTAACTTACAGAATGATAGATTGATCAATAAATTCACAATCCTGCTCCTTTTCGAATATGTTTTTTTCTTTTTTTTTTTTTCTTTGTTGTTTGTTGTTTTTTTAAATGTTGATATTCAAAGTAAAAATAAACAAATAAACAAAGAATAAGTTAATATATTTGATTCAGAATAATTGTATTAGTCCCCAGGCGAAAATCATGTTCTTCAGCTTAACCTCCTGAGACCCAGGAAAGTACAAGTTTTAGCCTTTTTAATTAAATAATGGCCTATATTGGAAGCATGATGCAACATTTTTTCAGATGCATTTTTTAAAATTTTTATGGAATCTCTTTTGCGGCGGACAGTTTTTTTTTTTGTTTTGTTTTGTTTTTTTGGGTTTTTTGTATAATGCTGTGAAACTCTTGTCTACAAACCTGGACAGAAAACCCATAGCTGGGTCTTAGGAGGTTAAGACAAAAAAATAAACAGTGAAATTACAACATGTTATCAGTGAGTTATTTGCTGAATAATCTCCATTCTTCAGGTTGAACACCAATTGTGCAAAAGATATTTTAGGATAGATACAAAAGAAGCTGCTAGTCAATGACCAGTCTGTGCTCCCCTGTCTAAAGTATCGTTAACTTCATAATCCCCCAGGCTCTGGCAGACGAAAACGAATACGTGAGAGACACGGCGCTGCGAGCTGGTCAGAGAATCATCAGCATGTACGCTGAGACCGCTATCGCACTGCTGCTTCCAGAGCTGGAACAGGGCCTGTTTGATGATCTGTGGAGAATCAGGTGAGAATTTAACCTCACGGAAGCTTTTTTTTTTTTTTTATATATTTATATATATATTAACAGTTACAGTTTAACGTATGACACAGCATGACCACATTCACGAGGAAAGCCAGTTGAAAGGTCACAAAATAAAACTAATTCACAGATGTAAATAAAACTATACTGACCCTCTGTGTATCTGCTGCTGTTGTTGTTTTACAGGTTCAGCTCAGTACAGCTGCTCGGAGATCTGTTGTTCCATATTTCTGGAGTGACAGGAAAAATGACCACCGAGACCGCCTCAGAGGACGACAACTTTGGAACCGCTGCATCCAATAAAGTATGTGAGACTGAAAAGTGCTTATTTTCTATGGAAAAAGGTGTTTTGCTGTTGGTCACTGCTAAGGTTTGACTTTTTTCCTCTCTGTCTCTCTCAGGCGATCATTTCTGCTCTCGGCGCTGAGCGGCGTAACCGTGTCCTGTCTGGCCTCTACATGGGCCGCTCAGACACACAGCTGGTGGTCCGACAGGCTTCACTTCATGTGTGGAAAATCGTGGTATCCAACACTCCAAGAACCCTCAGAGAAATCCTCCCAACCCTCTTCACCCTTCTGCTGGGCTTCCTGGCCTCCACCTGCCCTGACAAGAGAACGGTACATTAACTCGTGAGACTTTTAATTCCCTCCAGGGACACTGGTGTAATATGCTATTTTTAGCCTTTTAGCAAAAGATTCAGAACTCACTTTTATTACAGCAGCAGACAATAGATAATAAACTGACAGAACATAAGAATGGCAGTTAGTTAAATAGAAGTACCATTGGTTTCAGATTGCTGCTCGGACACTGGGTGATCTGGTGAGGAAACTGGGAGAAAAGATCCTCCCAGAGATCATTCCCATTCTGGAGGCGGGGCTGCGGTCCGACAAGAGCGACGAGAGGCAAGGCGTCTGCATCGGCCTCAGTGAGATCATGAAGTCCACTAGCAAAGATGCGGTCAGTCACACAAATTTTTGATGTATAGTAGATTTCTGCTTTGATTTCGAGATGACAGAGACAATAAAGAGAGTTGAAGGTGACATTAAACCCCCATGATCATCATCATGGCGTATGTTATGCAGGTGCTGGTCTTCTCTGAGTCTCTGGTCCCCACTGTGAGGAAGGCTCTCTGCGATCCCCTGGAGGAAGTCCGAGAAGCTGCAGCCAAAACATTTGAGCAGCTCCATGCCACCATCGGACACCAGGCGCTGGATGACATCCTACCTATGCTGCTCAAACAGCTGGTGAGTGAGGATGCCAAACACAGACAGCTAACATTAAACTTGAAATTAACTCATTTTTGTCTCTAATCCTTGTGATGTCTTTTCTCAGGATGATGAGGAAACAGCTGAATTTGCTTTGGACGGCCTGAAGCAGGTTATGGCGGTCAAGAGTCGCTCTGTACTGCCTTATCTGGTCCCAAAGGTGAGAGATCTTTCAAATTGTAGCTCTTCTTGTTCTTCTTCTTATTCTTATTCTTCTTCTTATTCTTATTCTTACTATTCTTCTTCTTATTATTATTATCATTATTATTATTATAGTAAGGGTGTAATGAATGTGAAACTGAGAACAAACTGAAGATACCAACATCTAAAATGGCAATGTGACATGGACGACGGAACCATGACTCCATCTTAATTTAATAACTCTGTAATTATTTTATTGTGTAGTAGGTTAACAGAAAATGATTGTTGTCTCTTGTGTTACCAGCTGACTGCTCCTCCTGTGAACACCCGGGTTCTGGCCTTCCTATCTGCTGTGGCTGGAGATGCTCTGACTCGTCACCTCGGGGTCATCCTGCCTGCACTGTTGTCCTCCCTCAAAGAGAAGCTGGGAACAGAGGATGAAGCACAGGTAACAGCTCCATTCTCAGCTGTAAAAGCTCCATTAGATGCACCATATTTCTGAATTCCACATTCGCCTTCATGGAGTGGGCTTTGTATTTATTCGCTTCAGGAGCTGTGCAGCTGCCAGACGGTGATCCTCTCCGTGGAGGATGAAGTGGGCCAGCGTATCATCATAGAGGACCTGCTGGAGGCCACGCGAGGCGCTGACCCCGGCCTCAGACAAGCCGCCGTGACCATCCTCAACGCCTACTTCGCCCGCACACGTCTAGATTACAGCAACCATACGCGCACCCTGCTGTCCGGCCTCATCCGACTTCTCAATGACAGCAACCCAGAGGTCCTGTCTCAGAGCTGGGACACCATCAACTCCATCACCAAGGTGGGTTCACATTAGGAGTACAAGAGATTATCAGT
This sequence comes from Apogon talboti, assembly GCA_037367365.1. NCBI lineage: Eukaryota > Metazoa > Chordata > Actinopteri > Kurtiformes > Apogonidae > Apogon > Apogon talboti. Next base: position 11,811,142 of record JAPQRQ010000028.1, on the reverse strand, counting down.
TCACTGGAGAATTGTAATATTATGTTCTGTGATATGCACTGATTCTCAGATCCACAATATTAAATATTAATTAATCGTTTATACTTAGATAGTGGTTCATGTCACGTTATAGTTTAACATGACCACTAGATGGCAGTGTTGTAATCTATCTTCACCCATTTGACTGCACACACAAGGTTGCAAATTTTGCTAGAATTAGATTTTAAAATCCTGGGTTATCACTTGCTTAGAGGATGACAATATATTTGAATGAATGGAAACATAACCAGTGTTTTATGATACAGATTATCTATGCACAAAAAGTACCCATTGCTCTTCTATGGTGCAAACACAGCTGCACATGCACAGTATGTGTATTTTAAGAAAAGACAAAGGTGACAGGTTGACTCACAAAGTGTTGTTAATGTGCGTTGTGTAGAAACTGGATGCCAGCAGCCAACTGTCTCTGATTGACGACCTGCACCGAGACATTAGATCAGCAGCTGCAGATGTGAAGGGTCAGCACCTGCCTGGATTCTGTCTGCCCAAAAAGGTAACACACCCCCTCCTGACACAAGAAACAGCCACTCCACAGCAGGCTGATGATGTCATCTTCTCTGTCAAGCTTTTACTGCGTTAAATTATCTCTCTTTATTCCTAGGTTATAAAATCAATATGACTGTACATCGATGCTGCAATTTACAGAAATCTGGTTCACGTGTGTTTAAATTTTGGTACAATTTATCATCCTCGTAGACGCTTTTAAATTGGTCTCTTTAATCTTACAAATTCTAACTCTCGGAGCAAATACCCTTGTGCAATTTATTGTTGGACTTTAATGTATAAGGTATAACCCATAAAATTGATGTACTACACTACTGTAACAGACGACATGAGGGCAGCTAATGTGAATGTGTCCGTAGGCTACTCTTCTCTTTTCTCCTTCTAAGGTCTTCAAACACATTTTTACACATTAACAAACCTTAACAGAACCAAATATTCAACATATATTCAAGAATTAGGCCTAAAAATACATCTTTTCAGTACAAACATTTCTATTTTATGTCAGCATAGTGAAAAAAGTCAGTCAGCTGTGATGTGTAATTTGTTCAATAATGACCTAATTATCACAAGACAAATTCATGGATTTATCTTGTTCTCATTATAATCAAGTTATAATTTTCTGGACATGATACATTTCTACATCAATACACATTTATTCTGCATTGACACTGCAGTGCAATGTCAGCACCTCTTTGGATCAAATACCTCAATCTATTAGTCACATATTTGGAAGAATAAATCTGTAGTATGGATTATATGTTTTTCGTCCTATCTTTCCCTCAGGGTGTGACCTGCATTCTGCCTGTTCTGAGAGAGGGAGTCCTCACTGGTAGCCCTGAGCAAAAAGAGGAGGCGGCCAAAGCATTAGGGGGGGTCATCAGACTGACCTCCCCCGAGGCTCTGCGGCCCTCTGTGGTCAACATCACTGGTCCTCTCATCAGAATTCTGGGAGATCGCTTTGCCTGGACGGTGAAGACAGCTCTGCTTGAGACCCTCACGCTGCTGCTGGCAAAGGTCTGCAACTGCAGCTACCTAGTTTATATATACTTCTAAATGAGCTCAGTGGTCGATCAGTAAGTGCTGAGTGTGTTCCGTCTCCAGGTGGGTATCGCCCTGAAGCCCTTCCTGCCTCAGCTGCAGACCACCTTCCTGAAGGCCCTGCAGGACTCCAGCCGTGCGGTGAGACTGAGGGCTGCTGAGGCTCTAGGCCAGCTTGTTTCCATCCACACCAAGGTCGACCCTCTCTTCACAGAGCAGCTCTCTGCAATCCGCAATGCTGAGGACGCGGGAGTCAGGTGAGAACGCTTCCAAGAGACTGATGGGAAATCTTTACTTGGAGGAGACTTCAGAGAGTTGTGACTGTCCCTGTTGCCCTAATCGAAGTATGATTGGGCCTGGGATGATTCAGCAAGTTGGATTTATGACCAAAAAAATCTGAGCTACAAATAGGCAGTAAAGTAAACTTTGTTATCCCACAGGGGGATTTTTCTTTGAAAGACTCAGTGTTGCATTTCATTGACATTTAAGAGGATAAACACCATGCTAACATAGAGACGACTAACAACATTTAATGACTACAATAAAACATACAACTCTAAAAATGCAGGCTACTTGGGTAACTTTTAAGACTGTTGAATCCTTAGATGTCTGTGTGACTTACTCATCACTCATTGCAACAGCTTGATGGAGCCTATAGTAGTTTCAGGTGTTTCCATATCCGCTTTGGTGTTCTGAGTCTTCTTTCTGAAAGCAGAGGTTTGTGTTCAGAAAAACAAGGAGGTTAAATATTTTGCAATGTTTTTTTGTGGTTGTTTGATGCTCATATGGACTCTGTATCAGTCCTGTAACTCTCATGGCTCTCATGTTGCATAACAGCTTGCATGTTTTTCATTTGCACTGGTATGATGCCAGAATGAGATGTTTTGTCGTCAGACCACTAAATGATGATGTCTGTCTCAATGTGGTTCGGAATGAATCCATGTCCCTCTGGAGTGTGATCAGAAAATTAACTGATATCAGTATTGTGGTGCACAGCATTTTTTAGCATGATAGCAGGCTAAAGTTTTCTAAACACTAAATACAATGTAAACCAGAAACTATTTGGAACGTGTATTTGTATTCTGATTGA
>JAPQRQ010000028.1:11792337-11808371 GCA_037367365.1 Apogon talboti | reverse complement strand
TATATATATAAATAAAAGAAGCATTAATCGGATTGAGATTTTGACCTGATGATGGTACTAGATAAAAACTCAACCAGAGTAAATAAAACAATGTATCTTAACTTTGTCTGAGTTTATGGAAATTGATCCACTAGCCTTAATGTATTTACATCAGCAAACTTCAGGTGATCATTCTATAGCATGTGATGATAGAATATGATGGATTACTGTGGATTAAAGTACCCCAACAGTATGTAATAGTACAGCCTTAAACATTTATAGCAGTAAAATGCACATTAATACAGCACTAAATTATCATAGACATGAGCAAAACACTGACAGAGACTATTTTAATGTGCAATCACTAGTTAATTTTCATCCATTAAATACATTTTGCCTAATAATATTCGGGCACTTTTACTTAAAAGGTTTTGAATGCAGATCATTTCCTTATTGGAGCATTTTCACATATTAGAACTACTACGTAAAGGGTGTGTTTTCCACTCCTTCCACTATTATTGTTTATGTTGTGTCCTTTACCTCCTCACAGAGAGACTATGCTCCAAGCCTTAAGATTTGTCATCCAGGGAGCTGGTTCAAAGGTGGACCCAAGCATCCGCAAGAATATCACCACCACATTGCTAGGCATGCTGGGACATGATGAGGTATGACAGGAGGAGCAAATGCCTTGTAGCATCAAGTAGTAGAGCTGAGTAGTTTTATTCTGTGGCCACTCATCCAATTTGCCTCCTCAGGGTGCATGAACGCAGCTGAATATATGGACTATATACCAGATTAAATGAAAATAAACTGAAGATTTTGAATAGAGTTTACAGACAGTTTTTGTGAGGTAGTTTCCTCTGTGGTCACAGTAGAAAAACGGAAGTCATGTAGGGAGGATGTGGTTTTCTAAAAAGGTGGTTTGAGTCTCTGTGTCAATGTGAGAATATAAGATGTTCAACCTGTTAGTGTCTAGTCGTCTGAGTGGTGTGTGTTTCTGTCTGTGTCTGCACAAAGGATGCAACTCGTATGGCTTCTGCCGGCTGCGTCGGTGAGCTGTGTGCCTTCCTGTCAGAGGAGGAGCTGAAGAGTGTGTTACTTCAGCACGTCTTGGGTCGGTATATCATTGGAAAGTTACTGCCACATCACTATCACTAAGTTTGTGATAGTATAAAGAAAATTTGCTTATTGTATATATGTAAATAAGTCAGTTAGTCGTTTTAACACATACATTATTTGTCAAGTTATATTTAATGTTCATTAAGACCTGTGAGTGTTTTGGTATCATCTCCTGCCCTTTGTTCCCCTCAGGAAAACGATTACATCATGAGCTAACGTCGTTGTTGTTTCTCCATTTAGCTGATGTGTCAGGTGTGGACTGGATGGTGCGTCACGGCCGTAGCTTAGCCCTCGCCATAGCCGTGAAGTCTGCACCCGAAAAACTGTGTGCAAAGGAATACAGTGACACTGTGACAGAGATGGTTTTGGCCAACGCCACTGCTGACAGGGTGAGGAGGAAACCAGTCTGATGTGTGGGGTTACTCTGCTGTGTTCTAGTATAAATACATCTATCATGAACTTATACACATGACTATACAGTGAATATCCTACACAAAGTTGTAATAAAAGGAACCAAAAGGTAACCAGTAGGTGAATGTTTTTTCTCTAACTATATACAGTTGAAGACTTTATGTATGTATGTGATCTTAATACAGACTACAGCGTGTTCAGCTCCTCGTGTGTCTCCACATCGTTGTAACATTATCTCCTCCTCATTTTTCAGATCCCCATCGCTACCAGTGGAATCAGAGCGTTGGGATTCCTCACGAGGCACCATCTCAGAGCAGAAGGGGGCAGTAGTATTTCCCAGCGCTTCATCACACAGTTTGTCAAGGTAATACAGGAACGGTGCCATTCAGTTAATGATTGGCTGCTACTTCCTCATTTATGTTTACATTGGTAAGGAAGTCAGTTCATGAGTCGGCTACCTCTGCTGTGTGTAAATTATGTAATAGAGTATATTTACAGAGGGCATGTAATGAATGGGGCTCAATTATGACCCTACTCTGACTGATTATAGTTGGAAAACGATGACTAAAACTGGCTGTAAAAATTCATTTCGGTGACTGAAACAAAAATCAACACTGAAATGCAGCATGGTAATAGGAGGAGGACGAGGCTGTGATGACCTGCTTCCACAGTGTGTTGGAGAGAAATGTCGTATTTAGTGAGACCTGGTGTCTTTGTGTCCACACAGTGTCTTCAGAATCAGTCCAGTGACATCAGGCTGGTGACAGAGAGGGTGCTGTGGTGGGTGTTCAAAGACCCAGCGACACCCTCCATGGAGGCCGGTCTCATTAAGCCCCTGCTGAAGAGTCTGCTGGACAACACCAAGGACAAGAACACCACCGTCAGAGCCCAGAGCGAACACACCATTGTCAACCTCCTGCGACTTCGCCAGGGAGAGGAAACCATGCAGGTCAGACGGCAGATGGCTTCTATGATAATTTGATTACAGCGCCGTATACAGGAAACCAGTGTTTTTCTGACGTCGGCCTTTTCCTTTTTCTGTAATTTAGACTATTACTGCAATTCTGGACTCTGCAAGCAACGACCTACTGTCGGAGTGTCACCGTCGGTCTTTGAAGAAAATCTCCAGCCTACCAGACTCCAATGAAGAAATCGATGACACTATCTTAACGTGATGGAGCAGGACTGAGCCAAAAATAACATCAGCAGGAAACAACACAAACATGACGGAGAGTTCGACAAATCTCCACTGTATGAGAACCCCAGACATACTCCTTACACATGCTCATCATGGACAAACACTGAAATGGGTTGTGTTTTGAGTGATTTTCTGTTATCAAATTCCCTAATTAATTGCGTTCCTTTTTCTCCTCACTTTGAATCATTCTTTTACCGGCCTTTATAAGTTGTTTTTTTTTTCCCATTTTACCCTAGAGTGTGCAGGTTATCCTGTCCTGTCAAAACTACAAGGCCAATTGTTTTGACATTTCAGTGTTTTCTCACTTATTTTTACCAGAATTGTTTTGTTCATTCATGAAACCACAATAATAAAGCAACAGCCCTATCTTTAATTTTTATTTGCAAATTGTATGAGAGTTGTTTGGGGTAAAGCAACCTCTATAAGAATTAAATATTCTTATGTCAGTGATGCGGTTGTAAAAAGACAACATGAAATAAAAAATCTTGATTTCATAAAGTATTGTGTGAAATATTGAGTCAGTGGTTTCCTTCAGGGTGAGTTGAAATGGCCTTTCGGTCTTTCTTGACACGGTAAACAAGCTTATCTATTCAGCGACTACAGGTGTTATACTGGTCTACAAGTAAAACACCTCCAGAATGAAAGTAGTGAAACTTTACCACGTCTGAGTCACTAATAAAGAAAAATAAGGTCTGAAATGCTGTTTGGTTGTCGTTTCCAAGATAGTCTGGGGTCAAAATGTGAAAATCTAAGAATTAATGAGAAAATAGGTTTTACTCAAAAACACTGTCTGCACTTTACAATACATTCACTTTACAGGCTTTTTATATGGGAAGATTTATAAACCTATTTATAAATGTACATGAACCAATATATATGTGTATTAAGACTTTATCATGTACATTGAAAACATCAGCTAACCACACTTAAGTCATTTGCTTTCCAATTCATCTTATTAAATTATGTAAGATTTAGCACATTTAACCTCTGAGACAAGAACATTTCTAAAATCAAATTGTAGACCAGTGTTATCAGTAGGAAGAGTTTATGACGTGGATCCCAGTGCATTGATCAATTCTTTTTAACTTCCCTGAAGCTTTGGAAGGATGATCGTCTCAAACAGGCCTAAGATGTGAAAGAAAAGGGTATGATGCTGGGACAGGCAATGGTGGAAAAAATCTGAATTTAACATAAAGTAAGATTACCCAGAATGCAAAGTAAAATGATTAATAAAAGTGTGTAAGTATTAGCAGCACGTAGCTTCAATATGGTACTGATTTGATCCCTCTGATTTTATATGACATTAGGTTATTAATAGTGGAGTATTAGTGTTGTGGCAGCATTTTATTAGATTTATACTAAGAAACTAGGCTCATCACATGACTAACTGAAGAGGAAAGAAAAAAAAAAGTTCTGATACACATCTGTTTTCACTTTTTGGACTCTGCCCAATTGTTGACTTTTGGAGAGATATTGAATAATTTGATCATTAATCAAAATGAAAAGTTTAGAGGTAAAATTGACTATTTGTTGGGGCTGTTAATTCATAGACCTCTAGAAAGACTATTTTGTAAGATTAGTAGACTGGTTTACAGGCTTTAAAATATGCTGTTTTAATTAAAGTTTTTTGATTAAATTTTTATTAGGAAAAAAAACAAAAAAACAAAAGGAAACAACACAAACTATTAACACAGGCTATACAAGACACTATCAGTGAAGGTCATCAGCGCAAATCCAAACTATGAAAAATGTTATATTTTAAAAGATTTTGTAATATCTGTTGTGTGAAATATTCATCTTAAAAGTTAACACTAACAAAGCTTTTGGGCAAATATAGTGGAGTAGAAAGTACTTTGCATAATAATAATAATAATAATAATAATAACAGTAGCAGCAGTATATGTTATATAAATAAATTTACTTAATAAGTGTTATATTTGCCTGTAATATGTAGTGACACAAGTTTAAAGTTGCAGCACATGGAGATGCTGCATATAATTTAAGTGCAAATGCTTAAAATCTTCTGCAACTTTCAGTAAATGCACTGATATATATATGTGATTTGTGTCAAAAGTTCAATATTTTTCTGACATATTGAGAACCCGGTGTGTTCCACCGCGGCGCGGCCGCTCCGGGGCCGGTGTGGTGTGTGTTCTTCAATGGGATGGGACGGCGGTGCTGGAGCCGGAGCCTGCGCAGTGAGGCCGGGTCAGAGTTGGGTGCAGCTCCACCAGAGAAGGAAGCGGAGTTTCCGGCTGTTTGCAGCGCAAGGAGAGGATTGCTGACGCCGCGAAACCCCGAGAAAAACGCCGCCGGCTCGGGGGGCTAACAGGTCTAACATCGGTTGTGGTTGGTTTCTTTTACGCCGGGGGACCTGGGGGTTTGTGAGTTTTACGAGCCAAGGGGTGTCGGAAACCAGACCGAGCAAACAAGCGGCACAAGGCGGGGGTGAGCCACCAGCTACCGGCATGGCCAGGGACTACGATTACCTCTTCAAGCTGCTCATCATTGGTGACAGCGGTAAGCCGACGCCGGGGATGCGGGACGGGAAGTGGGCCTTGTCGTGTTTTTTTCCACGGGAAGAAGCAAAAACACAGCTCTAGGTCTACCGTGTGCTGCCCCGGCACATTTTCCAAATGTTTGTTTTCTTAATTTCTGCAAGGGGGTGTTTATTGTAATGTGCAAATCCGCCATATTTATGTAGCGTTGACAGGGCGGAGGTTGGGTGTCCGGGCTGAGCATGTCAGCCGATCAGGCCGGATATCGCCTCCAGATCTTCAGGGTTTGTCTCTCGAATATTTTCCAGCCTCATACACTTATTGAATGAGACATTTGCATTCGTCCCACAACAAAACGCACGCTGCAACCCAAATCGCAGTCGGTGGCTTTAGGTACCGCTTATATTTGTTTTTGTGTTTGTATCCTTCGTTAGCTTTGCTAGCTAGCCGAAAGTTAGGCTAACATTAACCGCTAACTACACTTTCAGTCATGGTTGTGAAGCTAACTGTTAGCGGGAAAGAAAGCCCACTTAGTCCATTAATTAAGGTCTTTCTGCAGGCCATAAATATAACTTGTCTTATCATGTCTGAGCAGGATAAGTTTAATTTAGTTGTAACGCTACATTCTAATATTAAGCTTGCTAGCATGGCGATGCTAGCTGCCTGAAAGTGGAGGAATGCTGCACTGCAGTCTGATTTGCACCCATCCAGCCAAAGTATATTGAAGTGAGACTGTCAATGGTTAGTATCATTTAAGTAAGTCCTATAGCCTGCCGTGTTTTTGTAATGCTAATTGCCAGAGACTGCCGAGGTTCTAACAGCATTGCATTTTGCGCTAAGCCTCTTTATTATGTTAAAGGAGGTTGTAAACATTGAAACCGTTCACAGGTCAGTACAAAATGGAAGTGTCAAGGAGCTCTTCTCGACCATGATTTTAACTGGGGCCCCACCCATAGTATGAGTGCAATGTCCAACCTTCAGAACTTCTTTGTGGGTAATGATCTTTGCATTCATTGACCACCCTGGTCCTGGCACTACACCACCAGCTGGCTGATCACAGTGGAAGGCAAAGGCACAGCAAGCCCTTCACTGCCACTCACACACAGGGGCCAGTGTCCCCTCAGCTGCAGCATGGAAGTACAACTGTCTGTAAGGCTTCATGGAGACTATATAGACAGGATGGTTTGACCTTTTGCCCCTCATCAGCTGGATGTAGGCACACCTTTTGCTGGGAATAATACATTCTCATTCCTACATTTGCTTAGTTTGTGTTCTGCCACTGTGCCACAGGGACACGTGCTGTGGACAGATTTAGCCACAGAAGGTGGTTTAACACATGAGTCATTAATATCTCTGAGCATTTCATGATTGTCTGTATGAAATTTCAAGATATTACTTTGCACTCCCTTTCAAGGCATCATGAGGTGTTGTTTACATACATTTCCAAGCTGAACGCTGATAATAGACTTTTAAAAATAGAAACAACACAAATACAACTGTAGCCTCAGTGATGTAGTTTCAGACGGGATGTTTTATTTTTAAGGCTTGCCACACAACATCTACTCAAGTTCAAACTGATGATCTGATTGCTGTGCTGCTTTGAAGCTTTGCTTATTGTTGGAACAAAACTCTGTAGTGTGGAGACCACAGGAACCTGAGAGCTTTTATGCTGGTACCAATCAAACATGAGATGACAATAACACAATAGGTAGTCAGAGTAAGAGGCCTGTGGCTTTCAGTCCCACCCTAGTCTGGGCAGTAGAGTCACTTCCTACCTTGTAACCTGACAACTAATCTGTGGAAGATACCATAGTGATCCCTCGTCTCATTTACTCCTCCCTTCCTTTAAAACATATTCAGCTATTGCACTGATTTCACCATTGTGGTACAAGTGTCATCTAAATATATTTATCGGCCACGCAGGGCGCAGTCTGACTTACCTCACACCCTTTTATCCTCTACACTTTACAGCAGGTGCATCTATTTAGTGCGTTGTACTTAATCTTAAGGTACACATGGATTTTAGCGGTTGTAAAGGTTGGTGTCTGGTGTTGCCTCATAGACATGTGTGTTAATTCTTCAGTTACCACTAGAATCAAACTACAGATAACAAAACTCCACCGGAAATTTTACATATTGTAGTGCAACAAACACAGCTTGTATATCTTCGATTTAGTGTGAAAGCTGCAAGTCAATATACAGTAAAGCAAGAACTGTTTATTCTCATGTTTCTATTTTGTTTTGAAAATCCACTGCAACATAAACCTCATCCTGTTATTGTGTTTCCTCCTTTAGGTGTGGGGAAGAGCAGTCTCCTCCTGCGATTTGCAGACAACACATTTTCAGGTGCGTGCTTCCCAATGGCCTCAAAGAGTGAATTCCAAGATTTCACACTCTTTAGTTTAGATGAGGGTCATCAAATGCTGATTTTGTTTTTAATTGTGTGTCTTCAGGTAGCTATATCACCACAATTGGGGTGGATTTTAAGATCCGGACAGTGGAGATCAACGGGGAGAAGGTGAAGCTACAGATCTGGGATACGGCAGGGCAGGAGCGTTTCCGCACCATCACTTCCACGTAAGTAGATCCGTGTGCAGACAAACACACTGGGTTTTCAGGTGAAGTTCTTGGTTTTTCATTGGAACAACCAAATCTGAAACCAAGTAAAGCTTTTGTGGTCCTTCGATTAAGTGTTATTTAGGGAAGCAGTGAGTACTAGACAGCCAGAATAGGTCCACGCTGTTCTTTGAAACTGGGTGGAATTCCCCACAGATCCTAATTACAGATGTGAGAGGGAGGCTCTTGGTCTCATGCTGTGGAGCTATATGACGGCGAGGGCTGGCCGTCTTTACTCACTTGGTATTGCTGCGAGTTACATTGCTGTTTGTTGTTGTATGGCGTCAGTGTGCCTTAAAAGAAAACACTGTAAATACATGAAACCAACAGATAATACATAGAATAGGCTAATGGCAGACTTGTTGCATTTCTTCACTTTGGCATCCAGAATGTATAACCACAACTTTGCTTCTACGCTGTGCTTTGACAACATGACAGGGTTTTCTACACAGACATACAGATGTCAAACATGTGACTAATGCAGGGCTTATTAGCTGAATCTGACTAGCTCCTTCTCTGCCACTCAGCTGAGTCACAACACAAATAAAACACACAGCTGCTCAGTACACGTAGAAGGAAACAATATGGCCCTGTCCACACCTGGTACAATCTGAACATGCATCCTGGGTGATCTGGTCACAAGGTAACTGCTCTAAGGTATGAATGTACCCGAGACACATTGAGATCTGGTCTTTCAGACGGAAGAGACAAACCCCATCTTAAAAATGTGTGTATGTGGACTTGGCATTGATGAACTATAGGTCAGGGTAGGTTAGGGGTGTGCGATATGACGATATTAGATCGTGAAGGACTAGAACGTATGGACAATCCGATAAAGCAGAGAGATGGTGGAATCATCTATAATATGATGTAGTCAGAGCCATAGAGTATTCAACAGCTCTGGATGTAGTTATATATTCACGCACAGACGCATCATGTCTGTTCACGTCCACGTCACATGATTTCATGTTGTGTAGCAGGAGTCATGGCTGACAGCGAAATGGACGAGTTGCTTCCTAAAAAGAACTCCACGTCCACCGTATGGAATTGGTATGGCTTTTCCTCAAATGACAAAGCACAAACAACAGTAATTTGAAAAATTTGCACAGACATGGTTACCAAGTCGGATGGCAACACTACAAACCTGTTCAATCACCTGACAACATGATATTATGACTCGCATAAATATACATCCCACTTTTAATTGCCGAGTTATCTGTACGCATTATAAGCTTTCCGCGTGTATGTTCATGCCAACAACTTTAACACAAGTGTTTAGTAAAGGCACTCTTTATGAGAGGAGTAGCAAACGGTGGAAAGAGGGAACGGAAGCACTGGCTTTTTACCAAGATACACAAATTAGTCTCAAAGATCAATGTAAAGAATTGTGATAAAATCAAGATCATGATTGTATTTTTAAAAAATATCGTGATATGATATTTTTGCCGTATCGTCCACCCCTAGGGTCGGTGGATTATTACCTTTTGACACAGCTGGATGAGGTATTTCTGCTCCTTTTCAGTCTTTGTCATGAGCTGACAGCTTATGACTGTGTCACCCAAGGTATTTACTATTGTGTGTTGTGTGCATACATTTTGGGTGTATTATTTTTACACAGGGCATAAGAGTTTTGAAATGATAAGAAGAATCATGCGATTTTTCACAAGAGCTTGTTTGTAACTACGACAATTGATTTGACACATCTTGGGATAGAAATAGCTAGAAAAGTATGTTGCCCTGCTCACTGCAACATGCAACTGAGTATGATAAAACTTCCTGATGTTTTTAGTTGACTGAATTTGGTAAATTGGGACATACATAATCTTTCTCTGCCATATTAAATCGTAGTGTTTGTTGCACAGACCATAATTTTCACCAAAAGTACGTCAACATTAACATTTCCCACTAACTATTTACCTAAATGGTTGCGTTTTCTTGTATTTCTGTAAGTTTCTGACAGCAGATTGCACCAGTTTTCAGTTTCTGTCTCCTGCCAACTGTCAAACTGATTATTTTGTGAGTGTCCCAGTTGAATATGGACAGTTTCAGTGTAGTTTACAAGACAAAGTTAGACATTGTCGCACAGAATAGAGTTGTGTTGCAGCTCTCGTTGTATAAAGGAACCAAATCTGAGCCGAACTGATAGAACCAACATTGATGTGACCTCCTGCTCAGGATGCGGTCATTGCCTTCTCTCTGCTTTTTTACTGGGACTGTGGCAGACATGCACAGCACTTTGCAGTCATTAAGCTGTCACTGTTCAGGACTAAAAATGCCGGGAGGGCATGTTTGATAGTTGTTCTGAAGCAAGGACAGTCAGAACACCAAAACGATCCAGAAAGCTTGAAATCCTCCGCAGTGCTGACGCTTCAGCCCCCGAGGAGTGTGACCGTCCTACTTTGGAGGAACGGCTGCCAGTCGTTCTGCAGGAATCCCTCCACCGAGCCGGCGGCCTATTTAGGCTGATTGTTCTCAGTGCTGAAGTAGAGTGGCGTGGTGCCTCATTAGGTCATAAATGCGTTTCAGTGTGGAGTTGGGTCATGGGCTGGGACCTGTTCAGTCCACCGGGGTAGAAGGGCTCGGAGCGGTTGTCATATGTCTGACCCTGAGGCTGAGCCCGTGGCCTGCCCACAGACGCCTCCAGGCTCAGGCCCAAGTCAGGAGCTCTCTAAGTCCCAGAATAAAAGAACAACACAGAGTACAGCTTTTTAAAGCAACAGTTTTGGTCTAAAAAAACTTTTTATGGTTCACACTTTTACCCTGGCAGGACTTGTATTCTTGTTTTTCTTTTGCAAAATGAGTTTTTCTCCATTGTACAGTCTACGTCAGTGAAAGTCGCAGTGATTTGCCACTTCAGTACTATAGAAACTATTATCTTTTGGCTTTTACTAACAAATACGATTATTATTTAATGAAAGCAATGCAAGAAAAATATTTCTTAATTGATTGAATTAAAAAGCAAGTCCTCACAATCAAAAATGATCAAGTTGAACCCATATTATGTTTCATTCCATCTGACATTTTTTATTGCATTGTTACATGTTGCATGTAAATAACACAAATAATGGGTCTTTTGATTGCTGGTCACCTGCCCCAAGTTTGATGACATGTTTTTCCTAACATTTTTGGTATCTTGGCCCTAATAAATATCCAATATTACAAAAAACATTAAAACTGATCAAGTACTAAAACACAGGCAGAAAATGTACTTTAGAAACTAATTAGAATTAACTAAGTAAAAGTAGATAAAAATAGCGGTTACCATCAACATTTTATTCCAGTTTTTGTTGGGAGCTTCAGTGAAGGTGGTTGCAGCCCGGGCCTCCAGTGCCTGCTGTGCATTTGGCTGTTTATGACTCTGATCATGTGCAATGAACACACACACACACAGACACACACCGCTGCTGTCTGGTGGCCTGTTACTGCTGGACGTTGAGGACATGCTCAGACAACGCCACATCCCCACACTGTCACGCCAGGCAGAATAACTGACACACACATGCATAGTAAACCCAACAAAAGGTCCTTTGTGTTTGTTTGGCACAGTGCAGCTACAGTGGGGATGCTCCCTGTTTGGGGCCTGGTCTCCTTTGAAGCTTCAGCTGCAGGTCTGCAGTCGGCTCAGCTGTAGTCGTCTGTGTGAGGCAGCTGCTTTTCTATGGGCTTTCTCCCCTCTCCTTAAGAAGAGACACTCCGTCCTCAATCACCTACAGATTTCTCCTCTACGTTTAGATAAAGTCTATAAAGTTAGCTCGTGTTTTATCATTGAAAAGGAGGCTGAAGATTCAGTGTTGCGACTACATCTCCAGTAACTGTTGTATGAAAAAATTAAAAATGTAAACAGTTTAGGTGTCTTCGCAGTTAATGCATTAACTCCTCATTCTGCCCATGTCTTATGGATCTCACCCACATGGTCAAACTGGCTCCTTTTAGTTTAATTTAGTTTATTCAACATGGTCTATGTGCAAAAAAAAAAAAAAAAAACAGTAATCAGAGGCAGAAAAGACCTGATGCACCAGATTTGGTTACATGCTGATTTCCATCTGTGGTCCCTGGGCAGGTAAAGACAAAACACATATTCAGAGTAGGGACTAGAATTTGGAAGGTTACACCTACATGCATGTCTGACCACCCCATGCCCTCCCTTCCCCCAAGTCCCCCCTATACAATCATATAAAAACTCCTATACAGACTAAGCATGTTCTACAATCACTTCTCAGACTACAGTGCGATAGAGTAGTTAAATAGTTTGTGTCCTACAATGCATTTATTAACCTCACAAGAAAAAGAATAAAAGGAGAATCTAGGCATGTTTTCAGATCTGGGAGCTGATTCTATTCCAAGAGAAGGCAGATTGTCCAAAGGCAGCGCTTCTTTTAGGCACTTTACAGCCCCACTGAGCTGGTGACCATGAAACGCTGATCATTTGTTCTGAGTTGGACAAATCTTTTCATCGGAGGTGGTGCATTATTACAGAATGACAAAGCATAAAATTAAATTCTGAAAACATTTGTATTTACCAAGTGGTTTCCTATCCAAGCCTTTTAGGGTCTGGTTATAAAGTGATCTAGATGATTTTCAGGGCTGAATCCATCGTTCTTTCTGGTGCATGTCTTTCTGCTCACTCTTCTGCTTGACCTTCCAGAAACAGCCAGCTGTCTCAGCGATAACCTTCTGTGACTTTCCTTCTTGGTGGAATATGTCAGTAATTGCTTTATGGATCAGAAGCCTTTCCTGTGGCTGTTGTAATCAAGTGTAAAGTGAAAAACTGACTCAAGGAGCAATCCTCCAAACTAGTCCTACTTGATAGTCTAATATTTTGACACAAGTTTGTTCAGACTTTTGGTAGCAGTCTTGTTTTTTGTTTTGACATTTTAGTTCTTGGTGAATGTATCTACAAAGTAAACTAAAGCACATTACTTTTGGATAACCCAACTGTTCAAGTGTTCTCCCATTTAATGTATTTTTTTTTGTGTGATCGTGTGTGCAATGTCTTTATTCTTTTCTCTCTCTCTCTCTCTCTCTCTCTCTTTTTTCTGTATTTTCAGATACTACAGGGGAACGCACGGGGTCATAGTGGTATACGACGTCACGAGTGCCGAGTCGTTCGTCAACGTCAAACGATGGCTACATGAAATCAACCAGAACTGTGACGATGTGTGCCGAATATTAGGTGAGTACGCACAGGGGAAAAAAGTCTGTGTTGCTTGTCACCTTGGCTTCCTTTTGCCTAAAAATACTCTGCCCTTGACAGTAGTGCAGACAGTAGAGACGCTGTAAGGCAGTGGGGTTGCTTCTTACCTGTTTTATTCCTTCCACTTTATCCATTTCCAAAGACTGGGTTGCAGCTGATTTCATTTACATTTCAGAAAACGTTAAACGAGAGGCATATGTTTTTAATGGTACTGAATGTTTATATTGCGAGGTTTGCACTAGTACTATGAGGAACAGTGGAAGAACAGTTTTGCCTTTTGGGCTCCATCTAACTCAAAGTAATGTAATATCGAAGCAGAGAACATCAAAACTAAATAGATGACTCGTATACATTCTTATCCTATATGTAATATTTGCAGTTGGATCCCAGTAGTTGCCTTTAGCAGTATGTTTGTGTGTCGTTGGAGTTGTTCTTCATGCTCTTCTGTTATTACCTCTCCCAAAAAAAAAAGCCTGAAACACATTCACTGCATGAATAATCCTAGTCATTTCACCAAGGACTAACTCAATAAAACAGCTTATAGCCTTATTCACTTTGGATTTAGTGACATATTCACATTATTTTATTTAATTCTAGTGAAAATAGAAGTAGAAGTAACATGAACCAGTAGAATTAAAATGAGTAAGAAAGACTAAAAGAGTGAATAAGAAGTAGAGTTTGAGTAAATAAATGATGGATTTCTCTGTTTTTGATGATTTCATATGAGGACACATGTTAATAAAATACAGAAGCCATACCTTATCTGTACGTAATGCTATATACTGTTCATTGGATGTTTATTATGCGCTCTAGCTTTACCAAATTTTCATACATAGACATAGTAGTAATAATAAAAAATGCAGAAAAATTATATCTATATATCTACAAAAAAACCCTGAAATTTTCTTGCCCCAAAACCACATGTAAACCAAAGGGCAAACGCAGCTCTGATATTGTAGTAACTGTATTTGTTATATTGAATATTAAATGTAAAGCCTGCTCACATCTATTTATTGTAGTGTTTAATGTGTGTTTTCAGCAAGAAATTGTGATTCCTCAAACATATCACCCAGATGATATTATAAAGTGATGCAGAAGTGTCAAATGTACATGAAAAACATTCACATGTGCAGAGCCACTCTTTGTTCAATCTGTATTTGACATTTATTGTAAATTAGGTCACAGTGTCATTTTTAATAAACTGGATTCCCAATAAAACTGTTAACTGTTTAATCTTTTCAGTGGGAAACAAAAACGACGACCCCAACTCCAAGGTGGTCGAGACGACTGACGCGCAAAAGTTTGCAGAGCAGATGGGCATCAACCTGTTTGAAACGAGTGCAAAAGAGAACATCAACGTTGAAGAGGTGAGTCCTTGTTTGTGTCGTCGTTTGTCCGGCGTCGTTCTCTCGGACGTGCCTGGTATGCAGCCGAGCTCAGCGAAGTCCTGAATGAGGCACGTCTGAGAACCCGGTCACGTGTGCCGATCAGATGGCTGTAAAAATACCAACATATTGACGTGAACGTTTATATTTGGGTCAGAAAAGTCCAAGCTGTGAAATGTCGAACCGTTTTAAGTGGTAGTCAAGGGTTCCGTCTGTGCTGATTTGCATATTTGTCATAAACTGCTGTTTGATGTGGCTGTTGTGCCTGAGCGATACTGACCGCACGCCGTCGGCCTCTGCTTCTCCCGCAGATGTTCAACTGCATCACAGAGCTAGTGCTAAGAGCCAAGAAGGAGGTGCTCGCCAAGCAGCAGCAGCAGCAACAGAACGACGTGGTCAAACTCACCCGGAACAGTAAACGAAAGAAAAAGTGCTGCTAGCAAACTCCAATCCGCCATCTGCAAAAAGGGGCCGACGACGGCGCCTTTTCTTCAGAGAACACACACGCATACACACACGACGGGACTCAGAGCATCTAAATTAAAGAGCAGATAAAGGTTTAATAAATATAAGATGAAAGATTAAAAAATAAATGGAAAAAAAATGTCCCCTTTGGACAAATTAATCATGAAGACTTTAAAAAAAAAATGTACAGATTTTATTAGATGTCAGATCAAGTTTTATTTGGAATTCAGCAGATGGGCACTATTGACCAGAGGTCCTTGTTTCTGAAAGGATCTGCAAGCTGACAACTGACCGCCATAAAGCTCCGATTTATATTCACA
This sequence comes from Apogon talboti, assembly GCA_037367365.1. Classification (NCBI taxonomy): domain Eukaryota; kingdom Metazoa; phylum Chordata; class Actinopteri; order Kurtiformes; family Apogonidae; genus Apogon; species Apogon talboti. Next base: position 11,793,186 of record JAPQRQ010000028.1, on the reverse strand, counting down.
CAATCCCCATCAGTATCTCATCTCTCCTTCTCATTCCACTGCACACGGGACATTCAGAGTCGAGTGGAACTCTGCGCCTGAGGAGAAGGAGCGCTCCATTTTCTGGATCTATTTTTCTGTGTTTTGTTTTGTTTTTTTGGGAGGAGAAGGGGAGGGGACGAGACGTGTGTTTGGATGGGAGGTGGTGGTTTTACAGGCGTCTGAGTAAGAGTGAAGGTTTCACCACCTCTTCTGCCGTTTTCCTTTTAACATTTCAGACACCTGTGTCACCGCGGCTCACGCCAACACATCATGAACTGCTAGTTTTATTTGATGGGAAAGAAAAGAAAATCAGACGGATGATGATGATTTGGTAGATGGCCTTTAGCAAACTAATCCAATGGACAGAACTGGTGACTTCTCAAGTTTTAGGTTTTTTTTGGTCTGTATTTTGCCAAGCTTCCCACCCTCTTCCCTTTAACCTCCTCTAGTGCTGAGCCAACAACCTGATTGATTTTACTTCTTCTTTCTTTGTCTTTTTTTTTTTTTTAAGTGCAACAGCAGTGGAACCCCTCCTGGAGCTCTGGGATGTCAGGCACTGTTCACTGCAGTCTTACTATGCTTTCAGAGTTTGCTTTTTAAACCTTTTCCTCCCGTTTTTGTTTTTTTTTTGTTTTAAACAATGATACTGCCAATATTATAGAGAAAATAAAACATTTGGTGCTGAGTGGTACCTCTCATTGGACTTTTGTTGATGTTTATTCTTTTTATCTGATATTTACCCCACGCCCCAAAGGGGGAGGGCGAGGGTATTGTTTTCGGTTCGGTTTGTTTGTTTGTTAGCAACTTTACACAAAAACTACTGGACCG
>JAPQRQ010000028.1:11715541-11747229 GCA_037367365.1 Apogon talboti | reverse complement strand
TTCTGTACAAAATGAAAGTTTCCCCATTGTGGAACAGTAAAGCACATCTTATCTTATCTTATCTTATCTTATCTTATGTTTCCAGTGAATATTAAATAAGTCTTGCATAAGCCAAATAAACACATAGCCGTTTTCCATTGTTAGGTATTTTGGTTTTTGTGTTATCACTGAAGAAAAATGAAATTTAAAAACCACAAGACAATATTTCATAAAAGAAACCCTATGTCCCTTCCATAGTCCATGTCCATTCTTAAATGATGATATTTTTTAGTTTTTAAAGTCAGTTATCACTTGTTGGTCCATGCCCTTGAATTAAGAGATAAAATGAGCCAAGGTTCCAACAAGCGCAGCACAAGTCACTGTCTTGTGTTCATAAATGACTATCTTGTGAGAATTTATTTTAAAAAATCACTCAATGGGATTTTCAGGGCTGGGCATAGACTTGCAGAAAAGATGCAAACCTTTTTTCCAATGGGTCCCACCATCCAGTAGAATGTTCTTTACCATTGTTTTAGGGGGGGGCATCACCTAACTAAGTTAAATTGCTGTAAAATCAAGGAGGATTTTACAGCATTCAAGTGACTAAAACTCCCCCTTTTTTCCCTGCTGTAATAATTGACTTTTCACTATTAGTAGGATGAGTGTTGTGAGCTTTTTCACAAATACCTACATAGGATAAAAGTTGAAGGAAACACGGAAAAAATGAGGAAAAGTGCAAATAATTCCCCCACAGATAGTACCTAAGTCCCCTGGAAACAGGGGACTAGGAATTTTTAGTTGGTAGATGTGGCTAACCAGGTCCATTTGAAGATACTTCATACATCCAGTTTCACAGGATAAATATGTTTTAGTCCACAATTATAAAACAGTTTCTAGTTAGTTTCAATAGTGGAAAAAATATAAAGCATTTAAAATCAAACCACACAGCAGTGCTTTTTAAGCTTCACTTCTAGGGGCAAACATTTATTTGTTTTTTAATCCACTTATTGTAGTTATAGTGCCCAATCTACAGTATTGTAATACTAATCCTCTTGGTGATACAAATACCTTTCTTTGATTAATTGGTTTGGTTCATTAATCACCGCTATTGGGATATTTTACAACTATTGGTATTCTAATAAAGTGACACATAGTTCATGTATAATCCATTTTTAGTGTTAAAAGTCTTTTGGTTTTATCTTTTGCCTCTTCTTATGATCATCCTTTAAAGATCCACTACAAATCAACCTCTAGTTTTTATATGAAAGGAGGATTTATGACAGATTCTGATCAGATTAAATGCTTACTGAACAGATGGAGGATTGATTGCAGCTGTACACGACTCCATCGATGCTACATGTACAATAACAGCTATGGCATGGCTTCATAGTCCCTGAGATATAAGAGTTCTACTGAAGTTATAAAAGCATTATTCTCAGCTTGTTTTTTGTCTGAGATGCAGAGTCATTAAAATTAGAACACTAAAGCAATACAGTCTAGATACAAAACAATGTAAATGAAGTACATACACATATAACCTTAAAGATATATCTATAGATTTCACTACATACACTGTTGCCCGTAAAGTCATTAGATAATTGTGACAATGATTTATTCTTAATAGATATAGTGTAACTGGGGCTCAGTATGTGATCATTACACTTGGTCAAAGGAATAAAAAGAATGTGGAATGTGTCTGAAAACAAAGTTACTCCAACTTTATGAGCAACAGTGTAGATGGATGATCTTTTCCAAAGGTTATTATATGGTCAGACAAGGTTTATAACTGCTAACGGGATTACATCAGGTTAGTAAGGGTTAAATATTATGAGCTTGTGTATGCAGATATGGTCCTCACAGATGCAGTAGTACTGTAGGGGTTGAGATGAGTTTTGTAAATGGAGGGGGGTGGGGGTTATTGGTGAATGATTACAAACAAAGCCCCTTGAGCTGATAAAGTGAAGGCACAAAAGAAGTGGGTCACGGCCTGCTGGTCCACTGCTGCCTGGCTTTCAGGGCAGAGGGGGGTACACATTAGATAATGGGTGATTTCCTCAGAGCACATCAAAACATCGCTGCCGTGATAAACCGCTAAGCTGAATGCCCACTTTATCCTTATTAGTGTAATACTGCTTGTGTTGAGATGATGGCAAATACAAGCAAGAAGCAACAACAACAACAAGCCTTGTTTTCAGAGAAGGATTAGTGTCCTGCCTGATCATTCAGTGTTTTTTATTCTAATAGTATTTATGATAAAAACATGACCAATAAACAAGAACCAGCACCAGAGAGCACTTTAATACTTTAAAGTACTAACATTTGTACAGCTCCATGACCATTTCCTGCATGATAAAGATATTTTCCACCTCAAGAAACTCAGCAGAAGATTAATGTCATGAAGATAATGGACATTATTATCTTTAACCACCCTATCTTTTCTCCTTTGAATGTACATTGCCATAAAAACACTTGAATTGCACCCTCATGGCTCTTTATTATGGACAATAGCTCCCTCTGTGGAAAAACAAATGCTATTACACTGTCATGCTTCAAAATGATGGCTATAAACAACAACAACAGCCCACTTACATTTTACAGCTTGGAGGAAAAGCATACCTCAGATGTGTGTGCTGTGTGTTCATGCCATCAAACTGCCTGTGGGAGATTTGTTTTTACACATTCATGAATAAAAATGTAGTCTTATAAAACACCTGTGTAATCCAGTTTACTGAAGTCCAGAATTTATGACCAATAATTGTCCCTCTTTAATGGTTGTCAAAGATGTTAAAAGCTTGGCTCATAAACTGACGAGCAGTCATATGTCTTAAACCCTTTCCCTCATTGTCTCGTGGCAGTTCTGTGTTAGCGACGTTAAATTACCTCAGACATTTAATTTAACTCATTTAAGAGAGTGACAGTTTACAGTCTGTATATAGAGCAGTGTCCTTCTGGTACTGAGTGTTCTCTTCTTATGTAACATCAACCCTTAGTCATACAGGGCTGTCTCTGTCTTTTTCAGCTAATGCAAGGTTTGGCTGACTGTTATGTAACAAAGCCAGGCTCCTCGAACATGCAGTTTTCACTGGCTCTCTTCAGTAGCCATAATATACGAACATACAGTAACAGAATAAACAAGTTATGGAAAAATAGTTGTTTCCAGGTTCTGCCATTGGATGGCACTGTCTTTTCACTGGTACCTCTTGTAAATGATTTTGGAAGCTTGCGGCATCTCTACGAGAGGTATCCTCTGTCTGTCATGTGACGTTTGCCATGGATATAGTCATGCCATAACTATATTCTTTGGTATATATATATTTTTTTATGTTTAATTTTGTATTTATTAGTACAGGAGCAATTTATACCAGATTTGATTTCTCGGTAGAAGGCATACAGAAATAACCTCTTAAAGTCTTGAACTCAGTTAAGAACTTGTGAATTCCATGCAAAAACATAATAAAGAGCATTGCGGTTTTACAGTCTTGTCAGAATTAAGCTGGGATTGGACTCAGAGGCATACAGTACCTTGTTGCTAGGTAACATCCTTATGATGCCTCAGCCTCCATCCAGTACTCTGAACTTACAATGAAAATTCAGCCTTCTCAATAATGATTTTGCAAAGTAAAGTCACTATGATGAAACCACAGATGTCAAAAGAACAGCAAACATGAACTTCATAGGTTTCACATGTCACTCGCCAGTGTTTTGTATATATTAAGACAATAAAGAATATATATAAGGATTTGGTGGTTTAATGATAGATATGATAGATGTAATTCATTACAAAATAGTTCCTCAAGGATATGTAAGTATCCCTTGTAAATTATTTTAATCAATTCCATGGTACTAAATTGTTTGACCTCATTAGCAGATATTGCATTAGGTTACATATGCGTCCTATTGAGAGCCTTTTAGACACACCGCGTCAATGGTAGGTGATAACCTCATCCAGACCTCATGTAAGTGAGGAAGTCTTTAATTAAGGGCTGTTCCTGGATGTGAGTCTGTTCAGATACAGATTTTTCTTCAGATTACCTCTGGGAAAGGTTAAAAATACTATTAATACATTAAATATAAAGAGTTACTAGAGAAATTCAGTTGGGGATAGAGGTAAGACAGTTTGTGTGGTGTGAATCTAGACTGTTTTGAGAGAAAACCTAGAGAAGTCAAGGACAAAGTTTTATAAATCCTGTTACAGAAACAAGCCAAAGTGTTGAATGCGTGCTGCATTTGCTCCCTGTGTGCTACAGATTACCGTCACACTCATTGATTGTACTGTACAGCACTGTACTCTCACCTTGTGACCATTTTGTCCCTTCTGTTGTGCGGATGTAGAACTGCTTGCCAGGTTAGGTTCTACCATCTGTTACTGTGTGTAATCTGTCAATGTGTACGTGTGGGTACTTTGTAAGTCAATATCACAGTGTCTGTCACTTGACTTTCATTTGCATAAAAGATAAAAATACTAAGGAGAGTTTCAACCACTGCGTCCAACATTGGTGAGCTTGTTAGGTTGTGACATGACATATACAGTGTTTGTGTTTACTCTTGTATAATAATATTTCTGTGCATGTTGTAGCATTTCATTCCATTTCATCATTTAGGTGTATTACTGAATAATCTGATGCATTATACATGTAGCATGGTCTGCAGAGCCATACACTGAATTACAAATTCAGCATTAAGGATGAAGGGTTGTGAGTGACAGTAAGGTTACATGTACATGATTTATTAGTCTTATAGGACGTTTTGTATACTGTTGTTGTTAGTAGAAGTCATTGCAGAATGTTGCAAATTATTCACTTTTATTAGGCACCTAAACTGAAACACTAAAAATAAAAACAGAAATGACCAGCACCTAACTGCTCCAGATTACTCTGAGTTTGATGTTCAGTGAGTTATAGTGATTTATGTATTTATTACTTGGACACAGATGTCCAGTTTAATAGTTTCCAACATGCATAAGGCGTTTTCACTGTCACCATTTTTAGGGGAGATGATCAGCTGATTAGTCAACTATCACCTCTAAAAAACCCACTATTAAAAAGGTCTTGTTCAATCTGCCTATGTTTACTGTAACATAATGACAGCATATACTGAGGATGTAACATTGCTATGCATACACAATACACAATTTGTTAACGATTTTTAAAGCAATTATTGCTAAAGCTATAAATGTAACCTACCGAATATTCACACTGTGAAATTCCACCATTTTTGCACAACAGATCTCAGTTATTGCACTTTCAGAAGCCAATATAGTCATAAATAATGTGTTATTTTTATATGGGCTCCTGCCTTAAGACATGTTAGATCTATTTTTAACTGCACACTTTCTTCTTTACTTGATGATGAGAGATGAATTTCCCTCCGATGACATCCTTGCCCTTAGAGTTTTTACAACGGCATTACTGCTACTCATTAAGGAGAGGTTTTTCCGAAGGGGGTCACTGTATTTTGTCAGTAATGAGCTGCACAATTTAGATTACTTTACAACTTTTATAAGCTGACTGTTTGGGTGTTAAACTGCATACAGGAGTGTGATTAGTAACAGCTGCTGCAGTACGAGAGAGAGAGAGAGAGAGAGAGAGAGAGAGTGAGAGAGAGAGAGAGAGAGAGAGTTAGGAGGTGGTCAGGGTGAGCCAGTGACAGGGAAGAGAGAAAGAGAGTGAGAGCTTCCTCCAGTATGTGATCACCGGTCTGCTGCATTACTCTACAATGCAATATCTGTGTAGTCCTCCACTCCCTCTCTCTCTCTCTCCTCTCTGTGTCTCTCTTTGAAGCGGTAATCTCCAGTCGCCTCACAGCTTTCTGCCCTGCCACAGCGCATCTCTCCCCTCAGCTCTGCTCTCTCCCCAGTGAGGATGACATCCCCGAATTTGATGAACCAGCGAAGCTCTCATTCTGGCTGGTGGCTTCCGAGGGAGACCCCACATGAACGGGCTTACTGGACGAGAGGGTGCTGCATCTAAAAGGGGCTTCATCAAAAAAAATCTGTCAGCTTTAGCAGTCTCCGAGTAAGTGCTGTGATGTTTTCTTCTTACTGTATCTATGAATATAAGATAAGGAACAAGGAGGAGGGTGATGGGTTTGTGTTGGGTAAAGAATTGCAAGCAGTGCATCTGTGTAATTAAGTGAAAATGTTGTTTCTCATATCAGCATGTTAGAACTGTTCCCTTCATTGATTAATTCTGTGATTGAATGATTTGTGGAGTGTTGAGCCAGATGGTAGCATCAAGCTTATGCAGCAGCTGTACCTTGTCTATCAAGAGTAAGCGCTATTCTTGGTCACGACACTGAAATGCTCTGTCTTTGTTTGCCCATATCTCTTCATCGATGTGCTTACTGTAGCTTATACTCCTACAGATGGCTGTCATTCCCTGGGGAGGGAGTTAAACTGCCTGCTGTATGTCATTATAGCACCACTGAATGCTTGTTTCAGAAATTTGACTAATCTTTACCAAGCCTGAGGAAGTTCTGAGACAAAGTTGATCCCACTGCCTATCATGTAGAGATTTTCCAAATGATCAAACTTACTTTTTGACAATAAGGGGCAGTACAGTAGTAGCTTAGGTTGAGAGCTACTGCAGGAAAAGAGCTGAAATTACAAAGTCAATACACAAAAAGTATGACAAGATGAAGACTGTGGTTGGAGGAAAGTATCTCTATGGTAACAGCAGGTTTTGCCAAGGGTGGAGGAGAGGTGAAGGAAGCTTGCTGCTTCTTTCTGGCACCTTCTCAGATGGATCATAAATTACGGGACTGACAGGACTTTTGAAGAAGAACAAAACAGAATATTAACTAGAAGGGCACATACCTCCATCAAGGCCCCACAGTCCTGTAATTCAATCAAACATTCTACTTTCAAATGTTAGAAAAATCTCCCAATTCCTCCTGTTTTTGCTGGATCTGCTCCAGAATGTAATTTGTTTCGCCCTTGGACCTTGGTCTAATGTTCCACCAAGTTTCATGAAAATTGGTAGTTTCTTGTTGAACAGACAAGCAACACTAATGAAAACACATCCTTGGTGATAGAGAGCTACATAGCTGGCAGATAAATGTAATAATTTATGGTATTTATGTCAAACCTATCAGGTAATTAATGATCAGTGCATCACAGATTTCTAAATTTGTTACCCTATATTTCATTAAACTGAAGTGTGCCAGGAGGACCTTGCAGTCACATCTGTGAGTGTTTTTTTAATTGTGTGTTTACCTATTTGTGTAGGCAGACCGAATTGGTGGGAGATGGCACAGTGGGAATAAGAGACACCTGTGCTACTTGGAAAAAAAACCCTCTCTGCAGAACTGATCTGTCAAAGCTAATGTGTGCTGTGATGGCTATGATGAGAAAAAAAGGACTCTACTGCTCCATATTCTCAAGTGTCATTTTCCCAAAAGCCTCCTCGAGGAGCCCACACCGATCCTATTTGTCATTTGGATTTGAGAAAATGATGGACTGAATGTTTGAAGTGCTAACTCAAGTACTCTACTTTAAATTGTCACTGAAAATGACAGTTTTTGATGTTCAGTCACCTTGGCCACCGCAGCCGGGTAAATGATCAGTGCCAGAGCATGGAGGTGCTTATCTGTAGCGCTGATTGCCCTGCTGATAGCTGAAAGGCTCGTCATTGGCCTTTGCCACACATCGCATAAAGTAGGACAATCACTATACAAAAGGCTTGTTATTGGAGAGTTGTAAACATTAGATCCAATTAGTAATTATAAATGAAGTTGCATGTGTTTAATTTTTACACTTTTGTCGTCGCAAGAAGTTTGGATGGATACTTGAAATCGTTTTAGCACATCGTATGTTCTGGCGGCTTGGGAACAACAGGCTTAGAATCAGAATAGCTATTGTCAGCTTTCAAACTGTGGGTGGATTGCTCCTTTAATAGCTAACATAAGAGAAAGAACCTATTCTCAACTAGCATGGTTGTATTCCAGTATCTGTGCTGTTTTTAATGCCAAACTACAATAATAGCATCTCCACTAAACACTAAACAAAAGGCTCATTTGACTACTAAGAAGCACTTATTCAGATGTGGTGCAAACCACTGTAAAGGCACTGAATGTACAATATGCATTCAAAAGCCCATAGAGTGAAGTATTTATTGTTTAGATGGAGCTGTAGTTAGAATAGATGGTTACTTTCTGTTAATCTTCAAAGCCTGTGATGTTTAGAAAGAAACTATAAAGCTGGAAACCAGTGTTTTCCTCAGACTCAGCTGCTATGGTGGAAACCTGAAGCACTCAAACTTACATGCATTACTGCAGAGTTACTATTCTGTTGTTGTCATGACAATAAGCATACATCTTAGCATGTGTCGAGAGGATTAGCTGAGAGATCAAACTAGAGGCGAGTAGATTGGAGAAGTAGATGGAATCCACTACGCCACTGTGCCACTATACTGTTGCAACAAGTTTGTGATTCACCACTGCCTACAGTAGCACCGGCCCCTGGTCACCCTGCAGTCTGAATGTAGAGCAACTCCATGACTGGGATGCAACCTCTCTCCACTCTCCTCCTCTTCAACAACTCTGACTCACTGCCCAGCACATATTATTCAACCCACAAAAACAGAGCTCCTCGACTGAGTTGGAAGCCAGTATTTCACTGTGAATGTCACTGTTTTGTAGCTGATGAGCTTGTATACGCCAGCTTTTCAGACCGCAGGGACTGTAATTACACCTGTTGCACAGATTAGATTAGAAATCCAAGGAAATGGAGGTTGCTTGTCTGGATGGAAACATATAGATGTTACGTTAATGCTGTATGGGAACTTAAAAACACTAGCCAGTTTAGTGGTCAGAGTTTTTTTCTCTGTATTTGTAATGAGTAGAGATGTAGAAACTCAAAACTTCATTGTAATGGCTATAATAAAATAATAAAATAAAAGAATAGTTACATAACAACTAGTGATGAAACATCAGTCGTGTGCAGTAATATAATGAGATGCATAGAGAATCATTAACAGGTAAAACATAATTAGATTGAATTATGAAGCCTGTTACATATCTTGTAACAACTATAGTTTATGTTAGTATAGTTCATTTAGTGTAGTTTATGTAAAATGGCCACATGGAAAGGCTTATTTCTTACAGTATTTTTTTTTTTATTTTTCATCATATTCTTGACAATGGTTCATATTTGATTATTTTCTCCTTCAATTCAGAACTTTTGTGCAAGTTTTCAATTAAACATACAACAAAATATTAAATATTAAATATTAATGTTTAATGTGTAAAATGTAAACAGAGTGCACTATTCATCTATTGTTGCAAAAATTATAAGGCAGAAAATGTGAATATGGTCAAAAATGTCAAATGCATTGTGTTGTAGCAGTAAACAAAAGTGAATACAGATCTGCATACATTAGTAAGTATAAGATAAAATACCTAACGTAAACATACTACACTTAACAATGAGTGTAAGCTACAACAGCAAAATAAGAATCAAAAAAATCAAAAGTAAACAACATACTGTATGTAAGCGTCAACCAAATGGCAAAACATATTCCAAGAAAATGTGTGATTTACAACTCGCTCAAACAAAAGAAAGAGCATAGTATCAAATAATAGTCACCTGATATGTATCGTCATATCGCACAAGTCGTGGTTAATAGTAATTGCTTTCAGAGAGCTAATTATTACAGAGGAGGAGCCCAGCTGCACAGTCTGTTAGCTCAGCTCATTATGGGCAGTCAGCTAGCACTTGAGTCTGGGAGGAAGACAGCCAGATCTGAGTCCCATCTGGTGCCTCATGCTAGGATGGCACCCTGTAACCACCAACTTTACCACTGGCTTGCGGTTTCTGAAGTTTTCCACATTGTTAAAAAGCACGCAACACTAAATCATGCAGCACTGTGAGTACGTCAGCATCTATAGATGTATGAGAGTCATTAGAGAATGTGGAGCTCTGAGAGTAGATCTTCTCACTTTTACATGGGTGTGAATCCTTACAGCATCACACATACAGGGCTAAAATGGTTGCAACTGTTCTGTGTCCACCGTATTGCTTTCAAAATTACAAATGTCATCAAGTCCGGCGACCACAAGCGCTGGATATTGTTGCAAATCAGCAGGTGCAAGAGAAAGCTCACCTCACATGGTGCGTTGCTCACGCCATCACCACCCATTACAAGCCACCTGCTCCTTCGCCATGCCTCTGATATTGAAATACCAGTATGTCATGCAGCTTCAGCACATGCTGTGTGGCCTGTTGTGTTACCGAACAAACCACCCCCAAATGGCCCCTGTGAAACGTATGATTACATCAGTCACATTTCTGGGAAAGTAGTGTGTTAGTGAGGACCAGAGACTCTCCAGAGACTCATCATCGTAGCTGTTGTTCATCTGTAAATTCTGTGTTATTGTGCTGCTGACAAAGATGTGACTAAATCTCTCCTTGGCAGCAGTGTGATGATTCTATGTTGGAGGTCATGGATGAAGCACATCTCAGACCTTCTCAGCCTATTGTCTACTCTTCTCCTCATTCTTCAGTGTGATTAAACCACAATGAACCACAAATTATGACCTTGTTCTGACTAGATTCCAGTCTCAACCTTTTTACCAGTAGCTCCTTTACCACCGCAGGAACTTTGAGCTTACTACATTTGTCCAAAATGACTAGAGTAAAAAAAAACTTTCCCTCAAACTCAAACTTTCTCTGGCAAACGTTGCTAGTATGGACGGAGGTAAGACTTTTCAGTTACCCCAGAAGTTTTGAGGAGCGGGGCTGTGTGCTGATTGGTGGAACACACTTTCTTATGCTTTTAGCCAGTGTGCAGCTGCAGACTTGTTTATTCCATTTATCCAAGCTTTTGGGAAATGGAGCAAAGGAAGAGAAGCTAAGAGAAGCGGACAGACGACGACGTCCATTTGGCGAATACACTCTTTGTAGCTTTTGAGCACATTTGGCTGGCTACATGTCCATCGCAATAATCTGTCTGTCCATCCAAATACTCTAAAGAGTGTATTTGGTGAATACACTCAAAAGAGCCTAGACCTTATTTTCTAACTTCACCCAGCAGTGATGTTTGCCTCAGAAGTTGGAGGTCATATTTGGGAATGACATTATGCCCATGTTCATTGTATTCCAGTACATTCTACTGATAATAGTATGTTTCCTACTGTGGATGCATGAAGCTGCCATCTTGAATTTGGCATCAGAGCTATTGAGGTTGGCCTGACTTTGGAGATTCATGGACTTTCCAGTTCAACCTCAATGCTGAATTAATGCTAATTTGTTAGTTAGTGACATTTTTATTTATGTGACTCTTACCTTTCTAAATTCTAAGATGTTTTATTACTAAATTCCAACATTTGATCATTTAAGTGGAAGTCTGCTCAGAATTTAAGAGCTTTGTCTTTGGCTCATGCTCTACACTTCCACTAAACTTGTATAAGAATCGCTGCAGCAATTTTTGGAAAATCCTGCAGAACAGATGCGAGCGATGACATAACGTCCATAGCAGAGGTAAAAATAAAAATACTTTTGTAAATTATTGATGATCAAATCCATGGAGAGCAACAGCTTAACAATCCAGTACCATCCACATGTTCTGTGGACTGGAGCTGAGCATGTTACTGTAGGCAGGAGTGGGAGGTGAGCTATGCTTTTAATAGACATTCTCCCTCTGTCGCTCTTTCTTCTGCCTGCCTCTTGATCACAAAAGCTGCCAAATATATCCAGTGGTGGTAAAAAAGGCTGTTGTGCAAACACGAGCAGGCTATTTATAGTATCTGCTAAACTAGAATATAAGCACATTTTGGTCAGCAGTGTGACTCCTGTTGTATTCTTACACCACATCTTTTAGTGTGAATATATTAGAAATGCTACCGAAAAATTGAAAATCAGTGTCTGAAGCATCAATAGGAATGATTAGATTCAATGTAATGTAGAGAATTGGGTGTTCTGATTGGTGCCTGATTGCTAATTGCTAATGTTATGATTTTGAGTCAGAAATGTAGATAAAAAGGGCACATTTGATTCACTAACAGTTAGTAATAAACCAGAATCTGTCATTTTGATAGCATTAATCCAAAAGGTGATCAAGACTGAGTAGGGAAACATACAAATGCATGAATTATGCAGCATAAGAGCACATATGGAAGATGCATTTTTATAATTTAGACTATAAAGCGGGAATGCACATGGAAGAATTATGTGAGTCAAGTGTTTTACATAAGAGGATCGGTCAGCCCTTCACTTTTCAAGACTGCTTGTTCAAGAACATCTACTGTCATATTTCCTCACCTGCCATCTTGTTTTATTTTTCCCCTCCTTCCCCACAGATAAGAGGCCGCATCCGTCAACGCTGTACATAACACCGCCTCCTTCAGAACAGCTCTGTTACTTTACAAAGTCAAAACAGCCAGAGTTGCCGGACACATGTCACAGGTATTGCTCGTCACGTGGTCTAAACAAGCGAAATCATCCATCTGTCGCTCCGTTCACACTCTAGACGAATGTTGTGTGTGCATAATCACTCACTATTTATGAGGCTGTGCTTGTAACATCAATCTGCTACAGTTGTAGAAGCTAAATGTAAAAAATAGATGTGCTGCGTCATTGCTACAACACGGACGGAAACCAAGTCAAGCAAGTTTGATTTGTTTTCTGTTTAAACGTCTGTTATTACTGTTGTTCCCTCTGTCAGCGTTACTTTATGTTTCCCACACTTGTCATACCTTAGTTAGATCTATCAGTCAAACAAGCCAGGAAAGCATGGCACGTTGCTGTGAACATGTATTCATGCATCTGACTGGGTGTTAGTGGTGCTATACACCAAGTGCTGAGACTGTGCTAAGGCTGTGTCTCTGTGAGTGTGCTGCCAGTCCTGCTGTTTCTCTGATTTCCAGCACTCCTTAGACTGTAATGCTGTAATGGCACATCTAATTCTATCATCCCTCCCTACCACTGACATGTGCCACCGCTCCAGTGTAGTCTTGGGCAAACACAAATACGTTCAGAAACAGTGCGCTGATACTAATACTGCTGTTTGTATTTTAGTCAGAAAGAATATGTTAGCAGCTAAAGAGACTGGAAAATATGCTGCATTCATATCCAGGGCCTCCTGAGTCATATTATGAAACTGTCAGAGCAAAGTCAGGTCCATGTTGTGGTTTGATGTTCTTGTTTTTAGGTAGAGCAGGAGATCTCACTTGTCCAGAGAAAGATGTCTGACCTGGAGTCAGTGCTGCAGCAGAAGGATATAGAGCTGAAGGCCTCAGAGACCCAGAGGACCATCCTGGAACAGGACTTGGCAACTTATATCACAGAATGCAGTGTGAGTTACGTCTATGGACACTAATGGACAATCGTCCCACACATGCTCTTGAATTTATTGTGAACGAATAACAGTAAACAAAGACTTATTGTGAAAGCATGTTCTGTAGGTGTTTCACTATACTGTGATTGTGTACAATACTGAGGCTGCGTATGTGTGACTTTGTGCACAGTTTATGTTTTTATTTGCTTTATTTATCAAAAACTATAAATGCATAGGGCAGCTTCTCTTTGTTTCTTGTGTTTATACAAATTATACTGCAGTTGAATTATATTAGATTCTATATTCGCTAGATTTATATCAATGAATGTCAACTTTGTGCTTGTCATATTTGCTGTTGTTGTAAGTAGTTAATAAATGTTATGCAACTATTGACTAGATATTAAAATGAATTGTAAAAAAAAGCACTAAATATTACATTAAAATTGACTGTTTAAATATGAATCTAAAGAGTTCTCATTGAATCTAGACATTAAATATTTGAGCATGCACTACTTTACAAACAGTGCCCCGTACATTTATCATTGGGTTTATCTTTTATGTCCTTTGTTTCAGAGTCTCAAGCGCAGTTTGGAACAGGCTCGAATGGAAGTGTCTCAGGAGGATGATAAAGCGCTGCAGCTCCTTCATGACATCCGGGAGCAGAGCAACAAGCTTCAAGAAATTAAAGAGCAGGTACAACACTGTCTTTGGTGTTAATGTAGTGGGTCTGTGCATTGTAGTGTGACTGGTACGATGTGCTATTCAGATCAAAAACTCAGCATTCATAACAAAACACAGCAGACTTAGAAAGAATAATGTCCAACTTCCCAATGTATCCTTCTTATTTAAATGGTTTCTTGAAAATATTTGTTGTAATTGCAAAACAGGAAATTAGTAACAATGACATTGAAATGGATATTTGCATGGATTAATGTAGTCATTGAAAACCCAAAGCACAAATTTATGAAGATAATCAGGTCACAAAGGCCGTGTGTGTGTGTGTTTGGAGTGTGAGTGTTAATTATCCAGGCACATGATGTGAACAGTCTCTGTAGGGGTGCAGTCAGTATAACATTAAACACCCACAGGCTGCTCAGAAATGCATCGTGTTGCAGTATTCTATTTATGTATGTTAATTATTGTGTGGTTTTTTTAATCCGAGAACCTCTTTCCAACAAGACAGCACTGCTCTATATATAGGGATGTAGTTCAGTTACACTGCTCCCTTGGAATCATGTCTGTTTATCATGGAGCTGTAAAGATATTTTAAGAGTTATGAGTTTTGACATTCGATTCACAAAAACATTCACCAAGAAAAGGCAGTGCTCCACACTTAGTAGCATGGTGAATTATCTGTCAGCCTGTAATTCCTCAGTACCGACGGTGTCAAATGTGTCTGCTGGGTCACTTCAGTGTCAGTTTACTGGAAAAACAAACTAGGAGGCTTACTGTACTTCCAGCCTTTAATCACTGGAATCAAATGATGACAAGTTTGGGGTGTGTATGTGTGTTTGTGCATACAGAATACTTGCTGCGTGTGTGGCAGCATCACACGATGGAGTGTTGCCAGCTCTGAGAATGAAGCTGTCAGATACAGACAGTTTGGGACAACAGACAGAGAAGCATGGAAATCATTTCTCTGGCATTATGCATCATTCTTTTTCTTTAAAAAGGTAATAGAAAAGCAACCTGTTTTTCTCAGCCTACACTAGTGCTGGTTACCAAGCACTGAATACATTGTGCAATGGTTGCCATGGTGATGAGAGCCATATACCTACGAGTGAAGAGAGCACTGATGCAGTGGGCAGGCTGTCGTGATGAGGTGCTGGGGCCTCAGCTCATACCATTTGAGAAACAGGTTTTTTTGACCATTCCTTGATGTACTTCCTAAAAGCAGTGTTGTGTTTTAGGATTGTATCTTGTTCTGAAAAGAGTTTTATGATTGTATTATGTTTCAATTATAACCTTGTTATTTGAAAGTTTCTGGTTTTGTGCTGTGACTAAAATAACATAAAATGTATTGTTCGAAGGTAGTAAATTCATTGTATCTGAATAACCATCTCAGAATTGGAGTTCTCACGCTTCAAAAATGACATTCACTATGCAATTCCATTAACCCATAAAGCCCCAGTGCTGCTTTTGTGGCACCTCCCAAATGAATTTTTCTCTAGATTTAACCTTTCTTAAGTGATTTTTCAGTGAAAATCAGATATTTTCCCATATTGAATTCATCGATCATGTAGATTTTCATAAAAAGCTCAAATTTTAGTTGAGGGTTATTATATTAGAAACAGAGAAAACTGAAAAAAAGTGACTTTCCTAGCAAAGATATCAATGACTGAACATAAAACAAGTGTGTCCATCCACTGTCATTGATCCAACTCCATGGGTTTTAATGGTGAATCAATGTTGTAGAAGATGATGGTGTTTCCACGGTAACTACGGAGCCTGAACGTCCAAATGGGCCATATCTGACGACCATGAAATAATGACAAACTGCATTTTACACCAGTTATTTACATGTATATGATAATATTAGTGGATCCTCAGGTATTACACATTTTAGATCAGTAGATGTTTTTGGCTTAAACTGGAAATATGAACATACCCCAAAGTTTAGATATGTACAAGAAAAAGCTCATGTTTTGCTCTTGAAGAAGACAATTGCATAAGTGTAGGCAGGTGACACCTAGGTCTCCCGGGAGCCCATTGGGATCCTTTAGTAGGAGGAAGGTAGGAGGGGTTTGTGGATCATCTAAGTTGATATGCTAAACCCGAATATGAAACTCCTACCTACTTCTTCACAGATTTTATCAGTACTGGTTTGTAAAGAAAATCACAGCTGTAAATGCAATGTTTTCTGCAAATGCACACTACCACAGTCTATTTTTAAACAGTTAGAGCTGGATTATTTTTGCTTTTTGTAAATATTACTTTATTTTCCCAACTCTCCAATTAAAGAAGAGGACATTCTGTTGTACTTCTTTACAAGTTATTTGTCATAATATGATGGTGTAAGTTGTATAACAGAATATTCAGGGCACATCTTAATTGGGGCTTCCTCATTCCAAATACCAGTATCGAAGTTCATACAAGTTGTTTGTCAGAAGCTGGACTGAAAAAACACCAACAGAGTGTAGTTGTTTTGGATGAAATAGTTTAAACCTGCCGAACTCGCTGTCTGAGCCTATTTAAACCTCCAATTAGTCCAGGAGAGGCTGAGGTTTAAAGTCTTATGTACAGTAGGTTGAGCTGTGGTTGCACTGAAAATGTAAAGCGAAGTAGATTCTAAAATAAGTTTAGCATAAACCTTGTGGGAACAATGACATTACAGCCTGTATCTGTACAAAGACAGTTTTCTGCTCATGCATATTATTTGTCTCTGTGTTCCCATCGGTGCTTCACAGCAGGGTATTTACGCCAGCTAAATCCAGCATTTCATCTTGAAAAGCATCTGTCTCCCACGCTCTGTCATATGACTGCAGTGTTTATCATTTTCATGCAGAAGCTTGCAGTGTTGGATCAACAGACATTAGAGATTGGGGGTAGATTCATTTTCAAAGAAAAGCAATCTGTGCCAAAGTCATTAAGACCAACAAACATATGCAATGAGATAATTTCACTGAAGACACAATAGAACAATGGAAACTACACCGTTCCGTTCCTGCTTGTGTCAAAATAAGAGGTTACTTTTGCAAGTACCTGTGCATGTAGGTTTGCATGTGTAGTAAATTACATTGACTGAAGTATAAAATATCTGATAAGAACAACAACGGAAAAAGAAAAAGGAGAAATATATTGGAGAAGTAGACAGTATGTAAAATATGAAAAGGCAAACTTTTATTGCTCTTGACATTTTAAATGAATGTGTCAGATTAACATTCTCAAAATAGATGGTGATTAGTGTTGAAAGAAATGTTTCCCCTTGGACCTATTTAGTGTCATTTAAATGTTACGAGAATAAAATTGCAAACGCTCGTGGCCATTTAGCGGTAAAATTAAACGAACTGAATGGAACTTGAAAAATGAATGTGACAAGGATGGGAAATGTGTTTGACAATGAAGGATACTGTGACTTACAGAGCCTCAAAAGCCATTCGTGGGTTAATGTCATATTGAAACCTCAGATCCCTTGGCTTTCATTTCCTTAGATTTGACTCACTTTTTATTGGAGATTTACAGGAATCAGAGGCAATTTCTCACTTTTATTGATTTGAGACTCATAAAGACCAGATGAAACACAGTCCCCTGGAGGTTCTAATTTACCATAAGAACTTAGTTTGTTCTGGAGGAGCCAAAATGATCAGCAATAGTTTGTCACATAAATGCCTTATTAACCCTTTATCAGGCAAGTGACTATTTCCATACACATTGACAAGACAGTGACAGCAACAGTTACAGTGAGGACAGTAAGTCAACTATCTCAGGTCCAATGTGGTCTACAGGGTCTGTAAGGTCCACCTCTGCATGAACAGTGAGTGTACCTGCGTTGTTAGGTACCATGAAGTAATGGTACTAATGTAAGTAATGATGTTCAAAGGGATAATGTGGATGTTGACAGGTGTCTGGATCAGCACTTGTGTTGGTCTAATACTGTAAAAGTGATGCTCTAATATTCTAAACTATGTGTTACTTTCACCTTACATGTTTTTCTTGTAATTTTTTATATTTACTTCTTAGATTGTTTTATTTTTTTTCATTCATTATTTTTTTTCCATTTATTGGTAAAGAACCAAATATGGTAACTTCATTGACCTTGATTTTCTACATAACAAAACAATTTGAAAAATTTCACAAAAGTAATAAAGTCTTGTTATGTCCTCCAATAACACACGAAGGTTGACATTATGAATTTCATAGTATTTCTATGAGTGAGCTATAAAGGGTTAAGTTTCTTATTTCTGTACATGTTAGAGGCCAACATGGACTAATTATGTGGGAGAGAGTGTTGTTTTTGTTCTCAGAGGAACATACAGTGGTTACTAATGTAACCTTCCGTTCCACTGTGGTTAAACTATTTCAGCATTGTTTTCACCATGTCTGACGTTGTCTCCTCCACTTCTCCTTTGTGTCAGTTGAGCCTTGGTCTCCGTGGATGCACAGGGATGCTACTTTTTATTACCCTGACAGACAGGCCAATATGCCCTGTAACCCAACGAGGAGGTTGAAATTAGATCTGTTAGGCTGTGACTAATTACTATTTAACAGACATGTGCGTTAAGTGGCTTTGGCTGATCAAATCTTTCTCCCTCGATTCCTCTCTCTGCTCTTTGACATTTTAGACCATCTGTGGTTATACTTTATCAGTTGTATCTTCAAGCAACACTAACCACCAGAGATTAAAAGTATTCATATAAACTAGAAGATGTATTCATATCCTTCACTTAAGTAAAAGCGCTAATACTACACTGTGAAAATAATCACTCAAAGTTCTGCATTCAAAACCTCAAGAAATCAAAATATGTACAGAGTAACGCCAACTTGCACCTAAAAAATAAATGTAGAAGTATGCATTGTTAATTATTTTGCTGCCTTCATGTGCTATGGGAATTATGAAACGTACTACTTACAAACTCAAAAATTGCACATGAACACCTCCTCATGAGGTTGCCAAGTTGCCGAGATGAAAATAACCTGAACTTTTCAACATGGCGGAGAGTGGTGAGGGATTAATCGCAAATGATAAACACCGCCTTTATTAATGTTTTGCCGCTGTTAGCTGATGATTTTGCAAATTTATAATGTGTGTACCATCTATTGGCACAAAGAACAATGTAACATCATGTCCCGTGTTTTATGATTCTGAGTATCTGGACTTGTCCAGTGACCGCTGTGAAAGGACAGCTGACAGTATAGGAAAGTCTGTGTGACAGCTTGGAGAGACAGCTGACTGGAGGGAATTGACCCCACTGGGGCTGTCATGGGCTAGCTTCCCATGGCAACAGTCTCCAATGCTGCTTCAGTTTGTTGGAAACACCAGCCTAATGCTACAGAAAGTCAACGAAGGAACATACGGCTGGAGCCTGCGAGAGCAGGGGTGCAAGATGGCTCAACGACTGTCAACACGGCTACAGACCCAGGAACCAACATGACTACGAGCAAGAACACGACACATGAGACAACCACAGCAGCAGCAAGACACTCAGTTAAGTTGTGTACCTGTGGCTGGGAAAAAATAACATCAGCTAAGGGGTTGAAGATTCACCAAGGGAAGAAAGGGTGCTTGAGAGAGCAGAGACAAGGGCCTCGTATTGACCAGTACTTCTTACAAAGCAGCCAGTCAAATCAGTCGATTGAAGCACAGCGACGGGACAAAAACCACAGTTCGCAGAGCATCAGTATCCCTGTCACTGAAGAGGTTAAAACAAACACAGAAATGCCATTGGAGGAACCTACCCGACCACAGAGACCTCCCAAGGAGGAAAACCTCAAAGGTCGCAGACTGAGTGTGAAGTGACCCTAAGCTGTTGAAAAGAGAGAGTGAGAAATAGTTAACAACGACCTTACAAAAATCCTGGAGCAACAAGTGGGCACAGCAGAGAAAAAGCTGGAAAGGATGGGCGATCGTCTATCATTATGGAGAAGAGCGCTTTGGAGTGGATGTAAGGAGAACCGACAAAGCAACACCAGTACCAACCAAATCCAGGAGGCAGCAAGAGATCGAAAGACTGGTCAGAGAAAGAAGGCAGCTGAGAAAGCAGTGGAAGAAGGTCTCTGATGCAGAGAAGGAAGGACTCATGCTACTCCAGGGGAACATCAAATGCCGATTGGTAACTTTAAGAAGAGCAGAGAACTTGAGGAAATTTTGGAAGAGGAAGGACCACACAAGAACACGGTTCTATAAAAACCCCTTCTAGTTCATCAAAGACCTCCTCACTCAGGAAAAAAGTGGAATCCTAAAAACTTCAAAGCAGGAACTCTAAGAGCATCTGGAAAAGGTCCACCAGGACACGAAAAAGCACAAACAGGTAAGTATCCCACACGACATCCCACCTATTCAACCTCCTGAATTCAACCTGGAGACTGGCCCTCCAGAATGGAAGGAAGTAGAAAGTACACTACACCTCGCAAGAGCAGCATCAGCCGTATAGAGTACCGTATAAACTCTACAAGAACGCACCAGATGTGCTACGCTGTCTTTGGACGCTCATGAGGATAATGTGGCAGAAGAGAACAATACCTAAGGCATGGCGAAGGGCTGGAGGGGTGCTTATTCCCAAGGAGAAGGATACGACAGATATCAGTCAATTCCGGCCAATTTGCCTTCTCAACGTTGAGGGGAAAATCTTCTTCAGCGTAATAGTACAGAGGCTGTCCATCTACCTGGAGAAGAACAAGTACGTCGATACATCTGTACAGAAGGCTGGCATTGCCAGGTTCTCTGGTTGCTTGGAGCATACCAGTATGATATGGCACCAGATCCAAGGACAAAAGAGACCTTCATGTCATCTTCCTTGACCTGGCCAATGCTTTTGGCTCAGTACCCCATAACCTCCTCTGGGAATCCTTCAACTTCTTCCATGTTCCATCATCGATCACTACGCTGGTAAAAGCCTACTTTGAAGACCTGCAACTGTGCTTCACAACAGCCAAGTACACAACATTATGGCAGCGCCTGATGATGGCCATGGAGGTCATCATCAGGGCTTCAAGATGAGTAGTATATATGGATGACATGACCATTCTGACCACTACTGCAGCATGCACCAGGCGGCTGCTTAGAAAACTACAGGAGAACCTCAGGTGGACCCGGATGAAGATTAAGCTGAGCAAGTCATGAAACATCTCAATAGTTAAGGGAGAGCTTAAAAACATGAGATTCTGCATTGGTGACGACCCAATATCAACAGTGGCTGAGCAACCTGTTAAAAGCCTAGGCAGATGGTACAAAGCAAGCCTCAGGGATAAAGATCCAGTGCAGGACATCATCAACAGTCTGGAAAACATCAACAAGTCCCTACTGCCAGGGAAGCTTAAGCTCTGTTGCCTGCAGTTTGGACTGCTCCCCCACGTAATGTGACCACTCACTATCTACGAGGTCCCATTAACAACTGTGGAGATGATGGAGCGAGCCATCACTTCATACGCGAAGAAATGGCTAGGAGTCCCACACTGTCTGACCAACATCAGCCTCTATGGCAAAGGAGTCCTTGAATTACAAATCACGAGCCTCCCCGAAGAGTACAAGTGCTCTAATGTAAGACTCCAGCTGACTTTGAAGGACTCCAGAGACCAGACCATCAGCAATGCTGCACCACCCTTGTTAACTAGACAGAACTGGACACCATCCAACGCAGTGCAACGTGCTTCGTCAGCCCTGAGACACAACGACATTGTGGGCAGGTCCAGCTGGGAGAGGAGGCTTTGGCCTTGCAGCAGGTAAGCGAACTTGGCGCAAGGGCTCAACATTAGAGAAGAGGAAAATAGTGGTCGAGGAGGTGCACCGTCAGGAGGAGGCTGAAAGAAGTGTGAAAGCTGTCTCTCTTGCTAAGCAGGGACAATGGATGAGGTGGGAAGGCCTTGAGAGGAGATAGCTCGGCTGGAGGGAGCTCTGGGAAATGGAGGCAATCAACATCAGCTTCATCATCAGAGCTACCTATGATGTGCTCCCTTCTCCACAAAACCTCCACCAGTGGTGTGGCGAGGACCCAACCTGTGCCCTCTGCCCAACTCTGAAACACATTTTGAGCAGTTGTAAGACCAGCCTGACACAAGGGCGCTACACCTGGAGGCACAACCAGGTCCTCAAGAGTCTGGCAGCAGCTCTTGAGAGCAAAAGGAATGCTATTAACTCCTTGCCCCTGAGAACAACCAATTCTATCACAGGACCAACATTCATCCTGCTTCCAAACCAGAAGCAGGACGGCTAGCCTGGCCTGGGATTGGAAGATGCTAGTTGATATTGGCCAGCAGCTGATCTTTCCACCAGAAATTGCAGCCATCACCCTTAGGCCAGACTTGGTACTCTGGTCTCCTTCACTGAAGTCAGTTTACATCATAGAGCTCACAGTCCCGTGGGAGGATTCAGCTGAAGAGGCCTGTCAGCGAAAAAAAAACTACGCTACACAGAACTGGCAGTGGACGCTCAACAACGAGGATAGAAGGTGAAAATCTATCCGGTTGAAGTGGGTTGCAGAGGTTTTGGCTTCTTCCGCCATCAGGCTGCTGAAAGACCTTGGTATCCATGGGCAGGCTCTGTGGAAGACAGTTAGATCAGTCTCTGAAGTGGTCAAAAGAAGCAGCCGGTGGATATGGATCAAGCAGAAGAACCCTTGATGGGCTCAAAGAACACCACAGCTGTAGACAAGTGCTATGCTGAACCTCAGAGTGGGCGAACTGGGACAAACCTGAGGTGTCAGTCAAAGGCTTGGTCTAAGTAAGGCTCAAAGAACACCAACTTGACCCCTCCATGAATCCCACCCACTCGCAACTTGATAATCCAGGTCAGAACCCCCAAGGAGGAAGGAGAACGAGGTATGCGGTCAGCGTGAGGCTTGACTCAGGGAAGAGGACACCGCTGCCTTGCATAGTCTGTGGGGCTGAACAAATAAGGCACTTGATAATTGGACATGGGACACAAGCTAAGGCTTGATCACACTGTAGCTGGCCACCTTTGATGAGGGTGTCTAGTGTTGAAAGGCCGAAACACCCTATGACAGAAAAGGCACACTACTGATGATGTGTCCCGAAATTACATTCTTTCAATGTCTGAGGTACAGCTCCCATCTCTCTCAACATTAAGGAAGACCTCATGTGTGTACCATCTATTTGCACAAAGGACAATGTAACATCATGTCCCGTGTTTTATGATTCTATGCACAATTTGCAAAAAAAAAAAAAAATTCTAAAAAAAAAAAGAAAAAAAAGTGGAGTTTGCATGTTCACCGTGTGTGTGTTAGTTCTCTTAGGGTACCTCTGCCTCCAAAGACGTGCATTAATAGGTGAACTGGTTTAAGCTAAATTGCCCATAGGTGTGAATGTGAGGGTGATTGGTTGTTCATCTCTATATATGTCAGTGTATACATGTCCCTGCGACTCTCGAAGTTCAGAAAATGAATGAATGAATGAATATTTTTATTTTGGTTACATAAAAAAAACACACACACACTTAAAAAAAACATTCAGTTTGTTTCATTTTTAACCAAAAAAGGAAGAAGCTGAAGCCAGAGGCTTATTTGTGCTTCTCCTACTCCCCTCCTTTAAGTTTCTTTATACTTGCAGCAAAACAAAAGACAGAGAAAAAAAACCATTCACACTAAATCATAAATACAAAATCATCTACCTTTACTACTGAGGTCATTTAGAACATCATATTGCTTTTATACCCCTGAAGAATTTGACACCTTAAAATGAATGAATGAATGAAAAAAAAAATGCTGTAGCAGTTGAATTAACACGTCCAAAACAGTTTTACCCAAGTAGCACGTCACCATAAATTGTGTCCGCCAATTTTTATTTCGCTATGGCAACAAAAACACTTGAACACAACACACTGGTAATTTCAAATTCAAAAATGGAAAGGCTCATCTTGCCAACAGGACATGAAGGCAGCATTAAAGCTGAGGTTATTTGAGCTACATAATATATTTTTATGTATTTCATATGTGTACTATAAAATGTGAAATGTACCATATTCAGTGATGCCATCATATGTTTGCAGAGTCGTCCTGTAAGTATAACTTTTCATCATCTTTCAGGCCTGTTTTCATCATTGGTGACAATGCATTTTCCAGCTAATCCAAGAAGGTTTTTAAAGAAACTATCTTAAGAGCTAGAGGAATTCTCTCAGACCATGAAGGAACATTTCATCTTTTAGTTTTTCATTTCATTTCATTTTATTCATTTATTTTAAGCACTTAACCTGCATACAACAGCATCTGACAATGCAATTACATTCAACAGAATACATGCAGGCACAATATTCCAAATACATTAATTTACACTCAAAAAGGAGTGGGAAAAAGAAAACTTATTAAATCCCACCTACATTTCTCATCAATAACTTAACATAATGAAGTTTCAAGTACTCACTCCTGTCTTTAAACTTCAAACCAGGACAATGAACTAATAGGCCTGTACCAGATTATAATAAACTAATTCGACAGTATTTATATTATTTAACCAAAATATGTGAAAAATAGAAACAAAGTACGTTCATGGTGGTGTTACCATGTGTAACAGTTAACTGTTAATTTACATTATAATAATAATTACATACAATGGTAAGAAAACTACAATACCACAAATGGTAAAAGAACAGCACATACCAGCAACGGTAAGACCAATACCAGAAAGGTAACGGACAACACATACCAACTTGGTGAGGAACAACAAGCACACATCAACATTGTAAGACAGAATACTGATGCAACATAAGTACAGGGTGTCCCAAAAAATTTGACATCATTTCATCACCTAATAATTTGTTTAAAATTTGTTTGCTCTTTTTGCTCAAAAAAGTGGAATAATTTTTATTTTTCTGCTTTCAGGAATAGAATATATAAATAAAACTAAAATGAAAACATTTTATGTCTAAAATAAATCCTATTAAGTATCATTTCTCCTGACCATGTAGTCACTCCGATATGGACATCTCAAATAATGTCAATTTTTTTTTTATTTATCTTTTTTAGTAAGACCCTCTATCTCTATACTGTGACCAGACCATATGTTTATATAGCCGTTTAAATCTGTGGATCTTTTGGCATTGCTTGTGTTGGATATCCAGACTGTATCCAGACTGTTTCAAAGCCCTGAAGATGGGCTGATTTATGTGCTTTAATCCATAAATACACAAACATTCACTGATCTAAATCAGTTTAATAACTGCTGATCCACTAATCCAGGGGTGTCAAACCTATTTTAGTTAGGGATCACATAAAGCCCAATATGATCTCAAATGGGTTGGATCAGTAAAATAATAACATAATGACCTATAAATAATTTAAACTCCAAACTTTTCCTTTGTTGTAGAGTGAAAAAAATAAAATTGCATTATGAAAATTTTGAAATCTACAAACTATCCTTTAAAAAAAAGTGAATAACACAAACAACCTGAAATGTCTAAAGAAGAATATGTGTTATTTTAACAATGTTATGCCTCAGTTTATCATTTACACATTTACAAAAGTTTACAGATTACAGTGGATCTACAAATACACAGAACATTTAGTAACATGCAGAATATTGTTGAAATTGCACTAACATTTCTAAATGAATCTCTGGTTGTTCATATTGTTGAGGTTATTCACATTTTTTGGAAGGAGAGTTTGTAAATGTAAGTATTTTCATGTAATTTTACTTTTTTTCACTAAATCGAAGAGGAAAATTTGGAGTTGTCATTATTTATAGGTTATTATGATATTATTTTACTAATTGTCTGTATGTGGCCCCTGAACTAAAACCATTTTGACACCCTTGATTGTTGTTATCTTCTAATTCATCACATGGGCCAGATTAGACCCTTTGGTGGGCTGGTTTTGGCCCACAGGCTGTATGTTTGACACCCCTGTACTAATCCTATCAATACATGTAAATAATTCAGGTAAAATCCAGTTTTTCATCTTTACATTATCATCATATATGACTCTTTGGGACGTTCAGAGGCTCCGTAGTGAATATGGAAACACCGTCATCTTCAACAACATTGATTCACCAGTAAAAGTCATATAGTTTGATAAATGACAGAGGTCGTAGACGCTATTTTCTATGTTAATTTAGTGATATATTTTGTTTCCCAATTTTTTTCTGATTGATCTAATAACCTTTGAATTTACTCTTACTATGAACATCTACATGATCAGTAAACTAAATATATGAAAATACATGATTTTCACAGAAAAATTCAGAATGCAAAGGATAGAATTATAATAAATGGTGATAAATCACTTAGGAAAGAGAAAAAAAATCATTTGGAGGTTGTGACAAAAATAGTTGTGGGTCTCTCAGTGTTAAGAAGTTTCATCTCCCCTCAGTTTCATTCTGCTGCTTCTGTTCTCTCCTTGTTCAGGAATATCATGCCCAGTTGGAGGAAATGCGAGTTTCCATCAGACAGTTGGAGGAGGACCTGTCTGCTGCTCGGCGTCGCAGCGACCTCTACGAAGCCGAGCTCAAAGAGTCTCGACAGAACAGCGAGGAGCTGAAGAGGAAAGCTGCAGACTACCAGCACAGGATGCAGAAGGTCTACACAGTAACTAACACCCTTAATGTTTCAGAAGGATCCTCAAGAAAAACAGACGTAGACATTCATACCGCCGGGAGCAGAGCTGAGAATCACAGTCTATCTTATATGCCTCATACTTTTAATCATTGTGCAGATTCTTATCCTGTACTTGTCATTTCTGTTTTTTTCACAGGCCAAAGAACAAGGCAAAGCTGAAACAGAGGAGCTGATCGCCAAGTTGGAGAAGGTACTTTATGAAGCACATTTGTTATCAAAATGGTAAGAAGGCAGATTATTCTCATCTATTCACAACATTCTGTTTCAGACCAATGCTGAACAGCAGACAAAGATTCAGGATCTTCAGGAGAAGCTAACCAAGGTGGAGTATTTTTGTTAGGGAAAATTAATGAATAATTTATATGAGTCTGTACTCCCAAATGCAAGTGATGTAACAGCTTTTTAACACTGTCAGACAGGTCTAACCTCGCTGACCTCTTTCTCTGTCTGTGTCTTAAACTGTGCTCTTCTATGTGAACAATTATGTCACCTTATAAAACCAGACTATCTGATTAATCATCAGCATTCAGACATATTTGCCTCATTAGTAAAAACAATTTCATCTAAATATTTTTTTCGTAGACATACAGTATCAAAGGTACTTCCTATTCTGCTGATAATACATGAGGCTGGAGACTGAAGGCTGCAAGGATGGATACATATGACTCACAAGCATATAAAATCATCAGGAGTTTTGTTCTTACATGGACTGAATAAAATTTGTTTAAGGTTATGAGGAAGTTACTGCTGCCTGTTTATTAATAATAAAGGATGTAAGCTATTTCTTAAACACATTTCAATCTATTCATCCAGTGTGAGTAGTGTTATGTGGGCTTCAAGATCATGTAGGAATAATTAATTTCATGTTATGCATTAGATTTATTATAACAGCCTATGTTTGTGTAAGTTTATATGTACAGAATATCCAACCAAATAGAAATGTTTTCTGAGTTTACTTGTTTTAAAGTGAGCACACTGATTGTTTTTTTAACCCCAGGCCTTAAAAGCCAGTGCTGAAGCTACAGACCTCCTTCAGACCATGAGGATGTCCAAAGAACGTACAGAACGAGACCTGGAGAGACTACAGAACAAGGAGGACTCCAGCGACAGCCTGCGTAGACGCCTCCGTGAGACAGAGGTACATTTTATATATATATATATAATGTGTGTGTGTGTGTGTGTGTGTGTGTGTGTGTGTGTCATTGCATTGGTTAGTTTGGTTTAAATTGTTATCTTTACTTTCAAAATTCCTCAGAGATGGTTTTTACTGAATTTCTGATTTTCTCTCAACACTTGATTTTGTTGTTTTTTGTATTTTTTTATCCATAACTATGATTTGAAATGTTCTACCTCTAAATTTCTAAAATATTTTTTGTACTTTGACTGTAAATAATAATTTTGTACTGCAACTAACCATCTCCCATTAAACTTTAAGGAAATGTTGATGTTTATATTTCAAATCAGCATGAACAGGACATCTTACAGCTGTAGCCATGATGTGTCCCAATATTTTTGTCCATATAGTTTATAAACATCAATATTTACTGAAAAATGTTTTAGAAATTTATAGGTAGAATTTTTTTTTATCATAATCGTGGATTAAAAAAAAAAAGAAGAATCAATGGTTAGAGAAATTAAGTAAAAACCATTATTTTCGAAGCAAAGATAGCAATTTAAGCCAAACTAACCAATGCAATGACATTTATCACAATACAAACTATATTATTGTTTTGTATACCAGACCCCTGTTAGAAAAGAAACACCTGAATTCAACATGTCCCAATACTTTTGTCCATATAGTGTATTGTTAGAAGGATGATGAATATATGATAAGGATTATGTGTGTGTGTGTATATATATATATATATATATATATACACATACATATTTGTGTGTATGTGTGTGTGAGTGTGTGTGTGTGTATCTGTGACTGTCTGTTATCCAATTACAATAAGCCTTGAATAAATATGATCTAGTCTCATCCTATGTTTTTCTGTCATGTCTTGTTTGATGAAATCTTAACCCTATGTCAGGTTTGAACATATACAGTCCATATCTTAGGTTTGTCCATATGTTCTCTGTGTCCTAAACATGTTGTTTTTTTTCACTTGCTGAGAGACACTTGCCATGTGTCTCTCAGCAAGTGAATTGTGCCCAGAATATTTAACACACTTGATTTCATTTGAGAAGCAAACACACTTTTATTAATGGGTTTATGTCAGGCTTAGTTTAGCTAAGTCACTACCCTGAAAGTGCAGAGTAAACAAAAAGGATTTAATCCCAATGGAAAGAAAAACAATTATGAATTCATATTCAGCCAAGAACATCAGCTCTTTTTGTAATTCCTATTGCAGTTTTTCCACCTATATTACCCCAGAGTCCTGATGCCTGAAGGAAAAACAAATGTCCAAATGTCACTTTGGTTTATTCATTCTGTTAGGACAGTCTGTGGTCTTGCATCGAGGGCATTTATTTGGACTTGACTTATGAAACCAATCAATCTGCCTCTGAATGATTATGCAGTTGCTTAGTCATTTCTGTAGCTCTGTACTGTGACTTTCTATTTTCTTGCAGGCGAAATTGTGTAATAACCAAATGTAACTAAAAGGAAAATAATTCTGTAAAGGCCTTTTTTATTATTAATACTGGCTTTTTTTATTTCACTTCACATAACTGGCAGTGTGCCATTTTTAAAAGGTGCTGATGTTCTGTTTTTCTGAATTCACTTTTTGGTTCAGGAAAAGGCAGTGAGTAAAGTGGCCTTGGCACAAAATCTATACCTACACCTCGGGATTGTATTTCCATTCACATACTTTCATTTCATTTTTAAAGTTGTTATTTCTGGCTCAGCTATAATAATAATATCCTGTTTTTTTTGACACAAAGCTATGTTGCCATCCACAGTTTCTAGTACATCTCTTTATTTGTGAGTTGGGGCTGTTTTAAATCCTTAAGCTGAACTTTGCTTCAGGCACCGTTATATATGCATGTATTAACTACCATAGTTCACTTTGAAGAAGGCTCAGTGGGAAGAGTTATGCGTGAGGTCAAACTCACACAGCTCCTAAGACCCTTCACGCCATCACAGTGAATGCAAATAGGCTCTTTGGAACCACAGTGAGGAGCGTAGAATAATGAGATATAAACATTGCAGCGGTGCATTACTAACAAGCCAAATGGCTGCAGCTGCTACAGTAAATCATCAATAGATCCTTGAAGTGGAAATTTTAGATCTAATTGGCATCCCGCCCGAGCACATTTAGATGTTAACGTAGAAAAAAAAAAACACTGTTTGGGACTTTAGATGTTTTGAACTGTATTTGCATCTCTGGAACAAGTCCGTTATTATTGTGTTTCTTTGTTGCTATCCGTGCACATGTGTGTGTTTTCTGCGCTTATGCATTCCTTGTGTGTTCTGTGTTCAGGATGGTAGGAAGACTTTGGAGAACCAGGTGAAAAGGCTGGAGATTGTTGAGCGCCGGGAGACTAAACTCAAGGATGAGATTCAAAGCAAAGCCCAGCAGATTCAGCAGATGGCAGATAAGATTCTGGTAACCTGCGTTTTTATCTTTTGTGTAGAGCTAAAATAATCAGTGGAGGTGTGAGATAAACATAGCTCCTTGTCATCAGTGCAGAGGAAATGATATTTATGAAAAAACTCTTGGTAAACATTCACAATCATATCCAAATATGATCCGTATACACAACTATCTGATACAGCAGGACCTACGAATTTGTATTTGTACATAATTAATACATTGTAACATCAGTCCTACCTACACTTTAAATTGGGAGCTGTAGTTTCAGGTATCACAGCTTATAACCGTGGCTGTTTACAGGCTGTGTTTGATTGACATGCCTCTCTCATTCTCCTGTTTTCTGCACCTGTTTATTCAGGAGAAATAATCATTTTATTGTTCTGTTTAGTTCGTGTCTCATTACATCCTCTGAAAGAGATGTAAAATCTGTTTGAATGTAGAGCCTCGTCATTTCAGGGTAAGATTCGAAATTTAGAACTTCATAGTTTTCCAGAGACACTAATAATGGCTGATTTTCCCCCAGTTCTCCTTCTGACATCATAGGTGACACTTTTTATGGCTCTACAGCAGCTTTTGGTGCAAAAACTCACTTGGACTTAAGGATGGTCTTAAATTGTGGTGGCCAAAGGTCAAAGGTCAAGGTTGCTGTTACTTTAACACTTTTAAGACTGCCATTATTACAGGCTGCGTAGGTGTCTTTATGTTTTCTTTGCCAATCCTTTTGCACCTTTGTTTTCAGGAAGACTTTAACTTTTAATATCTGGCTATTAATTATCATTATTTTCAATAATAAGTACTTAAAACAGTGTGTTTTAGTGAAAATGAAAAAAATTAACTTGAATTTTTTAGCATATTTATATCAGAAACAACTGTAAATATACATAGCAAAACTTTTTGAGATTGCAGAAATAAATTTGCAACAATTTTACAACTGCTCAACTATGCTTTTTGATCCTGAACTTCAGTATCCATATTATGGTTTCATATTTTTTGTTGTTTTTGTTGCGTTTTTTAGCCTGTGTGGAAGTCTCTGAAATAGTTCCTTTCTACTTGTAATAGAGTCCCACATTGCTGCCGTAAAATGTTATATAGTGTTGGAAAGCTCAGGATCTCAACTTTCTAATGCCATTTGATTTTCAGGATAGTGCAAATGGTTCAGGAGTTACAGTAATTTGAATGCTGTAAAGTGCAAAATGCAGCACTGGAGAGATTGCAGTTGTTAAAGGGTTAAAAACTTATTTTTTGTTAATAAAGCAAAACTTCATACAGTAGTTACGAAAACAATTTCACATGATTGTGTTACATGACAAACTGATGATGTAATGGCATTTTCTGTGACGCAGCATTACATGTTTTGTCCATAACTCAAGAACCCGTGTCATAATTTCAAGGAAATCTGGGAATTCTGGGAATTATAGGTGATGGCAGCATGACATAAAGCTGCTGTTTAACAAAACATTAAAAATGGGGAACAACCTGTAGTAACACAACTAAATGATTAGCTACAAACCATTATGTCTTCATGTTCTTGGAGTATTGCAAGTAAAGTGGAAAACAGACAGTGGAACCCAACAAACAAATCAAATCAAAAATCAAATCAAATTTTATTTATATAGCGCCAAATCATAACAGAACTTATCTCATGACACTTTACATATAGAGCTGGTCTAAACCAGACTC
>JAPQRQ010000028.1:11674565-11686009 GCA_037367365.1 Apogon talboti | reverse complement strand
TTCCCAAAAAATGCGACTTATAGTCCGGTGCGACTTATATATGTTTTTTTCTTCTTCAAGACGCATTTTTTGACTGACGCGACTTATACTCCGGAGCGACTTATTGTCCGAAAAATAGGGTACATGGATCAAAACATAAATTAGACAGAAAAGCCAAAGTATCATCCTTGTTTTGATGGATAAAACAATAAAAACAATAATAATTCATGCAACTAATTATTTCACATGTAGCTCTCCAGTATAAGGATCATGGAAACTCTGCAAATCCGGCATCAGCTCGGCAACAGATGATCATGTCGGCCATGGTGAAATCTCCTGAACACCAGCAGGGCCCAACCAACCTGGCACCCTCCAACTCCGGACGAAGGAAGGACGCTGCAACACCCGAGGGTGAGTGAGGGGCCGACCTCTGGTCACACCGTCTCTTTAACCCTTTATAGGGCACTCATTCAAATACTCTGAAATTCAAAAATTCAACCTTAGTGTGTTATTGGATGTCGTCATCTACCTCCTTGTCGATTCCCGTGACAACAGTCTCCCTCCTCTTGCCATTAAAAAATCCAAGCAGCACTTGCTAAAAAGTAAACACATGCAATAAAACAAAGTCTGGTACAGGTTCATACTGTCTTCCAGTGATTAACCTCCTAGGACCCTCTGTCCACGTATGAGGACAAGAAATTCACAGCTTTATACAAAAAAAAAAAAAGAGAAACAACTGTCCACCGCAAATGACATTCCATAAAAATTTTTAAGAATGCATCTGAAAAAACTGTTGCATCATGATGTTTCCAATATAAGCAATTATTTAATTTAAAAAAGCCAAAACTCAAAAACCTGTGGGGCTCCTGGGTCTTAGGAGGATAATGTGGAAAAGATAGTTCTTATAGCAGACAGGAACAGTGTTCTGAATCCTTCTGAAGAGCCTGTAAGACACGTCACTGTAACACCATGTGACGCTTCTGACAAAGGCTACAGGAAGTAGCTGAAACTAGTCAAGCACGTAAACAAACACTACTCCTGTCTGCTATAAGAACTACCTTTTCCACATGCAATAAAACAACTGTTATAAGGTCATAAACTGACAAAAATCACTCATATTTATTATTTACAGATTCAAAATGTCTATAAAATCTCTCTGAATCAGTGTATAGTGTTATAAAAACCAACATGCTTCTGGACCTCATTGAGGCACAGGATTGGCCCCATATTTAATGTTTGCGGAAATTACCAAAAATAGTCACTTGCCCGATAAAGGGTTAACAGGCCTCATATGTGACTCATACCAGCCCTTACCTCCATGTTCACATACATGATAATCTCACTTACAAACACAGACCAAGATATGGATCATTATGGAGCTCTTATCCTTATCCTTTGTCTTTCACACACCGTCCAGAGAGAAGGAGGGTCACTTTTGAAAGTAAGTCGTCCAAACTGATCATTTCTGCAGTTTGGTCTCTTATCTCTCTTCTCCTTTTGCCTCATCCACATCCTCGAAAGGCCAGATTTTAAAAGCTCTGCACTCTAACGTGTAAATGTCAGATCCCGCTGGGTGGTCAGGTGAGGCTGAGAAATCTCCAAGTGCATTTCCCCTTTTCAGTGCACAGCTTTAGAAATCTGAAGCATTTTTTATCTTGGTTGCTGAAGCTTAGCTGATCTGATTTGCAGAACTTTGCTCTGCTCACTACGACCCCACTTTAATCTCACATCATACACTAACACACCTAGCGTATGATAAACTCTGTGATGCACAAAAAACTGTTTGACTCTTTTTCAACCCCACTGTGAAACACAGTGAAACTAAAGGTATTATTCAGTCACTTAAATTTGATCAAGGTTACAGTAATACAGATTAGACTGGGGTCATTCCACACCGACTGACTCTGCCCTCATGTTCACAAGACTCTGGAAAATCCTGAATTTCTACTGTAAAGTTTGGCTTTAGTAAAATTGTATCATTTTTTACAGTGGTAGAATAAGTAAAAGCATTCATACCACACTTAAACCAATAGTTTGTCCTTCAAAATATGAATTAAGTAAAAATGCAAAATGTAGTTTTAGACTGTGAAAAACAAAAGAAAATTGGTCGGTTGGATAACTTCCATTCCCAAAATGTACAAAAACAAAAGGCAGTTTGTTCAGGTAACAGATTATTAAGGTTTATTCATTTCATTTTAGTAGCTGCTTTTTACATAAACACGTTATAGATTATTCATAGACTTTCTTATATGTTCAATACCAATTTCAACCCATTCCAGTGAAAAAACTGCAATTTGTTAGACTTAAAGTACATATACTAATGATGAAATTTGCCAGACTTGAAATAAAAATATACAGAGTCGAAGTTTTTGTAAGTTCTCATTAAAGTCTTCATACGATTCAAGGAAAAGTTCTGTTGACCTTTTAGTGGGCGGTTGTGGGTGAGTCAGCACAGAATGGCCCAAGGTGAACCCTGTGTTAATTATTGTAACCTCATATTGAGCATTTTAAGGAAATCAGAGTAAAAAAAAAAATGCAAAGAAGCAATGTGTTTGTATTAAATAAATTATAAAAGCATAACATAGCATATTATTGTGATACACGTCATAATAATGAGCTGGACCTTGACTGGATAATGCCTTTAAGAATGAGCACAGACAGATTGAGAAAATGAATATCCTTTTAAAGCATTTTCATGTCTTCCGAATTAACTTGCTTTTGCGTTTTGCTAAACATCTTACCGTTTCATTGGGACCCTTCTTTTGTTGAACTGGTTTAGTAGCTGTTATGGCATGGTGCTCTGAGGCTTTGAAGTGATGGATGTACCTGACAGAGTGTGTCTGAGAAGAGGCAGCGGCCCTCACTGTGTTCCCTGACTGTATTCAGAGTATAGCCGCCGTCTGAAGGACAGTCAGAGAGACAGGGACAGAGAGAGGGAGAGGGTTCACCACAACACCGCTCACCGCTTCACAGTGGGACTCAACATGAGGGCAGCCAAGTGCACCGTGTGTCTGGATACCGTGCACTTTGGTCGCCAGGCTGCCACCTGCCTTGGTAAGTTACAGAACACGGACCGAGCGAAATGCATGTTCATGCTCACCGGTACTGGGAGGAGTTAGTCTGCAGGGGTTTAGAGTAGGACGACTGTGGAAGAAAGGTCTTAGTGAGGTAGTGTTAAGACCAAGAGAGTCTGCATCAGAGGAAATCACTGTGGATTAAATGGAGTTTGACACAGGAGGCAGGAGGTTTAGACTTATTAGAAATTAGAAATAGTATTAGAAATGTAGGCGTGAAATGATGGCTTTTTTTCCATTTTAAATGCTTCATGAATCAGACTTTTATTTATTTTTACAAACATACTTAGTCACTATAATAGTACTTCAGCAAATCTATGGGGAGTAATTATAAAAATATGAAAGATCTGATATTCTTTGATATGGAGATACACTGGAGTACAAACATACTTTTTTTTTCAGTTTTCACCGAGCTATAATTTGGTAAATATGAAACTGTGGATCTTCTTGTACCACAGAACAACTCCTAAAAAAAATCATGCATTTTTCATGAATAGCTCAAAAGTAATGACTAGTTAGATATGCAATGCTAAAATATTATATGATGTTTACTAGGATTAATAAGATTATTTTCTGAAGATATTAAGCAAATGAACATTTTCTGATATGTGGTGAGTTGATAGACTGTTTCACTACATCACACATGTTTTTGCTGTTTTCATGTGTTGTTTTTTTTTTGCACATTTTTGCCTCAGAGGCTTCGTAAGAGAACGACCTCAAGGCAAATGTCTCCCATGTCCATTTTACCTTCATCTAAAAATGTAATGCTTATCTGTACATTTGTTTTACTTGTTTTTGAAAGTAGTCGCATTTTCTTTCATGTACAAGCAAATTTTTTATGGTTTTATGTTCGTTTCGCTCTGTTCATGCACACATTCAGATTCAGATCTTTATGCTTATGTGTCTGATAATGATATTATTAGTTGTTATATGGAAATAAAATAATGTACACCTTGTTTTTACTCTTCATAGTTACATGTCTGAGTCGAATTATCATCTTTGTTCATTCAAATAAAAAAATACATGTGTAAACAACAGAATACTAATGTTTTAACTTAGAGACACTTCAGGACTCAGTGAAATGACTTTGATTTTCAGTCTCCACCAACTATTCTATTCTATTCTATTCTATTCTATTCTATTCTATTCTATTCTATTCCATTTTATTCTATTCTATTCTATTCTATTCTATTCTATTCTATTCTATTAACATTGCTGGTGGTGGTCTATGTGATTCCTGGTACAAAATACAAACACTCAGCCTGTGATGGATTGAAACCATCATCTTCTTGATCACATCCCAGAGGTTTTCCATCAGTTTCAGGGGCTCAGGTCTGGATATTTGAAGTGGTCTCTTAATGTATTTCCTTTTGTATCACAAAGAAGTGTGGAGAGGAGCCACGACCTCCAGCGGTGTTGCTCTTTAACGGTGTTCTTTCTCCTCCAGAATGTCACGCTTTGTGCCACCCAAAATGCTCCCCATGCCTTCCAGCCACCTGCGGCATGTCCAGCGACTGCTCCCTGCATCTGTCTGAGGGTCTGTGTCGAGACAAAGGCAGCTCCCCTGGCCAGCAGCTCAAAGAGGCTGGAGGACACATGCACCTGGAGGGCTGGATGAAACAGCCCAGGTCAGGAACAGATTCACAAACTCAGCAGGGGTTTGGTTTCCTTTGGATAAATGTGTTCAGTTGGATAAATGTGTTCAGTATTCCAATAGAGCCTCACACACTTGAACCTTTGACAAATAACACTCAGGCAGGTCTTTTCACAGAGGTGGAAGAAGTATTGAGATGGTTTAAGCACAGATTTAACAATGAAAAATTCCACTATGTTACAGGTACAAGTCCAGCATTAACAGTCCTACCTAAGTAAAAGTAGTATTAGCTCAAATATTAGCACTACAATGTAGTCAAAGTATGTCAGGTTTATTATATATGACAACATTAGGTTATTAGTAGTGAAGCATCAGTGTTATCTCATAATGTTACTGTTGTTTTTGCTGGAAATGAAACTAGTTTGATTTACTTTATATCCAGGTTTATATAGAGGAACATTGGAGGGCTTGTAGGAACCAATAATGTTGTAATATAATATCAAAAATTAAAGACCGGGATAAAACAACAGAAACTAAAAACAGATTTCTCCATCAGAAGTGTTTTTTTTCTTTCTTCTACCATTAATCATGTGATGAGCTCAGTAACAACCAATAATGTCATAATGACTGGCGATAACGCTATAATTATGGCCAATATAACATGTAATAAAACCAATAACATAATAATTTCACAATAGTGTAGTAAAATGTTTGCATCAATAGTTTGGCTGGTTATTACATTATTGGCCTAGCATTAAAAAAAATCCTTTGAAAATGTAATAACCACAGTCAGTAATAAAAATATATAAATATATTTGTTTTGTTTTGTTTTGTTTGCAGTGTTTATGCAGTTCAGTACATCAAAAACAGGTGTAGTGGATGGCATAGTCGACATATTCATTCATCATCTTGCGACCAAATACACTGAAGAGTAATGAATTATGTAATATTCCTCATACATGAAATTACAAATTTACAAATCTAAGCAAATATACAATATTCTGAGTAAAGATTTTGTACAACAAATAATTCTCAAATTGGCTTTTACATAATTAAGGACAGTGAGAGATACATGGGATGTATCTCTGATGCCATCCATTATATGTATTTCTGATGAGCAAACTGCACAAAAATTATTTAAACAATCTTTTATTTCCAAGAAACCCAGACCTATATATGTATTATTACATTATCAGCTGCAGTTATTACGTTTTCAAAGGATTATTTAATGCTAGGACAGTAACATAATAACCGGACAAGTTATTGGCACAAACATTTTATTACATTATTGCCAAATTATTACGTTATTGCCTCGGTTACAGTTAGTTATTGGTTTCTACAAGGATCATCACATGATTAATGTAGAAGAAAAACTGTTTGGAGAAAGAATGACTTTCTGTTGTTCTGTCATCTTGGATTTTTGGTGAGATATTGGATATTTTCAGCATTTATTGACATTAAAACATTTGAGAAGTTTAGAATTTTAGAAAAACCAGTATGTGATGGAGCTGTAAACACCTCATAGACATCTGAAATGAGAACCAGAATACACACTGCTTCTACTAAAACATCAGAAGACAGAAAAGTTAGAAATTAGATATTTAATCTTTAAATAATATGTTGTATTTTAAAAGCTTGCTTTAGAAACCACTGTGTAAAATCTTTATCTGTCTTCATTTGTTAGACTGAAAAAGTGCAATATTTACCTCCAGAGTAGAATTACTCTGGAGGTTAGAACAAATGCTAAAGGAAATTACCTTCTATTTGTAAGGACAGTCTGTTTCTCGTTACCCATCCTACTGAGCATGCTCTGTAGTCATGCTGTTGTGTGTGTGTGTGTGTGTGTGTGTATGTGTGCGCAGGAATGGGAAGCGAGGCCAGGGCTGGGAGAGGAAGTATATGATCCTGGATGGAACTAAAGTGTCCATCTATGAAATCGAGCCCAGAGAAGGTTATCTACTGTCCTTTCACAGTGTCACACATTTTACACCTGATAAAAACTGGCTCCAGTTACAGCCCTGTTTGTTCTACATTCACTTCACAGACTCAGTAAAACCTCTGGAGGAGTTTGACCTTTGTCTGTCGGATGGAGAAGTGGTGGTTCATGGAGCAGTCGGAGCGTCTGAGCTTCCAAACACCGCCAAATCAGGTATGCACCGCTCTTACACCGATGTTACACCGATGTTACACTCTTACAATGGTCTGTGTCATTCTACCGTGCATTCATGTAATCCCTGTGTGATTTAGATTTTGTTGAACAGTGGTGTGAATTTATGGAACATGTGTAACCTTAACCAGTATAGTAATGAACAAGAAAAAGAAAAAGAAAAACAATTAGAAAAAGAATAGGAAAAAGAAAAACAATAAGTGTAAGAAAAAGAAAAAGAAAAAGAAAAATAATAAGAATAAGAATAAATTGCATTTATAAAGCACTTTTCATTCAAAAGAATCTCAAAGTGCTACAGTGAAAAAATATAGACATACTGTAGTATAACATCGACTCTCCTCTAATTCATTATATACATAAATTATTTTCATGCATTCACATTTCTAAACTGGAGAAGACCTTTTACTTTATTTCTAATTGAACCTGAATGATATTTTTTTGGCAAATGTTCCATCAATATTTCTCAGACTTTTTTTTTCTAGAGACCTGCTTCTTCAAAATGATAAATGATCACAATCCAAATCCCAATAGGCCTTATTTATAAATGTCAAGAAGAGGGAGTTTGTGCCTTTCACTGCTATTTCAACACCACCTTATGATATTATCTTAAATAGGTAAACCAGTCATTTCAAAGACATAAATACTGGTTAGAGGCTTGTGTTTTCAACAGAATGTTGAGATTCAATGATTCAATGTTTCAATGTTGTAAGTACAGTTACTGGACCACTTCAAACATTCAGAACTATCAAAAGTCTGCTTGGTTTTTGGAATACTTGGAATGCAGATTTATTCAGCAGCATAAATAAAATCACCTGTGAGCTGGTTGTGGGTCTGGGCCCAGTGTTTAGGAGCATATGCCATACTTTACATATCCCCACTTCAATCCACATGTCACTGTGTTGTTTGAGCCGAAAATGGTTCTGTCTGTGCTTCTGCTCAATGTTTTAAAGCACAGGTGTCAAATATGCGGCCCGGGGGCCAAATCCAGTCGGCCAAAGGTTCCAATCCGGCCCACAGGATAAAAGTGCAAAAATTACACTGAAGATATAAACAGTCAGGGTTGTCAAAATCATTTTCAGGTTTAGTTCAAGTAAAAAAAAAAAATAATAATAACCTTTTAAATAATGACAAATACAGACTTTCTTCTTGAAAAATTAAGTAAAAAATAATAACATTACACTACGAAAATATTTACATTTACAAACTAACCTTTCACAATAAAATGCAAATAAATACATAAATAAAAACAAATATGAACAACCTAAAATATGCAATTTTAACAATATTGTGTTTGTGTAACATTGTGTGTAATGTACATGTATAAATAATAAGTTGAGGCATAATATTGCTAATATTGCACTTATTTTTCTAATGAAATTTCAGTTTTTTCAGGTTATTCACATCTTTTTTGTAAAATGTAAATATTTGAATAATTTAATGGGGTTTTTGGTACAAAAACACAGAGAAAAACTTGGAGTCGTCATTATTTCTAGGTTATTATGTCATTATTTTACTGGTCTGGCCCAACTGAGCTTCAGTTGGGCTAAATGTGGCCCCTGAACCAAAATGAGTTTGACACCTCTGTTTTAAAGGGATCTGCCAACAACTTCTGATGGGACAATGTATAATAGTGACTGCAAGTGCCATATATACATGTTGAAATGTGTACACACTCCTCTAAACTGAATGGAGGAAAAGAAGGGTTTGCTGACACTGACAACATGACAGAGATTTTAATGATACTGAAATGTTTTTATAGCTGTTTAAGGGTCATTAGAAGGTGTCAGAAACCCTAAGAAGATTACAATATAGGTGTGTTTGAAGGATGGACAATGCCTCAGGCAGCTCAGAGCCTCAGGGCCCTGACAGTAAAGGATGTGTCCCCTTTAGGTTTTATCCTGGACAGTGAAACAGACAAAAGACCACTGCCTGAGGGCCTCAAACAATGCACAGGTGGAGACGCTCTAAAAAATAGTCTGGAACCACAATATGGAGAGTCAATGTATAAAATGTTATGTATAAAGTCTTAAAAAAATCTAATCTCAAACATGGAACCAGTGTAAAGAAGCTAAAACAGTTGTAATATGTTGATACCTCATCTTGGTTAAACATTTATACCAAAACTGGCCCACCAAAGGTCCAAAATCCATCACGTGGGATGAATTTGTGAAATGCAAAACTGACACTGAAGATATTAACAGTCAAGGGTGTCAGCATCATTTTAGTTCAGGGGCCACATACAAGCCGGTGAAATACTATCATAATAACTGGTAAATAATGACGACAAATCTTTCTCTTTGTTTTAGTGTAAAAAAAAGAAGAAGGTGAAATTACATGAAAATCTTTACTTACAAACTATCCTTTCATAAAAAATGTGAATAACCTCAAAAAATATGACCAACAAGAGATTTGTTAAGAAAAGTAAGTGCAATTTTCTAAGGTCAAAGGTCAAAGTCAGCTTTACTGTCAGTTTTGCAATATGTACATCGTATACAGTAAGCTGAAATTACAAAACTCTAAGGCCCCACGGTGCAAAATGAACATAGTAGGAAAAAAAATAGAATAGAATAGAATAGAATAGAATATTACTGTAAGCAGCAGGGGGTTGAGGAAAAAATAGACAATAAAGGTGCAAAAGTTTATTTCAACAGCATTCTGCCTCTTACTAAATGTTTTGTGTATGTGTAGATCCACTCTGATCTGTAAGTTGTAATCCACATGTTTAAATGATAAAATGAGGCCTAATATTGTTTAAATTGCACTTATTTTTCTTAAGAAATATAATGTTGTTAGTCTTTGTTCATGTTATTCACTTTATTTTAAAGGATACTTTGCAGGTTTTCACAATTGTAATTATTTAACTGGTCCGGCCCACTTCAGATCACATTGGGCTGTATGTGACCCCTGAACACCCCTGGTTTACACAGTTTTCAGAAAAACTGTCACATTAAATAATTCCATGTGTTTTAGATGTTCCTTACGTGCTGAAGCTGGAGTCCCGTTGTCACACCCCCTGTTGGCCCGGACAGGCCGTCTACTTCATGGCTCCCAGTTTCCCAGACAAACAGCGCTGGGTGGCTGTCATGGAGTCCGTGGTGGCCTCGGGTCGAGCCTCTCGGGAAAAAGCCGAGGCCGACGCAGTGAGTATCTCTGGAGCAGCCGAGGGGCGAACGGGGCAGTCGGCTCTCTGTGTCCTTGATGTTTGCGGACTCAAATCATAAAAGTTTACAACCGCAGCCGCAGAGATGAGCGCGGCTGTAAAAGTCCCTGTTTGGATGTATGGGGGCTATTCATGAGGAGCACATTTACCTGACTAATGCGTCCAGATTGAAATGTTTGGAGTTTTTTAATGGATAACCCCTGATGTCACTTTTCTGTGTCGTTAATTGTCCCCTTCTTCTCTCCTCTTCCCTTCCTTTCTCTTTCTCTCTTTGTCTTTCTCACTCCTGTTTGTTGCTTTTTCATCATGCCACATTGTATGTCCGGTATATGGGCATGTTTTGTTGATTTGCTCTATTCTGCCCATTCCATTGGGTTTCATTGCACACATAGGCTGCTGTGTCCAAAAGACAAATGGTTCTGTCTCCTCTGGTCCAGGTAAACACATACTAAGATGCAGACACAAGACCTACTGATCCTCACACCCTCGCACACTGCACATCGTCCACTGTAGTGCATGTGTGTGTCATTGTGTTGGTCGTCATCTCCCCCCTGCTCTCACCTCACCTGCTGTGACCACTCCTCACTCTCACTGTCTTCTTTTATTACACTGTCATTTATTGTACAAACACTGTGTCGGTGTAATAGTCTGAATGTTGCTGACGGATTCTTCCCTGTCTTCGGTGTCCTGTATTCTAACACAAATCCCAACCAAGAGGTCTGATCCTCTTTGGGATGATCCTCCTCGGCCGTCCTGTCCAGAGGACCGGGGATCAGACTGTGGGTTTTCACACCCACTCGTGTACTCGTCTTTGTTTTGACCCTGCTGTCCCCCCCCCCCGCACACACTGTAGAGACTGGGACTCAAGTTGTGTGACTTTGACTCATCTCTGAGACACAAGTCACAAACGT
The DNA here is from genome assembly GCA_037367365.1 of Apogon talboti. Lineage (NCBI taxonomy): Eukaryota > Metazoa > Chordata > Actinopteri > Kurtiformes > Apogonidae > Apogon > Apogon talboti. Next base: position 11,675,124 of record JAPQRQ010000028.1, on the reverse strand, counting down.
AAAGTTAATTTGCATTTACAGACTCACAAATCAAGATCTGTCTGCGTATATTAAACCAACTGTAAAGTCAGTCAGTTGTTAAATGAGAATGATCTAATAAATGCAATCATCTTTATTTTTGTTGATGTTAATCTGTTGGTGATTCAAGGACAAACCACAAACTCAGTCCACTGCAGGAAAATTAAAGCACTACAGTTACATATAAGCTACTATACTATCAATCAATCAATCAATCAATCAATCAAATGTTATTTATATAGTGTCACATCATAACAAAAGTTGTCTCATGGCGCTTTACATTTAGAGCTGGTCTAAACCAGACTCTTAAGCCATTTTACAGAAACTCAACAGAATTCTCCAGGAGCAAACACATGGTGACAGTGAAAGGAAAAACTTCCTTTTAACAAACAGACACCTGGAATATACCCTGACTCCTGGAGGATGGACGTCTTACATGACCAGTTAGGAGAGAGAGAGAGAGAGAGAGAGAGAGAGAGAGAGAGAGAGACTGGGGGGTGGGGTGGGGGGGACACAACACATGGATGCACAGCAAACTAAA
>JAPQRQ010000028.1:11645927-11660447 GCA_037367365.1 Apogon talboti | reverse complement strand
CACCTGGACATCATTACATTGTTATCAGGCTTCTGCAGAGCCTGGTGATGAGCTGATCATTAATTGAACCAGGTGTGATGGAAGAGGGAAACATCTAAAACATGCAGGACATCGGCCCTCGAGGACCTGAGTTTGACACCCCTGTTCTACAACATTGATTCACCAGTAAAACCCATGGAGTTGGATCAATGACAGTGGATGGAGATGCTTCTGTTTTGGTATCATAACCTAACTACAAAAGTTTTAATGAACATCTACATGATCAGTAAATTAAATACAGGAAAATACCTGATTTCACTGAAAAATACAGAATGCAAGATAATAATATTACAATAAGAGGTGATAAATCATTTAAGGAAGGTCGGAAGTCACCACAAACTTGAATCTAGGTTTAGTGTGAAGTCTAAACAGGTTTAAATGGAATGTCAGTAGGTTTTGGTGCAAAATGATTTAATGATGTTTAATAATTAATCCATCAAATCAAATCAGTTTTATTGACAAAGCACAAAATTTGCTCAAGGCCTTTACAATTTGGTACAATATCTTCAATATCCTATATCCTTAGTACTTCAGTTTAGTCCAACATACCCTTCCAGGCCCGACTGAAGGACAATCAATCAATCAATCAATCAACAGTAGTGTAACCAATATGATAAATACATAATAAAAAGAAGAAAATGTTCAATTCATAAAAAGAGTCAAAAAACTAAAACACTACAGATAAACTATCATTTCCTCCTTGTGTTTAGCAGGGAGACGACAGAAGGTAATAATTATGGTTTGTATCTGTTAGTTGGAAGTCTGAGCAGTGAATACAAAGAGGTTTATAGTACAAAATACAGTAGACTAGGAAATGGAAACTAGTGGTCTTTGTTGAGGAGTAGAATAGATGTGATCAGAGTGTGTCAGTGTTGACTCCAGAGCTGATGAGTCATTCCGGTGTCAGTAGCGTCACCAACACCAGCGTCTGTTGGACCAGCTCCTTCAGCCCTGTGTCTCTGCTGTGTTTGTCTGCAGGAGCCCCAGTAAGCGAGGCCCCCCCACCTACACAGAGCACATCTCCAAGCGTTTGGCCTCGGGCCCCGGCAGCCACGACGGGCTGCATCGAGAGCCCAGCACCCCCCACCGCTACAGGGAGGGACGCACCGAGTTCAGACGGGACAAGTCCCCGGCCCGGCCCCTGGACCGGGAGAAGTCCCCGGGCCGGGTCCTGGACAGCCGCAGGGAGAGGTCCCCCGGGAGGTTTGGGGACAGCACCCGGCTCCACGCCGGGTCTGTTCGGACACAACTGGCCCCTGTTAACAAGGTAGGACAACAACGGAACATTTAGTCTGTGTTTAACCCTTTAACCCTTGAATCCTTTAACGGGCTGCTGTGAACTTGTGTCTGTAAGTGCTTCTGTGCCATCTTGTTATGTAGGGATTTAGTCATTTGAATACCATTACACTCCTCCTCCTTATGTGCGCATGTTCCACCAACACAATGCATCTGCACTGAACACCACCCAAGAACTATCCACACAACCCAGTTAACGTTCACTCCTAGTCCAGAACCAGAGTGGATGGAGGTAAATGGATCTACAGCACAGGGTGGAGATAGGTCTACATGTAAGAGACTAGACGTGGAGTGGAGATGAGGCTCCTGTGTGATCAGTAATAAATACTCAGCCTCATGGCACAATTGTCATAGTCATACACAACTGGACAAAAGTATTGGGACACGTTGAATTCAGGTGTTTCTTTTCTAACAGGGGTCTGGAATACAAAACAATAATGACAAATGTCATAATATAGTTTTATATTGAGATAAATGTCATTGCATTGCATTAGTTTGGTTTAAATTGTTATCTTTGCTTCCAAAATGCCTCAGAAATGGTTTTTACTTAATTTCTCTCAACATTTTGTTTTAGTTTTTTTTTATCCATGACCATGATTTTATGTGTTCTACCTCTACCTTGTTTCATGCTCTGACTGTAAATAATAATCTTCTACCACAACTAACCATCTACTTTCTTCACATCTCACTTAGGAAGAAAAATCTCCCATTAAACTTTAAGTAAATATTGATGTTTATAAACTATATGGACAAAAATATTGGGACACATCATGGCTACAGCTGTAAGATGCCCTGTTCATGCTGATCTGATATAAACATCAATATTAATAATCAGTATGATATTTATCCCAATATAAAACTATATTATGACATTTGTCATTATTGTTTTGTATCCCAGGCCCCTGTTAGAAAAGAAATACCTGAATTCAACATGTCCCAATACTTTTGTCCATATAGTGTATGCGATAAGTCTAATGAAATGCCACTTACGTCACTCTGTGCCCCTGTCGTTGTCTTGCAGGTGTGGGATCAGTCGTCGGTGTGAGTCCGGTCCTGCTCGGCTCCTGACTGGAGCCTGAAGACAAAACCACAGGAAACCTTTGATCCACTGAGTGCAAGCACACACTGACACACACTCAGACCCACCCACGGTACACTCTGACTGTCGTCCCATTGCCTGTACATAGTGCAGCCTCAGCTCCTCATTCCACACTTAAACCTGCACAGGGAGACGTCTCCTGCGACAATCCTCTCTTTTCCGATACGTGCTTTGTGGGCAGCGACCCCACGGTAGATCTGGTGGCAGGGAACCTACGTTGATCTACAGATCCAGAGAATCTTTATAATATATAATCAGAGTTGTACATATCGCTGTCTGAGTTTTTATAGACAAAGGGATATAAGTCGGCTGGAGAAGCCATGTCTATTTTTTTTAAAAATGAGTTTCTAAAGATGTTGCAGGGAGATTAATGATGTCGTTGGTGAAGAAATCCAATATCAACATTTCATTAGAATCTGAAATATCACTAAATGATGGTTTTATTCTCTGCTCAGAGAATCAAACCCATGTTTAATTACTCACATTGATCACGATGATGAGAAAGGAGGCAACACTTTGCACATGAGATTGGATTAGAACAGGAGTTAAAATCTCGTTCTTGTTACATGACCAGTCTTCTTTCTTTGGATCAAATGTATGGTCCTCTTCTAAATAGCCTTTAATATCTAATTGCATATGATTGCTTTATTGACACTTGTCGTCCGGCCATACTTTGTAAAACTTACAAACTTATAGCAACGTTTTGCTCCAAGTGTTCCTTGTGTTGTTTTTGCAAACCTAAGATAAAGAACCACGCAGCTCCGCCTGTGCTGACGGACATCGGGCTGCAGCCGCGGCCTCAGCTTGCTCTTAGTCTGCTGCTGCTGATTATGGTCCAGGTGTCCTGTTTCTGTGCAGTGATATGAAGTCTAGTTATCGTCAGGGGTCGTCACTTTCTAGTATCGTTTCTTTAGAGCTGGTAAGACCACCTCCATTCGTCACATCAGTGAGCATGACTAACTTAGAGCAGCACTCGTCGCTTTTGGATCTTGATTCTTTCTCTTGGTTGTTCTTTTTCTGTCATGTATTCACTTGAATTTGCATTCAGTAGGTAGACATTGATGTTAGACAGTAACTTAAGGTTTTCTTGATTTTTAGAGATGTATATCAGTACATGCATTAAACATGATTAAAGCGATGGGGCTGTTTTCTCTTTTTTTTAGTGTGTTCAGCTGCAGATCCTTTACTTATTGACCTCATCCTTGATCAACACTGAACTGAAACAATATTTACACCTCTAAAAACAGACAACATTCACACTGTTGTACCAGCAAAGCATCTACATAAAACCAAAGTCATAATATAAAGTTATTTTCTTGTTGTTAACCCTTTGATGTACAAGCTCTGCAAACCCTCTGCGCATCACGGATCACTTTGTTTTTACCTTTGAAATAAATATATTTTATCATTTAATATTCCTGGTGCACATAGGAACCATCATCTCAATATTCTTTACTTTATCAATAAACAGGTTTTGTATTAACACACCATATATACACATATTAACCCATGTCTCTACCTGTGATCTAAAAATAAAAATGTACAATAACTGGGTAAAAATGAATCATTTTTAACTCAGGTCAATATTCTTGTATTTTCAGCTTCTAAATTTCAAGAACATTTATCATATTCTGACCATAAAGAAAAGTTTAAAACCACGAATAACCATCCTTTCTTCATTATTTATTTATTTTATTTTTTGCTGAATATGAAATCGTACTGCACTAATTTTGATTATTATGACAAAACTGAGAAAATTAAAATCAAAATAAGCATATCTTTGTCTTTTTGCACTATTTTTTGCATTTATACCATCTTTTACAATTTACTTTAAAACCAAAACAAATGTGTGGCTTCTTTATCTTTCTCTCAGGACCAAAAATCAGCTGTTAAACTCTAATGATTTAACTTTTTTTTGGGGATAATTATAGATACTGACCGATACAAACGAGTCCACCTACCACAGACTTGTACTTGAATGAAGGGGTTTCCAAAAAAACAAACACAGTAGGTTCATCTAGTTTATTTTTCCTTTAATTCTACAACAATGTAATGCTCTTAAAAGTAAATCCAACAAAACAAAATATTCAGACCGAACAAGGAGCACTTGTTGTTACAGGAAATTGCTATGTACAGCTACACACTCCTCTGACAGACATGAGAAGGTTGAAAGTGCTTATCAAACAGAAGGGAAGAGGAGGGAAATCAAAACAAAAGCACGAGTGATCCCTTTGTGAGAGACCCGTAATAAAACTGCTTGGCACCAGTCTCCGCCAAAAGAGACGCGCGCACACGCACACACACACACACACACGCGCACGCACGCACGCACACACCAGTCACACGATGCTCAGTGCATTCACATGTACACACTCGTCATGTCAAGTGATTACTGGGCCGCTGCAGTGACGCCTCCGACAGGAAAACACAACAAATGCAGACAAAAAAGAAGGAAGGGGAGAGTGGGAGGGGAGGGGGTGGGGGTAAAAGCACAGCGAGGGATCGTCCCCGGCAACATGTGTGTGAGCCTTTGCCACCGGGTACCACATTACCCATCATCCCTCTGTGTCTGGGATCGCTTACAATACTGAAAAGCACAGCACACGTTCAGTTTCAGCTTTATTTTGATGTACTCTGTGGCAGTGTCTACTTCATGTAATGTGCAAAAAATCTGCTCTTTTCTTTTTTTGTTTTTTTGTTAGGCAATTCACATTCATGGATTGTATTGTTTTGTTTGTTGAAACAGGAGCATCAGCTGATAAAGGGACGTTACGCCAACACCTTCTAACGACGCATTATGCAACAACACCTGCATTAAAACAGCCTGAAGGCAACATGTAAAACATTTATCCACATTTCGTAGTAAATTATGACATATTGTGTGGTTATGATCAATAATAATCAGGTTTTTTGTGACATAATCCGGGTGAAAATGTTACATCCTGTTAAGTTGTTGCATAATGTGGAGAAAGTGTACTAATAAAAGGGAAATTACGACTGTTACTTAGCCACATGATATAAATAAACTGCCAAATGAATGAAAAAAATGTAAAAGCACTGCATCAAGTAACAACTCAACAAATTTTCACTTCATTTTGTAATACGTCATATTTTAGATGCACTATATAGTGAATTTCCCTGCATTTTTGCAATAAAACATAATTTGTAGCTGTTAAATGCAGGAGTTAAATTTGCTTATGAAGAAACTGTGATTAATGACCAACCAAATCCATCTATTCTATATACACGATGTTTTTACCCACTAAGCCAAATTACAATTCCCACATGTTAAATTAAGCTGGCGTTACAGTAGACATTTTTCACTGTGGGATATAATTAACAGCTCAGATTTTTAACATTTTTCTTACAAATTCATCTGAATTCTGAAATGTGTCAAAAGCTGACGTCATAAATCGCGTCCCCTCTTTTATTTCAAGCAGAGTTGATTATTTCAATGGTTTTAGACACAAAAATACTGTGAAAAACTGCTGCTAAAAGAGGAACGAGCAATATGTGATATTATTAATGACAAAATGCAGGAGAATGTGTCATATAGAGGCAGACCGATATATCAGCCGATATATTGATTTTTTTCAATATCGGCTATCGGCCTTAATTTCTTTTTTTTGAATGCTGATATTTGATCAGTAGTAAAAATTATATTTGACCAGGCACCTGTGTGGGCAGCATTTGAAGTTCAATAAATGTTAAAAGACTACTATGTGTAGGTGTACGAATAATTTCAATTATATTGCTGCATAAAAATCTTAATTATGAGTGTTTCAATTGTATTCTACGGTCAAAGTGCTTTAAAAAAAAAAGAAAAGAAAAATCGGCCTTGAATATTGGCCTCAAAAATCGGCTGTAGATATCGGCCGTTGGCTGACCAAATTTTTAAAAATCGCCTTAGAAAAACCCATATCGGTCGACCTCTAGTGTCACACACTGCCATTAGACTGAGAAACTGTTAAAAAATGCAGGTTTTGTGACATAAACAAGTGAAAATGCGTCAGGTTTTGTTGAGTTGTTACATGATGAACGGTAAATGACGTGAAACGTGTTACCGAAGACTGAACGGAATCTGACAATCACTGTAATGAGCTGAACTGATTCCAGTTGTGATTGAAAACTCTAATGCACTAAGTTCCAGAGCTGATAAATTCAGGGTTGAGTCGGTGTTTGGACAAGTCCATGCGTCAGGTTTTGTTTTTTTGCCGTGGTGCTGTGCGTTTGCGTGTCCAGTACATGGTTCAATATGGAGCTACATTGTCTCTGCCACAGCGAGGGAGAACTGTGAGCTGTGTCCAAAACAAACACTTGAAGCCTGATTTTGTTCAAACCACCTGAAAACAGCGGATTCACTGCACATCAATCCATCAGACTTTTGTTTTTGTGGTTTTGTTATTGGCCAGCAAAGAGCACATGAGCAGAAATACAGCTCCAGTTTGATTCAACAATATCACACACTTCTATTTCTGCATCTGCTCTGATAGTCAAAACGTTGCGCAGTTCCACGCCTACTGCTAAACGGAGCGCTAACATGACCAGCAGGATGACGAGAAGTGAAACGGTAACGCTTTCTTTGGCATTTAGGGAGTATTTGTCACCTTTCAGCAGCTCATTCATTGAAATCCGACTTTTTCCATCTTCTCGTGCATGGATTATGAGAAAAGAATGCTCCGAGTTGTGCTGAAATGTCACAAACGCCCTCTTCATCCAGACAAAGCGTTGCCATATAAATGATTGGCAGTCTCAACAGGGAGGTCATCATGAACAAATCACGTGCTGTACCTTTAACGCTTCAGCTGATGAACAGAAAAACTGTTAAAAACCAAGGCCATTCTTTGTGAAGGGAATCTAAAAAAAGCAATTCTAAGCTCAGTGTGTGTGTGAGTGAGTGAGTGAGTGAACGAGTGTGTGTATAAAGCAGAGGTAGTGTTTGTGGATGGGCTTGAATGGAGTTTATGTGTGAGGATGAGTTGAGTATGGAGGGGTGTTTTTGTTGTTTTTGGAGGGTGGGGGGTCTATCGCTGCTTGTTTTGGACCACTGTTCTGTCAGTGCATAGGCGTCTCGTCGGCACTCGTTCGGACAAACAGTCGTCAGGCGTCACGTGATGGGGTCACGCCTTCTGCGCACGAGTGGATCGGAAAATACACACCTAATATTCAAGGTACAAAGAAGATGAAGTGTCTCATTCTGCGTCTTCTACAACTCCGTTTTCTCTCACACTGAATTACTGCTTGTGAAGGTTAATTTTTGGTTGTAATTAAATGTCAAAGAACTCAGGTTAGAATGGAGCAAACATTCAGATTTCACTTCAGAGTTATTTGGACATTTATAGTTAAGGCTGCACAATCTCTCTTTTAACTCATACATTTTTGTGACAACCTATTTTTAACAGCTGTTATAATTATCATCCTCTATTATTCAGTAAAAATCAGGTGTTTTCCTATATTTAACTCACTGATCATACAGATGTTCATAAAAGCTCAGAGGGTTATCGTATCTAGACAGAGAAAACTGATAAATGGACTTTTTCAGCAAAATATATCATTAACTGAATGCAAAAACCACTGTCAGTGTCAAATCACATGGGTTTTACTGATTAATCGCTATTGCAGAAGTTGACAGTGCTGCCGTGTTCACTACGGAGCCTCTGAACGTCCAAATATAACATCTAATGCAACTGAGAAACTGTACTTTATCTGAATTATTTACATGTATTGATAGGATTAGTGGTTCAGATGTTATTTGACATTTTAGATAAATAGATTAGGGTTTTGAGGGTTAAACACGTCATTGCAAAGTCTGCATCAACATTAAGTCACACTGCAGTTTTTTGCTGCTCGATACAAAAGAAAAACTAATTCCCTCTGTTAAAGCTACATTAGAAGATGGGGGTTTGTCATTAGTGACAAGCAGCAACAGGAAAAGAAAATTGGTAATGCAGGATTATATTTCAGTTGTTTCATTTTCTATGCAGAGGTAAAGCCCCCAAATCACTCTAAATGTTTATTTCTCTCCAAATGGATATTAAAGACCCCCTTAATTTCTGGGTTTTTTTTAATTACTGGACAAACACAGCTGTACTGACAGTAATTCAGTTTTGTGTGACATTAGGCCATATTTATGAAGTGATATTAAAGCACAACAGTTCAATCCCCCTTAAAACATATATTTATACCATTTTGTATTTCGGTTTTATTTTCTTCCTTTTGTAGCATATTTTTTTTATCATTATCCTTAACTTCACTTTGTTCCAAACCACTTCCAAACATTTTAATTACTCTTTTGTCCTGAGTCCTGTATAGACATGTTACACTATGACATTATTCTTCTACCACAGTGAGAAAACCATATTAAGACTGTGATTCTTTACAATCAATCAATAAGCAATGATTGATAGGTAATTATGGGAAAACGGTGAGTACTTGTAGAAACCGACTGCAGAATAAGACATTTCTAAGTGCTTTAACAGAGCCAAAACGCTGCCGATAAGCCCCTCGTTAAAGGTGAATGTGTACCTTAATATAAAGTGTTACTGAAATGCATCAGATCCACATACGTGACGCAGTTTTCCCGCGGGTCAGAACCACACCTCGTGGTTCTGCAGATTCCTCATCTCAGAAACACTGATTATCCTGTGGCAATTGAATTGTCTGGATTTTAAACAGCAATTCAACAACAAAACCTTAACAAAAATAAATAAAATCAAAGTCATGATCGCATTTCAAAGGGAAAAACCACTGCAGCATCAAAACAGGACACCCTGCTTCTCTAGTTAAAAAAAAAACACACCTGTATATTCAACAGGTTGCAAAATATAGGTATTTTCTGCAATTAACAACATAAGAAAACAAGAGAAATTAACAAAAAAAAAAACTTTTTGGTGACTAATTTAGTGAGCCACTATTCAAGGATTCTATACATTTTTCTTAAATGCTATATAGGTATCTGAATATATTATTTTATTCATTTATTTTACAAAAATTGTGTGTTAGCGTGTGTGCAAGGAGGTCATTGAATGGGTTTTAGGCAGAGTGGGTGTCTCAGTGTACGTGAAGCTTCTCTGACAGATTTCAGGTGGAGTTACAGACTTTTACAAAAATGCCAAGAGCCCTTTCTGCTGCCGCTGCTCTCCTCCGGTTTCAGCCAATCAGGGCGGAGACTGCAAGTGAAGCCGCCGCTCAAAATCTACCAACAGCATGCCAGATTCATTCCAAACGTGTAAAGACCTAAACGGCAGACTTCACTTCCCATTTCCGCCCCAGACCGGGAAGAGAGCGAGGCGTCCAGCTCCCAGTGCCTGCTGGGTAAAACCATAAAAGAGGCTGTTTGTGAGTGAAGGGCATGAAGGAGGGATTACACAGTCTGCGTCCGCAGCCTGACACAAACCGACAACGCCACAACACATCAGTTCTTCAGTGTGAAGAGGTAAAGGGTCGGGCACATAGAGCCGTCTGTCGGGATCACGTGACGACTTCGGAGGAAAAAAAAAAAAGAATCAACATCATCTCCTGTCTGCATTTAGGGCTGAATCTCAACACATTCAAGGACCTGTACATAGGATTTATCTATTTGAAGATACTGAATTTATACATTTTGCAATTATGTTTTCATAAATCCCACGTAATTAATAATTTACTTCTTTACAGAGGGAGAGCCACCATAGACTGCATATAAAACAGACACTGAAAATCTAGTAAGTGTTCATTTCTCTGGATTCAAGTGTTCTTAGAGCACAAATTCAGTCATAAAGGTTTATGAAACAATCTTCAATATAACAGAAAGATCTGCATTTCTGTTTTTGATATTATGTCTTATTTGCCAATAGTTGGTGCCAGTCAAACAAGGCTGACAAATAGACCCACAGCTCCCCAGAAAAGTGAAGCCAAACCCTCTCATTCGCCACCAGGTGGTAATTATAATCAACCCGGTTCTAAGGTAATAACATATAATTATAATAAAAACTCACTGTACACATTCAAAAAAATATTTCTACAAGGTGATTTCTGACATTTTAGGCTGAGTTGTGTTCAAGTGAACTGTGGTGAATTTGTTCTTAAAGGATAATGTACAATGAAACAATCACTAGAGTGAAATAACATGATTAAGACCTATTCAAGAAAACAATATTTTGACAAAAAAAATTACTTGAAAATTACTTTATTGAAGGAAAAATAATTTGAAGTCTGAAAGCCTATAAAAATGTTCTGTTCACACAACGTAAAAGGAGACCGACAGCTGTAAAGTACAGTCGTTGACGCTCAGGTGTGTTTCTACTGATCAAATTGTGCGTCACAAACTCCTGTGACGACATTTTGGCTTCACTTTTTCATAACAGCAGGAAGCAACGTCGACTTCATCTTATATACAGTCTATGACACAAACCAAACAGTGCAGAGATTAACTTTTTTTTTTCTTTTTTTAAACAGTAAAGTGACAGTTTTTTGCACCTTTGGGGTTTAGCTGGTTGCAGTTTGAAACCTCACCACTAGATGCCACTAAATCCCACAAACCCAGGTCCTTTAAACACAGCTCAAACCAACAGAGAGAAACCCTTTAACATTTCACATCTTTGAGCCAATTATTCAAATCAAAGAAATAAGTGCTTTGTTTTTATATTTTCTATTTCTAAGCTGTGTATGAGGAAAAGGGATGATTCCCAGTTAATAGAAACATTGGCTTTTGCATTATTCTAAGTGAAAAACAGGATGAGTTGAGATTCAGCCCACAGTAGTTTAAGACTCAGTTCACCCAAATCACTAAGTTGCACATTAAGATAATAATAATAATTATAATAATAATAATAATAATAATATAATAATAATAATAATAATAATAATAATAACGATGATGGTAATAATAATGTGGTCAGGTGAAATCAACCCACATGGGATAATAAAACATTTAAACAAATATCATGAATTGAACATGAGTAATTGTGTTTTTAGAATTTGGGTGAACTGATCCTTCAAGTTTTTTGTCCAATAGCATCAGTACTGTGTCGTCTCAGTCTCGTTTTCAGGACACCTTGGTTCAGAGAAGTACAAGTGCTGATGAGTGGGGAAATGTCGTCGTGGACCAAAAAAAGCCCTCGTGGAGACTTCAGCAGCACAGTGAGACGACCGACTTCCGCCCGCCGGCTCGAAGACACTGCCCATCCTCACTCCAACCTCAGACGGACTCGGAGCGCAGTCCCGTTACGGCCACAACCCCCGTGTGGTGATGTGTGGTTTCCCGTCACACACACACACACACACTTCCACACCACCCGCTCCTGTGCACACCCACCGTCCAGAGCGCTCGGCATCTCGCCAACGCGTCATTCAGCTCCTCGGGCTCATATATACACATTATCAAATGCTCGTCTGCAGCACACGCAAAGTTCATGGACATTCCGTGGGGCTCCTGTGCTCTTCTTCAGCGGCGGACCGTCCCTCTCGTCCTCCGAGCCTCAGTTGGAGCTGGCCGCGATGGGTTTCTCCAGGTCCAGGGGGGGCGAGCTGAGCTGGAGGATGCTGTAGCAGGTCTTACAGACGCGGCTCGGCTCGAACAGCTGCTGGCTTGGCACGGGGATCTTCTGGTCGCAACAGCTGGAGCAGAAGACGTTACCGCAGTTCCTGCAGGAAGACACAGACCTGTTGACTGTGTAGCCTCAGACTGAGCCCTTTAATGCCTGCTGCTGCCACGGTCATGATATCGAGAGGATCCAAACATCTGGACCATCAGGGAAAGTCAAGGTACGCTATATGGACAAAAGTATTGGGACACATTGAATTCAGGTGTTCTTTTTCTAACAGGGGTCTGGGACACAAAACAATAATGACAAATGTCATTATATAGTTTAATATTGGGATAAATATCATTGCATTGGTTAGTTTGGTTTAACTTGTGATCTTTGCTTCCAAAATGTGTGATTTTGAGGTTGTTTTTTTTCCCCAATCAACATCATAGAAATATAAACAACAATATTGATGTTTATAGATTATATGGACAAAAGTATTTGGACACATCATGGCTACAGCTGTAAGTTGTCCTGTTCATGTTGGTTTGAGATAAAAACATCAATATTCCCATAAAAATTAAATGGGAGATTTTTCTTCCTATGTGAGATGTGAAGAAAGTAGATGGTTAGTTGTGGGAGAAAATTATTATTTACAGTCAGAGCATGAAAATTATTTTAGAAATTTACAGGTAGAACATTTAAAATCATAGTCATGGATAAAAATCAATGTTGTAGTCATGATATGTCCCAATATTTTTGTCCGTATAGTTTATAAACATTAATATTGTTGCTGATGTTTATATGTTGTTGATTGAAGAAAAAAAAAAAACTAAATCAATGTTGAGAGAAATTAAGTAAAAACCACTTCTGAGGTTAAAGCCAAGATAAGCATTTAAACCAATGCAATGCAATGCTATTTACCACAATATAAAACTCTATTATGACAACTGTCATTGTTTCGAAGCCCAGCCCCCTGTTAGAACTGGATTACTGTAGTATAATGTACACTTAGATAACTGTATGGGACAAAATATTTCTGTGCTTTGTTATTATCTAGTTCTATATATTGTATGTATTGTAATTTTTGATCATATTCTGATCATAAAGAGAAGTTTAAACCACAAATAATTATCTGGTTTCTTTTTCTTTTAAAACTTGAGAAATTATGACTTGACATGAATCCTGATAACATTTGTGCTCATATCAGTTATCAGATTCTTCATATCACCTGGAGCACATTCCTACATCACTGTTCTGGTTTCATTTCAGTGTCCATGTTAACATTAGGGGAACCACATCCTGAGGCTTCCTTGGACGTGAAGTCATTGAGGATTAAACTGTTTGCAGCAAAAACAGTGAATGGAACTGTTTGCACTTCAATTATTATACCAGCTGTCTTACATTGAAAACCTGTAGTTTCCACACTAAATGACTGAAATTAAATTAAACTAAATAAATACTTAGATCATGATCAGAATAGTTTCCAATTCGTTATTCAGCCACAAGTTTCCCTCTGACCCTATATAAAATTCAGTCCATAAAAATAGTGGTATTTGGCATCAGTGCAGCAACAACACTGCAGCAGGAAGTGATACAAATCAATATTTTGTCCCAATTGTATCATTCTCACCATGACAAACAGTCACGGTAGAGCATCCCTCAGTCTGATCCAATTTGACACCAGTGTTACTTAATAAACCTTGAGATGCTTCAAAGACCTCAAGAGAACAAACTGATTAACTGGATTCCAATTACATGGGACACATGGCAGCAGAGGCAAAAACAGGGCCGAGACGTGAGACGCCAGTGGATTTACTTGAACCTGCTGCGATGTTTTACTCTGACTACATGCTCAGTTAGCAGAGATGCTCCAACACTAAGCGATGACTTCAATACTCAGCCCATTAATACAGAGATTACCATCACGGGACAGGAAAGCAGGTCACACTGGAGATCCTCATGCTCTGACTCAGATTTAAGGCCATGCTCACACAGTGACACACAGTGGGCCCTGGTTTCTACCTGCCTGTGCTCCAACTCGGCAGATAAATAAAAAACACACATCTAACACACGGAGAGTCTGCAGCCTTGTACATAAACCACAGGTGGCCTCTAGTGCCATGCTGCTGCTGTTGTGCTGCAGGGAGGTGAGATGCAGGGTGGGTGGGCTGGTCTGGGGGCAGCATGCTGCCAGTGTGAGGGCTGTGCGATACAACCAAAACTCGGATTATTTTCTACTTGGACAGTGAAACTTTGAGCAAATTTTTAATTAAGCATGTGACAAAATCTAATAATTTTCTGCTGGTTTCAACAAGCTAAATTCAAGACTTTTAGAAAAACATTATGAGAGTAATTTAAAACCTATTTCACACTCCATTGCACTGGGGCCACACTTTGTTGATATTCCCATATGTGAATACGGAACAATATTAGGACGTGGCAGGCATTTGCTGAGTGCTCGTGCAACTATTAAGCTTTAGTACTTTAAGTTCATAATTTGTTTAATCCTAAAGATACACTCCTAATGTGTGTTGTGCAACAAGCTTCAATCAGGCATAAAATTTATATATATATTTT
>JAPQRQ010000028.1:11629569-11645872 GCA_037367365.1 Apogon talboti | reverse complement strand
TAAATAAAAAACACTGTCAAAGTCTTATCTAGACCTTTTAGGACCTAAAACACATTATTGAATTTAAAACTTTTATGATCCATATCAGTCTTTTCAAACTGTATCTATACAATACACACAACCAGTTTTTCAACTCTTTGTTTTGCCTTGGCTGATCAGAAGGAAATTGCTGTGTCATATTCACTTTCTTCTATATCTGTTTATGATTCATTTAGGTGCCGTCCAAAAGTGGCCGATATACACATCCAAATCAAATAATGAATCACTAAATAAAGTGGGATCACTGAAAAATCAGAATGGTGACAATTCAAGCTAAGTCTTTAAGTCACTTGTCCACCATCAGAGCCAAGTTCTGCCGATACTGTTGGTGCTGATTGACATTTTTTGATTATCATGAGACATATATCGTTATATCGCACAGCCTTGTCTGGGGTGTGTGTCATAAGGTGCAGAGGAGGCAGGGTGCTGCTGTTGTGCTATGGCAGGAAGAGGGTTGAGATTGAGGAGGTCTCACTGATTTGAGTTTAAGATAAACGTTACTGAGCCCTCGACCAATCACAGCTCTCCTGACAGCACCGTGCTCATGGTGCCAGCCAGTTAAAATCCTCTGAATGGAAACGCAGTGCTGCTGTTGGACACACACTCAAGTCAATACATCTCAGAAAAAAATTAGTGCTTTCTCTGAGAGGCTGCTACATGGAGCTAACAGGAAACTAGAGGAGGATGATGGGAAATCAGGTGCAGCGGGTGAAGAAGGGGAGGAGCAGGAGGGCAGGGTAGGTTTGGATTAGGGGGAGGAAGGTGCAGCTATGGTGTGTTAGGGTAAAATGTAAGGGGAGCGGGGGTGGGAATGTGTGTGGGGGGGACAGAGGAGCCGGATCTCACCAGACCTCCTGGACAGGCTCCCTGCCACTGTAGAGGAGAGGGGCAGACAATGGATAAGAACTACCTGAACATGTTGAACACACTGCCTGCTGAAACACTCAACTTTAACACAAGAACCTTCTCTCACTTCTGCCATTCAATGGTTAACCTGACAAACCCTGATAACAACATGAAGAGGAAGTCAAGAGAGACAAGGAAATGATGATAAGACCAGAAAACAAACACCAGCAGCTGAATGAAGCTGAAAATTCATCTCATCCACTCTACACAACATATTCCCTCCACGTCTGTGTGCAATAATAAGCCTGATTTTCAACATGAACATCAGTTTCATGTGGTGCAATATTGCTGAACAGATTAATAATGTGACAGAGGGATTGATGAAGGCTAGCGCTGTGTCTCGGTTTGTGTTTTTCTTACATTTTCGGTTTAAGCACATAAGTGTGTTAACACTGAGCCTGTTTACATGCACACCAATACTCCCATCATGATCCGATTCCTGGAGTTATCAGATTATTCAAGTGACCATGTAAACAGGATAATCTGACATGCTTTATGAGATAAAATCGGATTAACACACCTGGAGTTCTCCCTAATACTCCGTCGTCTTCCTGCGTGTATACAGGTTAATCTGATTTATTTCGTTCTTTTACGTCTGTGCATGTGTAAACAATTAAAATCCGAGAGAATGGATGTTACGTAGTCAAACGTGAGTGGAAGACAACAAGAAGTTGGAGTCTACTGTCACTACGTACGTAATACTCCGAAAGAAACCTGATAATGGACTGGAGCGTCTAAACCAGGGTTTTTCGATTATCGTATTTCTTACATGCATGTAAATGTGTTAGATCTGACTATTACAATTATCTGATTACTTCCAGTAATCTGACTTTTATGGTCATGTAAACAGGTTCACTGTCGATGATGGTAAATGCAGTGCACCAACAGCACCCAGAAGGGGTGGTAACAGTCAGAAAGAGGAGTATTGAGTGTAGGAAGGGTCAAATTTTCTATAGTCATCATCTGGGTTACGTAATTCAAGAGGAGGGACCAACCTTCAAAATAGTACGCTACTATCCTTGTTAATAATAGATTTAAATGACATGACGCACCATCAGTGTAGACAGATGAGGAATAACCTTATGTGAAATGAGGCAAGTAAAGCAACTTCATTTTGCAGTAAAACTGAATTGAATGATTAAAGGAGGCAGATATTTTGGCAGGCAATAATCGCCAAATGTTGGTTCCTCCTCCCAACTTCAGTGAAAAGGAGGATGTCGCAATCATCTCTGGTAAGTACCCAATGACTGTTTGATCTAAGTGCAACTTGTTGAAATTTACACACAAGTAACACTGTGTAAGTACATAGTGTACTAATGGAAGAATCCAAATGTGAAATGGAGAGTGTAGGAGTCTGATATACTGTAACACTCAGGATTTTAATGGGAGAATAGAAACGGCCTGCTCTCAACACCGTCAATACATGAATGAAAGTGGTCAGTTATAAAGAGAAGTGTGATTTAAACCAAAACACTTCAAAAGGTGTTTGCGGTTTTGGACTCCAGCTCCATCTGCATAAATATCACAACTAATCACCCATGAAAGCTCAATCTAGTCACTGTGACACGAAACAGTGGATCTGATCAGAAGAAAACTGTGGAAAAGGTCTTTAAGCCTCTACTGCCCCAAGAGTTGTGAATTGACAATGCTGCTGCTAATAGCATCTTCAGATTTGAGCCTCCGTTTACCTGCAGTGATGTTTCCTGGTGGCGAGCCAGAACCTGCTCTCACAGCCGTAACAGTGGGCTGCCAAATGGTCAGGGTACCAGCGTGTGACCTGAAATACACAAAAACATGTAGGTCAGATCACAGTCACCAAATCCCATACGGAGAGGGATGTGAAGCTCATAAATGTCTGAGTGCTAACCTCTGTGTCCTGCTTGTCCACCTGCTCCCAGCTGGCCTCGGAGAACAGCTCTGTGCTGCAGTGTGACAGACAGTTTGGGTCCAGGTTGAACTCTGAGTCCATCATTGAGGTCTACATGGAGAGAAACAGACCATCAGAATCAAAAGTTACTCATCAGGCTGATGTTACAACTTGAAGGTTTTGTCCAGACAGTGAGTACACTGAATCCCTTCACCTTTATTCCACCTCGCTATTTTGTGTTTAAAAAAAGGTCTGAACACGGCATGAGGCCATTGCTACTCTGTCTTCAAGCTGACAGCACAGATATCCAGAAAGTCAATGTTCTGGAGTGGCAGAGTCAAAGAGCAGACCTCAAACCAAAAGAGAATGTGCATCTGGACTTGAAAAAGGCCGTTCACATCTGATCCCTGTACAGCCTGACAGAGTTTGAGCAGTTTTGCAAAGAATGGAGTAAATCTCTAAAATCTCATGCAGCAATACCACTGCTAACCAACAGAAAATAAGACACTACTGTTGGAAAGGTGTCTGAAGGAAATAGTTCTGGAAGCTCCTTACCCCAAGTAGAGGATCACCACTCATAATTAGCACTGTAAGCAAGTAGCAGTCCCTTACCACTTCATCTCCCATGTCCCCGTTGATCCTGTGGGAGCCAATGTGCTGCTGATTCTCCAAGCGGCTCCACAGCTCCTGCACCTGCTTCTTCAGAGTTTCCACCTCCATCTGATGTCCTGCCTCAATCTGCCTCAGCCTCTGCTGAATGGCATCCATGTGCAGCGTTAGCCCATCATCGTCCAGGTGACTGCGGGACGGCTGCTCTGGACTGATGGCAGCCCGGGCCAGCAGGGCATGGCAGCAGCGGTGCTGGGAGCAGCTACCCCGTGGGTAGAATATCAGAGAGTTGCAGCTTGCTAGAGAAATCTGTCGACTAAAGGGAGCCCGTTCACCATTCCCTTTGGTCCACTGAGGTCCTCCGCAGGGCTCACCTTCAGAGCTGTCGCCATTACAAACACCATCCCTGCTGAGGTCTGTACTCACAGACTGAAAGGCACTGACAGAGGGCCGCTTGGTCCCTCCGTTTAAAGTTCTGGTGGAGCCGTGCTCACCCATTTCCATTCCTTTCTCCTTCCTTGAACAGGGTGGTAGCCTGCTCAGACAAACCGGCAGCTGTGCGGGGAGCTCCAGTCTGCTGCAGGCCTCCTCCGTTAAAGTCTCTGTGGAGCTTTCCATTAGGGAGGCCTTTTTATCCACCGGCTCCACAGTCTCAGAGACACCTCTGTCAGAGTCAGGGCAGGGCTCCTTCTCTGCACCCAACTCTTCTTCAGGTGACCGATCTATGAATCCATTTGTTAAAGTTCTGTGGGTTTCCAGCTGTTTGGGTTCATCTGAACCAGACTCACTGGACCCATATGCAAGTCCCTCTTGTTCAGAAGAGTCCTCTACAACTGGATCCACCAGATCCTCCGCAGGCAGAGATGGAGATGATGAGTGATCTATATCATTTTCTGGAAGGTGTCCATTAGCACACTCTTCCATCTGGATCTCAGTCCTGTTGACCTTAGGACACTGATCTTCCTCCACTTCTGCATCTTTCTTAACCTCTGTGTCAGACTTGTCAACTTGAGTTACACCACCCTCTCTCTGAGCATCAGCTCCTGCCTCCTCTGTAGTGGCTTCCTGAAGAATGTTCTCCATCTGGCCCTCAGCCACTCCCACAGCCACAGAGAGCTCCACCTCCTCTGACTCCTCTCCTGTTATTTCAGGGATCATGGAGGCTCCCTGTTCAAGCTCAGTGTTTGAGTCCTGGGGCTGTGGGCTCTCATCTAGCTCTGAGTCCACCGCATCTGGATAAGGCCCAACTCCATTGGGCCGCACATCCTGATCCTGGTTGCCCCCTCCTTCTGGCCCCACAGCCATGTTGAGCTCCAGAGAGCGCCGGTGGTCCTGCCACTTCTCATTGAGGCTTGGGTCACTGGAGCGACGGTTAGGAGCTAGCGAGCTTCCCAGCTCACATGCACTGGGCAGGTTGTCGAAGGAGCGAGTCTTTGTGCGTCTGAGTGAAGAATTATGCACAACAAAACAGAATTTTATTACATAATCACCCAGAGTCTTTGACACCCTACAATTCACTCTTCAGCTGCACACATAATCATTACAAAATGTTTGGTTACTGCATCAATCAAATGTCAGCTTTAACAAAGCAGTCGAAGAACTGAATACTGATCAAAAACAATGTCAACTTTAAAATGAAGAATATCCTGTTCTACAAAGATGATATGGTGGTCATAAGAAACATGACGAGCAGAGCATATAATTATAATCCATTATCTTTGACTATGAGGGTCCGATCAGCTCAAACTAGCCAGGCTTCCTCTCAATTTAAGCCCTGAACCAGGTTTGTCTTACACAACAGAGGAAGTGGGGGGGGTTCGGAGCCAGCATGGCAGGCTCACCTGCCCAGGGGCGCATCCTCGGGGTTGGAACCAGGGGCAGGGTAGGGGGCACAGGAGTCATCAGATGGGGTGGTCGGGGAGGAGCTGGGCAGGTACACTGCTGTCCACAGCATCAGGTTACGCACATGACAAACAGGGTGGAGAACCTGCAACAACAGATGCAAAATTAACTTCAGGCTTAAGCACCCAGGGAATGATTTCAATTTGAGTGATTCTGCTCCATCTGCGAGTGTGGTACCCAGTTCCAATAATACTGTCAAGACAACAGTATTGGGCAGGAAATGAACAGTGAGAGATTGATAAGAATTTGGAAAATCATGATGCTACACCACAATAAAAAATAAACATGGCTGATGTTTTACTTCTTGCCTAAAATACAGAATTTCAGATTTCCTCAAATAAAACAGGTTAAAGCTTTCAGATGTAGTTCCTTTAAGAAATAAGACAATCATTTGATAAGAGATTTGGCAGCAACACCTCACAGAGCTATGCAAACAATAACAAACAGCCACCACAAAAATTCGCTTGACAATGGATGGTGAAAGGTCTCTTAAATCATGCCAGAGCCATTGTTAGCAATAAATCTAGAGATATTATTAAATGTGCTGCTCTGGGGTTCATCTTTCCCATAATTCTTCTGAGGGTGTTGACTGTGACATCTGGACTGGGAGAAGTAGGCATGAAGAAATTTAACACCATGTTTTGGTCATTTATTCTGAACAATTTTCTTCCTTAATATGATGTTTGTAAAGAACCGTTTGACCATTTCAAAGTTTTGGGGTAATCATTATCATTAAAGCAGCGTATGACTTTCATCACCAATTTTTCTTCAAATTTGTAAAACCCAAATGATAGCCTAATTATCACTAATCCATTAGTCTTTCTGTGCTTACGCACCTAAATCACCTCCCTCACGGTGAACAACTTCAAAGAGTACTCCATCACAAACAGTCTGTCTGTTTACGCTGTCACACGCTGCTTTAAACATTGACCATCATTGACCAAATGCTAACAACACAGATCAAATAGCTTTGGAGCAGGTTTATAGTTCCACTAAAACAACCTGAACCACCAGTTTTCTGCTTTCTAAAAGTAGCCTCACTAACAGACAGTGAACGTACTGTCTCGGAGTGTGATGAATACAACATGTTCCTCAGCGTGCGATTAGCTGGTCTCAGCAGTGACCAGACTGAGCAGGTCCTCTCCTGAACATGCCGGTCTTCCCTCTCTTTGCCACTGTTGCACAGAAAGGTGCCAAAAAGACAGGAGTAGGTATGCTGCACCAGTTTTACCTGCACAAAAAAACCCAAAAAAAAACACATGTACAGGCTTGCAGATACTTCAGGTATGATAATGGGACTCACACACTACTTAACACACCCAGATGACAACTGCATATTTGTGGTTTACAATCGGAAACTGAAACGTGAACACACATGACCTATAGATTTGTCGTTTCCACTTATACATTTAAAGTGCTGAGACATTTGATCTGAGCGCGTACCAGGAAGGCCTCATTAAACTCAAAGGAGCATGGGAATTGTCGCTGCAGCTGGTGAACACAATCCAGCCACTGCAGGAAGACAGGGCAGCGTTCATTCAGGTCTTCAGAGTTTTCACCATGACCACAGCGATCTGCAAATTTGTGACCAAAGTCCAGCCATTCAGTCTCTACCAGAACCTGGAAGCCCTGTCACAAGATCATACATGAAGTAAGTGACATTGTTTTCTGCTCACTAACCACGTTGATTATATGATATTGTAATGAGAATCTGTACCTCTATAGTGCGGTAGTATGGATCCAGCAGCAGTTTGGACAATGCAACAATCTGAGGGGTGCGGTCCCAGCCGTCGGAGCAGTGCACCAGCACAGGCCTGTGGTCACGGTCCACAGCGTTAACCACAAGCAGCGCCGCCTTCAGCAGCAGAGACAGGTGTTGCAGCCACTTGGTGCCCTCCAGAGCAGAAAGCCAGCTGCAAGGGCAAACACATCAGTCCAAAATAAAAAATAGGACCAATGGCCCAGTAGTTCACTGGCATCTTCTATCAAGAACCAATAACAACTTGAATTTGCGAGGTGGTCAGGTTCTACTATGTTAAGAGTCCTGTGGCATTGATGCAGGAGATCAATCTCCCAATAGAAGTGGGTGGTACTTTCACTGGAGGAGAACTCAACTCATGAAAGTCCATATATGACTTCCTATCAGTGCTCAGTAGTAACTATACTGATATTTGTAACCATTTCCATGTTATAAGCCATCAAAATATGGACCATTATAAGAAAGACAAATTTTTGCCATTTCAAAAATCGAAATTTCTCAACTGAACAAACTTTGCAGACATTGTTCCAAGGAAGATAAACAAATTGAAATGAATCCAACCAGGAGTTTCATCTGAGGTGTTTGAAAAAATTGCTAACAAAGACGACACAGCGCCTTCACAACAGCCCATTATGGATTATCACTTAATTTAAAGAAAATACAGGCCCAACTGCACTTCGACAGAAAATCTTTCACTGAATTCTTGCTATTTTAAGTAACCTCTCCACATTTGTCAACTATTCAGATATGACTCAAAAGTTAAATGTTAGTCTCTGCAATCAACTTTGCCAGCAATTAAAACTTTATTAGCTGGCAATCTAACAGTAGCTTTTTTTGCCGTCTGATTGCCAAAATGCATCTCACACAGCTTTATGTTAACTGGAGTCAGTGTGTTTTATAAACTGAAATAAAGTAGGTCACATCTTATAACATTCTGTTTCTAAACATTACGTAAGCAGCAGTAGTGATGTATGCACCCTGACCTGCTTTAATTAGCAGTTAATGTTCCACTTGACTTATCTTATCTGGGTTATTATTCTACATGGTAAATGACATGCTGGGTTGCCCTTGACAGACAGGCTTCTGAAAGGACTTCCTTTGACAGATTTGATTTCACAGACATGACAAATTAAGTTATTATGTAAAGCGATTTCATTTATTTATTTTAGCTTTCGGTAATGAGGCCAGTGAGTAAGAACATGCATCACCCTATAAAGCACTGAGCAAAGATCTACAGGATTCTTGGGAGTCTGTTTGTGTTTTTTGATCTGATCTTCCAAACCCTTTACCCCGCTTTCACTTAATCCAGTTTTTGCTTCAGTCACTGTACTGTCATATCTGGGAGAGCAAGATGGAAAGATATTCTACACTCGCGGCTGGGCCAGACCTTCGAAATCAGGCACAGATGTATGGCCAACAGCTTCACATATGTAACTACACCTGTACTATTATTACTGCTGTATTACTTCTAGTTACTCCAGTACTGCTTGGGACTTCTGAGTTTAATCGTATGAGCCTGCAGAGCTGTAGAGTAGTAACTGAATGAAGCTGGAGGTGCTGCTGGAGGCAAAACAAAACAAACCAAAAAAAAAAAAAAACTCACTTGGCTGGATCAGGCATCTGAGTGCAGAGGAAACGCAGAGACTGGAAACTCTTGCGGATGGTGTGGATGTTGGCCATGCTCATGAACGCAACCTCACAGTTGGGATAGTACTCTGGAACAGCAGTAAATCAAAGGTTAATAAAACCTGGGGGAGATTTTAATTTTAGCCAGGAGAACAATTGTGTTTAGGGTGAACAGAGCTGCTGAGTCCACAGAACAGGTTGACCTAGTTGTGCTGGAGCACAGGGACTGAACTGAAAAGACCTACCTGGGCATTCACAGCCTCCTCCCTTGGCCCTGTTAGCTACAGCGGCAGCATAGGACCGGGCATCCAGGATCAGTAACTTGTGAGGCTGGATGGCCAGAGTTTCCACCTCAGAGCTGTTGGTCATGGAGGATTCTGAAACCGATAGGTCTTTGTAAGTCTCTCAATATATGTGTTTACAAAGAAGGTAATAATGAATAACAGGATTCCTATAAATACGAAGCAATAGAATTATTTCTTCTTGTTTACCCTGCTATGAGACAGGTTTTATGTCTGCATTTTTTGAGGCCATAAAAGTTCCATGCAGGAGTAGAAGATATGGCTGAGATTAAAAACAAGACGCAAAGGAGATGTGTCTTTCAGACAACATCTGCTGTAGAAAGTTGCAGTCTGCTGATTTAAACGAGCCTCAACAAGCCAGATTGCACAACAGTGTCTGCTGTAAATTCACTCAGATTGCATTACCTCAGCGCCAAACGCATCCATGTGCTGCCATTTGTTTACGAGTGTAGGTGTGTACAGTATGTCAGTGATGAAGTAGTAAAAGATGAGGCACTAACCAAAGTCAGTGTCGGTCAGTTCCGAGCCGTTGGTGTAGTTGCCATTGGGAAGGTGTTTGTGGGAGCTGCCATCCACAGCACAGGCTTTGGCGATGGACTGGACCAGGTGCTCGTCGTCGGCGTTCCTCCAGCCCCACCAGCTGACCTCTGGCTGGCCACATCGGGCGATCACAGCTCCTGTGCTCAGGTGCCTGTGGGGGAGGGACAAGATTTGATCTCATGTTTTAAGAGAAATCAGTCTGAGAAAGAAATGACAGCTGGTTGGAATCTTTGACTTCAATCATTGTACTTATTTTATAACAGGAAGCGGGGTAGTGTGATATTGTTAGCCTCGTAGCATAAAGTCAGATTTTTTTCAGGATTTAGCCAATGCTGCAAAATAAAACAGCAGTGTGAGGAAACCAAAGTTACAAAGATGTTTATGTTTATGTTAATTATCCATAACAATTCTTGGGTCATGACACATGAAAACATGTAATGTATTAATCATTAACACATGGAGTAAAGGTGCAGTATCACCCTGCAATTGCAACAAATGGAGAAACATATTCACATTTCATGTATTACAAAAAAATTAATCTGTTATGCAATACAGCTCTCCACAGAAAGTATTAATTATAGTTTTACAATTTTTCACAGTGTTCAAAAAATAAAAAAAACTAAAGTTAATATTTTCCCAGAAAAAAAGGGATTAAAGAACTTCAAACACATGGCTGTTAAATTAAAAAAACATGTTGTGAGTTATTGGTCAACGTTCTCAGCAGTGTTGAAACATTCTGAAGGGAGGAAAGCAGAAAAATGTAGCCTACAGGGAGTAATCCATTAGCAATAAGCTGTATGTTATGGTGTTTGTTGCCAAAATAAACGATGTCTTGTAAACGCCATTTAATAGAAAATCTCTGAGAAGTTTTATCATTAAAGCTGGTGTGAACATGAGGGTAGCGGTCAACGCTGCGTGGTAATAAAACAAGCTTGGTTGTTGGCTTGAGGATGTCAGGGTGAAACAAACACCGACCTATAAACCACAGCAGGAAACCTCTTCCAGGATCGAAAGGCTGCCACGTTTTCCAGCTCCTTGTCTGTGATCCAGGCTGGCACCAGGAGCTGCTGAGGGTAGCTGTGGCAAAGCCTGAGTAGCACCGGGGGACGGAGAGGGCAACGGTTAACCATGAGACACACAGGGATCATCAGAAATCTGTGATAGATCAACAAAGTCTCTGTCTACAGACACCTAATCCTGGGCTGGGTCCTTATCTGCCCAGGGCGCAGCACCGGTGGAGTACAATAACACAACCACCCACTGTCTAACACACACTGACTTGTGCTGTATGCCAAAGAAAGCAAGAGACGGGATCTGTCTTCTCGCTGGGAGTCACGGAAATCAGCACAGCAGCCGGTTTTGTATCCTGAATGAACGCTGCTATTACCTAAACTTGCTGTTGATGTCAGATATCCTCCAGGCGTTTTGAGTGTCAAAGCCCATCCTCTCCACCTCGTTCTTGAACCAGGAGGTCACATGTTCACCTGCAGAACACAGATGACTGATAAGACCGGAGCAGAGGTCCTGATAGGGTTTATACGAGGACATGTGAGAGGTACAGTACCCGGTCTGCACAGCTCGCCATGTTGCTCCTTCTCCCCGGCGTACACCTCCATGCACCAGGCGTGGAAGGCGAAGGAGAACAGGTCCTCCAGGCGAGACGGAGGGCGCACTACGGCATTTAGACGTTTCAACCATTCCTGACACTGCTCAAAGGTGGTGAACTGACACCTGGGGAACCAATAGAGAAGCATATGGTTATGGAGGAATCTGAGTAGAAATGGGATCACCTCTACTTTAAATGCTAGGTATAGATTGATACAACTCAACTTCATACATCAGCTGTATATTACCTCACAGAAATTACATAAATACAATTCTAATGTATCACCTTTGTGCTTTAGATGTGGTACGGAGGACGGAACATTCCTTCATTCTACCTGGCAGTGTTCTAAATTACAGGGGTTCTGGCAGGGGGTGTGTGAAACCTTATCGAGTATCCATGGGGTCACATTTCCACTGGACCCAGAAGTTTGTCTACTAGGGAATCTAACTGAGCTCAAACTGACAAAGTATGCGAAGAAACTGACAGAAATCCTGTTGACAAATCACCAAGAAATGTACTGCAAGAAAGTGGAAATCAGACACTCCCCTTCCAACTAAGATGTGGCTAAGTGAAGTAAATAGTTGTGTGCCCTGGAGAAAATAACTTACTGCATGCAAAAATAAAAGGATGTTCTACAAGATATGGCAACCATTTTTAAACTATATGG
Source organism: Apogon talboti (assembly GCA_037367365.1). Taxonomy (NCBI): domain Eukaryota; kingdom Metazoa; phylum Chordata; class Actinopteri; order Kurtiformes; family Apogonidae; genus Apogon; species Apogon talboti. The sequence continues at coordinate 11,634,049 of JAPQRQ010000028.1, read as the reverse complement.
AAAATCTACCAGCACATCAGATTGGTTAAGCTTTTTGTACTCGAGTAGGGCTTATAGGATCTAGGAGGTGTGAGGTCACCATATGTCTCTCTATGTCTCATATTATTTTTTGTCCTGTCAGTGTATTTGTCGTTTTTTTTTTGTTTTGTTTTTTTGGTGTGTCTGTCTGTCGGTGTGTCTGTCGTCTGTTCCCTCTGGCCCTGTTGTTGTCGGTTGGTGAGGTCATCTTGTTTTGTAAGTATGCAACTGCATTGTTGTCCTATGAAAAATCAAAAATCAACTATTTAAAAAAAAAAAAAAAAAGAGAAGCACATGAATACACATGTAGACTGAAAGGGTCACAAGTTTACTGTGAAGCTCCTGTAATTAAAGACCATGTATGGATTATTTTTCTACACAAACTTTTGAGTGAACAGCTGCTGCTTCAATCTCTTTCATACAGAAGCTTTCGTCTTAGAGGGAAAAACAGCTTAATATTTCAAAATATTTTTAAAGCAAGAATATCGTGTTCTAACATAGAAACCATAACAGTATGAGTCTTCTTTGAAAGTCGATAATGTACTTGAGAACATCATACCGGAAAATTATTCATTTTCACAAACACCAGCTATCACCAATGACCATTTCTGCACCACACATCCACTTTTTGTCCATACTGTGAAAGACAATATTCCCACCAGGCTGTTTACAAAGCTGATATAAATGAATATTCTACTAATAGGATTTAAGATATTTTACTGGTGAAGTATATTCAACTGTGTAAACACTGCCTCCTTTTATTTCGAAAACTGTTAAATGTTTAAAAGTAGGTGTGTTTCTTCTGCCTGTCAGAAATGTGGGCTTTGCTTTACGCCAAGTGTTAGAAACTGTTAGCCTGTTTACAGTCAGCACTGTGTCATCTACTTAAATTAACCAGCTGTGTGGAAAAGCATAGATATTGTAATCAAACAGTGCAAAAAAGCTCAAGTAATTTAACACTTTATAATGGGTAAATGACTTAGGAAACAGGCAAATAAGCAAATATTTTCTCCTACTAGTACAAATGAGTCTAAAAAGACACTAAAAATAAACAACAGCCCTGCAGAGCAACTAGTCTTCTTAAAGACACTGATATAAAACCAGAAGAACAGAACACAAGTTATATTAAGAGTTTAGACATTGAACAGAATTATTAATAAATTTCACCCATTTGGTGGTTTTGGGTATGCATCAACCCTTGGAGGTTCTAATGTTAAAACCTGAATATTATCAGCATACCCCACATCAGAAGAAGCTACATTTAGAATAAGGACTGATTCCAAATATGCAAAAGTGTGTGGTTTGCAAGACTTGTAACAAATTCAGAATAATGTAATAGTAGGAGTGTTAGTGTGCATGTAAACAGTTAATATATTAATGCATTAACTACTAAATAAAACAAATAGAAACAAAAAAAAAAATTAATTAGAGCTGAACTAAATGCATGCCAACTTTAATCCATTTGGTATACATTTTCATTGCCAACCTCCATCACCAAGATTTGAAAAAGTTAAAAGCTGTGCTTCGGTACTTTTTTGCACTGTACCTGACGATTTTGCAGTCCTTACAGGTGACATGGAGCTGGAACATATCCCGACACTCCACACTCTCTATGAGCTGAAGGGGAACCTGCAGGGCAACAGAGAAGGAATATAAATTCTACAATAATCTGACAAAAACATTAAAGGCCAGGTATGTCGAACATGTACCAACCAAGCACATGCAGTCAGTACAAGTAGTGTAGAAGACTGCACGCTATTTAGCAAAGTAGTAAAAAGGTCAAGAGTAAAATACATTCATGCCAACAATCAGCTGTGTGTGCTGCAGAGTCACAGTTTGATCTTTACTGTATAAATCAAATCATTCACGCACAGAGTCCTAAAAATGACACAGATTAATCATCCAGGTATGTGCCGATTAATTTAGCTTCATCACATCAGGTCTCTCTGAGCTCTGTTAATGTACATAATCTTCTTAACTTCAGTATGGGAGCACAAAGTGACTCAATAACAGATCCTGTGAGTGTTTATTTGCATTTCCTTTCTGGCGTGGAGTTAGTGTTATTATCTTTTATAGGCAAATAGCATCCAAAGTACAGAACCGTCATGTGCTTATGACTTAAGTGCATACTTCGAATACTGCAGGGAAATAACTCTACTGCTTTTGACTAAGCTCTGCTAATGAGCTAAGAGCATTTTTCAGTTATGCAGCAGGCTTTTGTTAAAAAGAAAAAGGTGTGGCTCAGTGCATAGTCATGCACAATGCTCAGCTCACAGAAATTACATTCCAGCATAAAAAAAAAAAACAACAAAAAAAACCCAACTACAAATCCAAGTATGGAGTTCACATGCTGACTCTTATAAAGTTTATATTCATGTAATAACTCATTTAGTTAAAGGTCAAAGTTTGGTTAAACATCAATAAATAAAATGTGTGTTTTCTATCACAGCTTTGTCTTTTTTATTTACTTATTTATTATTATTATTATTATTATTATTATTATTAAGACAAGCATCTGCCTTCCAAACAACCATAACATAAAAGATGAATGATATCATCAAGGTGACAAAGTCATGTTAGCAGTTCTGTTGATGGAAAACCTGCAGAAATACATCACCCAAACTTTTACAGTCATCAATACTTTAGTCATATGGACATTATATTAACTGACAACACAATTCGTTTTCCAATTGGTCAATGATGGCACTGGCTGTTTCTGAATGACAGAGTTTATCTGCAAAGGTATTTAGCAGAAGCAATAAAATCTTTAAGTCACAGGTTTTATATCAATTTATTGCCAAACTACTAAACAAGGATAATGTACTGAAACAGATGATGAGAAGTATAAAATACACTTAGGTTAGTGAAGAAGCATCACCACGGCTGATTTCTTTTTGCAGTACTGACAGGCTTCTTGTACATTATCTGTTACCGTTTTGTACTAAAACATATTGCAGGTGGTTTGCAGTTGCAATTTACTTATATAGGAATGTAATTTCTAAGTGAGAAAGTTTGTCAGTTATCAGCAGGTCCAGCTCCTAATACTGTGTTAGAGGTTCTGTAAAGGCTGTGTTAAAATGTAGTAGCTTTAATACTTTGTGAACATTGTCCCATACACACTTTTCCATCACAGCTTTTTAAACTAGCACCTGAAGTCAAACAGGATAAACAAGCAGGACACAACTCCTCTTGACACCAGCCGGTTAACAGACAAGCACAGACATTTTACAGTCAAGTCCACCACTCCACGCCGTGCAGCTCTGATGGGTACTTACTGACACCTCACAACAACAACTCTGCTGTCCAAAACAAGACAGAACAAAAGTCAAAGTGATGCATTTTTGGGGGGTGTAATTCGTCTGAGTAGGGCTGTGATCGCAGCACACGCCGGATGTTCTCCCATCCAGCTGCTGTAACTTAATTCCTGCTCTCTAATCTACATCCCTAATCTGGCCGCCATCAAAATTCCTGGGCTGCTTGTTAACTGCCTCTCGCTCTCTTCCTGCACCTCCCGCCCCCGGTTTACCAGCTCCGACAGCTCTGCCATGTGATGCGCATGCCTCATCAACCTGTCCAAATGTGGGTGAGGACAATACTGGGTCTTTCTGATGAGGGCAGAGGCTTTCTAAACAGAAAACACCAACTAGAACCGCAGTTTGTGATACGCACGTGACGGTCAGATCACCTAAAAATAAATACATTTAAAAAATGTAAAAAAAAAAAAAAATCAAACCGTGGGATGTATTGAATGTTTAATCTAATGCTACGTTTACACTGCAGGTAATAGTGGCCCAAATCTGACTTTTTTTGCCCAAATGTGACTGATATAAATTTTTTGAATGACAGCCTGAACAGCACAAATCCAATTTTTTCCAAATCAGACCAAGAACACTTTCTGATGTGGTCCTACATATCTGATGTTTTGCAATGACACTTCAGTCTGTACAGTCATGTCCCATTCCATCTGACTTTTACGTCATTGAAATGTGACAGACGTCACAGTTTTGTTCACACAAGACTCTGATGGTAGTCGCATTTAAATTATAATGTGAACCACCTCTCCATCTGCCTCAATCCTACCAACATGCATTCCAGGGAGGAAGCGGAGCCGAGAGACCAGGGGGCGGATGGACCAATCTCCGGGGCAGAAGTTGCTGAAGCAGTGAGGCTGCTCTGCGGCCCGGGGGTTGATGAGATCCGCCTAGGGTATCTCAAGGCTCTCAATGTTGTAGGGCTGTCTTGGCTGACACGTCTCTGCAACATAGCATGGACATAGAGGGCGGTACCTTTGGAGTGGCAAACCCCGGTGGTGGTCCCCATCTTCAAGAAGGGGGACCAGAGGGTGTATTCCAACTATAGGGGGATCACACTCCTCAGCCTCCCCAGTAAGGTCTACGCCAGGGTACTGGAGAAGAGGGTACGGTCGATAGTTGAACCTCAGATCGAGGAGGAACAATGCGGT
>JAPQRQ010000028.1:11606787-11619724 GCA_037367365.1 Apogon talboti | reverse complement strand
ATATGTTATATTCAGTCAGGTACATCAAACACTGAGAGTATGACATAAAAAAAGTATACTACACAAATACCACTGGCTGACATTTCTACAAAAAAAAAAAAAAGGCCAGAATGAAAAAAGGTCACATAGTGCAGCAGTATGCCGTTCACTTCAGACTTACCGCAGACGATCGGTGATGGATGATGAGCAGTCTTGGTGATACTGTTTGGAAACTCTCACAAGTAAGACATGGAAATCTGCAGAAATGAAGGTAAACATGCCAGTGAATAATGAGAAAATGTGTTTCTCAAACAAACATGTCTATATTTTTTTTCAGCAGCAGACTTTTTCACTGAGACATTCAAGCTACAGAAGCGCTTTTGATTCTCGGGCAAATATAGCTGTACTAGTGGTCGAAGTGGTTTCCATGTGAGCTCACAGATACCACTTAAACTCAGCCATGGAATGGAAAAAAAGCCTGTCTTAAAGCATGAATTCAATAGTGTAGCAAACATGCAGTCACGTTAACCAATAAATGAAGAAGAACATGCAATTTATGAAGGTTAGATATATTTCATAAAATGAATATCAATTAAGTAATCAAGAGGGCTGAGTTGGAGCTGATTTGCAATGAATGTTTATATGGTGGGAATCGAAACTCTGATTAATAACTATAATGTAAGATATTGTTGAAATGTTTTTAAGGGAAACTGTGCAAGAAGGACCCATACGTATTTCTTCGAGTTCAATAATTTTAATTAACAAAATAGCTGTACAATTTTTAATCAAGTTGAGAGTATAAAAGTTTGCCAAAGCAGTACATTTTTAAAATCTATTTTATGGAATATGGGTTAATAATATATAAATGTAAATGTATTGTTAAGCAATTATTGAACAATGTGTTTATTAAACTCAAGAAGCTGTTTTGTGGCCATGCTGTCTAATGAATGGTCTGCCGTATTTGATAGAGTAGGATAAAAATAATTTGAGGTACAATTGCCTCACAATGCTTGATTTCCTGCCAAAGCAGCTAGTTAACAGGCACACATACTTGGCATCAATACGGAGTCCTGTACAATACGGCTAAAAAAATGTCACAGACCAAGAAAAAAATGAAATACCACAATGAGTAACTGGTTTCATGACTGGTAAATCATTTACAATGACCAGGTTGGACTAATGTGAACTCACTGCCCATTGTGTGGACATTAAGAAAAGCTTTCAGACTTAAACTTTGTCATCTATATCCTCCTGAGACCTAGTAAGTAAAGGTTTTGCCTTTTTTATATTAAATAATTGCCTTGACTGGAAACAGCACAATTTAAGTTTTTTCCGGATAAATTTTTTCCTTTTTTTTTTTCTTAATTTGAGCGTCCTTTACAGGGGACAGTATTTTTTTTAGTAAAGCTGTGAAACTCTTGTCCACTACAAAGGGAAAAAAAATGCATTGCTGGGTCTCAGTAAGATACATGATTGCGTGTAAAATTATGCTAAAATGAGTCCACATACTAAGAGCTACAGTTAATTTTTAAATCAAATGCATTACACATTTTTGGCCAGTAAAAGATTTGACTGGTAAATGTTCTCCGTTTACCTGCAGATCAGCCAAAAAGTTCATTTTGTACCCTGGACTTTTGTCTGTCATATCACCAAATGTCTTTCTTCAACACAGACAACCCCTTAAGGATCTCTCAGTATACCCGCCCACAAATAGTTGCAAAGGTCAGCCACTCTTTCAGAAACTGAAATCTGATCTCAGTGGGTCAGTAAAGTGGTGGCTCAACACACCTTCAACATTTTAGATGCCAAGAGGCAGAGGGGACACAAAGATCCCTCTGCACCAGCGGCGGAGGAGACGAGGCTGGCTGGGCAACTGTGAGGCAGTCAGGGGAGGTCATTACTCCAGTGAGAGGAGCAGGGCTCAGGGCTGCTGCTACCTGATAAAGCATATCTGCCACACACACAGGGCTCTGTTTACTGCTGCGGGCTCCTGACCCGTGGCTGCAGCTCAGTCTGGCTCTGAGTTCAGAGTCACATAGAGGGAGCTAAGCCCCTTAGAGCCTTAACGTTACTCGGATCCCGTGACAGGCCACCATGCATCACGGGCTGCAACAAACAGCCTCGATATACAAATGTTCTCATCGTGTTTCAACAAGAAACACTCGATGGGATCTTTGACGTGCAGTTACAGGTTAAATGGGGTAAATACGCCGAGGGTCGGGTAGTGGTTATCCTACACCACTCCATAACAACACGTTAAAAACGATTAGCTCACAAACAAACAGACGTGTCTCAAAAGAGAGATTCATAGAACTGTTACGGCTTCACTTTGCATTAGAAATGTGAGCTAACGTTTGCTGAGGAGATAAACAAAGCAGTCAAAACACGCCAACCCAAACTGTGCTAAATGAGGTGTTTGCTAATAAGCTAACTAAATACTCTTCAAATGACAACTACAGGGCATTTAAAGTACTTTTAAGCAATACATGACAACAGCAACGCTTTAGAGGCGTTCAAATAAACGTTAATATAAATTAGCTAGCTAGCGTTAACGTATTTGCTCTCCCTTCTAAAGGGAAAGCTTGATTTTTTACAGCTAGCAAACGTCAGTGGTCTATCAATAATAGTGGATCGTAATGAACTGCTAGCTAGCCAACGTTTATGTTTGCTCATAGTAAATATTAGCATGAATCAAATGCTACAACAAGCGGCGTGGTGTTATATTGCAAACTCATAGTGGTCGGCATTAGTTAAGCAGCTAGCAAACGCCAAAGTGCATGAAAAGACGGCCGCGGCTAAGATTAGCTGGTTGAGCTAGCGCAGCTTTCTGCAACTGTTTTTGTTATGAGATGGAGGGCGGACCCCAAAACGGAGGCCTCTGTCAAAACACACCGAGGAACGGACACAAACCGGGCCGGTAGACTCACCAGTCCACGGAGTGATGAAATGTGAGGAGCCAATGCTTCATCCGAAGTCCGTGCAATTACTAAGCAGCAAACAAACGTCGACCAAATAGACATTAGTCATATCCGAGCCGAGGCCAGCTTCACTGCGTCCCTTTATAACACCGAGTCGTCGTCGCCATCGCCGCGAATTTCTCCAGCCCAACAGCCTACGTAACGGCGTGACGTAATGGCGTCAGTACGGTGCTCAGGCGGGGGAGGGGCCACGACGCACCACGCGGTACGATCATGTAAACACTGGCCCTTTGACGGCGTGATTAATAATACATGGATTATAATACTGAAAGCCGAAAGATAAAAATCACCGGTGGAATTTAACGGAATACTTCTGCAGTTTTATGCAGGTTCAATCAGGTTTTTTGCAGGTTCAAATAATGTCTGACAAAAGTCTTACATTTTAATTAGTGAGCTCTTAATTAGCACAGACTACTAAATTGACACAAACCTGCATAGATTTTTCTCAGTGTTTCAATACTTTTTAACAGTTTCTGATAAGTTAAACATTTATATATTTGGTAAAATGGAAAAATGGAGATTTTACAGCTTACCATTCCATCCCTGATCTGTAGGCATGCCCAAAATGTGGATTTGGAAGCAAAGTGTATTTATTCATCATCGTTTTGGTGTTTGAAGACACAGTAAAATATAGCAAGTTTGGTTACACAGGAGATACAAAATTTCTCCTTTGGTTCTGAAGCTGCAAAAGTTTTGGAACTCCTGGTATTTTATTTTAATCATTATTTTGCAAAGTTTGACATCCCCTGTATGCTTTTATTTCATCCATTAATGCCATACATTTTTATTATATATTCCAAGTTGATGATGAGAACTAGTGAGTTACAACTCTCAGTCAGAGAAAGTGACAAAATGATAAAAAATTTAAAATAAAATAAAATAGGACCAATGGCCCTATATCTCACCAGTATGTTCTATGAAGAATCAATAACTTGAATTTGCAAGGTTGTCAGGTTCTGGCGCTATGTTGGAGTCCTGTGGTCTTGATGCAGGAGATCAATCTGCCAATAGAAGTGGGTGGTACTTTCACTGGAGAATAACTCAATTAATGAAATGTAAGTCCATATATGACTTCCTATCAGTGGTCAAAAGTAACTATATTGATTTTGCTAACCATTTCCATGGTATAAGCCATCAAAATATGGATCATTACAAATAAAGGCACATATTTAATATTTTAAAAAATTCAAAAATCTAAATTTCTCAAAACTGTGAACAAACTTTGTAGACATTGTCCCAAGTAAGCTACACAATAAATTTGAAATGAGTCTGACCTGTAGTTTCATCAGAGATGTTTTGAAGAAATTGCTAAGACGAAGACGAAGATGGGCAGCACCTTCAAACCTCTAAATGAAAAGAATGGAGTTTGATGCTGAAATGTCAGCGTTTCCTCTACATCAAGGATCACCAATCCTGGTCCTCGAGGGCTGGTGTCCTGCATATTTTAGATATTTCCTTCTTTCATCACACCTGGTTCCATTAATGATCAGCTCATCTCCAAGCTCTGCAGAAGCCTGATAACGATGTAATGGCATCCAGGTGTGTTGGAAGAGGGAAATATCTAAAACATGCAGGGACACCAGCCCTCGAGGACCAGGATTGGTGACCCCTGCTCTACATGGATGAGTTTGATTATGAGTCTTGTGAGGGTATAAATTTATTATGTGATGTTATTATCTTTGCCAAGTTGCTGTTTGTTGATCCAGAGTTCAGACTAAACTGTGACAGTTCTGACCTTGTTTAGACGATTCCAAACAGATCTTTAGTTCAGATATGGACAACACAAACGAACAAAAAACAGAGGTGATTTGTGGTTTTACTGTGGCTGTTTTCTGTCTAAAAACAGAGCTAAGATAACATAGCTATAATGTAAACTATCAGTGACACAGCACATGAAGATTATAAGACACAGTGCTATTTTTGCCAAGTGTTTGATGGCGAAAACTTGACACAGATGTGTGTTAACAGCGAGCTCAGTCTGGTGTTTGGTAGTTTTAAGTGTGTTCTGGTCCAAGACATCCCCCTGCTGTTGAGAGTTTGGAATAACAATACAACATGGAACCCTTTTAACCGTGTTCTGAGGCACATCTTTGCATGACAGGTGTTTCATAAAGTTAACTTGTGCAGTTTGTGAACATCGCAGACTTTCAAAGACAGTAATAACTCAAACACAGGAAATAAAAACACAACACAGCAAAGTCTTAAACAATTATGTATTGAATGATGGCTTACATATGCAAATTCAATTCCAAGACGCTTGGCATACCTTTGTCCATTCTTTAATGTTTAACAGCCTGACATGTGAGGCTTTAGACGGTTACTATACGCCTGCAGGACACTTCTGTTTATTGGCTCACAGCTGACTTTCAAATGAAAAACAACTATTTTCTTCGTGATAAACCCTCAGTGTCAGAGTCGTGTTTCATATTAATAACTCTGAATACAATCATTCAAATTTCGACGACCAATTTAGTGACAAATGTCAATTACAAAATAAAACCATCTTAAGTGTGGGCTCTTTTTAGAAAAAGCTTCGCTTTGCTATAAAAAGCCCTACACCCCTTACAAATCACACTTTACCACATGACATTATTCCTGTGGTATAATGCATGAGGCAAATGATATGGCACAAAAAACTCATTTTAAGTATTTCCTTGTGATGTTTCCTGGATCTTCATTGGGTTCTGATTTGATTGGTTTCATGATGATATCGTGAGAGCCAAATTTATCAGCTGCACCATGCATGGACTTCACTGATGTAAAAAAGACTGAAGTGCTGATTTAATGTCCCTGTGCAAGAACAACACAAAAACACAGTCTATCCCTTTTCATGTGACCAGGGTGGATTCGCATGCAAAACAATGAGATGAGCTTTACATGAAGAGATAATGGTCTGGGTAAATACATTTCTTTTTCCGTCATATGTCCATGTTACCATGTAAGACAATGAAATTTTCCACAAAAGAAATGCCACTTCTAATCATACAGTATATTATGCACAAAAAATGGTGGTACGAAAACCAGAGAGAAATCTTCTGTGGCTCCAAGAGAAACAAAAACAGTATTTTAGAGAGCAAAGTCTACTGATCTCAAAAATGCAACCCATTAGCCTCAACGCGGTAGTTCCAACCAGCACTGTACTTTGACACGTCTGTGTAATGAATTACAAAACAGCAACTACTCTCCGACAACCCCCTGCTTTCTGTAAAAGTTGCAATTCCCATATACATACAACTTCCACAGGTCCATTTAATATATAACGGAGCATTCTCTAACACCACATAATGTTTTATCGTAGTCATCAACCACCAATGATGAGAGCAACTGTTTCAGTAAAGCTTTAAAAAGCAAGACTACCCTGAGAGAAGGTCTAAAACGTGGGCAAGCTTGCCAGACCAGAACTGGCTTGAATGGGTTTGGTTTATTAAATCTGTACACTCTATTTCAATATAATCAGCACATTTTGTTCCAAGAATGTAAGATATTATTTTTAGTAATCGTGTAATATATATCTCTACATAATACAATCCAAGTCCTCTGAACTATGTAGACATGTGCAAGTGTTTACTACCAACTTCAACGATACAGTAAAGGCAAAGACTTGTGGACACTAAGTAAGGATAATGTTGATATCTGAAATTTTCTTGAATCCTCACAATTATCAAAATCTAAGTGCTGTAAGTAGTTCATACACGAGGTATTGAATATCTAGTTAACTGTTCTGAGTATAAAATAGAGGCAAAATACATAAAGAACATTTTGCAAGCATGACAAAGAAACTTCTACAGACACAATACACAAGTGGTCAAAGATAATATGAGGGGATACCTGTAACCTTTTTGTGTTCTTGAATATAGTGTAGATACAAATCGCATGTTTTCATGTTGACGAGGGGTCGTACCCTGTGAATCATGTGCTCAAACACTGAGATTCAATCCCATAGGAGGCAAACTCAGCATTCGCAGCGACCGTTTCTAAAATACGCAGCTGAAAACAGTCTCAGAGCTTCGAGGTTGAGGTGTTCTACGCAATTATTCCCGCTACAGTAAATGACAGCAGTTAGAGAAAGTGCGCTCAATCAGGTGTTCATAAAACACACAAACAGATTAATCGTTTGCTCCCTGGCTCTCCAAACAGCGGCAGATTTAATTGTCCTGTTCATTACATCTTTCCACTTGCTTCGTCCTTGATTCTTCACGTCTGAGGCATGATACGGAATATTCTCCCTCCGTTTATTCAAATAATCGTGGGTCATGTTTATGCATAAGAACAAAACGCGTGGTCATAGCATGATGTGCGTCAACATAATCTGAGGTAAACCAGGTGTCCTGTGTCTTGGCCCGTTACAGTCTGAGAAAGCAGTGCCTTAGAGGGTCAGAGAGGTAAGTCTGAAAGAAATAATGTAAACTGTGCTCGTGTAGTGAATGTTTCACTTACTACCACAAGCACAAGGGCCCTAAACTGTAAACCTCAAGGATTATTCAAAGGAAAGAGAAAACAAAAAACACTAAACTACTCATTAGATTTCAACGTTTCCTTTTTTCTTATTTTTTGCAGGGTTTTCAACTTTTTTTCTCGTGTTTTCGCTCAAATATAACCACAGGTGACTAACTACAGAGGATAACAGGGTCAGGTGAGTACCATGCTACATCAGGTTTAGAGAAGGCTATTGCAGACAATTCTACAACATGTACAACCACATTTTATACGTGTGAGTTACAAATATTTCAAAACATATCACCAAGAAACTAAGTACATACAAGATGTTGAATATTTAGAGTCTTAAAGGACTATCCCTCAGTCAGTAATAGGATTTCATGTTACTTGACTTAAACTGTCCAGTCTTACAGACAAAATCTGAAAAATTGCTATTCAAAAAGTAGCAAATTTGGTCAATGTCTCTTTTCAAATAGTTATAGTGCTTTTAATGGCTTAAGACAGGGGTCTTTTTTTAATCTCACCCAGTGGCAATCTACAGAACTTCAGTGTACATTTTATGACACCATAGCTGCAAAAGTCTTCATGTCAAGTCCAATAGGTAAAACAACAGCTAGTGCTGTTACATATATTTCAAAGAAGTATGCATTATCAAAAAAAAAGAAAAAAAATGCACATTTATAAACTTTTTTTAATTCTTTAAGTTCTTGTAGGGAATTCAGCCATATGTGTAGCTGTGCATTCCCATTTGCTATGAGTCTGAGAGGACAGGCCTTCTGGAGCCAGGCTCCACTCCACATCTTCCGGAAGCTTCTGTTTGAGACTCTCCTGCATGCGGCAAGGGTCATCAGAACTACATACAATTAAAAGGAGGCTTAAAACTCCCACTCCAGTGTTTCTTCTCGATTGGCTGCTCTCTCTAACCTGTGGATGATGTTATTGAGGTTGGCCATTTTTTCATTGCGTCTCTGAGTGCTTCTGTTAAGTTTGGGGCTTTGGAAGGGGGGCAGCGGGTTGGGGTCCAGGCTGTGATTGGTGCTGGTCGAGGGCGGGTTGGGCAGAGATGGCGATATGGGAGCGGAGGAGGACGGGACCGGAGACACTGACATCATGAGGCCGGGCGAGGACGCAGCAGACGGGGAGTTGAGGGAGACCTCCAGGCTGCTGCGACACGGTTCTGACGAAGCCTTGAAGCTGACCGGGTCCACGGGGGACTTTCCGGAGTCTTCCCCCTCATGCCTGGACTGGTTGGCCCTCTGGGGTCCGTCTATGGAGCCAAGGTAGAGCCCCTGAGTCTGGCCGCTGATCCCCTCCTCCTGCCTCAAGCGGGGTTCGCGACATCCAGAGTCCTCCTGCTCGCTTTTTAATGGCGGAAACTGAACCGCTGTGGAAAAACACTGAACTCTCGACTGTTTCCCGGAGCCGTCCCGCCCCTCGTCGCCGCCGCCGTCTTCCCTGTCCATCGCCTCCTGCTTGACGTGAGGCAGAGTGGTGTTGGCGCTGAGAGGATGGCTGGAGTGGATGTGTCCTGAGGGCTGCTGCAGCCTCCTCTCCTCTCCGTCAGAGTGGGGGCTCCGTGTTACTGACGGCGAGTAGCTGAGGTGTTCAGCATCTGTGTCGTTGTCTGGGAGACCCTCCATCAGCACCTCCCGCCGCATCCGAGACCTGAACAAACACACTGCTGTTAGATGGTCACACACAGGGTTGCAACAGGTTCAGACACTTTTAAAAAGTTGGTTCTAGTGATATCTAGTGGCGAGGTTTCAGATTTAAACCAAATGAATATCCCCTCTCACTGTGCTCTATAGTGGCCACTAAAAACAGGTCAGTGTTTGCTTTATCCGTTCTGGGCTTTTTAATCGAGAGGATGGTAGTTTCATCTTCAACATCCTTCAATGGAACAACATCTCTTTCAGCGCGTACATTCCCATATTTAACAGAAACACCATTAAAGCTGTAGTGCTTGGTAGTTTACTTTTCAACCATCATGGGGCAAAAATTCTATAATTACCTAAGAGTATACAGTCATTCAAGTGGTCTGGGACACGAGATGAGCGTTTTTGGTTTGCCTATGTTTTCAGGCCGTAAAAAAATCTCCTCTGTGACACATATTTTTTGGCTAATCACAGGTGTTTTCAGGCAGGTAGGAGGGTTAAGTATGTGACGGACAGCTGTAATTACTGTCAAAAGTGACATGAACGCAACTCTACAGTACTACTCTGTGTCCTGCCCCCAACATGTCAGCTTGGAAAAGTACTTCAGTTTTTCCATAACGGCATGAAATGACATTGGGTCACCTATCTTTTTTATTTTATTTATGCTTTAAATTTGGCCATATTTAGATGGCAGGTTTCCCTCTGATTCTGACTCCTTTTTTTAAACTTTATTTTTTACTTTTCTAAGTGAACAAAACAATAGACGGACCAAATGATGACAAAAATGCCTGTCAAGAGGATGTATCATATGTAGAGACAAACAAAAAGAAAAAACATTAAATAAATTAATCGAATAAAATATCTGTGCATCCTTTCTGTCCCTCAGAAATCCATTAAATTACTGGTCATATGTCAAAAAATAAAAATACAAATGAAGAAAAAAAACTAAAATCAAAATAACGGTAATATATCAGACAAATCACATCATGTTTAAATAAGAATTCCATTTTTTACAGTATGTTTATTATTTTTTGGTATTATTTCTCAGAGAGAGAATCACTCATTGCATGATGTAAATTTCTGGGATTATTTCTATCCATCCACTGACATTTGGAGCCTCTTTACTTTTTTTTTTTTTTACTCCATGCTTATATTATTAGTAATAAGTGCCTCCTGCAGATTTAGCCATAGCTTTTTTAAGTTACTAATGGATTTTTTTTATACTTTTTATTAAATCAATGAATAAAGTGGTTGGTTTTATCTTGGATTTTTGCTACAGCGTGATAAACATAAGTGTCACAGTCTCAGATACAAAAAAAGGAATGAATCTACATCTCTGAGGCTGATGGGATACGCTAAACAAAAATATAAAGTGACCACTAATGTAACTTTATTGAGATACGATTTCATTCAGTGCAATGCAAATCTAACCTAATAGTATATGATGCAGTGCAGTTCAACAGACACATGGTCTACCAAATGTAACCTCCAAGTGAAAACCTAACTTTCCCTCTGTGCACTCCATCGCTGCTGCTAGCTCACATATCCCACAATCCACCTGTAGACTCCAGAAGGGGAAGATGTTATCTGTTACTCTACAATATCTATATGCAAATGTGTCAGCGGGAAGTGATGAGCTCTGAGGCTCAAAGCCAAACTCAAAATATATTCCGCTGCTGTAATAAAACATTTAATGATTTGTCCAACTGAACGAAAAAGTGCAGATTTTTCTTCTCATATTTGTTTCTCTCATACCGCAACTCTATATACCATCTCTGTATACATCTCATTACCTCTGCCAAGGAGGTTATGTAATCACCAGTGTTTGTCCGTTTGTCTGTTTGTTTGCAACATAACTCAAAAAGTTATGGACAGATTTTAATGAAATTTTCAGGAAATGTCCAAAACAGGACAAGGAACAAGTGATTAGATTTTGGAGGTGATCCAGATCATTGTCTGGATCCAGGATGAATATGTACAGTATTTTTTGCGATATGGCCCAATACCCTTGAAATGGGTTACCTAGCAACAGACAAACAATAGGGCATCAGATATTGCTGTTATTACAAAGAGCTGCCTTGGCGGAGGTCTGCGCTCTCTGAGTGCTTTTCTACTTTATGCTGGTTCTTTTTGATGTTAAAATCTTCGTGGTGCAAAAAGCAAAGTCTGTAGCATAAGATGAAATGAAACCAGCCCTTCTCTTCTAAAATCTGAGAAAACTCTGAGGAAATCTCTTTTTAAACTGTTAAAATGCTTTTGTTGTCCATGTATAATCGCATTAAACTCAAACTAGAAAAGCACTAGGAGAGCGCAGACCTCCGCCAAGGCAGCTCAGTTCCCCACCATGCTGTGATTTACTCCTAAAATGAGTTCCTGGACTTTAAAAACATATACTCTTAGAATTAGATTCACATTGATATTATCTTCTTTTTTATTGTTTTTGTTTGAAAAAAGTCAGATAGGTCAAAAGATAAAGTCAGATAGGTCAATACAAGTGATTATACTAAAAAACACAACATATGGCCTGTGCCTTGCCTGTATCGCTGCATTCCTGCTCTCGCTAAAGCACGGCGATTCTCAGCAGCCTCTGGCGTTTCATTCTGCCTCTTCTTTCTCATCCGCTCTGCATTCTGTTTTCTTCGCTGTTCCACACTTCTAGATTTTGACCGAGGCATGACAGTTCATTTCTTTCCTTTCTTGGTAAAAATTCCACTGGCATTTTCAATTGAATAACCTCTCAGCTGGCATGTCTGATTCTGCACATGCAATTTGACACCATGGTAATGTGGCCCTGTTGTTTATCTGTTGCTAGGTAACCCACTTCAATTCTATGGTTCTGGGCATCCAGAATATGGATCACCCCCAAAATCAAATCACTAGTTCCTTGTCCCATTTCGGACATTTCCTGAAAATTTCATTACAATCCGTCTATACCTTTTTGCATTATGTTGCTAATTAACAAACATAAACATACAGACAAACCCCAGTGAATACATAACCTCCTTGGCGAAGGTAAAAATAAACTTTGATGTGTTTCGAGTCCTTGATGAAGTCTTGCACCTTTGAGTTTCCCTTCCTTTTCACAAAGAACTCCTCAAATACATACAAATACTTTGAGTCCAGGAAGTGTTCCTACCAAAGTATTTTATTGTTTTTAATTTTAAGTTCTTTGTGCCTCTTTTTGTCTCCAGCAACACTTTTATGACACTCATTGGCCTCCACTGCAGCCTAAAGTTTTGTTTTATATGGGTATGAGAGAAACATTTGAGAAACACATAAGAGGAGGAGTGAATCTACCAGTAAAACTAAAAATGACAGGTCATACTTATTAAATATAAAGACACTGAGTCTGTATTAATAATTACGTATCAGTGAATCAGCAAGTCTTGCAGATGCAGGTATTAGAAATTATGGATCCAGAATTCAACTTTTTTAAAATCATTTCTATAACCCTTATGCACCTGCAGCCCCTACTGTTTACTTTTCAACTATTTTGCAGCTTTGACAAATTGTATTGTAGACTGGCCTGTAGTTGTGGAACCAGTTGATGACCGTGTTGGTTTTGAGGTTGAGCTGGGACGCCAGCATCTCGATGGTGTTCTGAGAGGGGTAGGGCTCCAGCAGGTAGGCCTTCCTCAGGGCTTCTTTCTCCTCAGCTCCCAGCACCACCCGGGGCTTCTTCACCTGACTGTAGGGACACAGGTCCAGGGAAGCCAAGGCCGGGCTCACGCACTCAGAACGAGTACTGGGCGAGTCGCTGTCTGAGCCTGTGCTCAGCAGACCATACCGCCTCTTCAGATAAGCTGCAGAGAGGACAGAGGAAGGACAGAGGGACCCAGTGTTAGGGAAATAAAGAACGCTGACAAATAATATCATACAAGATTTTAC
>JAPQRQ010000028.1:11570166-11586751 GCA_037367365.1 Apogon talboti | reverse complement strand
GGGGGACACAGGACGGAGGGTGTCTAATTAAAGCCGAGGCTTGATTACAGGAGTGATTACCTTAACGAAGGAGCATCTCAATCAGGGAAGTGCAGAGGAAGACTGTACTCACCTGGTTTGCCTTCTCCAGATTGGCCATGATGGCGTCGACCTCCTCTGCCCTGAACGCACAAAACAAGACGGGACGACAAAAGGATTTTACTGAGGAGACGCTCACAAGTCTTGTTTCACAGATTCATATAATTATACACAGCTTTGGAAAAACTTCAGATATGAAATTCCCAGACCTGAACCTATGGGATGTAGACGATGTTTGGTCATATACCATCAAAGTCAAACTAACTGTGTTTTTCCACCAGCAGTGACATAAAAACACACGAAAGCTGTGATTGAATTCCACCAAATACTGATTGCTGAACTCTTAAGTTAAAACATTAGTATTGTTTAAAAGGTGATTATTTCTTTGCTTTAATCGAGGCCTGAAAACACTGTATTTTATGTAATTTTGACCACCTGTGATTTTTTGCAAATCAACGCCCTAAATCACAAAGATTTTAATCTTTAACGATTCAATTTGGGAGAAATTCAGTCACTTGACTTTAAAATAAACAAAAATTCTCATTTTATTCAAACACATGCCAATAAAAAGTAAGACATGTGGCCTCTAATTTATATTTTGACCTGTAATTCAATAGTTTACTTCAGCTAAAACAAGATGATGCCAAGAGTAGCCAAGGTCTCAAAGTTTAATGTAATTTTCTCCATGTGTATACAGTACCTCTGAAAAGGTAAATATAAAGAAGCCTTGAACATAACCACCTTTTGTGACGAGAAACAAGATGCTATAGTAACTGATTCATGATTAAAAAAAAAATAAATATTAACATTAAATAAAATGTATGAAAAGAAAAAAATACTCTTATATTTTCTTAAGCAATGGCGGATTTACCTATTGGCACCGTCGGCGCCACGCTGCGCCCCCCCCATTTGAAAATCTGCAGAAAAAATTGCTGCTTTGACTGGGAATCAAACCCTGATCTTCTGCATTGCAGTCCAAAGCGTTACCTATTGAGCTAAAGCTCCATTGGCCTAAGAGCTGACCTATATGCTCTCTGAATGTCTTGGCAATTTTTGGGATGTGATGTTTACATCTAAGCTTCAAGGTTAATTAAGATTAAAGTGTATATTGTATTGTGAAATAAGACCCTAATGCACAGTATGTTCTGTAAACAAAGCAAGCAGTCCTGCTGAGCAGGAATCTGACAATTCAGAGAAGAATATCACATGTACTGTATGTGTATATAGGGCCCCGCCCTTCCATTTTTTCTGGATCCGCCACTGTCAAGGTATATGCAAATAGAAGGAAACATATGAACAATGGATATTAACCCAGGATCTGCATTAAATGCCTCTGCAACAAACTGAGCTGACCCCAGAGCAAACTTAATTAACTTCAACAACTTAAAACTTACAGACATTTTCTGACACTACAGGAGAAGAAAAAAAATTACAAAACAGGCTGTTTGAGATGTGGTGGAGCATCATCAGATCATAGAAGTTGGTGTTTTACCACTAGATGAAAATCTGTAAGAAATTACATTTACATATAAGGTGAAGTCTGAAGGTTGAACTGTAGATTCCCTTTATGTCATTGATGAAACAGACATAAAATCAATTATGTATTTGTCTGAATTTCAACATTAGACATGATAAATAAAATGTAGTCGAGTCAGGAAACTACATATGCAAAGTCATTTCCAGACATTTTAACAAAGAAATATTGCATGTTATACCAGTCAGTCGTTTTAATATTGTTCACTGTTGTGGTGATTCACACACAAAAATGATTTCTTACACAAATATAAATCAAATATCATCCTCAATCAACCAGTAGTGTGCAAAAGTCTCTAGTTTTAATGTTTTGCGTGGCTGAAATGAGTATATACTGTATAGATATATATTTATTTCTCATTCTCTTTTATCTGCAGGTGGAACAAGCCTTAAAAGACACAAAAAACTGAACTAAACGGTTGTAAAAGTTAAAATCACTATTTATTGTGACCTCTGACCCCATGAAAAGCAGCAGCACAAACGGTTAGAAACATCTAACACGTGTTGAATGAATCCTGGTATAAAACATCAGAGAAATAATGCCAGAAATCTCATATTGTCTGAACAAATGGGTTAAAGACAAGTTAAGTGCAAAGTAAATATTATCACTGTGGTTTAGAGAAGCGGTTTTTCCCTGAACATTTAATTTTTACTGCTGCGCATACTTCACATATATCAGATTGGATCTTAATAAAGACTGAAAAACATGTGTGTTCATTAGAACTTTTGCACAGTACTGTATATTAAATAGTTTCATCTACAAAAAAAAAAAAAACTTTCGATGCGTACAAGTAAGACTGTCTGTCAATCCTTCACAGTTTTCTTTGTTATTTCAAGTTTGACTGATTAGAAACTTGGTCATTTGTTAGAACTGAGCTGCTGTATTAGTAATGACAGCAGATGCATCACTGAACATATATTTCTTGTTATTTTTCTACATAATCCTAGCAGCGTCTCTACCCGTGTCGGCTTTTGAGGACAATGAACGAAGCTGGTTAAGTGACGGACGGACGGACGGACGACTGAGCCACATCCTCAGAACTCTTTTAAACTCCAACTTGCCTCCATACATCAGCGTAGTCTAATTTAAACAGAAGCGCAGCGGGATTATTCATGAGGTTTGTTTGAAGTTCAACAGTTTCATTTTGCACACATGGGACCTGATTTTCAAAAGGTAGATAAGGATGAATTAACAAGGATGCTGTGATTGATTTAAATATGCGTACCGGTTTTTTATTACGTTTTAGAACACAGGATCCTTTTTTAAAAAATCTGTTCAAAGAGCGCATTAGACTTTTTTTAATCCACATTAAACAAACTACATTCAGCCGAGCCTTCATTCTCTTTCATGTTTGCACTTAACTGCTCCCATTGTCTCACAACAGGAGGAATAATTACTAAAATAATACTAATCAAATAAAATCATTCACGAGCGGGAAAGAAAAGACAAACACAATCGTCTGACGTTTCTACAGTTAGATGTGATGCTGCGATTGTCTTCGAGTAACCTTGGTCTCAGCATTAACAAACACCCACATGTGATGCACGTTTGTGAGGGTCTTGGTCATGCCCGGTTATATCAATAAGACCAGGATAGATGGAGCCCTGCTGACAGCAAACACTAACAGGTGTCAGCGCCACGTTTAATGAACTTGTGCAGTACGGAAAATGTTTTGTATTGATTACCTGCTCAGCTACTCAAGCCGAAGCAGACAAATAGTCTTTCTTATCAACATTGAGGAAACAGTCATTGAGAGTAATAGAGGCAGGTGTGATGTTCGGAGGCTTGGGTCGGGGGGGGGGGTGTAACTGCAGCTGGATCTCTGGGGGTCAGTCCAGAAGAATGTGACCATGACAACGTATTCCATAAGAAAGATGGAATTTCAAGCCGCAGCTGCACGCGCAAAAGGTAAGGCCAAACTGAAAATGTGTCCAGTCCAACAAAATGGATGGCAGTGGGTCTAGAAACATCAGTTCAATTGTGCCATGGATTAAGCCTGGGAGAAAATCCATTAGCAGTGGCTGACTGTGCTCTGGAGCACAACCCAAACAAAGGAGTGTTTACTTTGAATGTCTATCGACATCCTTCATACAAGCTCAGATTCATTTCAAGCGTGCGGTGGATACATTGCGCTCAAAGACCAGGACAAGGTAGAGTGTTTTCTGAAGCAATCTTTAAATGGAGCAATTCTTCTTGAGGGCTGTCAAGGCCCAGCTGCCAGGGAAGGCAAACACAGACCTCTCTCATCGACCTGCATTAGCGGCTGAGTCACTCTCACTCTCTGCCTTTACAATGGCATTCCTCAGCTCTAACACTGGACATGAGTTCATGTAGGCAAAATAAAGAAGAGCCGCTTCAGCACTTGAAATGCTACAGTGAACACCAGTGAGGAAGGACACACAGATGGCGATGTGTGGCCAGCACGACTCGCATGGAGGGAGAGGCAGGGGGGCATATATTAACATCAGAAATATGGGGAAAAAAAATTAACACCAAATCTAAGACTCAGATCCAGACTCTTACTTGTTGGCCATCTCCTGGTTGTATTTACACCGCAGGTCCAGCAGCTCAGTCTGTGCAGTGTTCAAAGCTGTGGAGAGGCAGACACGCACAAGTGAGATATTAACTTAAAAAAAAATAAAAAATACAGAAACTTTAACCTTAAAGCTACATTACTGGATTTATCCCACAGAGCAAATTCCAGGGACATTAATCTGTAAAATACAGGACAGATTTGCCTGTCGTTTATGTACATGTGCATTTAACCCAGATGTGAAAACTACATGTACGTGTTCAGGGTTTACATTAACATCCCTGGCAAATTTTACGATAGGGAGCATATCTTTGTGAACAGAGCAGCAGCTGGACAGCTTGTGTTTCAGTAGGGGGCACCATATTACATTTCTACATGTGCTGTTTATTTAAAGCACTTACATGAATGCAGAGCCTTGATCTTCTCCTCAGCCTCTGAGAGTCTGTCAGGTGAACTAACATCAGCGCTCTCCTCCTCCCTGTGAGGACAAACACTGTCAGTACCTGCACTACATAATGGACACAACGCAAAATGCAACTCTATGCCTTTAGACAGATAAATATGTTATTCACCCTCATCTGCCTGGACAAAAAAGAAAACAGAAATAAAAAAACATCTCACATTTAACACACATTTACATCAGTTTCTTTTCCCACTACTCTTTCTTTTTTTATCCAATTTCTATGAATTATATAAAATATGGGTATTTATGGTTTATGGGTGTTCCCACAGGACAGGACTGTCACCCACAGGTGGGTTTTGAGAGATTTTATCTGCAAATTTTATCTTCCGTGGTCATGGTCTGAGGCTTGGTGTGTCTCAATCAAACAGATAACAAAAGACGGCAAATGTCACACAGTGCAGAACCACTCACAATAAAAGCACTGAACATATTCACTATGTGACTGAATGTAGAGCATTTGACTAAGTGATCACTTAGTCAGGTACTGTGGTTGTAATTCCTAAATGGTTAATGCAATATTTGTTAAACCCCGTACATTAAAGCTGAAGGTCCACACTTTAGTCACATCTTATTTCATCCCAAATCCACTGTGTTGTTTACAGAAGCAAAGCGTCACTGCCCAAATACTTATGGACCTCATTCACATCATTTTCATTATGTTTAGTGGCATACATTCAAATTATGTCTTTTCACTGTAATGAAATAGTCACTAGAAATGTTATCGTTAACTTAGTAAATGGGATAAGATGCAATTCAGTTAACCAAATGAAATGGCCCATCGTGGTGAATGAATTGCATATTATTATGACTTTGAACATTTATGTTGGAAAATTTGGATAAATTTGACAAGTAAGTTAAGTTAAGAAAAGTTAATAAGTCCTAAAAATATAAACAGTAAAAATTTTAATACAAAAAATCCTGTATATATATGTGCATTTAAAATAGGTATATTTTTACTTCCACGTAAATACATTTTATTGTGATAAAGTATTTATTGAAGTATTTCGGTATCCTTTTAAGGATACACCGGTAAAACTTTATGAATTGTATATCTCTTCAAAATGTCCAATTTGCCCATTCAACATAATGTAAAGAGATGCATAAATAGCTTTAAAATGGCGAGGAATGTTCATTTATGTAAAAATTTACTCTCACGGTTATAGATTTGATCCATTCTGCACTGGCCTTCCATAGTTCTTTAAAAAGTTGCGTACAAAGAGAAAAACATGGGAAACACTGCATTACTCCACAGGGTCTCAGACAGAATTAAATGACTTAATGCCTCTTAGTACTGACATATTGATGGATTATCATTATGAATCAGGCTGAGTATTATTACTTTTTATTTATTAACTGGCTACAAATTATGTACCTGCGGTCCTCAGCCTGGTCCTGGTGGTTCTGCTGTGGAGAACCCGGGGCCCCAGGAGCCGGTGTGCTGTTCGGGGTCATCAGGGAGTGTGGAGAACCGGACTCTGCAGGTTCTTCTGTCACTGCTGCACCTGGGACTGATGGGCCGTCGTCTGTGAGCTCTGTGGGGACGGCACGAGGAGTTTTAACGTTAGCTAGGTGTTATTTACGAGTCAACGTTTTCAATCCATTTACAGCAAGATGGAGCTACTCCAGACTCGTGGCGTTAAATAGAGACAAACCTTAGCAGGAGGAGGTTGAAGTGGTAATAATACATTCTGTGGACATCGAAACAGGAGACCAATGTTCACACGTCTAGTTTCACACCAAAGGTAAATGTTGGTTTTAAACTACATCCTTGCGTTTGTCACTCACTTACACTAATTTGTGGTATTTTGTATCTGCAGATTTGTGATTACAGCTGTGGAAAAACGCGATTTAATAACAGTTAACACTGTTGTCCTGTTTTGATTGAGGGACACCTACTGGCAGGAAGGGTGCATTATCACCGTTAGAGCATCGGATTACGTTGTTTCTTTTTTTTTTTTTTTGCTGTTGGTTACAAGTTGTCAGTTTAGGGTTTGTACTGCATCCAGCTAAAATTGTTGCAGAAGGACTTACTGAAGCTTCTGTTAAATATCAGACCTTTTCAAGTTTCATTTTACTGCCAGTTACAGCAAAAAATTATGTGTGCTATTACTTTATTATTTATTTTAATGCATTGTTGCTTGATAATACAGTTTAATTAGATTTTCATCCTGAATAACTTATCATAATGCCATGTTTTATATCACAAAAGACTAATTTTGTTCAAGGTTTTCTTTATGTTTAGACTTTACTCACATGAAGAAAATTCATTTAAACTTCTAGACCTTGACTGGAGTGCACTGTCTTGTTTTAACTGCAGTGAGGTATAGAATTACAGCTCAGAATAAGAACAGGAGACAGTTAGTTTCACTCTTTATCGGTACATGTTTGAGTGAAACATGGATCTCTGTTTATTTTACAAACTACTGACAATATTTCTCCATAATTTCAAGTAAAAATATTGTAATTTGGAGAACTTATTTGTAGAGAATGACAAATGTAAAAAAAAAAACAAACAGAATTTTTCACACCTGTAATATTCCACAAACAAGTTCAGATTTATTTTCAATAAACACAATACTAATCTTTTAATTTCTGAAAAAGAAAAAAAGCTTTCATTAGTTTTGGCATGTTTTCCACCAGTCTTTTATTGCTGTTCAATGTTTTTGCAGCTCAGTTTTGTTCATTGGTTTTCATCACATTCCATAGGCTCAGGTCTGAAACTTTGGAGTGGTCTGTTCATTTGTTGTTTAGGGGGTTGTTGGTCTAGTTTATGACATTGAGAGCTGACACATTTAAATACACTATGTACGGCATCCACCTGTAGAGTGTCACTGAAGCGGTGAGTATGTTTGAGACCTGACCTGTCTTGTCAAGGCACTCCAGGTGTTTCTTCCAGTGCCCGCTGATCTCTCGTACGAGGGCCTCGCTGTCTGGGGCCGAAGTCTGCAGCTGCTGCAGCCTTTCCTCCAGAGTGTGTGAGGCCTCCAGCACAGGAGCCGGATCTGTGAAAACAGATGCAAACAAATCTCTGTAGAAAGAGCTACTGAGACTCACATGACATCCATACACTCCTACTTTTCAAAAAAAGCAAAATAGCTGTTTTACTGTGTGTGCTGCCTGTAAAGCACATTTTCTGCATCAGAGTTCCAACAGAGGCAGACTATTCCACCGAGACTTGTTTCCAAAGAGTGACTCTTAGACTTTTCCCCACTCAGGCGCCTTTGAAAATTTCACAGGGTGGACCTAATGACACAAGTACTGTTCCGACCCTTTACATGTACAGAAATCTAATTTAATGAGTCTTCTCACGTGCTGATGAATGGCAAAGAAGACACAAAAAATGCCACAAATATGAGACTTAAGTGCCAAGCATACACCTAGGCAAAGTGTAGAAAAAGTCTGCTCCTGAAAAGGGGGTAAAAAAAAAAAAGAAGAAAAAAAAAAAAAAGCGGGATTCTTTAGCACAACAGAGGAGCTGTTTTGCAATGCATGCGCGGCAGCACCGGGCCCATGGGGCCAACTAGGAGGCTGTTTCTCAGCTAACAAGTCTCCTCTGTATCATTTGATCATTTAAATTATTATGCCAGGAATTCTCAGGAGGCAGCTCGGCACTCCACATCACAGGGCTGTTTTTAATCTTCCCCTTCCCTTTCTTCCCCTCCCGAAAAGTTCAACAGCTCAGAGAGAGAGAGCTGCTCCTGTTGTGTACCTGCCTGCCGAACACCAAAGGAGGTGACTTCTAGTGCCAAAGCACAGAGAGGGAAGCTCAGGGGAGCTCCTTGACAAGGGGGGAGGCAAGATGTAGAGCCACGCGCACACGCACGCACTCACCCACACATACACTGCAGCCCTTCAAAACTCTAAAAGAGGAGGAAAATCGCTGCTTTGCTGCACAAACTTTTCTCCCACAGCTTTCATCCACTCATCTTAGACTTCTGTGTGGAACCCAATTGGATCCCTTCTTCGGTATGGGCACTGACTGAAGTGACTTTTCATAAGAAGTTGGAGCCACAGACGTTTAAACTTTGCCAGATTTCACTGAAAGAATGCAAACTCTTACTCGGCAGGCCACGAAAATAAATGCTCATCAGAGACGCAAAACTTCTACAAAGTGCAATTTGCTGAAATCCTGGCCATACATTGCAGCTCGCTATATCTGCATTTTCATCAGACAAACATTTTGGGCCATTTAATTGATTGAGCTATTTTTCCCAGGACCGTTTACAGTCAAACATTGTCTGCATTCATTGTTACAGCAACTGTGGAGATATTGCATCAGTCACAAGGGACATCACTATTAAGAGCACAGCTCTTCTAAGACAAACAGAATGACTTAAAGCACTGCTATTCCATCGACCCACTGTCACAGAAATCACTTTATCAGCCTCTTTCCCATATATCCTTTCAACTTTTAATGATCAAAGGACAGAGATTATAGTAAGGAATCTCTCACACATGGACAAGCCAGGATTATCAATCAGTGGCAGGGGAGTAAAGTAAAGTCAAATTTAAAGTGAAGGGATATACCGTAAGTCTGTATACAAAATTAACCCCCGTCAAAGTAGAGCAGCAGGATACCCTCAAAGGGCTGGGGATCTACAGTTACTGAAGGAGAGTCCAGAAAGACTGCTGATAACTTTGGAAAATGAAGCTGCTAATTGATAGAGTTAATAGGCAGGCGTGGAGCTTCTTTTTAGTGCAGCTCGGATGTTAAATCTACCGGTTAAAACCTGGAACAGAAGAGGAATCAGACATGAACCTGGACATTCGCACATGTTACAAAAAGATCACATTCAGTCACTCCAGCTAAGTCACAGCGACTAATTTTCTAATTCATTTTATCTTAATTCTAAGTGATGCACTGAGGTCATGATAACCGATGGAGCGACAGCAGCCTGTATTAAGCAATGAATCTCAAGATTTTTAATACATTTGTTTTCTGTGGTTTAGCAGGTTCACAGCAGACACTACAAAATGTAGAAATGTCTACGGCAGTTCAATAGTACCACTGTGAAAACATACATATTTACTAAGGAAAGAATCTGATGATCAAATATAAATAATTTAATGTGATTTACTCTAAATTATTTAGTCCATTTTAGGAAAACCCATATCATGTACTGTAATCTGTAATCACAACAGTGAGAGCTACATTTGCATTTACATCCAACATCACAGCACAAGTTTTATCAAATCTGAGCAAAATAACTAATTTGCCCATGATAGTAAGAAAGATTTAAAGAGAAATATGTGCAAATCATCTATTGTCTATTATCAATAGAGTCTTTTTGAGAAAAGAAACAGTATCACACAGCATGGCATTGCAATACTTAAGTGCATTGATATTTTCTTACACCCCTACTGTTTATTTTGTGTGTGGAGTATTCAGACATTAAATGATAACTCTTATTTCTGTGCTTCACTTAAACCAGGTCTAATAAAACTGCACCAAATAATATTAAAACAAGTTACAACACTTTATAAGGAGGGAAAAGCAAAAAATGAGTGCTAACAAACCATCTATGCCCGTGAGTACTTTATACCATGAAGTTAACCTGTGACTGTGGCAGATGTTTAGACAAAGACTCTGGTTAAGAATTTTTTACGCTCAGCTAGCAGTTTAATTTCATACCTGTCAATCTAGATCTTAGAAAATAAAAATAAGAAAATACCGTAATAAAAGCTCCAAATAAGACAATTAAAAAAATAAAACTAATGACGTAACTAGAAGGGCACTTGAGCAACTTCTCAAACTCAGAAAAAAACTTCCACTTTTTGCTGAATCCGAAATGTGATGGATTCTTCTTCATCTCATGCCCGACCCTTTTACCAAGTTTCATGAAAATCAGGCAATAGTTTTTATGTAATCC
The DNA here is from genome assembly GCA_037367365.1 of Apogon talboti. Classification (NCBI taxonomy): domain Eukaryota; kingdom Metazoa; phylum Chordata; class Actinopteri; order Kurtiformes; family Apogonidae; genus Apogon; species Apogon talboti. Next base: position 11,576,273 of record JAPQRQ010000028.1, on the reverse strand, counting down.
TGCTGCCGGACGGACAAACAACAAACTAACACTCAATAACAAAAGCACCACATTGGCAGAGGTACTAAGTGATAATTAGCCTCAAAATTAACCTAATTTAGTCACAGATTGGATAAGCCCTACTTGCAACTTGCCACTATCCAAAAAACGTTGGCTTTTTGATTGTTTTTGTCCAATCTCAGCTGTTAGATATTAAGTTTCATCACTTTGGCTGTGTGATAATGAGGCTGCCACCCTGTAGTTGCCTCCTTGTGGTCACTGCTGTTGTTTCTGTGCGGTTTACTGCGACGGGGCGGACGGGAAGGCAAAGGCTGACGGAGGCCGGACGGCTCAGAGGGTGACACCGGGGAAGTCAGCGCGGCAGGTTGGGGATGTGTGTCTAGGTGGGTGGGGGGGTGGTCCGGGGTGGTGTGCGCCAAGACAAGCAGGTGTGTCAGGGCGGTCCGTCTTGGCCCTGTCAGCGATACACCATCATTAGGCGGTGTGGGCGCAGCAGGGTGCACCATTATGTCTCCCTGGGCCCTGTGTAATTACGCTCTGACATAATTAACCCAGCAAGCCCATTAGCCAAGCATTGGCTGGCTGAAGAGAGAAAAAAAAGCTATAATTATTTGTTGTGCGCATGTTAATGAGGCCAGCTGTGTTCCCATCATACAACACGAACAAATTAATTTACAAGGCTGTGCTCCAAGGTTTTTTCTTTTCATTCAAAACATCTTGTTTTTTTTCCCACTGAGTGGACTTCAAGGTCCATAAACACGCTCTGCTGCTGCTGCTGCAACAAACAGTAACACTGCTGTAATATTGTTGTCAAGGACCAAAACTAGGTTGACAGAACACTAAGTTGCTACTTTCACCTTCATAGACAATGTAAAGCAGCATAAGGTATGTAGCATAAATGTCTCCTGTTTTCTTCTACCTGTCAAGGATTAGTTTTGATTAGAAAAGAAACTGCGCACAGCAAATTCATAAACATGACTTTTCTGTTTGTGGTGCGTTTTAAACCATTTGATATTCAGACAGCGAACCCGAGTCTCACTTTACCTTGATGTGGCAGAACGAGTGAGAAAATAGTAAAATAAAAAAGATAGGTGGAATGGAATAAAAAAAAAAAAATAAAGATAGTATGAAGCTGAGGCTTTTGTGTGTGAACAAAACAAAGCGGAAGAGAGAAACTTCTTAACCTGTTCTTTTTCGTTTGCTGCTCCATGTCTTTGTTTGACAGACTAAAGGACGGAGAAAGACTGACATCAATACTGAGACATTTTAAAGCTGTGAACAAAGAGTGGAGCTGGAGCTAGATAGCATTTCAAATTAACATGAAATTCAGAAAACATCCATGCAGGTGACATCCAAACGAAGCTCGACTTGAAATACTACAAAAAAATAAATCAACCTTCCTAACATTCTTACTTAAGATGCGTGTAAGACGAGTCACCATGAATTACTGTCACCAAATACTCCATTCGACTGTCTTTACCTTTCCCAATTCCGCATTTCCCTCTTTTTGCTCTCAAACACACAGACACACACACATACATTCCTCCACACACTCGTAGTGTCTTTTAAGAGCACACTCTCTCCTGGTTCCTCTGGGGTCTCCTACTCCACAGGGACCAGTCGGAGAGGCCCAGCTCTTTTATGAACATAATGCATTATTAAGCACCTCAAACATCTCCTGGGCCTTTGTTTATTACTGCTCTTATTAATCACTTGTGCATAATCTCGTCCCGCCCAGAGAGCTTTCATTTTCCATCAGCTTTTTATACGCCCTTATTTTCCGACAGACCGCCACACAGCACTCCTCCTTCCCTCTCATCCTGACTGTAGGTACTCAGCTGCACAATTACAATAAAGTCGGCTGGCTGTGCCTCGCAGGCCTCTCTCACTGGTGCTCGCTTATGTATATGAAAGGTTGAGGAAGGACAACTATTCTTTATGCATTTGTATGACTGTGAATTACTAAGGTCAGTGCATTCAGTTCTGATAATCTCATAGCCACGGGAAACATCTGATGTGAATATGTAAGGCACTTATAACCAACTCATAACACAAAAGGACATGTGACTTAACGCGACAAAACGCTGCTTGTACTTTTGCTCTGTTCCGCAGTACCTCTGGTCACCACTAGCAAGCACTGTTGCCATAACATTTCAACCAACACACACCTCAGATATGCCGTAGGCCCAGCAAACACACATACATATACACACACACATACATTCACTCACACACACACACACACTTAGAGGGGTGTATTCAGATCAGAATCTTCACAAACTCTCAGTGAGCTCCCTGCTCAGATAAAAGGAGCTGTGTTCTAAAGGAGAGAGGGAGCAGGCTGGATCCTGAGGGATGAGTGTGTGTACTGAGAGGAGGCGAGGAAGAGCAAACACCTGGAGCGTCAGTCTCAGGGCTACGCCCCTGGCGACAGGGCCTCGCTGCTCTCACAGAGGTGGCAACAAACGCCGACGTTCAAACGCCCCTCGCACACACACACACTAAAGGGGAGAGGAGCCGAACGAGGCGGCGAGAAAGAAAGAGAGAGAGAGAGGAAGTTAGGTGCATCTTTGGCGGAAGCTGCCACTGTTTTTCAGCGTTCAGTGATCAGGACGTGTTTATCTGCACTGATCAAAACCGTGCGGAGGTGATATAAACATTGTTAGGGAAACACTGTTAACAGGCCTCTTTCAAGCCTCAGACTGGGTAGGAGTTACAGTGCACAGCATGGGGAGATGTCACAGGCAAATCAAAATATAGAACGCTAATGAAACACTCCAGTGGATTGACGTCTCGGCTTAGGGGCCTCATAAAAGGCAAGAAGAGAGAGAGGGAAAAAAATCACTTCAATCATTTGCATCAAGAAGTTATTTCTGTTCCGAGTTTACTGTTGCATTCTCGCTGCCATTGAACTGGAGCATTATCTTGCATTAACAAAGTGTAACATTATCGTGCTGCATTCTCACACATGTAATGGATATGTTATTTGTATTCAATAGTGGGCACTGCAAAGTGGATAACTGATATGTGACCAGATGTTAATGATAGCTAGATACAACAGGTCACATATTGAGCTGCTGCTGCTGCTTGTGCCCCTCCCCCCCTTTTCCTTGTTCGCCTCTTGCATTCATTAACTCCGCTGTTGGCCTGTTCTGATTGGATGGACAGCCCCGGTGTCGGCACACAAATGAGCACACACACACGCACACACCAAAGGAGAGGCACTTTCAAATGAAATAATAGGAGGGAAAAAAAACGTCCTGCAATGAATAGTAATAACTGCATTAAGATTAACGAGCACGGCGTGTAAAGAATAATTGCATCTGTCAAAAGATTAAAAATACATGAGGTGTAGCGTTTGTTGGGGGAACGGTGGGAAAGCTCACTGTTGTGTTTAAGGGGCAGAGAGAAATGAAGTGGGGCCACAGCCAAATGACTGTCCTCCGGTGTACCTGGAGTCATCCATTCTAGCGAGGGGTGGGCTGGAGAGAGAAGGGGGGGGATTGTGACCTTGGACACCAGCAGCAAGATGTACAGTGACAAACACACGCAGGATAATGTAGGCCCCCCTCACATATGGCAGATACTGCAAGAGCATGAAACAAAAATGGTCTAGATGCCCGGGCTTCTGTTTGGCTGCGGTGTCTAAGGCCACGATGACACCTATTATGGCGCTTCTCTATCACACGCTACCAGCTTCAGTCGCCTCTACTAGCCTTGTTCGGTTCTCAATTGGGCAAAAGTTGTGGACAGTTGTGAGTTACTTTTGTTGGTGTCTCTTGAGAAGCGATCTGAGGCAACACTAAAAGAGTGTTAATTGGTCAGATGCAATAACGGGACTGGGATCAGTGTCGGAAAACTTAGACATCAGTAGTTATTTTCTTAGACATATAAGTAATGTCGCCTCTTGCATTGCTTTTTAATCACTTCTCTAGTGAATAATAAACCTGAAAAGTCAACGCTGTGCCTTAATGTTGGAGCCCTTTTCTAATTTCAGAATGAAAATATTGCTGCATTTCCAGCACTGAAAGCCATTCTTGTCCGATGACATGGTGTGGTCGGCTGTTACGTTCTACATTAGAGGTGTGGAAATTTCTTGATCCAAAGATGCATTGTGACGCAGACTTCGTAATCGATTCAAATCATGAAGCCGGTGAATACTGACGGCTCTAGTTGTAATGCAATGCAGAAGGATTTATGTTTTGTTTTGTTATGTATTGAGGTGGGTCACACAGATAATAGCGCAGTTGTTTCAAAGATGCCGTTGTAGCCTGATTTCTGAAAGCACTGTCTAAACAACAGCCTGTTAAGATTTACCTGATTGATTGTATTAATTGATGAAAAAGCACAATAAGACAAAAACTCAAGATGCAGTAGTGAATACATGAGCATGCATACCTCTTTAACTGAAAAAAACTGCAATGTAATGTAACATAAGTCATTGCAGTGATATCTTATTTGTCTTTTATTTACATAACTACTATATCTAACTAGTTCACCTCTAACAGCGATCCTCATTGTGCCAGTATGAACAAACCCATCATTTTTATATAGCTGTGTTACTCCACGCACTGTAGCTGCTATCAGATTTATTTATATCATATTACTACATGCTGCGACAAACAGCCTAAGACAGAAAATCAAAAATAGCACCCCTTCAATATCCTTCATTTTTCCAGCAAGACTCTCATTGAAGATGAAGGTGATTTCATGCAGTACCGCTACGATGATGGTTTGAGGTGTTATCTGCAAAGCACCTGAAGCCAACAGTGAGTAGAGTGGAGTTGAGTCGGTACCATGGGGTGGAAAAGTGCCAATAACGTTGTGATCATCCAAAAAACCTTTTAACAGGTGCTCAGCCAAAATGAGGTTTTTGTGACAAAAAAATGGAGGTGGTACACAGTGTTGTTCACATCATCTTCGAGTGTCTAAAGAGGGCAAGAAACTGCAGACAGTCCAGTCCTCCTGGTCAGGACGCTTTGGAGAATCATATGGTTCATGAGTCGATGCTGTAGAGTCTGAATACAACAGAACCAGACTCAGCCTTGAAATGTTTTCAAGCTGTGGAAGCTGGTGTTTATTGGAAAACACAGAGAAGGGTGTCATGGGTAACTACAGGTTATAGGAGCTGATGTGTACACCTACCAAATCTAAAAAAAAAAAAAACAAAAACAAAAAACAATAACTTGGCATCAGGAATAGAAGAGGCTTATTCTCAGCAAAAAGAGGAGAAAAACTCCTAGTAACATCTAAATCGTTTCTTTATCTCCTGTTTATTTTCTTAGTGGAAGAAATATGCATTCAGCCGGTTTAATTCACAGATAGAAAACTGTTAATAACTATTTGTTGACGACTACTGAATATCTACAAACTGAAGCATGGCTGCTCATAAAACTGTAAATTATAATAGATTTGCTGCTAATTCCAGAAGTCCTGATAAAAAGCAGCAAGACAAGATTAATACAGTGATAATGTTACTGACACTGTCAATATGTTTTCTATGACTTTCAGGTACGACACTTGAAATCTAGTTACTTTTTTGCCTCTCTAATAAAACACAATGTTGACCACGCCTCCACTCAGTCACACCTGAGAGTTTATAACCCCGCCCCCTTTCTACCTGCAAAGCTCCTTTGCCTCCAAACCATGAAGAAAGAGAAACATCTTTAGTAGGAGATGCAAAAGAAACTTCATGACTCCATTTTATTTATGTTACACTTTCTAATACAATATCCCATGACTGTTTGGTGATTGGTTTCCTACAGTTCAACTCGTAGTTGAACAAATTTGTGAGCCAGTTTTACATTTATTTGACAAATAATTTAGCAGTATTTACCATTTGACTTGACTTAAAAATACATTTACTTTGACATTGGGAATTTGGTTATTGTACTCACAATCATCCATCTATCTCTGGGGTTTCTAACTCATTTTAGTTCAGATATAGCCCAAATTGATCTCAAGCTTACATACCAGTAAAATAAATAATAAATAATGACAACTCAACTTGCACTATAAAAGTATTTACAAACTATCCTGTCAGAAGAAAATGCAAAGAACCTTAACAATAAAGAACAACCTGAAATTTCCTGACAAAATTTTATATA
>JAPQRQ010000028.1:11536142-11550649 GCA_037367365.1 Apogon talboti | reverse complement strand
CCGCACCTTCGGCTGTCCTTCACATGTCTCACCATAAGATGACACACGCCCACAAAAAACACACACACACACACACAGCTGAAGAAGCCAAAGAGGCCGGTGAGGTTTGAAGGATTGCTTTTCAGTAACTTTAAATTGCTTAGAAAATATTTATTTATATTTTATTACCACCTACACCATCTGAGCGTTATCTGTGTGACCATAATGTCAAGAGGAATTCTGAAGTACCACACCAATTAAAGCTTCAGTAGGCAGTATTTTTTGGCGTCATAAGGGACAATTTCATAACAGCATATTTCAAGTGGTCTGGCAGAAACTAGACTTCTGCACTTCCTCTTGTTGTCATGCCCTGTCCATATTAAAGGGGATGTTTTGCAACCAGATATTCTTCTCTACATTTGGGCCCATTGTCCACATGTAAACAGCATTTGAGATTTCTTTTAGTTTCCAAAGTTAAACACTGGTTAATGTGCATCTGCATGAACTGAGAAAACAATGGTGTCTCACACTGATGTCTGTATGTCTATTGGTTTGTGAAATTAATATGCGTCTGAAACATGTAATGTCTCATTTATATATGTCTGTGTGTTACCTGTAGGAGACTGAGGTTTGCACAGACATATTTGGAGGACGGACCTGTGTTGTGGCAAAATCTACATAACATACAGAAAAAAATACAAAAACGTAGCTTAACAACTTCAAGACTAAAGCCTCTGCATCTGCTACGTCCAATATCATCTACAGTGTACACACTTTTAAATCCAACAGAAACATTTGTACCAATTTGTCGATGTTTATGTGTTATAGTGTGGACACAGATTGCCTATCTTGCTAAATAAAGATCGTGTGAAAAAAATTACTAGAGAAAAATATCTGTATTAATGTGGACAGGGCATCAGGATTTAGAAAATCTTATCAGTGGTGGAAGATTTGAGCCTATCAGAGGGGGACATAAAAACAGATGTAATGTTGAGTCGCTGTCAAAAATCCTTCAACTGCACCTCTCCGGTGCAGAATGAAATACTGTCAAATTGTCAGTCTTTATATTCAGTCTATTCTGGGGACAGAGAGGAGAGAGCTCTGGTGTTGATTTCTGCATTGTAGCTTTAACTTTGGGCTTTTCCCCAATAGTTTAGGGGGTTTTGATTAGTAAGTAAAGTAAAAGTAAATGAAAGAAAACAGATAAAAAAAAAAAAAAAAAATTCCACCTTATTGGTCATATAGTCAATGACTGACATTATCATTTACATGGCTGGCTGTTAATTATAATCATTATTATTATTATTACCATTATTCTCTGTTTTGTGCAGGAAATGTGAAACATGGTGAAATACAAACTTCACCTTAAACATGTAAGTAGCTTAGCATGGCCACCCACTCTAGCATTACATAGCCTGGATAAATATGCAGCGTTAGGCTTATCCAAACATTACCAATTTAGCTGATGCTGTTAATGAGCAGCTGCTTTTGTGTATGAGCTCGTAAATTGTATATTTTAAAGGCTTATTATTCTGGTTTTGTACCTCATTGTAATATGGCACAGCGTTAAGAATGTTACTGTTATTTTCTCTCATCCCTGGGGTAGGTTTTCTACAGATATTTGACAAATATGCCAATTGGTTTTAGTCATACTTTAGTCATCTGAATTGCTTTAATTTTGGTCCACTTTCAGTCGACTCAATCTATGGTGGTAAAATGTAAGATAAAAGTGTAAAATTGGGTTATATTTGTATATTTCAACCTTATTGAACTACTGCATCATGTTTCTGTAGGCACGGTAACCTGAAAACATTATAATTTTTGTATTTATTTGCAATTTTTTTGGTCATAAAATAGCTTTTATTGAGCCATCATTTATTTTCATCAATGAAAAGATTTCATACAGACCACTAGTCATGTCCTGGGCCTCCAAAACATTTAATAATGGTTGAGTAGGTAACCAGCGGGAAAACTGGAACTATCAGCTACTAGTCAATAAGGAAAATCTTTGGTTGAGAGCAGCCCTTAAGATTTGAGACAATTATCCATACTTATTATGGTATCCTGCCTGTGCTCATTCCTCTCTGGGAGTTCCTGCGTCTCCCTCCGTCCTCCGGATGGACTAACAGTGGTTCTCTGTGAGGACTCGAGCGTGGCTGATTTCCCTGATTCCACCTGTCCTCCCGTTTGGCTGCAGCTGACGCTGAACGCCTTCCTGCCAGCTGCTCGCGTCCCGAGTCTGGCCACCAGCAGCTTGTTCCCCTCGGCCCCACTCCAGACTGGGCCCTTCACTTCCAGAAGAGCAGTGGCTCTCCCACTAATCCACCGAGACCCAATTACAGAGACTGGAGAAGAAATCACGAGGAGATGCAAAGTTACTTTGCTTTAATTGAGGATGTGTTTAACACTCTCCTCAGGCCACCACGGCCACTTTATGTCTCTGATGAAACAGAGAGCCTCGCAGTGGGATTTAAAAAACATATATCTGTTTGTGACAAAGGCAAAGAACACTCTGATCTGTGGGCTTAGATATTTAAGGGCGTTGGGTGTGATTTAGGATGTCGGATTTTAGCGTAAAATAAGAGTAAAACAAGCAGTTCTCTTAAAAGTGGGAAAACACATTTGATTTGGGGATGAAAAAGCTTCACATTAGTGAGGTTTACATCACAGTCACTCTGTGGTAGAGACTTACTTTTCTTGCAGCTGCTTGTTTTAATAGAGCCACATGTTAATTAGTATTGTAGTTAATCCCATATTAAAGAGACCCAAACTGTCAGGTCATATTATAAACAATCAGTCCTAATGTTCGTGCATGTGACATTTGGAGCTGCTATCTCTTCTAGCAAAATGTTCCCTAGGTACTAATTGGCCTACTTTACGCTGTCTTTCTTTGAATTGCCACTTTCTTTATCATTTAGGATATTAGCCTTGACAAGCATCATCCCATATACCATAGGCCCACTAAAAGTAGAGAGAAGCAGCATCGTTTTTGCAGAGGGACAGCAAAAATGAGTATAAATGATTTACACTAGCATGTAATGCTGCAAGATCTACCTTCATGGGATATTAAATACAATTTGAAAGAAGAATAAAAGTTCAAACACTTAGCCAGCAGCAAAGTAAGTGTAACTTTTCTCTGCTTGCATTATTTAAGATAGGCTCCATCATTTTATCAATCTATCGATCTCTCACCAGAAAGATGAAAATGGAAAAATAATGAGGCCGATGAATGCTGTGTAAAGAACATCAATGTGCAAAATTTAATTATCTGTGCTGGAAAGAGAAGGAAAATGTGTCGGCTGTTTTCTAAAACAAAAAGAAAGTGAAAAAAGGAGCAGTTAATATTTTTCCCTCTCTGCATATTTTAATTACCAGATCAATCATAACTACGTACTGCAGTACTGCAGAGAAAAGAAAATTGCAAGTCTAAATGAAAAACAATAGATTTGCTTTAAAGTCTTCGCTCTTTTGAAGTCTAAATTAAAATTTCAGGTACCTTTACAAGAGCCTTCTTCAGAAAGTTATGATATTTAATTAGCGTGTTTAGATTTTGCTGAAATTAAACTTCACAGCCGAGCATCATGTGAAATGAAGACTGGTATTCCCAGGCTTCAGGGGCGGAGGGGTGGAGGGATTAAATCACTTCAGTACATGAGGGCTGTGTATCCTCTGACAGAACCTCATGTTCTTTGACTTGTGCTGCCATTTGCTTGATCTGAGGCCGGGTCTCGGTGTTCAGTGGAGTGGAGAAACAACTTTGCTCTCTGACTGTGTCTGTGCAGCTCCGATTCTGCGCTTGAAATCAGAGAATCGCGCCGTAGAATTGGCGGAGCAGCTCTCCCGTTCCGCCTTTTCCTCCTCACATGAGCCTTTCCTGGTTTGTACGAATGCTGATGTTTATTTCTCCTGGCATGTCCTCGCCGGCGCTGAGCCACCGATTTCACACATTTTTATTGGCTAATTTGACTGTGCTCTTGCCAGCAGCTGAGAGTGAGCCAGGAGTTGGAGAATCTAGGGAACGGTGTTGTACTGCTGCTGCTCGTGCTGCTGCTCTCCGACTTTGGCCGCCTGGGGGGGGGGCATGGAAGGGAGGGTGGCTCTCACCTGTCTCATAACATGCAGTTGACCATGTTGGACTGAGGCGAGCTAAGGCTCAGAAACTGCCTCTTAGATTAGCTACTGTCGGCTGGTGAGTGTCTGTTTGGTGAGGGTCAGTAGGGGAATGTGATTGCCTGTCTCTTAAGGTGACAGGGGTTTAGAGGAGCGGATGTACAGCCAGTTCGATGCCCAATAGGAGCAGCGCAGCCAGCGCTATGCGTGCGTCCATCCTCAAACATGGCTAACATTTGCACAGCAGCAGCAGTCAGGCGTGACGTCTCCGGGCTCTGAGGTTTGTGCTGTCAGGACGGTAGAAATTAAACCTGGCACTGCAGAGCAGAATGTGCTGAAACTCATCAATTCCACATGGCTAGAGAGCCAAGTGCCTATTTATAACAACGCAACCCCCCCCTCTTCTTTACCTGGTGTGCATCCCTGGCTCTAAACACGCATCCATAATGATGAATACACCCAACTGGGACGCTCCGACAGGGCATCAGTCAGGACAGGAAAACAAACACGCCAACACACACACACCATCAGATCACAGCACAGCAGAGGAGGGATAAGACTGACACTGGGAAGCCTGATGGAAAGGTTGAGGCGTCTCAGCATAAAAACACCCAGCAGAATCACGACAATCAGTCAAAACAGAGGAAACAAACAAGGGCAGTCAGATATATTAAACTTCTTCAAAAGGCCCGGTCTGGAGCTGAAATATGGTGCCCCAATGGTGAAACAGTGCCACCCAACTACCGGCTTTGTTTATGGAGTGATTTACTGAATTGATGATGTTTCATTTAATAGTTTACTGTCTGAGCTTTTGGAGAAAAGACAGGCGACAATTTAAAAGAATTTTTGACTAATACATTTGTTTTTCAGCTCACTTTTTTTGTAAACAACAGTGACCTGTATGTCATTTCTATACATGTCGTTGTGGATGTGTTGCATTGATTTGACCCATTCATACATTTGTACATTCAAGCAAAGCTCCTATGTCTGTATTTTGAAATATGATATTCATATAAATAAATTCTGAATAATGAGCAATACAGCATCACCTTTCCTACATTAAAACACCTTTATATTCACAGCTTCACTCTGGTCCAGCAGTAGCAGCTAACAGTAGATGATGATAGCAAACTATGCATTCATGGATGTTGTGCAACTGCAACTGTTGTGTAACCAACAGTATTTTCCCTTCAGGTTTCTAACAGGACGCTGCTGTTGGGATCATGGGGTTTGATGTAATTTGACTAACAACCGCCCATTTTCACATAATGCTTTACCATCATCACTACAGGGTTTATAAAAAACACAGATTGTGGAATGTTCACAGTACACTACAGATATTAACCGGTAAAAAAAATGTGCTCACCAATGAGTTAAGGGTAACATCCTGAAGAAATATATATGTGTACAAACATAATAACACTGGTAAACAAAAAGTGAACTGATTTAGAATGTTTATGTTTTCATGCAGGAAAATCTGAACAAGGTGACTTGTGACCAAAGGGTTGCAGGTTAGATTCTCTGGACTAGAGGTGAAACTGTTGGCTGATGCGCCCTTGAGCAAGGCATCTAACCCCCCCCATTTCCTCCCCAGGCACCTAAGATGGCAGCCCACTGCAGTGTGGGATGTGTTCCTGCATGTTCAGCTAGTGATGGGTTAAAATTAGATGATCAAGTTCAATGTGTGTTGCATGTCCACACGTAAAATATACTGACAACTAAAGATTCTTCTTTGTAATCAAACTTGCTTTCATGCTGTAATTTTGGGAGACGATTATTACACATTGACATCATTTTTGTGTGGTGCACCTCCTTTTATATACGTCATCATATTGTTAATTTGTCTCATAGTTAACTTCTTCTGTCTTCTGATTATTTTTCTTCTTATCTTATTATTTTGTGACATTAACTTTATGCAACATTCCTGTGGTTGGTTGAACTATCATTAAATGCTTTTGTGGTTAAGTTTGGTCCAGACCATGATGTCCTCCTACAGCGAACTAAAGAGCACTTTCTGAAGACGCTTCACGCATGTAAATTTAATCAAAATCAAACTGGAACGTCCAAACTAAATCAGTAAAGTGTGAAAACATCCTTAGTGTCACCATAAATGACAGCAAAACATGTTAGAACTGTCAGCGTAGTTAGTTTTTCTTCCCCTTTAGAATCAGCTTAAGTGTTGTGAAACGTCACTAAAGTGCTGCAGTTAAGTGTTAAATGATAATGTTTTTTGCCTTGTATATTCATGTAAAATGTTTTTTTTATTCACAACATATAGCAAATTCTGACTGTTTAGACGTTAGCTATCAACACAACAGCTGCGTGCGTTCTCTCCTGAGTTCTGAGCTCATGTCTGCTCATCTCTGTGTTTGGTGTAAATGTGACCACACCACCTCTAAAATTAACTTCGCTAAATTTTTACACAAGTGGATTTCAGACTGCCCAAACCGACTTCAGTTGTATAAATGATTTTTCCAAAAAGTAAAACCTCTTCCAAAATGCATCTGAGAATATCTAGACTGAATCAAAATATGTCAATTCAAATATAACCTATGAGAAAGGACACAGACAGGAGGACGATGTGCCAATTAATAAAAGCCGTTCACAGCAGAAACGAGCAGCAATAGGACAATTTCAAAAAGGACAAATGTTTAGTTATAGGATCTAATTTATACAAGTACATTACCTCAAATCTACTTGTATCTTGTTTGGGTTTTTTGACATATTGACACTGAACTAAGATGGTGAAAAGACACCAGATCTCTACAGCACTTTTGTTAAACATCCTTCTGCAGCAAAAGTGGTCAATATTTACATAATCTGAATACTTAAGGAGTATAATGTACTGTAATGATGTTTGAAATAACAGTGAAAAGTGACCTTTGACTGGTTTGTTAGTTCATTTGTCCATGTGCAGACTGTGGTGTATGATGACACGACAAATAAGACATAAGACAGACGGCCAATATTTGATCCAATATCCACATATAAGCTTGTTCGTCTTTGACTAATTGTAATCAATAGAAGTAAACTTTAAAGTAATAAAGGCTGAAACAGTAAGAAGTGCATTAAGTTTGGGTCAAAGGAGCTTTTCTGTACTGATGTTGAGAGCAGTCCCCTCCGGAGAGGCAGAGGATGTAAAAGACTCAAGGAAGGCATTATCTAATGTCCAATTACACTCCCACACCGCCCCCCCTCCCCCCGCCCCTCTCCCCCTCGGCTCTGTCCCTCTCTCCTTCCCCTACCTTCCTGCCTCCCACCTTCCTTATCCTCTCCTCAGTATGAAGAGGACACAAGTGATAAACCCGGAGCAGAGAGCCGGTGGTTTACATGGCCCTGGAGCCCATTATGTTCCCCACAATAGGCTGGAGGCCTGGACGTGCTGTGAATAGGAAATGGCCTGGAGATCCTGGGCCTGGTCTGCTGCTCAATGAGCCTGAGATGTCGGCGCAGGAGACAGGCATTAGAGATACCTCGTCAGCCCAGTATGGAGCAGTCTGGTCGTAGCCAGGGGGCGGCAGGAGGGGAAGGATGGGAGAGTGGGAGTGAGTGAGAGCAGTAGGAGGGAGTCGTAAATGCCCCTTACATAAGGTAGGGCATGAATAATAACACAAAGGGAATATTCAGAGGTAACAGTGAGGCAGGGATCTGGTTTATAGGCTTAGAAATATGGCCCAATAATGTGCAATACACAAAGAAATCAACATTTGTTTGCTTTTAAAAGTGGGCCTGAACTAGGAGCAGTTTTTTGTGACTTGGCATATGAATCTGTCCAACTCCACCTTCCCAAGTTAGCCATCCACTCAAGCAATCTGTACCTAATAACCGCGAGGTTTAGCCCATGATGAAGATCTGTCTTCATTGAGCTGGAAAAGCTGTAGCACCGCTGAGCATTTTTCCTAACGGCGCAGTCCCTCATCTATGAAAGTGCCATAGAGCCCCTCAGACAATTAGGCAGGGAAAAGCTTTATGACCGTTAGACTCACTCAGTGAGCGGCACTCTCACCGCCAGCACCGCCAGGAGCGCTGGCTCGTGCAGAAAGGTAATTACGGAGCCTCTCATAATGACACGGAGGAAGCTTGCGTCATAACACCCACAGCCTTTTATCATAGCGCTGTAATTAATTATCATCCTTTACTCTTTGATTCATTCCACTATTCATAACATATTCATACATTCAAGAGAAATTATCATTTCCTTCAGGAATTAATCAAAAGGAGGAAGAACTGGTCGTCTCTCGATGGATGATCAAAGACGGTGTTTGTCTACCTCACTGCATGGCGGGTGAGCTCAGGGCAAGGCACCATGGGTAAGGCCTCTAATGACACTCATGACTCTGGACAAATCGTTTGCAATACATGAGCCCAGCTGGATTTAGCTCTGATATCTGACAATCCAAGAACGAATTACTTTTGATGCACATTACGCCTTAGTTCTCTATTGTCTGACAAAACAAAGTGGATGATGAAAGAAAAAATGATGCTTACACCATCACTACTGTAATACAAAGCAATGCTGCATATCAACTGTTCTATTTCAGTTTCTCCTGATTGCTACAGGTCAAACCATTTGGAATACAGCTGTATTTATCCTGAAAATGTGACTGATGGATTTGTTAAGTAGATATAACAATCAAAGACCTGCAATGATTTTTGTTTCATTGGATTTCTCAAACTCTAAAAGGAGGTGACGAAGGAACAGATTATAGTTACATGAAAAGTGCAGTAAAACAAAGAGATGCTGCTCATAAACCGAGATATTTGTCTTTTTAATCAGGGGAATTCAGTCCTATAGGTGAGAGGCTGCAGCCATTTTGTGATCTCTTTTTTTCATGGAGTTAGAAAAGCTGCTGCATAGTCAAAACATCTCTCACCAAAAACACACAGCAACAACAACATACATAAAAACATTGTCTTCCCCCACATCATCACTTCCCAACCTCAGGGGAAGAAATGGCACAGTTAGACTCATAAACAGGTGTCCACCGGCCCCCAGTTCGCAGCGCTTTAATAGCTGTTTGATGTTTTTGATGTCTAGTCAGCTCGATCGTACCTTGCTGCTTGATAATGAGGGCCAATAATGATTCCTGAGCTTCAGGGGTTAATGGTATGTAACCGGCAAAGCTGCTAATTACATGTTACAAACTATTTATCAGAATCTCCATCTGCGCAAGCACCACAACTCTCATTGTGCACGCTAAATTACTCCACGGATTATCATTGTAAAGCAAGTTTCAGTAATTAGGGACCCATACTGCTGTTTTCTTTCTCTGAGAGCACCAAACGACATCAAGAGGAGAGGAGAAAAATAGAATGACTGGTTAATTTGGGCCTGATATTCAGATTGGTACAGGCCGGATACGAGGAGGAATCTGCCTCCATGGGAGGAAAAAAGGCTACAAGCATACACGAAATCAGTCACTGTTTCTTTTTTTACGCCTCACGAAGGTTTATCCTGAGGGGAGTTTACACTCTAAAGTGAGAGGGGAGGTGTAAATTACATTGAGAAGCCCACATAGTCTTGGTGAGACTGGTTTCTGTATGTTCAAGACGGTAGCGAGCGCTTGTGTGAAAGTTGTGTGAACAGTGTGGTCCAACGGGCCCGTCTCTCCAGCGATCGGTTATTTGAGAAATAACTGTCATATCCCTGGGCCCCAAAGGTGTGCCTGAGACCATGGAGACATGTACCATCTCCTCTTCTTTGCAGTAAATTTTTATTAAAATTACCTTCATTATAAGACAGTGTTCATTATAAAACCAAAAACGCCGGTCTCCCAGGGCCCTGTGGATTAATAAGGACAGCGGTGTATTTTAAGCCGTAAACTCAGCTCCTCACTGTCCTTAATCTCCTTCCTACTTCACAAGGCCAAATTAACACCTCTCCTCAGCTCTGACGGGACCTCATTAGCAAACTTCCAGGGAAAGAAAGAGAAGAGCAGAACGAAAAAGAGGAGAAGAAGGAGGGAAGCGACCAATGACAGCCACCAGCTCTGGGATTAACCCTTTCTCCTCCTCCGAGCTCCTTCAGAAAAACTAGGTCGGCAACGTGTTTCTAATCAGTCGCCTGGTTAGCGATAATTAGAAGGCGAGATTGGACGGGAGAAGAGAGAGAAAGTGGGTGGGGAACATTGAAATGAAAAAGAAAAGAAAGAAAACCTGTCATGTCGCAAACACTTCAAAGGAGCCGACTTCTCCTTTAGAAGTGGCATGATGAGGGTCCAAATACCATGAGGCACTCCTCTGGGCCTCCGAACTGCAGGAGGGGGCGGGGGGGGCGGGAGAGAGGCGGGGGTACGAGGACCCAGTTCTTCCTCACCGGGGTTTTTCCTGGCTCAAAATGAGGCTGAGGTGGAACCGTCCTGATCATATGTACCGCACCTTCAACTGGCAAACACTTTCAACACGCAAACGCTCTTAAGGAGCTTTAATGATTGTACGGTTGATAAAAGTGCAACCAGATTAAAACAGTTTGACAACCAGATACCTGTTACTTCAAACAAACATTCATTGGGATCATAAAGGCTCTGTGTTTTGCAGACTTACCAACTATTTTATTGTTTAGACAGAGAACATTTTATTGAAGGCCTTGAAGAGGAAAAATATTGCCAAAGCGATTCAGTGTAAAGTAATATTTATTTTATTTAAAGACCTAATCGGAATGAGCATTTCATAAATACCTCTAAGGCCAGATGCTAAGGACATTCTTCCAAAATGACATATCTGAATTTAAGAAATGTTTCAACAAGTCAACAATGCAGTTAAAAATGCTAAAATTCTCTGCAAAGGTGTGGCTATTTTGATAACTTGGAGGACTTCAGTCTTAATTTCATATAATCAACACCGTTTCAGCCTGTTTGATATGCATGTCGCATACTAGAAGACTATTTTCCATGAAGACATCCATCAGAGTTTTGTCGAGAGCTGGAGGTGGCACAAAATCTGACAGAGGTGGTTGCTTCATAATTCCCTCTGCAGAAAAAAAAAAACCCTGCTCACATATAAGCGCACAGACACACACATATTGGAGGACTTTTCTATCGCTCGCCACCTGTATGTGCAGCTGCAGGGGAGCTTTAGTCTATCCCAAACCACACAGTCAAGCAAGCCCACCCAACTCCACCTTCTTCCCCCTTTTCCCTTGCAGCAGCAGGTCGAGGTCCCACAGCTAACACTGAGGTCGCACGGACTACCGCTGGGTAAAGTTCACAAGCCTCCGCAAGCTGTTTGACATTACCAATAAGGTCAAAGTGTATCAGAAAACACCAGAGGATTATATTATGATGGTGTGCCGAGCGGCTCGCTGCACCTCGCCATCAAAAAATAGCTTTTTTTTCCCCCCAACCGCAAGCTGGTTTACTTATCAATGTTGCAGAGCCTGTGCAAGTTACACAAGAGAGACTGCTGGTACCAAGAAAGGCCTGCAGCTAAGAAAAAAAAAATCATCGCTCATTATCAGCCATCTATTTTATCTACTATGAAACATCTCTAGACTCCCAGTTGTCAGACATCAATGGTGCTTAAATTAATCCTGTGGGTTCCTGTTTGCACAATAAAGATATGGAAGGGTGCTTCTGATATTTGTGCGACTTTACAGTTAGAGTAATTGAATTAGCACACAAATCAACCACGGAGTATTGTGGAGTGTAGTATTGAATGTGATAGCTCCTGCCAGGGAACACGCTTGCTCGGGCATAGTCAATTATAAAGCATTAAAAAGAAGCTGCCAATAATCACTTCCAAGAGAACTGAACAATCCATGCTGAGTGTTCTCATGTTTACAGATGATGGGGCTTTCAGGTTAGTACTGAGCGGGAGTTTAGAGGGCAGAGCGAGACTGGAAACATATTTGTGGTATCATTTCCATAAGCCTCTGCTTTGCGGACCATAACGCAGCTCACAAATGTGATTTATGACCTTGGTTTAATGGCTGGAGCAGAGTCTTGGTAGGTATCAGATGACTTTTTCAATATGGCGACGTCAGAGGGGGCACGGTGAATGCACCATCACAACAGGAAATGAGGGCTTGTCTCAGCCAAGAAAATATGAGAAGCCAGATATCTGATCATCTAATGGCAGATAGATGCTACTTCACTTTGACAGAAAAGGCATCAGTCAATAAGCACCAGATGAGCAGCATCATGGAAAAGCATGCCATGGATTCCTCAGTCTATCTATCAAATCATTCATTCTTAGAGTACAGTCATTTGGTCTGTGTGTACATAAAATCCTGCAGGACTGTCTCTTGTTTCCGTAAACTGCAAAGTGAAAAGCTTACAAAAACTGCTGCAAGATATTGGAAAGAATGACATTTCAATATTGTTTTCCTGCATTATACTGTATGTTGTGTATTATGCAGCGATTTTGCTATTTTGACAGAATTAATCCAATTCAGGGCACTTTTATAGGGGAGTGGATCTGCAAAGATAATTAATAATAAAAGCTGAAACATGACTTTTTAATCTGAAGACTTGCTCTGAGTGTGACTTATCCTTTCTTGAACTTTAATCCTGTACTACCAGTTTCAACACACCAAACACAAAAGCAGGAGGGCTGTGACAACTCTTTTGAAGTGATTTTGGAGGGAAATTAGGTTGTTTAATGGACAAAGTACCTGTTTTTGTTCAACATCATGCTTTCTGTTGCTTAAATATTCCATGTAACTGGTGTTGCGCTGGTTTTTCCAACTGAATCTTCCTTTCTGGTGTTCTTATTTTGTTCACCAATTTTGAGCTGCGCTTGAGGTGTGCACTATTATGACAAAGCTGCACTGATACTTTTTTCCTGCATAGAAAATACTGAATGTGTGGCCATCTGTCAAAATTCTGTACCAACTCCAAGTCTAGACATACCTCTGATCTCTGGGTCTTTATGGATAACACCATTTTATAAAAACTACTGGAGTTGGTTGAATGCTATCACTTGTAATTGTAGTTGGGGCATTATGCCAGTGCGGTACAGATGTAATTTTTGCAAATATTACTTTACTAGTGAAAAAAAGAAGCTTTTAAATGTGCCACAGGATGGTACCACATGGAACCAAATTTTCTTCAAGATTTCCATCATATATTGCTGTCTGTCTGAACTGTAGATAACATTTTGACCTGATTTTGTTTACTTGAAGAACACTTTAATAAAGTAAAAGTAAAATAAGTTCCCATAACATCTGCATAACCAAAATTGTACCAACTGCATCTCAACAAGAAAGAGTCTAAACATCGTGTGCCTTTTTAAGAAACCATTAGTATTTCATGATCCATGCATGTTCTATGTTATATTCTGCAGAAGCTTTACCTGTTATCTGTAAAATGCAAAGACAAAGGACTCACCTGGGCTTGGAAGCTCTTGAGAACAGGTGCCACCATCTCCCGGACTTCCTACATGCACACAAAAATAAACTCAGCCTCAGCATTTTTTTTTTATATATATATATTTTGCAGATGCTCCACCTGTTTAGGAATCGGTAGGAGCCTGGTAAGGCACAAACAGCCCCATAAGAAAGAAAATCTTTAATGTTAATGGACTCTCTCCATAGCTCGTGTTACACCGTGTGCGTGAGTGAGCGAGGCATGTTGTTATGGGGTGTGGGTATTAGTGGTTAAACCTAAAGGGTTTGAGTGGGCATGTTTGAAAAGTGGGGCTTTCCAGTAGTTGCGTTAAAGCTCAGGATCCAGGCTTGTGCGAGCTCCCACAGCCTCAGGTAAGGGGATTGTGCTGCCAGTGGTGACAGCCTGATCCTGTCTTAAACGCCTGTATTATACCGACAAGATTACAGCACTACACTACATACTCAGACTGATATAGACAGGCAGCGGAGCCACAGCAAATAGCCCGAGGGCTCATTTATAAAATATCAAAATATTCTCTTTGACTTCAGCCAAGATGTCAATGGTTGATCATTTCAAAGAAGAGCATAAAAAAGGACAAAATCATATCTCTATCATTCATAGATTTCGCTCTTCATGTATTCAGTTCAGAACACCTTAATTGCCATTTTGCCTCATGAAAGTAAGGTGGATTAAGGTTTCAGAAAATTCCAACTGTAAAGCTGTACAAAAGAAAATATGGGGAATTAAAGACGACATTATACATTAACCAGCCAACACATACGATTCAATGCACTACATCATTAATGGAGCAGTATAAATAACAATAAATGAGTGCATGCTATATTAATACGATCAATTAACAAGCAACAGTTGGACATTTGTGCAGAACGTGGCTGCAGTAGCAGTCAAAAAGACAGGGAAGGTCTGACGGTATGGATCAGAAGGTGGGTTCTAGGGCGATACAGGATATCTAAAGAGCAGTCAGTTTTTTCCTGCTCGTGTCAGTCGACCTCTAGTATTATCTGTAGCTATCAAATAAGTCATGAAGTTCAGTTAACGTGTTCTAAAGCTTATAGCTTATGTGTTCTGTGG
>JAPQRQ010000028.1:11518932-11534622 GCA_037367365.1 Apogon talboti | reverse complement strand
CCGCCCCCCCCAGCGCGGAAAACACAACTCACCAGGGTCAACTCGAAGGCTTGTTGCTGTTTAATCAGTTGATACGGATAATTATTGATCATTTTTAATTATGTGTTTTAATTAAGTCCAGGAGAAAAGTGTTTATTTTGAAATTTACTGCCTTACTTTGACTTGAAGTACTTTATTTACTGACGCATGAAGGGTAAATAGAGTGCAACGCATAGAAAAGGGCTATGAAATAATGTGCCCTTGAAACACTTAAAGCCACATTTTGATAGTTTGATATTTCTAAAAACACAAACCTTTGAATGCAGCACGGATGGTTGGTGCAAGTGTTTAATCATCTGGCAGTAATGGCATATGATGGCTCTCTTGTTTTCTGGATACTGTTCTGTTTATTTCTTCTTCATTATTACTGTTATACTGATGCTGTCCTTGTGAGACTGCCGTTTTTGTTTTTTTTTCTGGTGAAGATTACATGCGGTTTGGCACTCATGTTTCAGCACCGGCAGTAACAACACACACCCATTAAATGATGGCTGTGTGGCTCTCATATCACACACCGTTATCAAAAGATATGATTATCTGTGTATCAACCAGTGATGGAGCATGTTTCAGGTTTGGCCACACAATTCGTTACATCCTTTCACTGTACTTTGAATTTAATCTATTTAAGACAAATCATATATTTTAATGACAAACTTCCTTACTGTTTGGCTTTATTCTAGATATTGCTGTCTATTTTGTGTCATTTTACTTCTTTATCTGAAGTACTTTGGGCTGCAAGTTTGATTTATGAAATATGTATGAAAGGTGCTATATATAAAGTTGAGTTGAGTTGAGATATTGATGAAGTGTCTTTGGCCAGTACAAATCACTATCATTTTATTTATTTATTTATTTTACCTTAAAGTCTGAAGGTGTGGAGCTTGGATGTCCAAAAGTCACTCAACTGTTATATATGCGAGATGTTGGATTTCGTTTTTGGAACTAAAAAAAAAAGGTCTCACACAAGTGACCCAACTCCAACGAAGTAACATTCTCAGTGTTTGTAGTACT
Source organism: Apogon talboti (assembly GCA_037367365.1). Lineage (NCBI taxonomy): Eukaryota > Metazoa > Chordata > Actinopteri > Kurtiformes > Apogonidae > Apogon > Apogon talboti. The sequence goes on along the minus strand of JAPQRQ010000028.1, from coordinate 11,533,572 downwards.
TTCTCAACTGGATAAAACGGTACTTTTGTGGAATATTAGAGATGTTCTGCGTTGCTGACCAGGTGGAGGGGTGGGTCGAGAGGCAGCAGACAGTGTTAGAATGTAGATAATATTGGCTTTTTTCCTTCTTTGACGTTAATTTTAGAAAACACATTTAAAACAGTGTGTTTGTGTGAATCTTGATGAGCCTGGGTTCATTTGGGGGTTTTGTCTTCATTAGCATTCATCAGATTGTGTTTAGTGCGAGTCCCGTTCCTCATGGGTTTGGAGAGACACCTGTTCCTGTTACATCACCGAAATTTGGAAAAAGTCAATATCAGCTGGCGGATCTGACACCGAGATAACTTTTTTTATTTTGGCTTCAGAGTTTAAATTAAGCAGCAAAGTTGCGCTTACCTCTTCTAAATGAGCCCCCTGGCCTCTCATCACACCCAGCCAGAGGCTAACATTACTGCAAGGCCTCAGCATTTAAATATTAACTCAGCTGCTGAAGGGGAGGGGGAGCTAACCCTGACTTCTTGCCGGTTTTGTGCACCATTAATATATACTAATGCAGCTTTTACAAAATAAATAAATAATTCACTGTGTAAAAAGGTATATGCGGGGGCTCAAGCAGTGGCCCTGGCGCAGACAGCGAGTACTTGCTGAAGTGAAGATGAGGAAAACGACACATAGAGTTGAGAGAATAGAAAGGGGAGGGGGGCTGTTAGACTCACCTCAGGGACATTTCTCTTGAACTCCCTGCTCAGCTCTACCAGGTGCTTGTGGGAATGTTCGCTCTCCTCTTGCCGACCCGCCAGCTCAGATGCTACAGAGTTTAGCTCCCTCTACAAAACACACAAAAGAGAGAGAAAACGGTGAGAGGAAGAGAGTGGAGAGAGACGGCACTTTAGGGAGCTTGCCAACGCTCATCCAGCAAAGCTTGGAGTGTACATAAATAAAAATACACTGCTGAATATTAACAATGTAATCCTTCATGATCTCACAGCCGTAATACTTACAGCTAGCCCTGGCCCATAAATAATTAAGCCAAAATAAATCCAATGCCTACAGTAGCAGAAGGCCTTTTAGATAATCAGTATTTGAAATAATCAATACGCTTGCAACGGCTATAGAGCGCCAGGGAGGGGAGTGGAGGGGGTAGAGAGAGCGAGGGAGGAAGAGTGAGAGTGGAGAGAGAGACAAAGAAGGGGAGGGGGAGTCACGTGTAGAGACCCAATAACCTGACAAACACCTTTACAAACAAATAGAGCTTCCTCCTGAAATGAAGGGCGTTTTTTTAAAGTCCGGCCAAGACCTGATTCAAGCATACAAACGCCTCGCTTGCTGTCGTAATTACTGCAGGTCAGATCTATTTTCAGCCTATTTTCAATCCCTCTCCCATCGCCTTCCCCTAGATCTTTATATTGATCCGACACAGATTTTCAATACACAGCAGCAGCCCTCCATAGCTTTAACCAAATTACCCTTTTGCTACAACAACAGGTCTGATCGCTATTCCATTAATGTCTCTGCACATCAGTTGTTTACATTTCTGTGTTACTCGAATCAGAGCTCCACCCCGACAACATGTCTGATCCACTAGCTGTCTGTGCAGCAGGCCCTTCATCAGAACCTTGCATTCATGCTGGACTCAGCTGCACCACATGCCATCCGCAAATCCGATATTATCGATCAGTCATCCAATTCCCGGCTCTTTCAGCTAACAGAAAAAAAAAGGAAAACAGATTCAAACTCCACTCTCCTGTACTGACTGAGCAGCGCTGGAACAGACAAGCGTACATTCACCTCCTCTTCATTTTGACTGTGATTCTTCAGTTATTGATGAGGATCTTCTCTTGTAACTGCTGGGTTACAATATAAAAGTGGAGTGCAGGGATTCAATTACCAGTGCGAATTTATATGTGACGCTGGGAAATTAAATTGACTGTGTTTTAATTAATCTGCAGTCTTACTTAAAGGCAATTTAATAAATCATCACAGAGGAGAAAAAAAAAGCCAGAAAATGGAGGGATGAAACTTTAACTGCACGGCCTTGTGGGAGGGTGGCAGCCTGTCGGTCAGAGAAGTAGGCCGTTAATTGAAGGGCTGCCGGTTCAAGTCCCTGGACTGACAAGTCGGAACGCAGCTAATGTAGGACTGAGTGCAGAGTGCTTAGCCAAGAAAGGAGAAGCCAATGGGATGCTAAGGGCAATCCCAAAAGTCGAACACTTCATATGCTCAAATAATATTCCCCAATGTTCCCCTAAGAGGTTTTGCAAGTCAGTTTTCAACAAGTTAAATTCAAGACTTTTTAAGACCTTTTTATGACCATTATGAAAGCAATTTAAGACCTATTTCACATCAATTGCGCTTGCTGATGGTCCCAGTGTGAATACAGAGCAATATTGGGTGATAGAAGGCATTTGCTGATGGCTTTTTATGGAGGGCTTTACGTTTCTCTGACTTCCCATGTGACTCTTTCCAATAGGCTTCAATGAGGCACTTCATCCAATCATCCCATCAGCATCGTATTTAAGACAGTTAAGGCCTAAAATGTAAATTATTGGGTTTTAGGCATTTTAATACATTTTAAAGACCTCCAGAGTGCTATAAATTCAGGGTACTTTAACCAAACACAAGACATCGCTGGTCAAGGACAACGTGGACAGTCTAGCTACAGCTAACAGACACGCATCTCTTGTATTGTTAAAGGAACTAATGATTAATTTAATTGTCTATAATCTTTTTAATCAATTGTTTCATTGGTTGATCTGTAAAATACCCAGAAATGGTGAATAAAAAGACCAAAACCTAAGGATATTCACCATACTCGAATATCAAAGAAGAGAGAATTAACTTTGCTTAAATAACTACTCATAGTTTCTGCCTGATTTAACAGCTGACAGTTTATTAATTTATCAATAAATCATTGCAAGTTCTACATGTCATATAAAAGAAAATATTTCTGAGCATCAGGTTACTATCACTAATCCTCTGTACTTACTCTTCCTCTACTCCTAGTCCGCATCCAAATGTTTAAAAGAAGTCAACACACTTGGTTTGGGGAAAATGTCATTCCTAGTAAACTGTACTGTCACTATGAAAAAGGCCATGGCCATGTAGGATAAGGCGACAGGGCTTTATAAATTCCTGCTAGTCCTTACAGTCCATCTGGGATGAGACTTCCTGGAGATTAGAGAGTGTGCTTTCAGGGGCCGGCCAACCTCCACTAGATTCAAATGGCCCCAGACCGGCTAATCTTGCCAAGAGAAAATTCCTCTAGAAGTGACTTTGAGTGGATTTTATAAGTACTTAAGATATAACAGTGTGGTGATTCTAAGTCGGCCGGTGCTTTAGCGGCCACAGTGTAGAGCTGGGTTCACTTTTTATTACAGCTCAGCTGATGTGAACGGTGAATGCTCATGCTGTATGCAAGCTGAACAGTGCAATCATAATGGCATGGTTATTTTGAAAGCACCCCTACAGTTTGTAGACCATTATAAGGGAGGGGAGCCTTGGCAACAGCCCATCAAATGAAACCTACTGTCTGTCTTTCTGGAAAGAAGTGAAGCAGAACAGACTGTTTGCTACTTTGTCTTCCTCAGATTGATGATGGGAGAAACTTCACTATGTTTGGCAAAGCTATCTCCAGAGACAGGAGATACCAAAGATTTTTTCCGCTCATCCTAATCAGATGTGATCCGTTTCAACCTAAAGCCAGGGCACCTTTGAGATCCCGGATAAAACTCACTTATCTGCTTCCATTCAGTTGATCTTCTTCCTTCGCAAAATCATTTGCATGAACTTGCAGATGTAGGTGATCTCTTAAACACTGATCACAACTGAGTTAAAACCTCTGTGCGAAGAGGAGATTCTCAGTAATCATTTGACAGGTTTTAAAAAGGGCGATTGGGACCGAATTTTCAGTGTGTGGCAGTCGGGTCAATACAGAGCTCCTGTCATTAAGCCTCTGCCAGTCAAACATCCAGCCATAATTGATGAGTTTCCCCTGGGGAGGGCGGAGCTGTCGCTGGGGCTGGAGGGGCAGGAACAGCAGATTTTGATCATGGAACCAGTCGTGGTGTGTCCATGGCAATTTAAGAAACAAAAAGGAACATCATGACTTCTGACTCAAACAAATATTAAGAAACTAGAACCTTATTGGCTGCAAAAGGATAGATGTGTCACTATTTGGCAGCTTCTGATGAATTGTTGAAGCACAAACGAGAAAAAGAACTGCTCACCAAGGACTGGCACATTCAGTTGAATTCAATATTAAAGTTCTACCATTTTGGATCCGTGCATTAGGACAGCTCATGTCCATATAGTCGCGTGCTTCAGGTGTAACACAAAGACATAATACACAACACAATATTAGGTTTTGTGATGATATAATGATCTTTAAGGAATAGTTCAATATTTAAACCACTTCCCCTAGATATTATACCTATGATGGTGTTATATTTATATGATCATAATTTTCTTACGTCACCTTCCACTATTGTAATATACAGTATTAAACCATACCTGATCATGACTGGTATCATATTGCCAAGCTCTTGCCAAAACCCATCCACATTCCAGTGAGGAATGCAATGGTCCATTCAGTCTCTAAAACAAACAGGGCAGGAATAAGGGAGGTGACAACTAATCTGCTACAAAACAATGAACCAGGGATTATAACATGAACATAAAGTGTGTTGCGCTTCACTTGAATGACGAACAGTCACTTTTGTCCATTATAGGCAAAAGGCAACAATTATCTAATCCGGCAAATGCAATTTCTCTTAACAAAGGTCTTTGTAGAGACATGTACTGTAACAATTGGATTTAAGTGTGAGCTTGCTTGTGTGAGTGTTTTAGGTAAAATGCGGGGCTCACTAATGTATTGTGCTGGAGCAGATTTGACATTGATTCATTAAACCTAGCTCGTCTTGATTACATCTGTAGTGGTAAGCTATTTTCTGGCCTTTCACAAAGACAACCCATGGTGGAAAATGTTGACAACTGGGAAAAAAAACTACCAAGGTACTGCAATGAGGTAGACTGAGTCAAAATCACTATTGTGTGCACTGGGCTTGGACAGCACAAATTAAAGAGGAAAAAATAGGGAGGAGGAGGAGAGAGGGGAAAATGCAGATGGGGTATTATTTTTCTTTTTGTATCCCATCTAATTGCAATCATAGGCAGATGTCTGAAAGTGTGACAGCATCAGCAGAATTGCTGCTGAGAGCACAGAATCTTTGTCTAAAAATAATCAGACATTCTGTGTGCTGCTGTTTGTTATAATGGTAATCGATGCTGGAGGCTTTGAATTCCATCAATTTATAGATCCACTCTGTTCTGCCTGGTGACTGTACTGCTTCACAACCCCCACCGCATACGCACACCGACGCAAAAACACACACACTTGCATGCAAGGTCTCGCACAAAGGAGCGGGTGGGCACACATGCGTGTGCAGAGACACATGTGCGCTGACATCCGCACATGGGGGCTTGCAGCAAAGCAGAGCAGGGACCAGTGTGTGATTAAGATAAGTGTAGTTTCCTTTCATACATTCCTTATCGCCTCCCATTTTCTGTGAGGCACAAGATTGTCCATAGCTGCCTCAGATTAGCCCCGCATCTCAGACGCCACATTTGAGAGGGGGGACTGATCAATAAATCAAATCACCACAATCAATGGCCCCAATCACTGCAGTCTAGTCTGGCCTCAACATTATTACTGGCAACCCCCCCACACACCCATCCTCTTTCCCCCACTCCCTGCTCAGCCACTGAGGGACGGGAGGAGGGGGCAGTTTGGTGGTTGAGGAGAAAGTGCACATTGGCTCCTGTCCATATGAAAGATTCAAAATGAACTCTTATCTGGCCTCCTCGGGCTGAGCATCAGTTAAGCGGCGAACAGGCAGACTATGAGTGTGTATGTGTGTGCCGGACCGTCCAGACAGAGAGACCCAGGCAGGAGGAGCCTCTGACCTCCGTGACCCGGCGCTGGGAACGTGAGCCCAGCACACGGCCTCTGACAGGGAAGCACTAGGGGGTTGCTATCACCTGGCATCTCCCTCCATCTGTTTACCACAGACTGCTGCTCCTTCACTTTTACTCTCCTTCAGCTTGGCCAGAGCTGCTCCAATTCACACCACCGTCTCACTGCTGCTATGCCACACCTGACCTCAGTCAAAGACCATTTGCATATACGCTAGTTTGTTTTAGCCTGCTGAGAGTGCCAGATGGGTGGGGTTTACCTCATTACGGCAATTCAGGTAAGGCCAGGTTGCCAGGCAGGTGCGCTATCCCGCCAAAAATAACACAAAGAGATGTTAATTATTTGATTTGGATAATTACCAGCACCAATAGGACATTTTACACACTGGTATCAGCAAAATTCTGCTAAATGGTCAATATGAGGCAGCTTCCATGGAAGTACTGAAAATAACATCCCAAAAAACATTGCTATTGAGGAGTTACTTTCAGTTTCTTGTTTTATGATCCAGATTCATTTTTTAATCTATTTGATTAAGTTATTCACTTCCCAGTTGACCTGTTTTAGTGTTTTAAGTGTTTTTCTGCACAAACTATCATTATTATATGTACAATAGAATCTACTATTAGTCAACATCTAACCCAAATATATAACAGTGACCATTCATCTCTACCAACTCGGGTTAGTGCTGTGCTTTTGCATCTGTATATCTGCACTCACATTGGTTATTTTCATTGTCTACTCTTGTATTTGCTATGTATCAGGTGACTGAAGTTTTGTTTTTCTTGTTTTATTCCTGTTCAAATGTTCTATTTATTTTCTTCTTTCCATTACAGCTCTCACCTAAAATTCCATTTGAAGCGCCACATGCTACTTATGTGTTATCTGTTTGGAAACTTCTGACAAAAAGCTCCCTGAGGCAGGAGTCCTCAAAATTTTAGGGTTATTACTCATGGAAGACGATCATCTACTTGTGACCCATCTTCAGCCCTTGTGGGTTATGACCAATATACTAAAGTACTTAGACCAAGTACTTTTTAGATGACAACAGAAACGGATGGCGAGGATTAGAGGTTCTGTGAATATGTTGTTGTTTTCTTGTGCGTCTTATACCATAGATTTAGCTTGCGAAGCCCTAATTAGACCCTGACCCCCTGCTTGGGAACCATAGCCCTGTGGCTACTTCGCACTTTCTGCAACTGTCCACTCTGCAGCAGCAATTACAGACTGCACCGTGCAGAAATATGTAGGTAGTGTATAGATCGTGAGGACTTACCAACGAGGAAAATCACATTTCATTTTGACACCTCTCTAAACTCTGGACTGGTAAGTCTGATAAATCATCCAAAATAATTAATCCCCAGTCAGTCAGGCTGTCTTCAAACAGCATGCTAAATCTTACAAAAGGAAAGCGAAGCGTGTGAGCGTTACAACCATCAGCAAAAGGTGTGACTGGTGTTGTCAGCCATTATTCGTCATACCCTGCTTCATTTAGAGAGTTTTTGGCGCCTGATGCACCAGAGCACAGCCTACTTGTCAACACTTCTCTCTCCTTAATTCCAACTTGCACACGTGGACACACATGCACAGATTTCTTATTTCTCACTAATATTCTGCTAACACATCTCAGTATGATCAGGGTGGCTCAAATTCCACATATTGTCAAGTCTTATTCAAAATAGTATCAAGCGGTATCATGAAAACATCTTATTACAGTCCTTTCAAACAACCTTGTATCAATTCTGAGTCCAGTGAATAACTTTAATAAATAACCTCCAATTAGAAACTTCAAATTACAATCTGTGACTGAATGCTCCAAACGAAGGCCAATTACAACATCTTATTAATCATCATTAAGGCCAACCATTGTTCTGCTCCTTTCAAACTCTGTGGTTACAATCAGGGTGTCTATTGTCATTGTGTGGTACATGCAGGGTGACTAATTACACAGTCCTATGATTCATTAGCAGACTAGTGGGTTGAAACCTGAGAAAAGACATGATAACCTCCGTCGGCCAAATGATTGGCTCAAACGCAGAACAGCGACAGGGACGCTTTTCAATATCCAAGAACAAAAAAGCAGCCAATGCTCCAAACATAGTTTTTTTTTTTGGAGAGGGACGCATAAAGAATTAGGAAAGCAGTGTTGGTGTCGAACTTGAGCTATAAAATCGGGGACAAGGTTTGTTTTCCTGTTTTCTTTCAAAGTGGGAAAAGAGGAATGCACTGTGGGGAACTTGTCTCTATGAAGCTCCACCATTGAGGTCAGTTAGTCTTCATAGATGCAGCCATCACCGTGATGGCCCACTTTCACCTGAAACGACGAGCTGGAGCGATGCAACACAGATAACCTGCGATTGTTTATTCTCTCTAAAGAAATGTCAATCTGTTCGCTCTCAGGTGTGCTGCTCTTCCTCTTGTTTTTGTTGTTTTCTCCCCCCTACTCTCTCCGTTTTCCCTTGTCGATTGCAGCAAGATCAAAGCGACGCCGCTGGAAGAATCTGAATATTTCAGGTGTGGAGAGAGGGCTGCGTTTCACACCACCTGTGTAGCGCTGAGAGACAGGTCCCTCCTCTCGCTCAGACTCAGTTAGCGGGGCCCCTGGGGCCCGGCGACATAAACCGGGGCCACCTGTCTGAGAGAGAGGGAGCGCTCCTTTACCCTCCTTCTCTCTATCGCACTTTCATTTTACAGCATTTGAACCAAAAATAAATGAATCTAAATAGAGCGGTGAGAGTGGGAATAAAAACGGTGCTGACAACAAGCAGCTGAGAGCTTTGAGCTTCATCACAAAGGCTCTGAGATCTGGCAGCCGAGTTCCAATGCTGCAAAATGGGAGCAACTACTTGAAAGGGCAGTTTATACATGAATCATTGTATAATTTGCCCTGTTCTGCAGCAGAAGGCAGCGCTCGTATATTAAAAGAAGAGCCTGGACAAGGGGATCACCAGGATTACTTTCTGCCAAAACATGACATGTGTAGCGCTCAGTGTAGAGCAGCTCTGCGAGATGATTCTCATCACATCATCAGGGCCGCCATTTCTGACCCAAAGCAAATAAAAAGTATCCCTGATGTCCAGGCCAGCCTTAACAGTTTGATGTAGCTGCTCTCCTTGGAGGGCTGTGTGCCTTGACATGTGTGCATGTGTAAGCACTTGTGTAAGTGAGTGTGTGTGTGTGTGCAGATGTGTGTTCGGGGAGGCGTGGAGCAGGTTCCACACTACCGGTTCCCAGCCATGTCTCTCAAAAGGGCCGTAAAGTCTTTACAGCAAATTCCTTACATTCATCTGTGTCAGAGCACTCGGCACACATTAGGCGTTTACACGGGAGGAAACACAATCTATTTGATGCTACACTGCCCACACATCCAGAGCCCTCCTCCCCACACTGGAGATTCACAGTGTTTAACTTCCATTTCATATTCTGAACAGGCAGGCAGACAGGCAGGCGAGTGGAGGGAATGGACTCCATCTTGCTGTAAATCAGCATTTAAACACTGAGCTAAATGTAATCTGGAAAGAGTCAACAAGAGGCCCTCGCATTACGCTCCTCAAGATATTTGTTTTTATTTATTCTGGAATGTGCAATTGATTTTTGTTGTTCCCCCTAATGATGTATGCAAACGGTGAACCGAAAAAAGTCACACTTCATTTTTCCCTGGCTGCTGCTGCTCCCCATCTTTTAATATCAGTGGTGCTTATGAGAACAAGTGGAGGTTAATCTAGGGAGCGGGTCATAGCCAGCCAGCTCTTTGTAAATGTCAGCTGGGAGATCCAGGCCTTTCTTATTACCACACTAAACCAACAAGGCTGACGGCTCCAAGACGGATGTGTGACTTGGAGGCGTCTTCCCCCCCCACTTCTCACCACCATCACAGACCAACCCCATCACAGAAAACCTTATTAATCAATCGATTTATCGCCATAAATCAGGCCAGGCTTTGATTGTATCAGCAAGTCATGCAATCAATCAATTAGTTGGGACCTAGCGGCCCAATTTGCCTAAAGAAAGATGAATGCTCCCCCACATCATCCATTTGGCTGTCGGTTTACCCATCAAACACGGCTGCTGTTGACTCCCAAGCCCAACATGCATCCTTTTATCGATTTCTGCAGATTAAACTTGCAGAGGAATCAAAGGACACTTAACTGACTGGGAATAATTCTGCCTTCTTCATTTGTAGTGAAGTATGTTTTGTGTTCTCCTTTGATAGTGTTGCTTCATATCTTCAAAACAACAGTGTCAACATTCAAATCCAGAACACAGAGCTCTTATGAGTGACTAAAGTGTCGAGAGCATGAAAAGTACTGGCTGAGAAAAATGGGACAAAATGGGACAAATAATAGGTTGTGATCAGTCAGAGTTACCCAGGTTTAGTATGTGCCAAGGCGAACGGGAGCAGAAAGGCCTGTGTAAGAAAACAGCTGGGTGAACAAACTGCGGAAAACATATGTATAATGACATATTTGTTTCATATTTTATCCCAACTGTGAATTCCAATCCACGTTGTGACACCAGCTGCCTCGGTCCAATGCTTCCCATCTGCAACTCGGTGTCAGGATGTCTCCTAGGACTGGCTGGGAAACTTTGGGGACGACAAAAACCGACAGGAGCAAGTAGAGCACGACAGAGTGGGCTGCCGGAGCCTCAGCATGCTTCTCCCCCAGCGGCGGGAATGTTGGAAACGTGGCAGACTGTGGAGCTGCCGTGCAGAGGAAAGAAACTCCGAAGGCTCCCCGGGGAGGACGTCTGCGGTGGGATTAGAGCCCCACCAGACCCGGTTCTGCTTCACACCCTCAGACCCTGCTGTGTTACAGCCAGGGGGGCCGACGAGCTATCTGTGGGGCTTTACAGTTCTGCCCAATCTCCCCAAGCCTCACCATGTAATTAGAGATAAAGACAGAGGGCTCGGCTACTCAACCTCAATTCTCCTGGCTTCACACAAGGCTGCCCAGCCATGGCCCCCAGAGGAAGCCCCTAATGCTGCCAGTACAGCAGCACCTGTGAACGCCAGCCAGCTTCAAACCCTATCATCCACCAAACAACTGTTCCACAGACTAAACATTTAAGATACTACAAGGCACGCTACATGATCATGATTGATTGGTGTTCTAATGTAGTGTATCCTGAAGTCGCTGCACTGTGATACACAATGACAATGTGCTTTCTTTGACACCAAATTCCACATATTATCTGTGTCGAAGCAGCTTCATATTGTAAAAACTCTCAGGTAAACAATAAGTAATTTTTCTTCATATCTCCCTCCTCTAAAACTTCATCTGAGCAAGGAAGGGAGGGGGTAAATTTGAGGCAGAGGAGGAACTCTTGACTATATTCAAGAAACACAAAATTATACTATGGAGGGATCCATTATTCATCTCAGATACATTTTTCATTTAAGAGTGGGCTGGATATGAGCAATGATGAATGCATCGCCCAGGATGCAATTTGTATGTAAAATAACAGAAGATTACAGAATATGTTTTAAGTGCAAATGCAGTTTGTTGCCATCTAAGAGGAAAATGCATTCCTACAAAAAGGAATAAGACCTGAGCCACATGATGCTGCCTCATAAAATCACTTAGCCCATAGCTAGCCCCCTCGCTGGTCCTTATAAAGGGTCACAATGAGAAGCTCAAGTGATGAATGAGGCAACTAGAGTAGATTTTCATTCATGTAATATACACTATCTCTTGGCAGGCCATTTGAAACTGTGGAATAAGTAAACCAAATAACTACGGCTAATTCCTGCAGCATTCAGCTCAGCAGCACATTTCCTTGAACCCGACTCGTCTGCAGTGAGCACACAGAGAGCACTCGCAGACATACTGTTAGATACATGTCTACGCACAAGTGCACACAAACATACAACAGTGCTTCACTGCCTGCCAGGCATCCACATGTTCCTCTCAGGACTCGCTCTCTCCTCATCAGCTTCACTCGGTGCACACCGTTTCAATTCAGTGGCTCTCAAAGACACACAAAGAGTCTTCCCTTCCATTCACAGTACAAAGATTGAATATAGACTCCTAACACAAGACATGCCCACCGCAGAGCATGTAATACAACTCATTACTGGGCACGCAGGGTGCAGAGGGTTGTGATGGGAAAGACAAGCACGTCAGGAGAGTACAGGGGGTCCTTCCACCGACGTCTCCATCTTTCCTCAAAGCTAACAGAGCTTTAAAACCAGCCTTTAATAACTAAAGCAACCCAATTGATTTTTGGAAGTTCTCTGGGAAAAAAAAAATTGTGTTGCGAATTCAGGAGAAAAACAGAAATACTGTTTACACACAAGGTGAGAGTGCCACAAAAACTTCAGACAACACCACTTTTGATAACTGCCAACACCAGTACCAAATTTTAGTGATCAAGAAGACTCTTAACGGTTATTGGGAACCAAAACATGCTGTAAAAGAAGTTTATAACAAAACAAACTCCAGCAAAAATCTCCTCTGAAACACCTGGGTTCTCAGAGGGCTTTGGTTAGAAATGATTTGAATTCCGCTAACATAACTTTATATTTATGTTTTTGACCCTCGTCATACTTGTATACTTGTTGTATTCTATAGTAAAAAGTCTTTTAAGGTATTCTGACAAGAAAATATGGTTTTTCTACAAAATTATACAATTTAACATCATTTAGGGTCATTTTCAGTGTATAAAGCAAGACTATATAATAAACAGCAAAAAAAAAAAAAACTAAAAAGCTTAATGAGAAAACTTATAAATAAGTCAATTGGGGATCAGCTACAATCATTAGATCTGGGAAAAGTCATTTAGTTAGTTCTGATGCTCTCTACATTGATTTTATATTCATTTAGCTTGGGTGCAGTACCTACACCTTATACTGGCGGAGAAAATCCTCTTAAATGTAATTAAAAGGGAGCTTTTCAACATTAGCTTAAATCTGCATGGAGTGCCCAGCAGTTAACTGAAAATGTAAATACATTCAGTATGGATTAACTGATATGTTTTAATATGGTTGATTACTAGTGATAAAGGAGACCAATATATTTGCTGTAAAAACTTAAATGTTGGCATCAATGTTTTGGTGTCTTAAAACTGAGAAAATAACAAACCAACCAAATTTCAGTCATGATACGCAAGACCAGAGTGGCGACTAGACTGTACCCTGCTGGAATAACCCTCCATTTCAGGATTCTCCTCTGAGTTTTGTTTTTTATGTGGCATTTTCTTTCACCAGGATCTACGGCTGACATTTTCATCTGTGAAATGCTCCGCCACGCCATGTGCCAAAGACAAGTGTGATTTGTTTAAAGACATACAGAGTAGTTTTTCCCCATTCCAGAATATTAGAACATCATAAGAATGTGGAGAAAAAGAAGGTCTGGCTATTTCAGAATAAATAGTAAGGACAAACCGAGAGAAGCAGCGATATAACATCCAAAGTAGTGCACTGTTTGAGAAAAGGTACTAAAATAATACTGATAATACAGAATCGATGAATATTAGATGGTACAATCATGCCTGATAATTCTTCAATCTCCAAAATAGATTGAAAAATAGCTTCAAGTTTTAAAAACTAAATAAAGAAAAAATAAACTAGTAAAACTTTGTCTCACTTAATAGTCCCAATTCAGAAGCACCTGATTGTAATACATAAATTTTGTTTCATTGGATTAAAAAAAAATTAAAAATGACAGTTGCTGTAAAAACATTGAACATTGGGTCTGATAACTAACCAGGTTGATATGCACTCAACCCATAACGTATACAACATGATGGGTAGTACTCAAAGGTTAATTCAGGACCGCATTACAATTTCCCACTTGCCTCTGTAAAACTATGGTTGACCCACAAGCAAACTGTATCCAATCACAAAAAGGCAGGAGGGTAATGTATGTGGGTCAGCCTCATTGATCTCATCCGTGCCCTGCATCGCTCTGGGGTCAGGTTGTTGCGTGCTGACAAGAGGGCACTAGGTTTGGATTGGTGCATGAGGGAGCAGACAGAGGAAGCTCCGTTTGTAAGGAAGGAAGAAAGAGGGATGGCGAATTGGTTAATCCACCGCTGCACATGGCCTCATGAACCTTCCTTAACCTCAGGGCAATCGCATGACCTGAGGCAAAGCATTACACACATTAAAAAGACATGAAGTTCAGAGCAGTGGAGTTTCAAGCACGCAATCAATGAGGCCACAGGTGCAAACATTTTCTGCACTGCCAGTGGAATGCCCTTTTTTCCTCCCTCTCAGGATTACAGTGGAACCTGTTTTTGCACCGCGTTCATGTTAATGTCAGCAATAATAAAGACCTGCAGCACAAGAAACAATAAAAAACGAGTTCGAGCTGGAGACAGCTTTTGGAGGTGGGCTGGAAACAGCGCGGGGAGTCAGGAGAGAGGGCAGGATGTGAGGAGTCTGTCAACTTCTCCCTGTCTGCTTCTGTGTTCGCTCGCCTCAGACTGAGGGGAGCAAATGGGCCTAATTCACACTGGCTGTGTGTGAGTGTCTGTGCTGTCTAGCAGCGTGAGCGGGAATTAGATCTATGGTTTGTAGCCTTCATCCCTTCCCAGACAGACTTGTTCCGGCTCAGAGGCGCTGCCTAATCCGCACCTCTCTCCCGCTTGCACTCCCGGAAAATGACTTCACACAGCTGCCTCAAACGCCCAGCGCAGCAATTCTCGTCTGACTGAACTCCCCCCTTACT
>JAPQRQ010000028.1:11504814-11518818 GCA_037367365.1 Apogon talboti | reverse complement strand
GGAAAACAACTACAGCCCCACTTGATAATTTAAGGGCCCTTCTCTCCAGAGAGCTGTCAAAGTCAGCAGTACAGTGGGAGGAATTCACAGAGCGAGGAGGTACCCAGGTTGTAAGGTGGTGAGTCGTATGTCTCAAATATCCCAGCACCTACTGTACATGACATTCACGAGGCTGCGCAGGTATTTAAAGCACCTAAGGGTGTCATCTGGACCCCCCGCTGCTCCTCCATGATCCTCTCTAACATCTCACCAAGCAAATGAGAAGTGAATTAAACTGAATGTCAATTCACCATGAGGGCTCTGGGAACACAAAGCCAAGTGAGTTCTCACATTAAAACCCAGATCTTGGCCAGGTGGTTTCTTCAAGTCATTATCGGGGACACAAACGAAGGAGATAGAACAGACTGCGAGAAGGCTGCTCCCATCCGCAGTGGCCTATTTGGGTCATGAAGGGTAACTCTGGATAATGGCGGGGCCACTCAGACAAACACTCCAGCCTTGAGGACAGGAAACGGGGAGAGGTACTTCTTATAAACCAAACCTAATGGCTTTCATGTGTTTCATGAATACGCCACGTACCAGACTGTGCCGTAAAGTAGTGCACTTCTTCACCTTTCAGAGAAGAAAAGAAGTTGCTGGTAAAAACATGATTGAGAGAAATTAATTAAACGTACTTTAACTGCATTGTATGTAATGGTCTGTCATTCAAAGGTGTCACTAAAGGTATATTGTTGGATGATATCGTGAAGGACCGTGGGATCATAGCGTGGGATGTTTTCACCACTATCGCCAAAGAAAATATGATGCGACTCAGACAGAAGTCATATTTACAGACAAGGTAATGTATTCAAGCTTTATTCATATTATGTTTAATGGTGCATATTCACTTTATGCAATTTCTCTCATGAAGTCGCAGCAAATAACTTCAGCTAATCTAATGTTAAACATCACATTAGAAGAGAGGATCTAATGGTAAGTTAACCATTACCTTATCTTATTCTATGCATTAGCTCAGCTTGAAATATATCAGTTAATGAGCTTTCTATTGGATTACTGCACTGCAACATGGCATGAAAATAATAAAAACAAAATGCAGTGTGACCAAAATACTGCTGTCTTACTGTTAGGTATAATTATCAGTTTGTGACAGATGGCTGTCCACTGTGAGCCCGGTTTTGTTGGAGGTTTTTCCTTCCATTAAAGACACTTTTCTTCCTTCTCACTGCTGTAAAGTGCCTACTCTCTGTGGATTTGTTGGGTTTTCTCCACATAATGTTGTCAGTTGAATGAACTGAATAGAATTCTGTGACATTGTGAGATTTACACCAATCAGCCTCTGATATTTTGTCAGGTTTATTACCGTGTTTCTCAGAAGTAAGGTCACAAAGTATGACATGACAGAATGAAACCGATCATTACATTGAATACAACCCATTTCTCTGAATTTGGGCAGATCTGATATAATGTAAGTGCACAACTCAACAAAACACAGAACACGGGAGTTCTATATTTTTATCTATATCTACACATAGGAGTTTATAGATATTTTGGTGTGGAAGTGTTGCATACTGTATATGTTGCCCTTAAGAAGACAAAACCTGTAAAAGTAGGAAAGGAAAACTTTACGTCCCCCCCTATGCTCACACTGAGGCATTGAAAGCAGTCAAGTGATGCTGCACTGTACTTTTTAAAGAACTCCTAAGGCAGCAGTGAGAAACAAGTGATATTACAAGAAAGGGAGAATGATTAAAGCCTAATATGGCATAGTAGAGAGGAGAGAAGGGTGATTTATCCCTTCACGGCCTTTTGACACTAAATTAAACTGTTGAGTCCATTCCCCCGTGCCAGCTAGTTATCTTTCCAGGCTAATTTAACACTATAATTTACATTCCATATAAAATACATCCTGATGTGGTGCTGTCAAGGCCGTACATCATTTGCAGAGAGTGCTCCAGTTTCAGTGAAAAGGACAGAATTAGATCATATTCATGATGCAATTAAACACTTCAGTGGGAATCGATGTAAAACCGATGAGCCCTGAAAACAATGCATATGGCTGAGAACATTAGAACACATTACCTTCCCTTGGATCCCTCGCTCCACAGACGCAATTTAAAATCCTCCACCACTCCACTCTACGTCTCTCCAGATTCATAACGCACAGCGATAATAAATGAATTTTTCACAAAATTATTCAACTACTAAATTGCCCATGGTAACTGAGTATCAGATGAAAGTGATGTGAATTATTAAGTAGGGAAACTGTTTGTTCTCACCATGGGTGTAATAATCGGCCAAATGAGGAACAGAAGGGATGCAAGGAGGGCAGGTTACAGTAAAAGGAGATCTCATAATAAACATCAGTGTTGATGTAAAAATGGGAAACCTCTGTCTGCCGCCTGG
This sequence comes from Apogon talboti, assembly GCA_037367365.1. Classification (NCBI taxonomy): domain Eukaryota; kingdom Metazoa; phylum Chordata; class Actinopteri; order Kurtiformes; family Apogonidae; genus Apogon; species Apogon talboti. The sequence continues at coordinate 11,516,415 of JAPQRQ010000028.1, read as the reverse complement.
GCCTCCAGCTGGGTTGATGGTATCGACCATTTTCCCTTGGGCGGCAGTGTGGGTTTTCTTATGGATGCAGAGAGGGGAACATTACTAAGCATTGCCGCACATTCTCATGTAAAACTGGCAACAGGCCCTCCGGAGCTGGCAAACCGCTGCAACAGCCAGCCAATGTTACACCAGCTCACCACATTTTACATAATCAGACAGACAGCGCAGCAGACCACACACTCGCACCGCTCTACTCCAGATCACATCAACTACCTGTCACACTCCTCTCCACAGCCATCACACTCAGTTTGAGCTGCTCAGACAAAGATTCACAGAAATGGAAACATACTGGGAAAACTAGGACTGTCCTGATGGGCGGTGGTAGGGCTCGGAGGCGTCGGTAGTAATCGACAGCGAATATTTGAACACTTTGATTAAAACTAAAAGAGTGTTAGACTGAGAGATGGCTGAGAAATCGAAGGTTTATTGGCCTGAACACATGATCACTACAAGTCATTTTAAGTATTTCTAGTAAAGCGTCAGTATTTCTAATAAGATGGCCACAACAATGGTCCAAAGAGAGTAATGTTTTTCTGACTAGAACGACAATGGTTAAATGATGAGACGTCAATTATTAAATTAATCAACAGTTATTTTAATAGATGGCTAATTAATCTGACTCAAGTTTTTCAGATTCAATAACAGCTTTGTGGGTTCTATATTCCATTAGGACAATAAACTGAAAATGTTTGGGTTCTGAATCAAGCACAACATCATCAACATCTTAGGCTTTTTTGGGAAAAAAAAATAAATCAATATTTTTCATAGTTTTCTGAGTTTTATAAACCAAATAATTAATCATGTTATTCAGCAATGACAATGATTGTAAGTTTCAGGCTTAATTTTTTACCAAATGTTGAAAAATGGCCAAGGTGAACTGAACAAAATGTGATGTGACGGTCACTGCTGTGAATCCCAAAATTGAAAACCAAATACCTGCCCGACGAATGAACAACCAAATGATCAAATACTAAGATTCTGCACTATTACAAGCTACAAAAACACATTCGGATTTGAATTTGCATTACACATAATTTACCTTTCCCCTTCTTCTCATTGTACACATTTTTATCATCGAGGTCTAAACTTGTTGATAGTAAGAAAGTAGACGAATGTAATGAAATTCTGAATTTAAGAGCCGTACAGAGGGCAAGAGGTGCGGCAATTTGTAACCATTTCTGACAGGATGAGTTGGCCTCTCCAACTGAAACAGTAATTATGCTTAATGGTCCTTTAATCTGTCCATCAGGCGGGAGGTGAGCAGCCGGGTCAGCCTAAAGTGCTCCAGGCGTCACGGTGTGTCACGGTACAGTCAGAGGGGTGAAGTGCTCCACGAGGAGTGCCAGGACGGCTTGCTTCAGCACAAAACATTGGACGAGGGCCTCCTTCCAACACACACATCATACACCACCTGCTATCTTGTATAAAAATGCTTACAAGTGGACTACAAAGCAGTGGCAAGAGAAAAAACATACTCCCTAGATAAATATAAAGAGGCCAATAACTTATGAAACGTGTGGGCATGTGACAGGTTTGATGTAATTTGACTAAATCCTAACGGTGCAAGACTCGATGAGTGATGCGTAACTCTGATTTAGGGTGAGAATGTGAACTATGGTGTCCAGCTGGAGCCCTGGCACTCTGCCATCCCTGTTAATCTGTAACTCCGAAAGGATTTCTTCAGGTTTTTGCAGAATCACAACTGATGAAAGTGGGGTTAGAGCTGAGCTAATTCCAGTTCACATTAGAAATCCCAGGTCATGTCCTGCACATACCTCGACAGTCACGCATGTCTGAGCGGCCCTATAGTACACAGACGAAGCTGAGGCGGAGAAAGCATTCCAAGCAGAGGGATGGCACTAGGTCAATCCCAATAGTAATAGCAAAGACACAGGACCCATACCAAAACAAGGATGAACAAATAGTACCTTTGTACTCAGAGTCATTTGTACCCGGCTCAGGCGCTTGGCTATCTCAGAGCCTGGCAGATAGAGCTCCTAGTCCCAGCTATGCATCTGCACTTGTGCTGTATTTGTTATCTTGGACAAGCATTCTCCCTCACCGTTTCACTGGCCAAATAGAGAGGGGGGAGAAAACGAATCACTCCTAGACCTACTCCTGTTGTTCCCTCAGCTGTCAACACTTCTCACAGACTTCACCCCCGCCTAGCCACATCGATACGGAGAAGTGACTGCCGTTTGCTTTATGATTGCCTTGTTTTATTCTCTCGGTCGGGCTTTTTCTCAGCCCTCACAGCTCTAATCAGACCGCCTTGCCTGGACAACAGAGCCATTGTCTCTTTAAGTGAAAGAGGCAGTGGATCAGAGAATCCCTTTCCATTTTCCCGCTTTATTAGCCCAGTGGCACACTACTGTTTATACTAGTGGGTATTCTGTGTTTGCTGAGAACAATTACAGTATGACAAATGATCCGTCAATGCCATCTATCAGGCCAGAGCTGACAGGAATCCTATAGACAGGGCAGCCATTCGTCCCCCGCTCCCCATCTCTGGGGTCCCATGCTTTAGTATCCATGACAACATGCAAGCCACTTGCCACGCTTGCCACTTCACAGTGAGAGATGAGCGCCCGTGAGTGGCTTTGAAAATTAGCCTTTGACACCCCATGTTCCAGTGCGCTCCCACCCTCTCAGACTATGGTCCAGCCCCTTTGGGGGGCCTCTGAACACTCCCAGCCCTTTTTCACATTCAAGCTCACACAAACACAAAGACAGACGCATAGCTAGGCACCACCATAAACATAGCTCTTCAGGTCTCACGGTGTAAATTTTATTGTGCCTGAGCTATACGATTCTCAACATTAACCTCACAGCTACATTACCTATCCAGCAATAGAAAAGAAAGAGCAGCACCAACACGGCCAACATCCATAAAAAAATAGTGAAAAATAAAATGGTGTAATAGAAAAGAAGAAGGTTGAGAGTGCCTCAATGCACATGAGCAGCCAGCACATTATCAGATATATAGAGACGGAGCCAACTGTCTGTTTGACCACTCCTTCTCTCATTTCATGAATGACTTTTTAGAAGAAAAAACTGAAAACAATCTTCAATACAACACAGAATATTCCAGAAACGACTGTACAATGCCTCACATTTTATCTTAACCTCATATTAGGTGTACAGGAAATAGATTAAAATGCACAACCTGTATTTAGACAGAGTGTAACAAAAAAACATGTGCTTTTGGCTTTTGTAATTAAGACCAGAAAATCTCAGAACTGCACTACAATGAATAAAATAAGGGGTCAATATTGGACGCATAGTCGTAACATTCAAATATGAATGCAATAGCACGTACAGATTTGAATAATTCACAAGTGAAGCATGAAAAATGTTGCGGGCCAAGCTACAACTCCTGTCTGACTCCCAGACACACCTCTTTGGGGTTGTGTTTATGCCATAAACTACACTTGGCAGCTGAAGATCATATTACTACCATGAAAGAAACAAACAAAGCTGTGCAAACGTGGTGCTCTGTCAGAAGCAACGGTTTTAAGGCTTGTGATTAATCATATTTGGAGAAACATTAAAGGGAAAGGAGGAAACTGGCTCCAGCACTAGGAGGTAAGGGTGTCAACTGATATAACCCACCACTGACATCAAGCAGAGCCAGCTAGCTCATTGATGTGGCAGCGTCTCATTTTCACCAGTTTGGAAGCAGACAGTTTTGCAGCGCCTTGCGGTTCTTAATTATCTTCCGACTTTGTCTAATTCAATCAACACAACTCAGATCTGGCTGCGAAATGGCACTCACATCCCCTCAAGCTCAGCAAGTCAAAAAATACTGAATAAGTGGAACAGTCAAACTGACAAAATGGCATAGCACATGAGAAATAACTGCTATTTTATCTCCCGGGCTGAGACCTCATCCACAGCGAAGGGGATGAGGGGAGGCTGAGAGAGCAACCAATCAGCTTTTTGTTTTAAGTTACAAGGCTGCATTCAGGGGGGACACAGGAGTCAAGTGCTTTGATGACGCTGCAGATGCTGCCTTGCTGAGCGGTGTGAGGTCACTCTGTTAGCAGAGACGCTGTAGGTCCCTTGCTCAGATGCTTCCTGGCGAACCTAATATCCTGCGAACATAATAGCATCTAACTACGATGTCAGATGTCAGGTTGGTACAGTATTCTCACATCGCCCAATACAACAAAAGTGCAAGGAGCTGGGCGCACATACACACGCGCGCAGAATTTAAAGGTCATTAGGGATTAAATTGTTTGCCCATTTGCAGTCTAAAAAGTGAGTGACATAATGAGAGGGAGTGGGACGGCTGAACCCACCAACCCCCGAAATCCTTTTCCGCACCGCCACCATTCCCACCCATTCACCTCCCATCTAATTCCGAGGGCCACAGCATTATTAGATTTTGACATTATTAGCTCAAATAGCAGAGAGGCCCTGCTGTCATTATAAAGCCTTTACTTTCGCGCTGACTGCCAAATCTGTTTTGCACTAGCTACAGACTGCCAAACCCAACAATGGCAGATTAGTGAAGCCCTTCTCCTGTTGCAGCAGAGGTTAATATAAAGTGACAGGGCTAAGTCCGCTCCGATTAAGTATGCTGAGAGATATTACGGCAGTTTGTTACATCAGATCGTTATTGGATTAAACAGCATGCACAACAATGAAAGTTTAATTTTAATTTTCGGCAGGAATATAAAACAGGCTTCTGAGAGTGCTCCTGTCAGAACAAAGGCAGCATTACAATACCTGCTTGTTTTTGCTTCCCCCTTTTGCCATCATCGGAGTGGCAGACATAACAAAATACATGATGGTAAGTGAGGATGTCAACCTTTAGCTGTTTTCCCCCCCTGAAGTTAATACATTATTAATCAACTGGATTCAACTGCACTTTACTAACCAGGATAATCCAAAATAGGGGGGTTCAACAGGGGTGTCAGAAAATTATAAGGCCGTTTTATTTCCCTCCTCCCTCTGACCAGCATTTATTGGTTTGGTCATCTACCGCTGTGCAGCATGCAGGGAGAGCCCAGTTGGCCAGTGCATTGTTAGCTCTGCAAGAGGTCAGTGCACCTGACCAATAAGCTGTTATTAATCCTTACAGAGTCATCCATTAGCCCGTCCAATTTTTATGACCCTCTTCTTTATTATGAGCTATCAGCTGTCCATATCTGGCAGAAATATGGACTTCCTCATCTGGGCTCTGTCTTCCCAGAAGGTGTCGGTGAGCTGGGCCAGGTAGAGTGAACCTGCCAGGGGAGTAGAAATGGAGGTGGGAGGGGGGGGGCTGAATCTGCCAGTCTCCTGGGGTATTCCCCACTGTCCCGTTACCTCCGATAAATCTCTGTGCTTTACGATTAGGTACATAAAATGAGTCATAGATCTGGACGGTAAATAAGAGCTTGTCAGTGGGGCTGACGCCAGGCCCAGCTCCTCCTCCACCTCCCCCTCTGCCAGATAGTCCCTCTGTACCCCGGCCATCAGACTGCTGCTATTGAGCTGGGGCTAAAAAGGCTCCAATAAATAAGCCTGATATTTCCCTCAGGACGTCTACGGTGCCACCCTGCAGCATGCTTGCATACACTGAACAAACAAAAAGGTCCAGATTCAGCAACAGCACTGTCTGGACGCTAACAATGTTTTATTTCTTGTTTTTCAAATCATCTCTAAAATGGCATTGCACTCCGTTTCTAATTACTTCTCTTAAATAGAAAAGCCAGGAAGTCAATGGATCAATCCATTTCAAGCATATTCAAACTGTATGCTGGACTCCAAGACACTGATGTCTTTTAATGGACCCTAAATCCATACTTGCAATTAAGCATGCAAAATCTCCCATTAAGTAACTCCACTTACAGTGTATTTACTCTGCTGCTGTTTGGGTGTTTTTCAAAGTGTGCCTTCCTTGAGGCTGAGAAAGCAGCGGTGAGATGACCTGAGGGAGGAGTGATGGTCTCCAAATGCACTAACACAATGATGGACACTTCCTCTGCAGCGCCAGCTAATCATTGTTGCCGATTCGTTTACACTGGTCCAAAATGACTCCCTGAATGACCGCCTTTGCATATTAAACAGACAAACAGACAATAGGGACACGCTGTTGGAGGACATGAGAGGAGCTAAACACCAGCAGTGTCATGATAGTCTGGGGAACACTAGACTCATAATACAGTATGTACAAATGGGATTCCACCGGCTGATTGATAGCATATTAAACAGAATTGTGCTAGTGCCTATCCACTGCACATTTTGACACGGCACCTGCAAAACTGTTTTCAACATACATCAGCACCTATTCAGCATAACTGCATATAAAGTGCACTGCATTTCTCTGTTCCAGTTAGTAGAAAAAGGAGGCTATCAGGAGAAAGAGGTCTGGAGAAGAAAAGCAGAGGGAAAGTGCATGGCTACGGGCGTGCAATCAGCTAAGAATTCAAAATCTCGCCCAGTTTAAACAGTTCTATAATCAGAGAGCAAAGAAGGAAAACAACGCCATTGGCACAGCAGCAAAGGCATTCAAAACATTTTCATTAGTGAGCAAAAAAATATGTACTGCTCAGTGAAGGCAGTGCTTCTTTTTGCATTAGTTTGATGTTAAAGAGGGAAGATTAGATGGAGGACATGTCTGCAGAATCCTCTCATCTGATTTAGTTTTTGTTTTTCCCAGTGATTCATCCATTGTCAGTCAGAAACTGGAGCATGAGAATGATTTCGCTACCTAATTACCCTTGACTTAGATTTGTGAAAGTGTAATTTAAAGACATACATAAGTTACTTTTTTCCCCCCTAATTTACTCCCTCAAATATGTCCATTGTCATTCATGAGTTTTGATTTTATCAATTAATAACTGCCAGTGTTCAAGACTGCTTAGGGTGTGAACCGAGGTACACAAACTGCTACACATTCACTATGTTTACATGCACACAAAATTACATTATAATTCTTAATATCATAATATCCCAAATGATATGGCTCAAATAATCAATATATTCCGTTTGGATATTACAAGTTAGGTCTAGATGTCTTGTCTTTGTTTACATTTAGCTTTATACATTGTACAAACCAACTAACCTACAGTTTGCACGGCCGCTACAAATGGCGGGTTTTAAAAGACTGACATAACATGACGGTTTACAGCAGGAAAACCGTGATCGCCAATTAATTAACCAATATCACCCTTGTGCACTCACAGAATGGAAATTTAACACTGTCAACATTTACAGTATTTGACTGTATTTTAAAGTGAATAACTACTGAAGATCTAAGTTCAATTTGATATAAAAACAAATCTGGAAATGAACATAAAATTAAAAATCTTGGGAGAAATTTTTGGTTTTTAATTTATGTTTCCTTAAAACATAATAATTCCAGTAGCAACTGACCACTATCATAACAAAGGTCTGTGCACATTTCCAATCGGAAGAAGAAACACAAGTACTTTAAAAGAAGTTATATCTAGTATTTCTGCTTTAGAATACTCAGGAAATGATCTAAAAGTATTATTTGAACGTTAGAATAAATAGTTCTGATATTACGCCAATGATGACAGTATTATTCACAGCCATGGATCAACGTATCACTGTGAATGTATGCGACCACTAGTGGGAGTAGTGAGTCACTCTGCCAATCTGCCATAGTGATGAAAACTAAAGCCAAGCTAAAGCCAAGTTGAGGATGAAAACTGGTAAGAAAAAACTTAAAAATAGAAGCTTTGCTATTTTCACCACTGGACACAGCCGTAAAATAAAACAATCCCATTTGATGCTGAAATTGCAACAGTCGTTCTCCATTGGTGAGTTTCAGGCTTAGGAAATTATAAAATTACTATGTTTTTGTGTTAAGTTCACCATTTGTTGAACGGTGGTTCAGACTCAACTGTGACAGTTCTCACCTTGTTTCGATAATTCCAAACAGATCTTTAGTGCAGCTATTGACAACACAAACAGTACAGAAAATGGAGATGATTTGTGGTTTTAACATGTCTTAAAACAGAGCTGAGGGAAGCTATAATGTAAACTATCAGCCCATTCAGCAGATCATAAGATTATAAGAGTTATTTCGACCCATTGAGTTTTTGTTCGAAAAAAAACAAAAAAACTTGATGATAGCATAATACAGATGCACGTATACAATACGCTTCACATTATGAGTGCGTGATACAGTCTGTGGAGATGTAGTGTTAATTTGATGGTAGTTTTAGTAGCCATCAGTACACTCAGGTAGGGGACTTCCCCCTGCTGTTGACAGTTGATATAGGCATTGCCAACCTTTTCAAGGTGGTTAAAGTAATGAAAGAGGGAGGCTGTGATGGCAGTCAAACACGTCTGTTTTTTATATTAATTGGATATTCATGGCTTCATGTAAGTAGGAAAAGTACTGGAATATTCATTTTCATTACCCATGTAAACAACTTGCTGGATATTTTCTATGATTTGAAATACAGTCAAAAACCACTGTGGTGTCAGATCAAGCGGTCACATAGGCACAAATATGCCGTTCAATGACCTGTAACTTTTCAACTAAATGAAAAATAAGTTTATTTTATTTCTGTGTAGATATTAACAAGTACTTTAAAATGGTATGTATGATAATTTTCCTGAATTACCTTTATTATTTGAAAATTACAGAAAACATAGTCACGTAGTCGCTGAAAAAGTACATTTACTTTTTAGGGTTTACGCAAAAGTGGATAACATGCTGTTCCTGTTCAACTATTGTTCTAAATGGACATTAGTATTTTAGATATGTTCATCTACAAGACTGCCAATTTTTGCAGCAAAATATTGATTGCCTTATGAATTAGAGGGAAAACACGCTGTTATGTAGTTGCAAGGCCCCATGGTCATGTAGCCACAGGCCTAACAGCCAACATTTAATGGAGGACTTAACTACTGAATAAAAATTCACAAATCCTTGATGACATTTATTTATTGTATATAAAAAGTAAGTATAACAATAACAAATATACTTTGATCATAATTTTGATAAAATATTGAACAATATATAGTAACAAAGCATCAAGCTTCCAATTATGCTTCATGTTTCAAACGTTTATCATACAGCATTACTGATCATTGCTTGCCGGAGGGCAAGTATATTGGTCAGTTTGTATGTCTGTCTGTCTGTATGCGCTCTAGCAGTCACATTTCAAGCATTATTGATATCAAACCAAGACCAAATTATTTGCCATGGTCTCTAGTCGGCCCGATTAGTTTTTGGCAACAGTGGGCCAAAGTACAGCGGAGATATAAGCCAAAGTTCACTTTCAAAGGCCTCCGGCAAGCACATTGCCTGTGGCAGTTTCATTTCAAATGTTTATCATACGATTGGCTCACACTGTTTTTTAATTGTTCATGTTCAGTCTCATGGTTTTAACCTTACAAACGTCTGAATTTCTGCAGCACATTCTTGAAAGCAGCCCTTGTTAACTTCAGTAGACTGGCTCTGGTTGAGGAGGATGGTGCTGGTGTCTCAACTTCAGTGAACACATACTGAATGTTTACTGGTTCAGTGTCTTTGGCAAGTTTAAAACCATTAGCATTAGCACATGTTCACTTTCCCTTGACCCTGTGTCATTATGTCTGTCTCACTTCATGTCAGGATGCCAACATGCAGTTATGTTAGCATGTCTTTATGTCACTGGGTCAAAATGCCATCGTGCCATGGATGTCACCGTCAATGCATCATTCAATATCAAAATACCATTACATGCTGCAGTCATTATACCAATATGTCAAAATATGTCAGGGTAGCAGTAAGTTAATTTGAGAATGTTCCATCACTCAACAGGTCAATGTTAAATCATATGATTGTCGATATGCCAATGTGCCAATGTACCACTATGTCAATACAGAAAAATGTCATTATTTCATCACAGCAATAAGTCATTATATGAGTGTTAATTCAGGTCAATATAATGAGGCCAAAGTCATTATGTCATGATGCAAATAGTGCTTCATATCATACCAGTCTGTTATGTCAATATTTCATAATGCAACTGTGTCAATATGCAATAAAGCCAAAATATTTTGAAAGCAATATGTGAGTGTGGCATAATGCAGTAGTGTTATTTGACAACGGCAACACCACGCAGTCGGTGAATCTGGATGATGATGATGATGATGATGATGATGATGATGATGATGATGATGATGATTTCTATAGAGAGGATGTAACATTTATTTTTGGATTATTTCAGTGTTAAATGTAGTGAGGTATGTTTATCTAAAACAAATAGCTTAATTAAGCTCTGTAATATCTACAGAATACAAATGTACTGTACCCAGCAGACATAACATCTGGACAAAACCAATCAGTCATTTGAAAGGACATGTATTCATTCACTGTTCTGCTTTGGCCCACCCAGCTGCCCCTTGCTCCACACTAAAATCTGTGTTCATGTACTGTACAGAGGAGAAGCTCATCCCAAATGCACTCTATTAACTTGGTATATCAGCGTGACTGGAACCTTGCACTTATTTTATTTCATTTTGGTTTTTCCATCACCGTCTCAATGTCCTTCTGTTGTATTGATCTACTGTATGTCATCTGCTCATTCTTTTATCTCTCATGGTCGTTCATCGCCCTGGAAACTGTTTGGAAAAAACAACCGCATGCAAATAAGGTCCATGCACGACTGGTTTGTGTGTTTACGTGAATGCGTCTCCATGTTTTTTTTCTTGTAATTGTCTAAAGGCCTCATATTACAGGACCTATGCAGCAACTTTCTGGTTGAGCTTTGCCACAATTATGGCTGTCTTTCCAGTTCTGCCACACAGTGTAATTGAAATAATTACTAACATACTGGATATGTTTGTAGATATACTAACATGCATACACAGTAATGGAAATTTTTTAGTTGAAATGGTACACGACAGTGAAAATATATGTACCCTCACTTTTTATTGCCTCAACTGACAATTACTTAAATAAGTAAGATTTTATGTTTACGTTTTTGGTTTGGTTGACTTGTAATATTATTGATTGAACATTGAACATTTTGACATTGATAAATTGATCAGGCCCATCTGGTTAGAGGTTATTGATTTATCCTGCACCATTTGACCTTGTTTACTGAGACATTTTCCTTAATAAAAAGAACACGTCTACTGTTTTGTTATCTGTGTAAAGGTGCACATTTATGACCTGAACCATTTATACTTTCCTCAACGAGGCTTATACTGTCGGGGGCCGACAGCAAGGGTATATCCCCAAAATTCTCTGTATGATAAAATAAATTAACGACACAATGTACAGAAGATACCAACTTAATTTTGGATGATCTGTATGAACCAAATTTGAGCTTAATTGGTCTACTACATCTATTAATGTCCAAACAACTGATTTTTCAACAGAAGTGCCCCCATTTGTGATAATATTCATGGAACACCCAAAACCAATGGGGTTCTTCCCTTAGGGGTCACTGTGGGAATAAAATGTTACTGTATTCTCATGTCCTTTGTAGTGTAGGATATATTGTTTTAGTGGGCGCAATCAGCAAGGGTGTAAGGTCACAGGACAGTGGGGAGAGAGGTTCTATTTAGATAAGAGACATCAGGTCTGTATGTAAAACAGAT
>JAPQRQ010000028.1:11485181-11504714 GCA_037367365.1 Apogon talboti | reverse complement strand
TACTATAAATATGTGAAGCAGGGAAAGGTTAGGGGTCAGATTCCTGAATTTGATCCATTTTTGTGTTGTTGTTAGGGGCAGGGATCTGAACCAGAGCTCTGATATGATATGTCAACTGCTGGTTGTTAAATAAATAGATGAATTTGAGATCGATTGATTTCCGCTATTTATTCCTTTATAAAAGAACACGCAGGAGAAAAGCGGACACATTTTTAGAGTAGTAATAATAATAATAATAATAATAATAATAAGTTAGAATCACTTTTCTCCATCATCACCTATGTTGGTGCTAAAGGGGGGATAGTTATCGCGTTCGCACAAAGGATATCCGGCCTGAGTAATGTCAGAATATTATTTGCTAAATAACGTCAGAAAAGATATTAGATATTTGTTGGATGATCAATATGTACAAAGTCTGAGCTTGATTGGCCTACTATTTCTGACCAAAAAAAAAAAAACTAAAGAAAGCGATTTTACAACACAAGCTCCCCCAACAATTTGGAAAACACACACCATCTGGTGTCAAAGTACGACATCATGTAAACTCAAGGTAGTGGCATGAAGAAAGATAATTGTTAGACAATCAATATGAACTCAATTTGAGCTACATCGACAAAATGACCCCATATGAACTCTGGATGGTAGCCAGAAAATGGACATTTGTAAGATGATTAATATGAAACAAATTTTATCTCAATCAGCTAATTATTGCTTGATTTATGTCCAAAAAACAGATTTTCCACAAAAGCGCCCTCATTTGGATGACTTATAATACTCATAGAGAAGCTGAAATCCATAGGGTTCTTCCACTAGGGGTCCCATATGTTGGTTATCAAAGATAAGAAATTCAAAAAACAGATTTTCAACTAAAGCGCCCCCATTTGGATGACTTTTGTATTATAAATCATCCAAAAGTCATCATAGAGAAGCTGAAATCGATAGGGCTCTTCCACTAGGGGTCCCCAATGTTGGTTATCATGGGATAAGAAATCCAACCAAATCTGACCTAGTTATTGCGTTCACATTAAGGATATCCGGCCGCGGCAGATCCAGCCGAGGCGTTCGGGTAAAACCATTTCAGGGATATAACTAAATATAAGATTTATCAGGGGGTTTTCTTTATATAAGATGACAGTGACCTTCTATTTAGACATATGTGATATGACATATACTGATGCAGTTTTGTGTATTATGTCCCAGAAATGGAGTTTCAGGGATAAAATGGTCTTACCCCGAACACCATCACCAGATCCGCCACCGCCAGATATCCTTCGTGTGAACGCAATAACTAGGACAGATTTGGTTGGATTTCTTATCCCATGATAACCAACATTGGGGACCCCTAGTGGAAGAGCCCTATCGATTTCAGCTTCTCTATGATGACTTTTGGATGATTTATAATACAAAAGTCATCCAAATGGGGGCGGTTTAGGTGAAAATCTGTTTTTTGGACATAAATCAAGCAAGGCCAATTGAGATAAAATTTGTATCATATTAACCATCTTACAAATGTCTATTTTCTGGCCACCATCCAAAGTTCATATGGTGTCATTTTCATTCACTAGGTGGAGTTTTGTGGAAAAAAATTGTTTCTCTGACATTATTCTGCCACTATCAGGTCAATGTAGCTCAAATCGAGTTCATATCGATCGTCTAACAATTATCTTTCTTCATGCCACTACCTTGAGTTTACGTGATGTCATTTCTTGACACCAGGTGGTGTGTTTTTTCCAAATGGTTGGGGGAGCTTCTGTTGAAAAATCAGTTTTTTTGGACAGCATTAAGGAAATAGTGGACCAGTCAAGCTCAAACTTGGTTCATATTGACCGTCCAATTTCGGGATTTTGGGGATATACCCTTGCTGTTGGCCCCTGACAGCGTAAGCCTCGTTTATATTTATTTTCACTTGATCCTTCTCTTTTAGCTCTTTGCATTCTGCTGGGTCACTTAGGTGATTGCACAATGAATATTTGGGGGTGGGATGTTTAAGTACCAGATGTGCAAAAATGAGATGCACTCTGAAGAAGGATTATCTCCTCATAATTCTGCCTACGTATCGAGTCATAACTAGACGTTGTCAGCAGTTGTGGAGAGGTTCTGAACATTAAGTTTATGGGCTCCTCATTATTTAACATGTTAGGGTCTCCCCACAGCCCAATGAAATTTTGATGGCAGTATTACAGCTAGTTTGTTGGCTCCTCACTCCTACTCACTGCTTATGCAGATGCAAATGGATAGGAGATGTCTCTTTGGACAGACCCACATCCACACAAAAAGACATTCAACTAATCCACCTTTCTGCTCTGATGTGAATAAATATTCGCAGCTGATCTTCCAAAGGGCATGATCAATGAGCTCTGGATTTGCTGTGTCCTTGCTGATGATGTTGTTACAAACATGCATGAAGAGGCCGGAGCCCTGCCTGGACAGACCACAGACTGCAGTGGTGCAACGACCTGACCAAGCCGTTTCCTGCCTCTCAATCTGCATACAGTAAAAAACAAACATTCCTGTAAATAAAGACGGCTGTCCGGCAACTGTCTTCCCAGCGACAATGGTATTGACCGTAGTCAGATGCTCTGCTGATTAAAAATTGATCCATTTTGAAAAATCTAATCAACTGAATAGGATTCTTTCATACATGGGGTGGGGTTGGGTGCACTCGGACTGGGAGGGGTTGAGGTTTGAGCAGTAGCTGACATGAAGAGGCAGACCTGTTATTAACCCCTGCACCTCCACACTGCCTCCTGCACCCCGAACCCCAGTTCACATCCCCCTGCGCCCCGGGACTAGACACGGCCCAGACGCTTTGAATTATTCAGCAGTCTGGGAGAGGCTCCGGCCACTTGGCCTATTAAAGCCTGCCGGTAGAGGCTAGTGGCTCTAATGGCCAGTCCAGAGGAGCCCCCCATTCCCAGTGGATAAGAGAAGGGCTGCTAACGCTAGGCTGCAGGGGATGTGAGAGCGAATTCATCAGGGGCTGAGGTCACGGCAGGTTAATGATGCTGCACGTCTAGACGGGCGCTGGACTCACACCCTGCCCAAAAGGCAGCGGGGGATGGGGTAGCGATGCAATAATATTTTTTATCTTTGAAGGAGAACCAGCCCTGCAAAATTAAGTCTTCGGGCTTATTTATAAAAAGAGCAGCATTGTTGACTTTAGCTATGGTCTGCAATTGACCTGAAGTCCCCCCACCCTAGAAAAATAATAAAGCAATGAATATCTCCAAACCCACTGATTGGACCCTACCTTCTGTTATATTCTAGTAGTCCACATTTTATTTGAAGCTTAATGAAAAGGAAGTACAATAAGTAACATTTATCGCAAATGGATAAAATGTACCAACATAGCTCGACAACACTCATAATAGAGAGATTAAAAGATTGTCTACACAACCCAACTCTGATTACTCACAACCCCTTATCATCACTGCACAAACAATCCCAACAGCTGGAGAGGGCCCTCAACTCCAGCACAAAGTCACTCAGTAATCAGGGCATCTCCCCCAGAGAGAAACAGGATGGAGCTCAGGGTGGGACGCTCATTTCCGAGTAGCTAGGTTACCGTGTGCTCTATCACCTTAGTGATCATGCGCATCCACCCAGCGTCTCTGAGGACGTAAACATGAGGGTAGGGAGAAGTGACCCTCAGGGTGCACCACACATGACCCAGTCAACAACAAGGGACGGGAACTGATAGGAGTTTATTGACAGCAATGGCATCATCGATCGCACTTACTGATCTGATTCTGTATCGATTCTCTTTGCAACCCTTGATCAATTTTATGTGTGGAAAAACTAAGCTCACAACAGTTCTTTAAAATGAGAACGTCTGTACAGAATCTGTTTTTATTTAGACTTTCTTAAGTCTAAGAAAAGCATTTGCAAAAGCCTGTCAGCAGGGCATTAATGTAATCATGAGAAAGTATGAAGATAAGAATAATTATGATAAGAATAAGTATGACTGTGCATTAGCAAAAATCTGTAGATATATAATACACATCACAATAAAGACATTATGATTAAAAAATCCTGCAATTTATAAAGAACACACTATCATATGTAAAAAGAATTAGTCAAGTTAATGATGACTGATTACAACACTGCTATCCTCATCAACCACAAATCATTACATTTAAACTATCAATTAATAGTCAATACAGCGTTCTGAGAATTGATACAGAAATAATAATATTCCAATAATTAAGTATGTGTATTTTCTTGCCTCTAATGTTTCCCCTCAGTAGCGTGTGGTTTAATTTGCAAGCATGTAGAGTGTAAAATACATAGTATTTACAGATATTCAGTCCATGTTGTTTAAGAAGAGGTTAATAGTATTTTGACATCACTGATTTGCAACTGCAATTGACATTCACGCTTCAGAGGTACCAGACAAGTGGGAACCGGTTCTTCGCTGGAACTGGTTCTCAATTCCCCTCCCTAATCATCAACTGCACAGAATCTGGTGTCAATGGCATCTACCTGGAGGCTCCCTAAGAGAGAAAGCTCAGACAAAAAGTAATCACTGTTGCACCAGAACACTCAGTCATCATTCACTGTGAGGACAAACACATTACACGTCCAGGCAGTAAGGAAGAGGAAGGTATTCTTATAATCATCCACTGGAGATTTATGCACTTCAAGGTTGAGTTTTTTGAGCGAGTGGGCTCGATAAGTCTGATGAAGCGGAATGACTTTAGCCTTCAATAGGTACTATCTGTACTGGACTGAACAGCCTCGACACACGCTGTTCGCTTATCCAGGCTCTGATGCCAAGCACATTTACTGTTGAGGTCAACATCGCTGCTCTGATTGAACCAAACCAAGGGCATCCCATGGAAGGCTGAGGGGACACAGACACATCCCGCACCCATTTACACAAATGTAATTTCCTCAGCTCCCCTCAGTCAAGGTGACCAAGCACATAATTCAGAGATCCTCATGAGGCGGTTCTGACAGCAGCAGGGTGATTCTCCAATGTTTAAGACAAGTCACCAAAAACAGTCAGGAAGTAGAGCTCCTTCAAACAGACAGGACATCTATTGAGACAACTGAGTGCAAATATGGAAAAAAAGTGTGGCCAAGCAGAAAGCCACATGCATAGCTAAGTATTTTTTTTGGCTGCCTCTAAAAATCATAAGCTTACATATCATAAAGAAACACTGTATCACTGTATAAATATTGGAACTACATTAATAGTCAATTGCAGTCATTTCCATATAGCGTCATGCTGAGATGAAATACTGCAAAAAATAAACATTTCAGTGTGGTCTGCACACTCCAGACTGTCCACTTCACATGCACGTACCCTAGTTTGTCATAAAAGTTGACCCCCGAAAAGAACCAAATTTTGGCTTCCGAAGGCAAACTCTTCCTCCTGCCGCATACAGCAGAAGCCTAGAGCAATGTTTAGCTAAACCTGCTGGCCTACGTAGGCAGGGAGAGTCCCCAGAGGGCTGAACAATCAGACAATTTCAAGATCATGAAGCATTAAACCAATCCCGGCAGGGTACACTAATTAAACAGCCGAGCCCGGCACAGCCAACCAATCCCCACAGAGCAATTAAATCCATCCCCTCTAAAACACTGTGGAACCTGTCTGGGGAAAACTGCCGAGGAGTGAGAGAAAGAGAGAAAGGGGGGGGTAGATGGAGAAGCAAGGGGAAGAAAATATAAAATTCATCTGGAAAAAAGGGAAAAAAAACTATAGGGGGAATGCAGCAGGAGGCTAACAAGGGAAATTGAAAAAAAGAGACTCAAATCAGTGCTTTGTTCTTTGCATTAAGATTCTGAATGTCTAAACAAACCTTTTCTCTCCACTCAGATGGGGGGGTGTCTGTGGCCACATTTAAATAGGAAGATTGTGACCCTGTTGCGATCAAAAGTTGCATATTTAATTAAGATTACAAGGTCTGGAAAGCACTCGTGAGACTGAGAGGAAAGGCAGAATAGCCTCAAGGCCTATATTACACACCGGCAGAGCTGCTAACACAGTTGCGAACCCTAATCAATACCCCAATGCCCTCCACTACGAAAGTAAATGAACAGGTGACAATGGAGGCATGACATCACTAGGCTTTTCAGGCAACAACAAAAGCAGATAAGCTGAAAGGCAGGAAGGAGGCAGTGAAAAGATGCGGGCTAATGGTGGGAGGATACTGTACATCCAGGTATTAGACATTTGTTAGTGTGTATAAATGCTGATGTTAAATATTTCCACAATTCTCCTGTTGTGTTATTTCCCTGCAGATGCTCCTACAAAGTGTATTTTGGTGGTGTTGAGCAGCCGAGAACGCCGAGGGGGTATGATTCGAGCTGCGAGTCGGAGGTGTGGACAGGGAGATAGACTTGCTCACCCCCACACCCACCACATACACACACGCCCCCCCCGCCACCCTACCTCAACCGCTCCCACCTCCCTGACTGAGGCGGTGTATAAATCACAGAGCACGGCTTCATGTCTCCACTTCCTGTTCCTCTCCATTAAAAATGATAAACTGTACCTCTTGAAGCCACTCGCTCGCTTTAGGGTCCCAGTCTGCACCTTCCTGGTGAAGAAGTGAATGCGCGCGGCTCAGATTTATTCCATTCTCTCCCATTGTTGGGGATGAATAAGAGAGTAATTAACTGTGTGGGGGTAGCAGCTGCACAAAGACAAGACTGGCTAACACAACAAGCCTGATCCATCTGCCTTTGTTATTACACACCTTTAGTATTATTTTGATAAATAAGAGCACATCTGCTTAGTAATAACAAATGCCGTTTTAATACTCTAAAGACCACCAAGAGGCCATCCTTTCCAGGTCTTCCCTCTTTCCACTTAAATGAGGACAAATGGGCCTTTACAAATGGGTGGCGTGCACTAGACTACTACTCCTCCAGCCTGGTAAACACACTCTGAGCAGTGGCACATAATGAGAGCGGCTGAGATCCCCACAGACAACCTAGAGAAGGTTAGTGAAGCATTGATCTCATGAGTGTGCCGGGCCCAGGAGCACCCTTCACAACATGCTAACCCCCGCTACATGACAACAACCGTCAGAACACACACTGTGCAAAAAGCCTGGCACTTGCACAATTGGCAAAAAAAAAAAAAAAAAATACCAGAACACAAAAGGTCTGCTTTTTTTAAAGTCGTGAAGGACGAATGGACAAAAGAGGAATGAAATACACCAAGTGAAACTCTGCCAAATACAGCTGAGCCACGCTAGGTAGAGAGACAGAGACAGAGTGAGAGCGAGGGCACGGGGATTCAATGTAAAACCCAGTAAAATGAACAAGAAAAGACCGGTGCTCAATACGTCTGCAGCGGCGTCAGGCAGTCAAAACAAATAAAGCCAAGGCCGCGGTGGAGAAACGCAGCTCAATATGGACTTGCTGGGCAGGGGACTGGCTGTCAGCAGGGAGAGAGGACACAGCTTTATATCCATGCCGATGAGCCATTACCTCTCCCCTCCTGATGCTTCCGCCTGCCTCACTGTGAGGGAAGAAGAGGCTGCCCCACCGCCATGGAGCCGTCCTCCAGCAGACTAATGTGTCCCTGAAGTTTTGTTAAAGCTGGTTATTTACTCCTGCAAAGCAATTGCACCAGCCTAGGGGCAGCAGAACGGAGAATGCACTGCTATGAAAAATCTGGCGTCTCTTGCTATGAAGCACTGTCAACTACCAAGGGGGGCGTTGCTGCTGAAACATTTGGGGGCTCTTGCTTTTTTTAGGAACAACGAACGCTACGCATGAAAAGAAAAGCGAGGCATTCGAATACAACAAACTGTGGAGAAGACGATTAAAATATGCCTGAGGATAATGACCCCGATGGCCCAAAGTATTAATGATCAATATTCAGAGTCCAATTTTTAGCCGGTTGTTTAAAGGGTCAGTTCATGTAAATTATGGAAGGCGTTTATGGTATTATTACTTACCTTTCATGTTCTTGATCCACTCAGATGCTTTTGAATGCTTTTACCCATGTTTCCTGATGCCAGGTTCATTCCTTAGCGAAGAATTATCATATCTATCATGATTAGATTGACAGAAAGTTCAAGTAAGAAACATATAATAAGATAAAGTATTACAGCCAGTAAAAGTGAGAAAAATCCAATCTAATCTAAGCAGAACTCAGTGCTGCCACTAGTAGCAGTAGACTACGCACAGCAACACAACTTATAAAAAATGTATTCTGACAACATTTATGTGTAGCAAGACATGTATTCACTACAATGCCATAGTGCAAACAGGCATATGCACAATACACAGCAGCCTCAGTGTAAAAAAGCAGTAAATCTAACACAAACCACATTTAAGGAGACCGGGTTCTACACAGAAACCTTACACTGTAAGCAGGTTAGCAACATGTCTGCTAAGTTCAGCTCTAGCTTTTTCACGTCTGTATGAGTCAGTCACACTATGGAAAGTGCAAATGTTGACGAGGCGTCATATGCGCTGGAAATTTCAGTTCAGCTGATTGTGACCTATGCCTTTTTTGTATATTCAGTCTTAATATTTCACTACCTATAGACTGAGTGAACTTCATAAGGGGGGATATACACCACTAATGCTGCTTTTACGCCAACAGTGTCAGCTCAACTCGCCTGGACTTTATTCAGTTTGGTTCGGTTTTGGATTTACATTTCTACTGTAGGTATAGTACAACCTCAGTGCAACTGGTCGTCATAGCGACACAGGTTAAACCACAGTGATGTTCTGTGCAACTGCAGTTATGTGCGAAACGACAAAGGAATGAAAAACTAAAAAATGTCTGTTATATGTACCAAAATAGAACATTACATTAATATTTTTA
The DNA here is from genome assembly GCA_037367365.1 of Apogon talboti. Lineage (NCBI taxonomy): Eukaryota > Metazoa > Chordata > Actinopteri > Kurtiformes > Apogonidae > Apogon > Apogon talboti. Next base: position 11,495,917 of record JAPQRQ010000028.1, on the reverse strand, counting down.
CTTGTTTAGGCTGCAAATATATGGTCACTTTATCTTATTTACTTGAAAAATTTGCCTTGACGTTTCCTATCGTGTCCCACGTCGCGACATGATGACATTTTTGATGCAGCAACGCTTCTGTATCTGTATGATTTTATATCATGTTTAGTGACTTTGGCTCACTTGGAACCTCAGTGATACTAGAAATTGATATCTGATAGTGCCTGGTGGCCCCTGCTCTTATTTAATGGAAACGTCAAAAAAGATGTGCCGAGTCGAGCCGACACCATCAGCGTAAAAGCAGAATAAGTGGAACAAGATATAACTTATCACTTAAACTAAATTAAGAGAAGCCTAGCATTAAGCATTTTGTTTTTCTGGTGGCCCCCCCACCATTGTACGGAATCGGTATTAAACAGTGGTACACATGGCACCCACTAATGTTGGTTTTGTTCCATATTCTTGGTGGCTAAGGACACTATTCAGAGATGACCAACTGAAGGGTTAATATTTTTTTCTTAATTAAAATATTCAGAAATGCAATTGATTAGTGAATATATAGTTGGCCGTTAATTGGGTTACATTTTAGAGAATCGATTCAACTCTGAGGTGACTTTTTTGTAGCATAACATTACATTGTATATGTCTGCCAATTAAATGTTTTTACGTTCCAGGCTGCAGAGTGATCAAAACAGAAACATGAGACATAAATTGAAGTATTTAAATGACATTTTGCAGAGAAAATGATTCATCAGAAAAAATATGCAGATTCTTTGATAATGAAAATAATGGTTACTTGCAGCTCTAATCATTTTATGGCCCACTTGGCGACGTTAGGGTCAGAGTTCTATGTGACGTCTATGTTGGATGTGTGGGTCCGCCACGCAAACATTCATTCACCTTTGTGCTGAAGAAATCTCAGACATATTTCAACACGAAGACCAAACGAAATTATCTACAGGGATACATACCTCAAGGAGAGGAAAAAGCGATGTCTTTTTATAATTTGTCTGAACCGACCCTTAAAAATGACAGCTTTCAGGACAGTTCAAGTCTACAACTGCTGATACAGGCTGTAACATCATCAGACATAGGCTTATCAAACAGGCGCACAGAGAGCAGCCTGCAAACAGGAGCACAAGCACGGCAAAATGATTGGATAGGTATGGAAATCTACTTGAAGGAAGGTCAAAGTGATTAAGCTGACATTAATGACAGGCCTAGTCTTCCTGTGAGAATGCTCACCGTAGCTGTCTCTAAACCCATTTGTCATTCTGCTTCCAACGCTGAAGCATCTGCTTTGAAGTCTCTACCACTAATGCTACACAGAGAGGTTAAACAGCTTAATGCTCAAGTCTGTTTCACTCCTCTCGCTCTCTTAACGTTCCCTGCGTTTTATGTACCGGGGTTATGGCTCCTGGATTTCACATCTCAATTTGCCCCAGATCGTCCTGTAAAAGCTCTCCTCTTTCTTATTTTCTTTGTTGTCACTGTCAAAGGAAGAGAGGGGCAACCCGAAGGATATGGGTGCGTGACAGACATGCCCCACCCATCGATTCACAGAAGTGGTAGTAATGAAAGCATGTTAGGAAATGTTTATGGAAGACAACTCAAACCTGTCCTGGTTATGACGATGTGGCGCCACGCTTCATCTTTCGAGACTAGACAACAAAAGACAAGCCTCGGAAAAATAAAATAATGAGCGCATGCACCGCGTCGGCGAGCGGAGGTCAACTTTAAAGCATTTTATGTCTATCACACCACATGAATGAAACGATACAGTCATTATGATAAATAATACAAGATCTGAGACTTACTTATTCCCACTACAATGAGATTATACTGATGCATGTGACATTAACAATATCAGCAAACAAATATATGAAAGCATGAATGAAAGGGAGACAGAGACCAATTTTCACAGCCAATTTGAGATTGCAAGGTTGGTGTGCGTCTGTATATGTGTGTGTGCGAGAGTGTGTGTGTGGGGAAGCTACTGGCAAACAGCACACAGAGCAGGCTGGCAGCGGAGGCAGCCAGGCTCACAGGCTGCAAAGCAATTTCACTGTTTGGCAATACTGTTGTCTCTGTGTGTGGATTAGAGCTGACACCAGAGCAACTGAGTCATGCTAAATGTAGTACAATCACAAGCTTTTGTTCCTGATCTAAAACCCTACTGCCTCTTAGATTCATGGAAGAGAATGTGGAAACAAGGCTGAGAAATGGTAACAAATAAGCGGAGCATTATTTCGCCGTATGAGTACAGCATTGCGACATCACTAAAAACAACAGAGGGATTAAAGTAACCAGTAGTAAAGGCACAGAGCCCAACTTCTGTAAAGTATGTTCTAAAGCAAGTCTTATTGGTCCGCTTTGATGCTATCCTTGTAAATCCCTTCTCCGAGTGCTAAAGGGCAATTAAAGGTAAAAGGAAAAAAGTGTGATAAATTAATGTTACAAAGGAATTTTCAGCTGACATGATTAAAACAAAGTGCATTTCCACCTGCTCCGACCACACCTTCTTATCACCTGGCTCTGAAAAGCCTTTCTACAGGACCGACGCGCTCTCTCCAGGTACCGTATTGGCCCAGAGTTGTTTCTGGGCCTGGCAGGACCTGGCAGGACAGACCCTGACCCGTCCTTTTCATGCTCGCCCACGGAAATGCCATCTGGCTGGTGTGAATGATTACCACAGCAACGGCCGGGTGACCTGCAGCCAGCAGGAACCAAGGTCACTCCACCTCAGCGCTTCGCACTTTCCCTGCCCTCTTTTCATCAGCCTGCAGGTGAATTATTCATCCTGTACAACTCGGAGGCACAAATCTACAGCACAAACACTAAAAACTGCACACGCAGTTTACTCCGATAATAACTTGTAATGAGAAAGCAAACGTTCTAGTGCATCGTACTTAAATAAACAGCTCATAGATGTCCTCGGAAATACTGCTCTACAGGCTAGACTGTGAACAGCTGTAATGATTATACACTGCCAGAAACTGGATTCAACCATGACTGAATGAGAAATAAGTGAATTAATTGATTTCTGACACATGTAGCAGAGGTTGTCACATTTAAGCTATGGGCATGTGTGCTTGTACGAATATTTACCATAGCTGCCACCAAAAAGATAATGTGATTAAATCCATGCTGCCTTCATGAAATCTTACAGGTTTTAATGTTAAGGAGCATAATTTCAGTGTGAGTGCCTGACTTTCTTCAATCAAAGCCAATAGTCTTATATATGCATGTGCCTGGTGTGTGGTAACACATTAGTGTCACATGTCAGATAATCATTACCAACAGCCTGGCATTCACTTTATGATTAAAAATAATGGGATGAAGAGCATCAAGAAGTGCTCTCCTCTTAACAAGACAGACATCAGTAATAGTGACACCGTTTACCGCTGCTAGATTTCCAAAAAGCATCTACGGCAAGTATTTGACTTTACGTAGACTAACAAATGTGAATTTGTACAAGGCATCTTTAAGACAAGTAAAGTGGATGCCTACATAGTCCTTCAGTAAACACCAAAATTCATTTTGTCCTCATTGGTGAGATTATTTATCAATTCTTAGAAGCCGCCAATAATCCTCCTGCTGTACATTTAGTGTCTTCACAGCAAGTGGCCTCAAAGTAATTCATTTTACATGAGGATAAGGTCATTCAAGGGAACACAAGTGTGAATTAACACTTTATACAGGAGGTTCTTCTACATTAACACTTGTATGCCATATGATGATCAGTGACTGGAGGCTACCCGTTTTTATTATATACCACTACATCACTGCTCATGACACGAGGTAATGGCTTGGGCATCCTTAAGGGGCAGTTCAGATTTAGCTCTTTGGCAACTCAAGTCACATTTAATGAAAAAACCCTGAATGTATATCAGAATCATACATGCTCCTGTGGAGATGGAGCCGTAACAACAATAGCTCCCTCGTCCTCTCTCTGTCTGTGTCTGAGGATCCCAGGCTGGATGTGGATGTGGATGTGGATGTGGATGTGGAGGAGAGGTCCAGCTGGATGAGGGCTGGAATAACGCAAGAGACAAGCGAGAGCCACCAGATCTGATTTCTGCTCCTCGGGTAGGCTTTTCCAATCCGAGGGACCCGGACTGCCATGCTCCTGTCATTTCTCATGTTACAGAACATCAGTCAAACGTGCAGAGACGGTGCCCTTGCGCCGGCCGAGGCTGATTTACAAACATTAGCGGGGAATACAATTACACAGCCCCCCCGGCCGAGCAGCCCTATGCGGCTTCAGGAGAGGAGCCGAGGAGGGGGAAGAAGGAAGCACGGACGGACGGAAGGGGAAGGGAAGGGAAGGGGGTAGTGGACACTGAACACAACGTTTAGCTTTTCAACCTCACCGCTACGTTCTGCTTCCAGGAATACATGTTGTGGTTAATAAATGCAACTTTTACCACAGCGGGTACAAGCCGCGGACCTGACATGCCATTAAATAACCACATATATAGATACATGTTACGGCTGTGATACAAACAAACTGCTCACCTGCCACATTATCCACAATTAGAGACATTTTGTGCCCACGACATCACCGGCGTAAAAAAAAAAAAAAAAAAACCTGCTTATAGTACACTATCACTTAACGCACAGTGTACCTATGATAAAAATATGTTACCTAACGTGTACAAAATAAACTTTCCCGCTCGCTAATGAAACTTCCCCGCATGCAAACCGTCCAAAAATACCCCCAAAACAGTGAAATTATCACAAGAATTGCATTTTAGCCTACTGAAAGATGCAGCAGCAACGCAACGGCCGTCGACACAAACCGCATAAAACATTAAGCTGGTTGAAAAAAGTTACAGTCTACGTCCAAGAACAGAGACACAGAAGCGCATTAAAAGTTTCCGTACATGTAAGTACTACGGCGGAGCCTGTCGCGGGTGATAAAGAGTGAAAAAATCAGAAAAGCTAACGCGTGTAAACATCAGTGCTGTCCGCGGTGCTGATCCCAGATCGGTGTGGCTAACACAGAGGCTGTGCTGCTCCACGGTCGCTCCACCGCTGATCAATGATTGAACTGAACAAAGGCAGAAGAGGGATCAATTTCTAATAACTATCAATGCAAACACCGCTAGCTTTCGCCTTACGTTCACCCAAAACGAGATAACACACACCGGAGTACAGTAACAAGACATACCGCTGGAAAAATAAGCCGAGAAAGGTGAGAATAGCACTAACCTGAAGCCGCCGTAGATCAAATTTCTTCCAATATTGAAACATCGATCCTACATCGGCGGCCATCTTGGGGGATATTGAGGAGATTTTTTTCAGCGGCTGCAATAAATATGTGGGCTGGATTCCCCCTCGTTAAACAACGTTTACAATCACCGGTCCTACTTTAGAGAAAGAAAAAAAAAGTAACGAGGAGACTTAACACCACGGTCCGATGATATGTTTGCCAAGTCTGCCGGCATGGTTTGGAGGAAGTAAGAAGCCGAAAAAGTAGACAATATTTTTTGGCCAAGTGCCCGGTTTCGCAGAAAAGTAAAGAGCAACTGTATCCGAGCCTCCGTCCCCGACATTAACTGGACAATTGCACTTGATTTTGCTTTGGCAAAGTTATCAATACTGACGTAAAGCCCGGGGTTGATCAATACCGTCTGAAAAAAAGGGGGAAGGAGATGATGTGTAGATTAGTGGAGTTGAGGGAATTTAGCCAAGCCTACTTTTGTAAGAGGAATGGATTTAAATATATTATATTAGGACTGCTTTTAGTCCTCATTTACTTTCCATTATGCAAATCCTGAAAATATGTCATCATATCAAGTCTAGGTCCAGAATCTAAAGCATATTTAACAGCAATTTAATTGAATTCCTTATAATGCATTTCGTGATAAATAAAAACATCACATATATTTTATTTACCTTACTTTCAGAGCCTGTTTGTACACTCATATATCATAATTTTACGCCATCTAAAGTGTTTTTTTTCCATTAACTGTAGAATTTTTTTGCTAATAAACCGCACATTTCTATTTTGCATTACATGCATACATTAGATATACTGCAAGGACATGCCTTATGGCTGAAAAATAACAAATTAAATCACTGTGATGTTGTCTAATCAGCCAGATATTTTACTTTGTCTTATTTAATCAAGCATGAGGACAGTCTTTGTCTACTTAAAATAACTCATTCCTCTGGTCAGGGAACACACACTGCTGCCAGGTGCTCCCCCTGCTGACACCACCGAGTTACAGGCAAGGTTATATGCACATAAGCATTGTATAATTTCCTCCATTAATTATACTATGATGACAGAGTGAAGGTATCCATCAAAAGGCAATGGTTTAATCCACTTTCCACCTCCTGATCACCACGCAGCAGGCTGACGGTGAACGCAGGCTTCTAGCTGTTCGAGCTGATATCCCATATGAAAATCAGTCCCAGCTCGAAAATAATATTCTCATGAGTCATATTTTTAGTACCTCCGGGGACAATGACATATTTCTCTACCACAGACAAACACCTGAGGAGAAAGTGAAGGAAGATTATTAAAAGTTTCGCTTATTGCATTTTATTTGTGGCTCTAGGGTGAGGTTAAAACGCAGGATTCAAATACAATAAGGATGATAGTAGCGCATCAGGGGATGACTATTTTGATTTCAGCTACAGTTTTAGGTTTAGATAACTCATTAAGCTGTGTTTTGATGAATAAAAAAAAAAAGATATGATTTCCTAATCTAGGGTTACGGATCAAAATGATTAAAATATACAGTGTTTAGTGAGTATTGCAACTCAAAGGTCCTTTCTCAGACTTATGGTTCAGACCTAAAATACGTTGCAGAGCTTTTTCCATTGATTCAGAGTAAAATACATAACAATAATATGCCATGTGAATTCACTTTCCCAATTAAAATGGTGTCTATAAAAGTCAGGTTCACCAAAGCCTCGTGAAAGAGCCTATGTTGAAAAGACGTAACAAGATTTTTTTTTTTAATCAATCAATAATTCATCATCAAATCATTATTTTGATGATGAAAGAGGCAGAACAAATGTGGACATTATGACAAATCATGACATATTTTTGTAAAGTTGGGTTCTGAGGAGATACACAATTGATTTTTGGGTCTAGAGCTGAAAAAGTTTGATAATCACTGACACATGCAGTTTATCCAGACAAGGCTGTTTTTTCTAATAATATAATAAATAAACAATAGTATGTGTGGCTGCATGTTCAAACCTGGTGAATTCACTCATATGTCTGCACCTAGTCTGCAAAATAATAGGGTTACACTGAAATTCTGGGCTGAATGCAGTGTTTTAAATAATAATTTGGCTGATATGTTATTTTCTATTTGATTTTGTTCTCAATATTTGTTTTTGCACAGGTTAGGAAAACAAATAAATCTTTATGTTAACTCTTAACAGCACCATTTTAAAGGTTTAACATGTAATATCTAGTGATATCTAGTGGTGAAGTTGCAGATCACAACCAACTAAACAACCCATGTCATTCCACTACAGTGGCTCCAAAAAAACACTAAAGCCTTCATTCTAGACAGAAATTGTTTTGTCTTTTCTGCATTCTAGTTAAGAGGATAATTCATTTCAAGGTCCACATGCAATCATACAGTGGTAGCTGATGTAATATACTTTAATGTTGTATGTCAACAGCTATTAAATAATAAAAAAAGAGAAGAACTCCATTCTGAGCTTCTATAGATGGAAGTGTCTCATTCTAAGTTAATCATTTTTACATGATTACACACTAATGAAAACATGTTATTCAGTTTTTTGCAATTATATTCTCCTAAATCTTTTTTTTTTATCTTACACTTTAAAGTCTTTAAGCCATTTGTCACATAAATCATACATCATAAATCATACAAATTTATGGAACAACCTTTAATATAACAACATACTGTATAAGCTGTGGCCATTTTCATCAGTGAAATTTTATGTGCAAATAGAAAGTGCGGGCATTAAAGCCGGTACGTGTGTGCATCCCTATTAAAAAGAATCACAAACAAATCAACAAATATGTACATAATTCATGCAGTATTATCCAAAATTGAGAGAGAATTAAGCATCTAGGCACCATATGACACCTTTGTAATAAACCTACATTTACTATGTAGAACTTATATGTGTATGTTCCCCTGTTTGTTCAATAACTCTGTGAGACCAACACTTTAATAGTCTGATCTAAAAAGGCCATGAGATGGGGGTAAAAACTCCCAGGAGACTTTGAAACAGAACGTATTTGTGCTCCAGGACACTTCACTAAGTAAGGACGAACAGTGTTGCCTCGGTTCAGTCTTTGGCCTTGTCTCTGTGGCCAGCAGGACACCATGCTCACACCAAAAAGCCCTCATTTTTCTAACAGATAAGGCAACGTGCTCCTAAACGCAGACATTTTCAGATGCCAGGGAGGAACACAGTGTTCCAGCTCCACAGAAATATAGAGCACCCAGGCCCTGTGGGGACCCAGGTGGGACTTACACCCACAATCTCCACCTCTAAAAGGTTGGTGCTTTGTCTGCCAGGCTTTGTGAATCTACATTTAGCCTTTATGGGGGAAAAAAAAAAAAATCTCAATATCATGGCCTCAATCAATCCTGTACTTATACGTACTCTTAACCTCACATTCATTGCTGTCACCAACAAAGCACTATGGGCCTCATCCAGTAACCTCCAGTCACCCCGTTCAGAGCAATACATTAGTCTAAAAAAGCTTAATTTAAAAAGTAAAGCACAATTATTTAAAATGGCGACTGTACGCGCAGAGGGCGAGGAGAAAGAAAATCCTTGTTTTGATGAGGTCACAGGATGAGGGAATTAAAATGAGTGTTTCTTGAGAGGAATGGCAGAGTATGTTTATGAAAATGCTGACCACTCATATTTCATGACATTATGCTTTGCCGAGGAGCGAACAACGGGGGCTTCTTTGAGCTTGTTTTGTGATTTTGTGGTAAAGTCTCCAAATCTAGACATTACCACAGAAAAATAACATTGCACATCGATGTATGTTCGTATTTGGAGAATCTCTATGGCTGCATGCTACTGCAAAAACATTATTTCCCTGCTGAATTTGTTCAACTGCTTTAATTGTTGTGAAAAATTCTTCAGGTCATGATAAAAACATGACATTCCAGTTCTAAACAGGATGAGGAGGAGAATTTAGCAACTGTGAATATCTCTATTTTTTTGTAACCTTGAGCACTGGTGCATTATTAGCCCTGTTTTAATTGCATTTTGGATACAGAGGTTTTTGGTTTTGTTTTTATTAACACAAAAATCAGACTGAATAGCAATAGTTCATATTACAGACAAGCACTCAGGTAAATCCAAAGAGCCAGCAAATGAACTAGAACACAAACAACAGCGATAACCGAAAACAGCACCAAAAAGTCAAATTAAGCATCTAATTAATTCATAAACATAGACAGACGTCCATTTGTTCGACTACATCTTCTACAGCAGTGTTAATATTCAGTTACACTAGAGAACCTATATTCATGGGAATTATTTTCATGAGTGCATCCATCCAGGGATGAATATGTCAAATATTGCTTTTTCCATTTGCCAAAAATCATCTTTTTGGCCACAACATAAAGTAAAAAAAACAATGTTTTGTGTTTTTCATTAATAGAATACCTAATGCGCGAAACACAGAGCCAGTCCCAATACCCACACATTTCCAGGATAACCTCAAAACTTCAGATCTGGAACACATGTCCATACTATTTTATTTACTATTTTATACGTAGATATGACCCTCTATGCTATGAGCATTTCTAATAATTGTTGTCTAGCCTTCAGAGGTTTACACACCCCTTTTACGATGTCGTTTCCACAAACTCTGCAGAGAACAATGAAATTTAAAAAAAGAAAAAACTTGGATCCATGCCGCAGTGTTCTGGGTAGGATAAGTTAGAATAGGTGCTAAATATAAACAGGACACTCCTGATCATAACCCGGATACTACTGAGCATGTGAATGTATTTAGTGAGAGTCTGGAACAGCTGCTTCCAGACGGGTTTAATCATTTGTTTGCCAGCGGACAGCTGACCCTGTTTGTTACTCAGAACGTCACCCAAATTAATCAGATTGCATTAACACGGACGTGACCTGTGATGACACTCAAAGGTACAAATCTGCACTTACACTGGGAAAGAAAAGCTCCAAACGGTGGGTGATTAGTGGACTGTATAAAGGTTTATTTAAATATTCATTGGAAAATGTGATAATGTCTTGCAATTTTAATTAATACATCAAAATAATAAAATACCTCATTTAGAATAAGATTTCACTGAGTTTGCAAGTGGTTTTATGGTTTCAAAAAAAGCGGAATAAAAAGATAAATAACATTAAACTGTGAATTTAGAATGAGAGAGGAGGCCAAAGATGATCAGATCAGCTTTGAGTGGTTGTTTAGATGTGAAAACTGTGGTTGCCAGCACTACCTACTGGACAAACATGGTAAATGAATGGTCAGAGACACAGGCTGCAAAGAGGCTTCTTCAGGTCACACATTTCACCCCATACTTTTAGAAAAAATGAGTCATATGATTTAAGGTGTTTCTCATAATGCCTGCCAGGTTCCATTCTGAGCATTTTAAGGTGTCAAAGTGCTAAAAAAAAATCACAGTTAGAGCTGATAACGTTAATGATTTCTGGGTTTGAGTGAGTTGTGTCAGCAGCCAGCGAGGACACACACAGGTAGAAGTAAATGTGTTACTGCTGCTACAACATGTCAAATTATCAGCTGTAAAAAG
>JAPQRQ010000028.1:11453626-11483569 GCA_037367365.1 Apogon talboti | reverse complement strand
ACACACACACACACACACACACACACACACACACACACACACACACACACACACACACACACACACACACTGCCTTCCAATGACATTACATCTAACTTGGAGAGACTGGGAAGGTGGCACTGCTGCTTGTTTTAATGTGTTTCTACAGCGTGTGATATTTTATATATTTGTGTAATCTACTGCCGTGGCATGTTTCGATGAATTACACATCTCGCTCCACTCACACCAATGATAAGGGATCGATAAACACCGCGTCAATATGCTTATGGGTGCTGAATACAGATCAACAAAAAAAAGAATCATCAATAGGACAGAGCTCCAGTTGTCCTATTGATGACTTATTGATGATTTCTGTCCATTCACAATGATGAAATTAAATAAAAACTAGGAGTAGGTAACCGTGGCGGGGACAGGAGAGGGCAGCCGGCGCAGGGTGCATAAGAGGGAGTGAAATTGAATTATACACATGCAGTCAGAGCCGCAAAAAGCTGCAAAATGGTGACGCTGTAATGAATTTCAAGTGTGTATGAAAAAGTGAGGGCTTTAATATTTATGTTGCTGTTGTATCGATGAGTCTCATCACCAGGTAGCTCATCTGTTGAGTCCAGTACAGCACTTGTATCCTTTGTTTTTCTATATTCACAGTATTTTCTTTGTTTCTATTAGTTTAAACCATAAAGACACACAGACACATTCTCATTTGTCTTCCAGTCAAGTGATATTGAATTCTGTCTGATGGATATTGTGTTTTTGCTCATCAGCTTATAAAAATGATCAAAAAATATAAATATGATGGCTCTTAAATATGTTTTTCATCTAGTCTATGGGAAAGAACAAACCATTATGGTGAGGAAAAAACACAGTCAAGAGAAGCGCTGCCAAAACTAAAAAGAGGAGAGACAAAGGATTTTTTTTTGTGGATAATGAGTTAATGACTCATAAGATCTATGTGTAAATAAGGTTTCCAGTTGAATGGAGATGCTTCACTTGGATCAGAGTGACTCTAGGTTCATAAAATTGCTTGCAGTCCTTGTTGAATTTAGTATTTTAACCAAAACAAAGTTTGCATCCGTTCCCTCGGAGCGATCTTTATTGGGCACTGACAAAGAACAGCAAGTTCTGCCTCACATCCCCTGATGACTGCATGAATCCTCTTAAAACAAAATAAAGAAATAAATGACGCTGAGCGCCCAGAGGTCCCGTCCCTGAGATGTACAAGTGCTGGAGAGTTAATCCACAACAAGAGTTAGACAGCAGCTGTGGAGAGGCCTATGAATCCCAGCAATGTGATGTCATCGCTTTGCTTTCCCTTACATTTTTTTCCACAGTTCCTTGGCAGTCATGTAAATAGCTCGACATAATCCTTGCCTCCGAGGGATTTCTGATCAAACAGGGCTCAGTGTACCCTCCTGTCATCACCCAGGCCCTATAGAATAATCCCTCATGTGATCCTGGGACTGTGAGAGTGCGGGCAGTGGACCACACCCTCCCCAGGCTTAGTGTGCATTCTCACAAAATTGGACGCCTGAGTAAATATTTCCATAACAAACTGACAGTGTTTGTAATCCTTCCTAATGAAATGCATGCCCCTGTATAAACCTCGCCTCTTGTGCAATTAATGCCCCACACTCAGTAAGTTTGCTGATCATCGGCTCGTTATCATGAACGCATGTGTCACAGTAAAACCGATAATGAGTGAAGCTGAAGCAAAGAGCTAGGTGATGATTGTGCCATTAGTATTGAATCTAATTAGAGTGTCATTGTCAAACCCCACAGGCGCCCAAGAAAGCAAAGAAGAGAGCAGAAGGAGCCAGCTCCAATGTGTTCTCTATGTTTGAGCAGGCCCAGATCCAGGAGTTCAAAGAAGTCAGTGTGCTGCCAAATGTTTTCTTTCATGTTGAATTTGATCAGTTTACTCCGTGTTTACTGTGCTCATTTCATGCAGACGACTGTACACACAACATGTAACTTTGAAACTCCTGCAGGCTTTTACCATCATGGACCAAAACAGAGACGGGTTCATCGACAAGAACGATCTACGAGACACTTTTGCAGCTTTAGGTAAACTCACACCTGTCATTTCACCTAATTAGACACTGAATAAAAACTATTTATTGGCATTATATTAGAGTGGGAATCCCAGAATAATTCATAGATGATGCTATCAGCGACAATACAGCAGTTAGTCCCAAACTGGTTATTAGTGGTCATCAGTAGTTAGTGAATTAATTTTATGAACTAAATTAGTAGAGGAGTATTTGCTGGAAATTTATACATGTCCACAAATATGTAGTCTAGTGTAAAAAGGAAAAAAATGTAAATGTAAAAAAAAAAAAAATTCTATACAAATATTAATTTCTGCAAAACAAAATGAAATGTAGAAAAGATAAAAGGATGAAGAATTATGCAAAAAAAACTTTGACGGTGAAAGAGTTAGTAAAATATAGACATTATAGCATTTTACTATGTATTTTTGTACATTTGGATCACAATGAGACATAATATGGAGTTTTTTGGGTCTCAGATTGATAAAGTTTAGGTAACACTGATTTATGATTTATTATAATATCTGTGTAACTGATATAGAAAATAATAAAAACACACCTGAAGGCAGAGTTTTCCCTGTGGCTCTGTAGGATTAAGGTGCTGTGGTATCAGTGGGTCAGAAGCCAAATTTATACATTTTTAAGACATTTTTTCAAGGCGTCTTTGATCACATTTCAGATCTTACATTCACATAAATAACAGTACAACAGACCTCATAGTACCTACTGCATCCAGTCTTAACCACATGTCAGTCCACTAATGTTACATTTCCATTCCTCCATGACTAATGTTTCTGCTACTGGCGTTCAAGCCGCTAAAGCTCATACCTGGACGCCGTCGTGGGTGGTGGGAAAGCAGTTTGTTGTTCTACCATTTTATCTGACAAAAAATTGCCTGGATGCAAAGTTCCTTTTTTTTTTTTTTTTTTTTTTTTTTTAATCAAGGTTGATTTATTGATATTGGAAAATAAAAGGAAAGGGATCACAATAATAAAAAGCAAACTGATGGATATGATTAAATTAAAATAACAAAGAAAACAAACAATACAAAGAATATCTTATTTTTTGGAGTTTTACATGATATATAATATCACCATGATTTAAAGCTTGGAGGAAGTGTCTGTTTCTAGATGCCCAATTCTATAGCTGCTATCATTATAGTATTTATAAAACCCTGCACAGGCTGTAGATTTATATTCATATTTATATTTATATTCAGTCATTAGGGGGGCACACCAGTACAGTGGTTAGTCCTGATGCCTGATGGCAACAACATCCTGCATTTTAACCAAATGAGGCCTTTCTGTGAGGAGTTTACATGTTCTCCACATGTCTGCGTGGGTTCTCTCCTGGTATTACAACTTCCTCCCACCATCCAAAATCACATGCACAGGCTAATTGACCAGTCTAAATTGGCCGTAGGTGTGAATGTGAGTGAATGGTTGTTTATTCTAGTCAATAACAGCCTGTGACCCTCCAGAGGACTAAGCAGTGATGGGAAATAAATGAATTCAGTCATGAACCAGAAAAATATTAACAATTATGTTCACTAATAAGGCATACACTGAGGTGACTATAAAACAATTAGAAGCAACTAATATTTTTGAATATGGCTAAATACTGTTTCTAGAGCTGCAGCATAGTCACTATATACACTGTTGACCATGAAGTTGGAATATAGTTGTTTTCAGACCCATTCCTCTTTCTATTCCTATTTATACACGTCAGTATCACCTCTGACCAGGTGCAATGATTATATATGGAGTACCAGTTACACAAGAATAAATCACGTTGAATCCGTTTACATTCACACCAATACTCCAATCTTTATCTGATTTCTGGAGTTGTCAAATTATTAAAGTGATCATGTAAACAGGATAATGTGATATGTTTTATCAGATAATAACAGTAATCTGATTATGAGAAATCAGATTAACACACCTGGAGTTGTCCCCAATACTCGTCCAGCATGTATGCAGGTTAATCTGATTTATTTCATTCTTTTATGTCTGCGCATGTGTAAAAACAATTAAAAATCATAGAAAACTGGTTACATAGTCAAACCTAAATGGAAGACAATAACAGGAAGTTTGAGTCTACCATCACTACATACGTACATATGTACTCCGAAAGAAATCCAATAATGGACTGGAGTGTCCATTATCGGATTATCGGATTATTCGATTATTGCATTTCTTTAATGCATGTAAATGCATCAGATCTGATTATTACAGTAATCTGATTACTTCCAGTTATCAGATTTTTTTGGTCATGTTAACATTCTCATTGTCACAAACTTTTCATGAAAAGAGAAAAAATATTTTATTCCACCTTTACGGGCAACAGTGTATACACTTCATGGCTGAAAGCAAATCTACAATGTCAGTATAATAAACAATATTCCTACCATAAATTGCAACAAATCATGGCAGAGACTGTCAGCATATTTACTAGTTCCCTCTCACTCAGGTCCCAAAACCATTTACATGCTGTAAATGTTATACAAGTGGAGAAAACTCTGTCTAAAATAGGAGTTGCATATTATTCACTGCACTGTGAAGATGCACAATGCACAAAAAAAGTCTTAATTTAGTGACTTAAACAATACTTTAAATATAATGTATTTAATAATAATCTTCAATTTTAATTCTATATTTACATACATATTTATGTAAATACCAAATTTCTTATACCAGTACTTCATTTTTCACTCATTTGTAGTAGTAGTAGTGGGATAAATAAAGTCATCTTATCTTATCTTATCTTATCTTATCTTATCTAATCTTATCTTATCTTATCTTATCTTATCTTATCTTATCTTATCTTATATTATCTTATCTTATCTTATCTTATTCACACTAACATGTATCATTATTCTAAAATAAGTGACTGATAAGTTAAACACTGATAGTGGAGTGTGTTTAGAATGCCTACATGCTTTCATATAAAAACTCAAAATTTGGTGCAAGATGATTTATGTTCCTACAAAGGTATGTTGTTCATCCGTTACATTTTATTGTCCAAACATTTAATCGTTTGGCTCTTATTTGCTTTTAATGCATCCTTAAAGGTACTTGTGATCCAGTGGCTCTCTGTACATACTCATCATAGTATCTACTGGTTTACACGTACTTATAAAACTCTTTTCACATACTGTGCTGCCTGTTTAAGTGAGTAATTGGAGCTAATATTCATGTCCATGTACGATCTGCGGTTTTCTTTTACAGTGTCATTCCAGTCCGCTGCTACTAAAGACTGGAATTTGCTCTAAAAACACTGAAACTGCTTAAATTAATTTCAAACACTGTTCTCAAGCACCTACTTATCTTAACTGATACTTGTAAGTGTTTTACTTCTGTTTGATTAATTGCCATACTTGTGTTTTTTCTGCTTGTTTGCTCTCTCTTTGCTTCCTCTCCTTCCATAACAAGTGTTTTGTGGCACTTGACAGGCTGTCAGTGAATTAGTTAAATGTTAATGTCTTTCCTGGTTAAATAAAGGTTAAAAAACAGTTACTGAAGAGAATAATTGTCAGAGGAAACAATGATTAAGATTTTAGCTGCGGCCTTAAATCCCCTCCCAACTTACATGTCATCTTTTCTCAGGGCGTTTAAATGTCAAGCAAGAGGAGCTTGATGAGATGCTGAAGGAAGCACCAGGACCCATTAATTTCACAGTGTTTCTCACCATGTTTGGAGAGAAACTAAAAGGTGAGGAGTTGCATTTTATCATTCTTGGAAGATGTGCAAAAGTGTTTTTTTTTCAAGTTACTGTTAAAAGACTTAATTAGAGTGAAGATGAAAAACAAGCAAATGTAGAGTCAGGACCTAAAATGGGACACAGGCCTGTTTTTATCTGGTCGCCAAGTGACAGAGGAAAAAATATGGCACTAATAACAAATGTGAATTTTCAATTATAAATGCTAACTTCAGAAAAGTCTAGGAGACCAAAAAGGAAAAAAAATGTTAAGAAGTCTAATGTGACATAATGAGACAGACATGATGGAAAAAATGTAACAAAACCAAAACATAAAAAAACACAGAAAACATGTAAAAGATACATAAATACTAAAAAACAAAGACATGTTTAGAGACATTCATTTACAATTTACTGCATGTTATAATATTGCTAAAATGGATTCTTCTCCAGCTTCTAGTACAGGTGTGATTGAAATTACTTTAATGACCCTTTAAAGGATATAAAGTGAAATGTCTCAGGTTTCAGAAACCGTTGAAATTTTTCCAATTGCACAAACAGTGAAAGAGTTACAGCCATCCAAACTGCATATTCACAGGGTGTGTCAGCGATGACACGTCAGGTTTTAAAGAGTTAAAATGCTGTTAGCTGTAAGTATAGTATATATAATAGAGGGAGAATCAATCTATCAACAGGTCCAATGGGTGACAACTGAAGAAATGTTCTTAATGAGAAAAGTGCCACATCAGTGGAGATAACAAGAAGCTTAGCAGGATGAAAATGAAATGAACACTTTACAAAAGTCAGACTGGTGATGTCACAATGAAACAGTGGGAAAAAAACCCACAAAGCTGCATGAAGGACAAAGCTTGATATATGTTGATACTGATCTTTGACAAATATAGATTGAAGTACATGGGAGTGTTTTGTGTGGCCTCTGTGGACGGTTCAGGTGCTGATGCAGAGGAGACCATCCTGAACGCATTTAAGGTGTTCGATCCCGAGGGAAAAGGGACGTTGAAGAAAGACTTGTGAGTACCTGACTCATGCTCTCATGTTTTATGAGGTGAGGACTCTTTTTGTTCATCGTCGGTGCTATTCTTCACAGTGTGACAGAGATGCTGACGACGCAGGCAGACAGGTTCTCCAGGGAAGAGGTTAGAGCCGAACCGCAGCCGTAGTTATGGTTCCAGGTTAAATTTGGATGGTTCTTCAGACAAATCTTTTGTTTTATTTCACACAGATGGACCAGATGTTCGAGGCGTTTCCACCAGATGTGGCAGGAAACCTCGATTACAAGAACCTGGTCTACGTCATCACACACGGAGAAGAGAAAGACCAGGAATAAACGATGATGTTTGTTTTTACGTGCCTGCATGTGCATGAATAGAGACGCAGCTAAGACAACATATAAGTACATGTTACACCTTAGGTCATTACATACTCTACACATTATAATATGTAAATAATCCTGGAGTGTGTATGCATATATACATATAAATGTTTTTGCACCAGTTGTGTTTCGACGGTTTACCATGTTATATACAAAATTAAAGACCTATGAAAACGGCAGAAAAGAATATGATATTGAATGCTATGAGATACTTCCCTGATTGTTGGATTTGTTGAGTTCAGATAATTAGTGTGTGATTGTAAGAGATCTAGAGGTTAAATAAATGGGCCTCAGATTACATCTTCTAAACTCAGGGTGGAAAACAACATTTTAGACTTAGTTCCACATACCCCCAGGGAGACAGATTTGGTGTGGCTTTACTTCTCATAGTTGCAGCAGAAAAGTGTTTGAGCAGCTGAACGTTGTCGTTGTGAGTTTTTGTCCAGTGCTGACGATGCAGCTGGAGGCGACTGGCAGAGCTCAGCAGCTTCATGATCCACTGTCTCAGCGTCCTAATACTGACAAAAGAGCTGAAGTAGATATCTAAATGTTGCCAAAAAACATGACAGAATAGCTCACACCATATAGTGTTATATTTTAGAATTTTATGCTAACTCCTACATTTATGCACTAAATTTAACCGCTTAACAACTCTATTATTAAATGGAGGTGTGATATGCACATTACATTCATTCTTTCTGTATCATGTAGGAATATAAAATCCACATTTATATTATTATTATATCTAAACATACGATCACCTCATCTGCAGGGGACATTTCCTTAAAACTATTAAGTCAGTGTATGGATACTTTCTTTTATATTTACAACAGTCTCTATTCAGAGGTGGAAGAAGACGTCAGTTTTAAAACTAGCATCACAGTGTAATAACATTTCCCTCTGGATATAAATAACATTTGTTTGTGTCCGTATCTGTGCAGAGACACTCCACTAGAAGTCCCGAAGGCAAACTGTCACTAAAATAAAAGTACAGAAGCAAAATGTACATTTAAGTACCAACAGTACAAGTATTCACTATGCAGAATGACTCCTTTCTAAGTGTTGTATTGTGTCTTATATTATTCTGTTTTTATCACTTAGTGACATATGTAAGACTATTTTCATTTGTACTTTGTCATTTGAAGCCAATTTTAGATCCTTTACATTCTACTCAGTAGCTTAATTATATAGTACTGCATCATGTCACACAGTATGCATATCATTTATATATTTTTATCTAATAATTAACAAGTGGTGAAAAAAGACTTAGGATCTTTAACTTAAGTAACAGTAATACTTACATTCATACTTATGAAAACTAAAAATAGGCACTGTGCAGTAAAATGTCGATGTTTTTACTATAATATATGATGTTTTTGGATTCAATTTACTGCTGCATAAATGTGTGTGTTGCATTTTACTGATGTGGATATTTAAGGTTGAGCTCATTTGAACTACTTTATATAATGTATGTAATTTAATCAACAGCAATGCATCACATTCTGTAAAATTATAATGTTCGTAGCCTCCTATGAGAAAACCTGTGCTAAAAAAAAGGCCATGTCAATGTATATTAGAGCCAGTCCAAGAGGGTTTTTTTCTTTAAGTTTATGTAATGACTAGTGATGGGGTGTAAACATGCCCTTCCCTACTACTTTGACCAACCTGAGAATTTTCATCACAAATAAAAAATCAACACATGTGGAGATATGTGGTCAGAACTGGACAAAAAAAGGAGTGATCAACTGTAATCTGCGGGAACTGAAAATGGTCAATGTCACCATGGTGTTTACGTATGATATTATGATCTGTAGTGAGAGCGGGAAGCAGGTGGAGGAAGAGCTGGAGAGGTGGAGGTATGCACTGGGAAGGAGAGGAACGAAAGAAGTAAACCACCGCAAGACAGAATGCATGTGTATGAATGAAAGGGATGGAGGTGAAACAGTGAGGATGCAAGGAGTTGAGGTGAAGGTGAAGGATTTTAAGTATTTAGGGTCAACTGTTCAGAGCAACTGGGGGGGGGGGGGGTTGGAGGTGAAGAGGAGAATGGAATGGGTGGAGACAAAAGAGCATCTGTAAGAGTTAAAGGAAATGTGTGTACAGGATGGTAGTGAGACCAATGATGTTGTACAGTTTGGAGATGGCTTCACTGACCAAAACACAGGAAGCAGAGCTGAAGACGTTGAAGATTTTCTTTGGGAGTGACATGGAAGGACAGTATTAGGAACAAGGATATCAGAGGAATAGCTCTGGTCGGACATTTTAGGTACAAAGTGAGAGACGTGATGAGGGGGGGATGGTGAATACATTGGTAGAAGGATAATGAAGATACTCTCTACTAGGCAAGAAGCAAAGAGGAGATTTATGGATTTGGCGAAGGAGGACATGCAGGTAGAAGATGCATGAGACACATTCAGATGGAGGCAGATGATTTGCTGTGGTGCGGGGCAGCAAAAAAAAAAAAAGTAGTAGGAACTAAAGATGGTGGAGAAAAAGTATAAGTAGCCTTAAATTAAAGTCAATTACAAGTACCTCAAACTGTAGTCGAGTAGTTCTGTTGGGCTTTTTAATATTTTCCTGGAACGCATTCTCCATCCAGGACAGCAGGGGGCAGTGTTCTAACAGCTACCACACAGCCTCCTTGAAGCAGCTGGCTGGCTCTATACAAGGCAGCATGTCCTGTTATTACTATAGGGAGCAGAGGATCTAACATCTGAGAACAACACTCTAAAAGAGTGTTAAATCAGCTTTTCACTTTCTTATTGACGAGAATATAACTAGTTTACATAACAAGCACCATAGATATTCCCTCTGACCATACTCAATAACACACCAGCCCAGTATGTGGCGGCCATGCTCTTAAGATGGTTGCCAACTGCCAAATAAAAATAAAGTAGAAGAAGAAGAAGAAGAAGAAGACGCTCTGTACAAGGTGCGGCAGAGAAAAACAGACGGGACACCATCGCTAGCAAACGGCTACTGCGGCTGACGTTTTATTCCAGTTCCTGTTTCGTAGCCAAAAAAATAACATTGGATGTAATTTTTTTTCAAAACTGCGATGTCCTAGAAGCTTATTAGATTATCAAGCTTCCCAACGAGCCGCTAAACAGAAGCAGGGTCATATTATCATCTTCACCCTCAGCCGGAAAATAAGCGGAGCTAACATTTAGTAGCTAATGCTAGAATAGCTAGCGGGCTAGCTTTCACAAGTGTGTCAACGACAAGACCTAGATTTGACAGAGTTCATTTTAACAACGCCAACGTAGCGATGGCCGATGTTGACAAGCTCAACATAGACAGTATCATCCAGCGCCTTTTAGAAGGTAAGAAAATGTTGAAATATTTCATCAATGTATCGCTGTCACTAACTGAATGGTGTTGTGATGAAGCTAACAGTACATAGGCGGCCAGCGGTCGGTATTCATTTATATCTTACACAATATCAAACCACACTAACCACATTGTTCGGTTTCATTTGTTGCTACATTAACATACCAGATATTTTCCAGCGGATTCATTAATAGGTGGAGGATTTTAATTAAGCAGAAGCGCGCGAAACTGTATTTACATAGTCAAATACAGTATTTTTCGCTGCTAAATACTTTATATTACTGCGCATTCCGACGAGGTTTATTTTATGTTTACCTCTGTTCCCTGCAGGTAGCAGAGCAGGCACTTATTATGTACATTATTTATTAGTAGGTCATTACATGTTTGTTTGTTTGTTGTTGTTGCAGTCAGAGGAGCAAAGCCTGGTAAGAATGTGCAGCTGCAGGAAAGTGAAATTCGTGGATTATGCCTCAAATCCAGGGAGATCTTTCTCAGTCAGCCCATTCTTCTGGAGCTGGAGGCCCCTCTCAAGATTTGTGGTAAGTTTTTCTTATTTGTTATAACAACAATAAATGATTTGTGGTTGAATTGTGTACACAGCCTTAAGAAAAGCAGTAGTAGTCTTGTGCTTAAGCATTGGTTAATGTTGACAAGGGCTCCTAAACAGTATGGAAATATATGTAAATTGATTTTAGTACCTTCCAAGTCTGGAGAAGATGGGGAAAAGAGCGTATGGAAAATGTATATTTGTCCACACTGTTTTATCTAAATTCCACAATTTCCACCAAAGGTAAAGTGTTTCAATCTGTGTGCAGTTAACAGTCCAAATGTTTACAACCGTGTGTGAGGAGCTCAGGCCAGAGAATGAACAGACACAATAGGGTAAATGTTTTCCAAGGGCTGGCATAACAAATCCAAATAGAAAGCCTATTGGCAAAAGAAAAGGGGGGGGAAAAGCTACATGGAAACTTTGTGTAAAATTGGCAGACATCTCTAATATGGGGAACGTGACAATTGTAGGTCACATGCAAGGACAAAAGTACTTGGCTTGTCTTTGCAGGATCCTCTGTGCGCTGACTCACAATGTTTTTGACCTAACGCTGCATGAGACTAAAACTGGACACAACTAAAAACAAATATTATCAGTTGAACTTATAAACTATTTATTTACATAAAATGACAGTTTCTAATAACATGTCAAATATTGTATGTTTTACATATGTCTCTCTATCAATTCTTCAGGTGACATCCACGGGCAATACTATGACTTGCTGAGGCTGTTTGAGTATGGGGGCTTCCCTCCAGAGAGCAACTACCTGTTTCTTGGAGACTATGTGGACAGGGGGAAGCAGTCTCTGGAAACCATCTGTCTTCTGCTGGCCTACAAAATCAAATACCCAGAGAACTTCTTCCTGCTGAGGGGAAACCATGAGTGTGCTTCAATTAACAGAATATATGGTTTCTATGATGAGTGTGAGTATTTTACTATAGAATATAATGTATCTCCGCCAGCAATTAATTCATTTTACAGTGTAATAATAATTCAGTTGTTGATTCAGTTTTATGTTTTTTGTTTTTTTTATGATGAACTACTGTGTGACTCCAGTGTTATTTCTGTTGAGTCCTCACAGACTTTCTTTGATAACCTGTGCTTTTTTTGGGAGCTTTTTGACATGTGCTTCAGTGGGTGAAGCCTTCCTCAAGGCAACTCTGAACTGAAATCTGTTTTTGTCTTGTTCTAGGTAAAAGAAGGTACAACATCAAACTCTGGAAGACCTTCACAGATTGTTTTAACTGCCTCCCTATTGCTGCAATTGTTGATGAAAAGATCTTTTGCTGCCACGGAGGTAGGTTTATCATATTTGCTTTTAAAATCTGTATTTACTTCATTTATGTAATAATAATTTTTACACATTTCTTCACTCCGTTACTGTCGCAGCAGTTTGGGTTATGATGTTCAAAGTTGTCTCATTGACGTCAGTCATAGTGATTTGTCCTTGAGTAATGCTGTCTTTGCAGTTTGTCAACTGACGTGGGCAGCATGTAATGGGTATTGGTCACTGTATCAGTGTGTTTATTTGTCCTTTATTGCTGCTCTTTTTAGGACTTTCACCTGACCTTCAGTCAATGGAGCAGATCAGACGCATCATGCGCCCAACTGACGTCCCCGATCAGGGCCTGCTGTGCGATTTGCTCTGGTCTGACCCAGACAAGGATGTTTTGGGCTGGGGAGAGAACGACAGGGGTGTATCATTTACCTTTGGCTCAGAGGTGGTGGCCAAGTTCCTGCACAAACATGACCTGGATCTTATTTGTCGCGCACATCAGGTAATTACACTGCGCTTGCAATAATAATCGAAAGATCCCTGTGTAAACATGGATGTATTACATAATACATTTGTGTTGCCGCAGTACCTACTTTATATTGCTCTATATAATGTAGTATGTGATCAAAGTTTTACACTCCTGACCAAAATTTTAAGACCAGTTGAAAAACTGGAAGAATTTCCATAGTGCACTGTTGGATCTTAAGAAGGTTCTAAGTAGAGTTTCAAAATGCAAAAAGAAGAAATGGGAGTGAGACAAAAAAAAATTTGAGTAAGCAATTTATTGAAAACAACAATTAAACTGAAATAGGCTGTTCATCAGCCCATCAAAAGTTTAAGACCACAGCTCAAAAAAAACCCAAATGCCCTGAAATAGAGATAAAAGTTTCAAAAAAGGGCTCGGCAATGAATAGCTCCACCTCTCTTGTTGATCACTTCAAAATTTAATTTATTCATGCTTGATGCGAGTGTTTCCAGGAGGCTAGTGGGAACATTGCTCCAAGTGGTGTAGATGGCTTCAGGGAGGGCATCCACTGTCTGGAACTGATGTCCGTTTTTAACTTCCCCTGCCATTCATCCCCAAATGTTCTAAATTGGATTTAGATCAGGGGAACACGCAGGAAGCCTTTGAAGTCGTTTTTTGTTTTTAAAGCCCTTCTCTGGCAGATGCCGTCTGATGGTTACTGGGCTGCAGTCTGCACCAGTCACGGCATTAATTTGGGTCGAGGATCATCCTGTGTCTGACAGACAGCCAATCAGATCCTCCGGCTCAGCACCGGTCAAATCTTGTTGGGTCTACCACTTGACTTTTTTGTTCCATAACTCTCAGGATCTTTTAAGAAACTCAGAATGACTGTCTTACTGCGTCCAACCTCAGCAGCGATGGTGAGTCCAGAGAGGCCTTGCTTATGCAGCGCAACAATCCCACCACATTCAAAGAGTGAAAGATTTTCACCTCTGTCATCAGGAGGTCATGACAGTGTGAATACCTGACAGAAACTGACATTGAATCCACATTTTTGCACAGATTTTGGCTTTTAAAGGCTGTGGTCTTAAACTTTTGATGGGCTGATGAACAGCCTATTTCAGTTTAAGTGTTGTTTTCAGTAAATTGTTTACTCAAATTTTTTGTTGTCTTACTCCCATTTCTTCTTTTGACATTTTGAAACTCCACTGAGAACCTTCTTAAGATCCACCAGTGCAAAATGTAAATTCATGCAATTTTTCAACTGGTCTTAAAATTTTCATCAGGAGTGTATATTTTACATCATGAGTGATTATCTTTTCCATTATAATTACCCCACTTGCAGGTTGTTGAGGATGGATATGAATTTTTCGCAAAGAGGCAGCTTGTGACTTTGTTCTCAGCGCCTAACTATTGTGGGGAGTTCGATAACGCTGGTGCCATGATGAGTGTGGATGAGACGCTCATGTGCTCTTTTCAGGTGAGGCATTCTCACTTTACTATTTGGACATTGCTTTGAAATACTTAAATACCATAAATAATTCTTAATTGAACAACAGTTTAAGTAGTGTACATTACATATTTCATATTCTTAAAGGTTAGGTTAACTTTAATGCTCAGTAGGTTTACTCTCATTAGTTATATTGAAGATTAGAATTAAAGTTTACTCTGTGGTTTTGCACTTTGACCTACTGACATAGTACTTTGGCTGCTGTATTGTTTTGTTTTTCATTTTTTTGGACAGAAAATGTATTTTTCCTCAGGTGTGTTTGATATAAGTTTTCAGAAGCCGAACCTTTTTGGATAATTTTCAGCTCATGTCATTCCACTTGTAGATTTTGAAACCAGCTGAGAAGAAGAAGCCCAACGGCAGCCGTCCTGTGACTCCTCCTCGCAACATGGTCACCAAGCAAGCCAAGAAATGATTGAGGGTGGTTGTCGGGAGTCTTGACTCCTATGTTCTGCTTTCGTCTTCTGCATTCGAAGGATTGGTTATCCTTCATGCTGCCAATACTGAAAAGATATCCACTCCTACTCGATGAAAGCAAAATGTTTTGTTGTTTTGTCCACAGGGGTAAATTGATATGTCACCATGAAAACCTCAGGTGTTTTGCACTCCATTTTGCAGCTAGTCTTTGCCACACACGACTGTTCAATCAGGAAAAATGTAACAATACGGCTACTTATGCACAGGAATGCCTTGTTTGAAGCTGTGCACACTTTTTCCAGTTTTTTTTTTTGTGTCTTATTCATTTGTCATCTTTTTCCTCACTATCTGTAATGGGTATTAATGGCTATAAAACCAATGGGAAAAGTCACAAACACCTGTTTACTCATGTAAAATATTATTTACACTTAATTTACAGTTGGTGTCATAGGACATCGACTCTACACTGCATCATCACATTTTTAACCCTTATGCCCTCCTCAAAAAAAAACCAAAAACTGGTCACTCTTGTGGACAAAAATGTACATGAACACGAAAATTACTATAAAATTGTACATTAACATTTTTTCTTTTGTTTAGCTTTTTTTTTTAAAAATATAAATCTCTTAAACAACTTACGCCCTGCTCAAAACTACCAAACGTTCAACAGTTTAGAGGATTTTAACCCTTTAAATGCTGGTATAATAATTTGAATTCTGATTTATTACAAAAAACATAATAAATTGAATATTTTCCATTAAATAAATAGTAGGTGGATGAAACATTGGTGGTGATTAGAGCCTTGGATATGTCAAAGATCAGCAACAAAACTGATTTGATTTCATTAGTATTTTTCGTGTAGTATCAGATGCTTCCTCTGGTCACCCTTGTGGACAAAAATGCCCCATTTACTTCTATTATAACCACACTTTTCAAATCAATTTTGATGCTAATCGCTGACATATCCAGGACTCTAAGAACCACCAATGTTTCATCCACCTACTATTTATTTTATGGAAAATATTACATTTTTGTGGGGGGTTTTTTGTAATAAATCACTCAGAATTCATATGATTAAACTGGCATTCAAAGGGTTAAAATCCTGAAAACTGTTGAATGTTTGGTAATTTTGAGCGGGGGGGGGGGGAAGTTGATTAAGAGATTTATAAAAAAAAAAAAAAGCAAAGAAAAATATTGATCTGGGTGACACGGTGGTGCAGTGGATAGCACTCGTGCCTCACAGCAAGAAGGTCATGGGTTCGATCCCAACACCGGTCGGTGGGGCCTTTCTGTGTGGAGTTCAGAAGATGAATGAATTAAAATACTGATCTATGATGATTTTATAGCAGTTTTTTTGTGCGTGTACATTTTTGTCCACATGGGTGACCAGTTGGTGCAAAATGCATCATGGGACAATAAAACACTTAAAAGTAAAAGATGCTAAATTTAAAAAATATAACTAAAATGAAACATTTCTGCCAAATTTCATGCCAAAAGCGGCAACCCAGCCAAAATGGTCAACCAATGAAAAAAAAAATGTACAGAGGAGGACCTGAGGGTTAAACAAGTCTTGTGCTAAATTAAACCAATAAAGAAGCACTCTTGTAATGTCTAAATCTTTCTAATAAACTTTGAGTGTATTTTAGGGGGAAACTTGTATTTGAATTTAATTTTGTCCATCATACTTTTGCCTTTAAAAATTGCAATACACACTGTATTACAAAACTATTCTGTGCATTGCCTCTTTATTTACAGAACACCTCAAGAATGGGTAGACAGTAGTGGTGGAAGGAGTATTCAGATTCTTTTGTGCTGTCAACACCTTACATGTGCAAGGACTGTTGGCTAAAAGTACTTCAAGTAGTATGAACATGTCATACTCTAAGATTATTGTATATTTGATCTGCAAACACAAGATTCCATAAGCTCAGAAAAATAACACTAAAAATGCTTTTCAAAGGACAGGGAAAAAACTTATCAGAGTAAAAACTACAATATCTGCTTCTGAGGTGCATAAAATAATAAAAGCACTTCAAGCTCAGTAAATGTGCTTAGTTCCATTCCACCACAGGAAATGGACAAAGGTTTAGCATCAGGAAGTGTCATCACCGATCAACATCCACAAGGGGGAGACAGATTTAAAGTGCACAATTTAATTAATTTTGACCTCACAATAGCTATACTCTCCAAGACATTTACTTAGAATATTAAAAAATAATAAGCTAATCTAATAAGAATAAACTATTGTCTCTTGTTATTACTGGTGGCTAACCAAAGCGGTCGGTTAGTTTTTGTTAGCCAGTAGCTCTGAGGCTAGCCGAAAGCGATATGCCCTTATTTGGAAAACGTGGTTGCGTAATGTTGTCTGACGTCATAGCAGTCACAAGACCTCGCTAGCTGAGCAGAGCGCGAGGCCACCGGGCAGCTGGTCCACATTCTGTCCACGGTAGTGTCTTAAGAGCAGAACTGGCACCATGGCTGTGAAGAACCAACTCTTACGGCTGTTTTGGAGTGGCAGAGGCGACTGTTTTCTGTGAGCCACAACCTCGTTTCGGATATTAAACTCCCCCGGGCTGCTGCTCTCACACCAGGGGAACGCATTGTCTATGTGTGCGTGGAGGCTGTTGTTGTCGGCGGCGGTGTCTGGTTAGCTCAGTCCATCTCCAGTCTTGCTAGCAGCTCAACATCGTGTGTTTACATCGACGCTAAGCTAGCCGAGCAGCTAGCTTGGCCGGGTTCGTGATTGGGGAGCTGGTGAGTGGGTGATGTTGTCCGTGCTGTCGTACGGTAGACTGGTTGCCAGAGCTGTCATCGGCGGACTTTCTCAGACAGACAGCCGCGACTACAGCCTGGTGACGGCGAGCTGCGGCTTCGGGAAGGATTTTCGCAAAGGCATCCTGAAGAAAGGGATGTGTTATGGGGACGACGCGTGCTTCATAGCCCGACACAGATCTGCTGATGTTTTAGGTGAGTACTGTCCGATGGAAACATTAACCAAGCAGTGCAGCAATACTGAGTCTAACATTGGCCATGACCTGAAAGGCAGGTCAAGGATCACCCGGTTCTATTTGAAGGCGGAAATACCTGAAATAACTAGATCGCAACCTGTAAAATGAGAATTGATTGTTCCTACGAGAACAATGCATTCATACAGAGTTTGGTGCACCAGCTGGGTTCGTGCATGGTGTCTAGGGTTAATTCCTCTGCATCTTCAATGTGCCAAGAAATACAAAAAGAAAACAGACTCTAAAATATGCTCTATTGGAAGTTGATCACAATGCTTAGAAACCATAAGGGTCAGCCTCATTAAGTCAGTCTGACAGAGGCTTTGGTCTAACAGACTTTAGATAGATACCCAAGTGTATCTGTTTCACAAAGCTGTTAAGCTGTAGACTGTGTTAAGTATGACTTAGTGGGGAGACTCAGGTACAGCATGTATTTTTTTAAGGCTGGAAAAATAGTGATGCTTGTCATTTATAACAACGCCAAGGTCATGCTTGGGATAGTTGGAGAGGATAGTTTGGTGAAATAAAGTTATTGCTGTCTTTAAAGAAGATTGTCATATCTCATTACACTGTGGTACTAAAACACAAACAAATCACAAATTGTGTGTCATCAGTTAGATGGACTGACTGTGGTAACAAAGTTGTTAATGTTTTAAACTTCAAATACGCTAGACTTTACTTTTGTCAAACTGTCTTAACTTGCATTAGACTTATGTCAAAGTGAGTGTGTGACCAGTTTAAGACCAGACAAGTCCAATGCATTTTTATCAAACTGGACACCTATCAATGGCCCGTCTGGAAGTGAGTGTGAGTGTGTGTGTGTGTGTACAAATGCACACAACACACAAGAAACAGTGCAAATAATGGCATCATTTTATGCAATCTGGTTATTTTGGGGGGTTTGATTAGTTGGAAAGCTGTGTGTGTTTCTGAGCAGGCCCATGATGTTCTGGCACAGGATGAGGAGACGCACAGGGCCAGCCTTGTATGGTCAGTGGAGAAGATGCTTGTGTTGTGAGAGTTAAGGAGACTAAAGTTTCCTTTCTAGGAAAACCCTGGAGCTGCGCCTTTGAGAATGAGCAGTCTTATTAACCCACAGAGAGGAAATGTTTCTACAAAAACAATCATGAAAGTTGGTAAGTTCAGGATTTCATGCAGGTGATGGATCAGGAGCTTAGAACTACAACACAGCATCAGTACACTGCCTCAAATTTGGTGACATTAACATTATCAGGCATACATGAAAGAGTTTGTAGTTTTTTTTTAATGTATTGAAATTTACCTGAGATTTGTGGGTGCTTAGGTGCAGTGTTTGTGTGGCCGTGGGATTTGGGGGTCCTGAGAAAAATGTAATGTTATGTGACTAAAACTGCATTAACTTTCACAGTTCAAGACTACTACAGGTAGTTTGTGGAAGAATTGGGAGTACAAACGGGGGGTTGGGGGGTCCTACTACAAAGAATACTAGTTTTGCAATATATATATATCATTACATCATTTTGGATTATGATTACCATACATGTGCAAAAACTGGGCCAGATAATAAATAATAACTTTAAAAACCAAACTTGTTTGACAGGTCCATTGGGGACAAATTACAGTCACTTTTTATAAATTTACATACTTTTTTATACTCTCTACATTGATTTGACTTAAATTTGGCTTAGGTTATCTCCAAAATGGCTGCACCTAAACAGGGAAAACCCTGAGTACATGATGTCCTTTTTGCATTTTGGTGAAAGTACATGCTGTTTTTCTTAAACTTGCAGGAGTACAGTATTTCAACTAATTCTGTACCTACTTGTCAAACAAGTCTGAGGAATGCCAGAAAGTATGTATTCATGACCTTGTTTTCAATCCTTTTGCTCAAATGTGAAAAGGTTATTAATTTCATCTACAGTGCTAAAACAAAGGGTGGAGATGGGTCTGTCCAAGACTGGAATTCATCATTAAATCACCATCTGTCTGTTTTCAGGTGTGGCAGATGGAGTAGGAGGCTGGCGAGACTATGGCGTGGACCCGTCTCAGTTTTCAGGAACTCTGATGAAGACGTGTGAGAGGCTGGTGAAGGAAGGACGCTTCGTACCCAGCAATCCTGTTGGAGTCCTCACAACCAGCTATTATGAGCTGTTACAGAACAAAGTGCCACTACTGGGTGAGTGAAGTCACACGTCATCTTAACGCCTCTAGAGATTTGTACTTATGATGAACACTAGATGTTCCAATGCAGTGTGGGATACGTCTTCCCCCATGCAATCATCTTGACCATACGCTGTGTAAAAGGCATAGTGTGCCTGCTGTGTAAATTTTCTCTGTGGTTTGGATTATAGTACACTACTCAGGGTTTGGTTGTTTAGCAGAAGGCTGGATGAAGATTTTTGCATCATGAGTCAGAGAACAGCCAGATCCCATTAAGAAAATCGGGGAATGTCCCAACTCCTGACCTGCCTTGTGCAGTTCACTTTAAGATTCCCTATTCTCAATCGTTCTGCTTCCTGACAATGAAGCGTGCACAAACACGTAGGATAAGGAAACAAATGTTTTAGGAACAGATCTGTGTCTCAGTGTCAGTACTTTTCCACCCCGTTATCACATGTGCGGCAGGGTAAACAACACTGTATTGTGCTGTTCCTTTGCAGCAGACAGAATGTTCTTGAGTGTGTGTAACTGTACTTCTGGAGAGAAAATAGACAATAAATGGGAGTGAGTCACACTGCATGAGGGGTTTTGAAGGTTGATCCCACAGAGCATATTTTGGTGTGCCTGATGAATCACTAGTAGGGTGTGGCTCTGCACTGTTTGCCTGTTTCAGCAGCTCATGTTTCCTCTTCATCTCCCAGGTGGTGGACTTCCAAAAAGTTTTACAATCTCGATACCGATTGTTATACGTCAACTTGGTGTTTTTCAAACTAGTGTCATTAACCCAACACAGCAGAGTTGTCGTGGTTTGGGCATTTTCATTAGTTTTTCATTTTTATCATGGCTTTCAGTCTGTTTTTTGATTTTCGTTTGGTTTATAACTGCATGAGTAGTTATGGTCCAGTTTTCATGTAGATGAATTGATTAGTTTTAGTTGAGTTTTTAGTTGTTTAAGTATTATGCCCAAAGCCTTGGTTTATGGAAACTTAAGAAACAGGATGACAGAGTGCATGACATTAAATTTGATATGCAAATCTATTGTTTATCTAACGCCCTATATTGTTCAAAGCTATTATATTATTGTACATCGTGTGTTATATTTTAGATCCTTGTTATTATGACAAAGTGGTATAGTAACTAATTTTCATTTCAGCTTGTGTTGCATTGTTCATTGTAGTTTTTAATTAGTTTGCAAGTCTTTGGAAAATGTGATCTTATATTATTATTTCAGTATAAAAAATAAATGTTTTTGTTGCTAGTTTTGTTAGCTGTAAACAATGACCCCCATCATTCATTCTGTGATTTTCTACTTCGTCCTCTGCTCTCCATATTTGCATTTTAAATTTCTGTCCAACATTTGCATTAACACTGAAGACATGTACCTCTTGCGCGTCTAATTTCAGGGAGCAGCACCGCCTGCATTGTGGTGTTGGACCGGCAGAGTCACCAGCTGCACACGGCCAACCTCGGAGACTCTGGTTTCCTGGTTGTTCGAGGAGGGGAGGTGGTTCACCGGTCCGATGAACAGCAACATTACTTCAACACACCCTTCCAGCTGTCCATTGCCCCCCCGGAGGCTGAAGGGGCGGTCCTTAGCGACAGGTGAGATGGCAAGTCCCTTGTACACCTGCTGCTTCTCACACATCTGCTCTGTTGTGGAGAACACAAAAATCCAGTGTATTATTTGATAATACAAGAAGAGAAGTGTTGTGCACATAATAGAGTCTGATAACAGTGCCAATCACGTGCAGCTCACTGTGTTCTCACTGCGCTGCGGAACAGTTTGTCGTGCTTGTGTCTCACATGTGTCAATGTTTTGTGAATGTATCGACTGTGCTGTGCTCGGCTGTAGTGTAACTGGGTGTCTGGGCCACGTGCTGCCGCGTCCCGTTGCTGTGGTGTGCCAAGCAGCGGCACAGTAGACATCAGTGGACGTCAGGGCAGGCATTGGGTGTTTGCCAAGCTTTCCCTCTTGCCCGGGTCAAAGTCTGTGTGGGCTGATGGACAAACTCATGAGTCCCCCTCCAATCCTACCGCAGCAGGCTCAGCCACCGTCTCACTTGTTTAATCTGAGACCAGGCAGATGATATTTATATCTTAAGAGTGTTTTTAAAATCTGAGAGAAGATGAACTATGGATAAACCCGGCTAAGTTCTTATTTTGACATGACGAAACCTGCATGAAATCACTTAGAGAAGTTGCCGTGGATTTGGTATAGTTGTTCAAATTAAATTTCATTTTTTTAAAAAGCATTTTAAGCATTTAGGTGAAGGATTTAGTCGAGTGATTTACACTGAGTGCAGTAGCAGATTAAGTTTTCAATCCTGGGACACAAACATAGCAACCAATTGAGAGGAGTGCAAGGTTCACAGCTGAAGTACTCCTGTGACTACAAGCAAGAAGTACTTGGCATCATGTTGTTTTTGCAGAGGGAAAGTGGTTCTTCTGGAATAAAATAGTATGCTGCCAAACGTGGGCGTCTTGCTGTTGCCGGTATCGGTGTAGATGTCAAAAATGAACACTGAGACATTATCACAATGTAATTTTGCCTGTCTGTGGATTTGTTGCACGGAAGACATAAGTATATACTGGTACCTACCTAATGAGTCAATTGAAAGCACAGTCTAGGACAACCAGGAATTATTATTTTACTTTAAACGATGCATTTGACAAAAAAGATTTTCTGAATCCCTGGATGTCACTGTGACCTGCAGTTCTGACAAAACTGAAACCACAGAAGAGAGTACAGGCTGTTCCAGAGGGTTTTTGGCTCCGCGTGTCTTGATGCAGTCCAGACAGATTGTAATGAATAATATCCATGACTGCCTAAGGGGCACGCAGCAATGGAAAGACACCTTCCAAGAAGTAAACCTGACACTGGCACACTAACTTGGTTTCTACCCAGTGTACGTATTTATGGAGGCATCTTATCCTCCTCATGTGATTTTAAGTTTCTGTCATGAGAAGCCAAGTTGAAATATAACCGAGTATGGTTCTCATGGCACTGTCAGTACCTTTTTCCCACCCGGGAGAGTAATCTGCTGTAATCAGTGGCTTTTCCTCGAGCAGAGAAGCTGATTTAGAGGTCTAGATTATTCTGTCAGGTCAGACCAGACAGATTTTGTGTACGGGGGTGTAAAAGTGCGAGAGGTAGGGATGAGACAGAAAAGGCTTAAACAGGACAAATAAATAAGGTCACTGCTGAATAATGAAAGTGAACCCTGAATCACCTGCGTCACGTGCAGTGTTATCATCTTACCGTGCCTGTTCCTACAGCCCGGATGCAGCCGACAGCTCTTCCTTTGATGTCCAACTTGGTGACATCATTCTTACCGCCACCGACGGGCTATTTGACAACATGCCAGACTACATGATCCTGCAAGAGCTGAAGAAACTCAAGGCAAGTCACATTAAAGCACAAAGACACTGACCAGAATGGGAATATGCAGTGAAACAAACGTCATGCCTTTACTTGTATCATTTTGTCCTTCAGAATACAAACTATGAGAGCATCCAGCAGACCGCCAGGAGTATTGCAGAGCAGGCCCATGTTCTGGCTTATGACCCAAACTACATGTCGCCTTTTGCACAGTTTGCCTGTGACAATGGACTGAATGTAAGAGGTAAGCATCTCAGTGCTACCAAATGGAAGGGCTTCTAATGTCCTGTTACTCTTCAACAACGTTCCTACAATTCAAGTTTTTCCCTTATATGTGTTTTGGGAAGAATTTGTATTGATCATCATGTAACAAAACAACAAAATGAAGCCAACATAGAACCAGTGCCACTGATACAAACTGTTCAGCCTGGTCACAGTTGATCAGAGCCAACAGCTAGTTCATGTGAGATATTGTATGTGGTAACTAATCAAAAATGAGCCACTTTTAGAGGTGATGAAATTAAAATTGTTACATTCATTTATTATGGGTCAAGAACCATACATTGTAAAAATATTAATTCAGTGATAAAAAGGGATTCCAATGACCACATAATTTATCTTGTGGTTATTTTCCTTTTTATTTGAATCTTTCATGCTAACAAGCTGCCTGGGTTCAGCTATGGAAACTTACCACTACATCTCTTTTCATTTGTTGAAACCTGCAGAAACTCTTTCAAGTCATTTCAACTGCTAGTATTTTTGGACTAATAGGAAACTGTTTTCTCTCTCCAGGAGGAAAGCCAGACGACATCACAGTGCTACTGTCTATAGTGGCTGAATACACCGACTAGAGTCTGCGACGGTGATGGACTGCTTTGATTCCTGCTGGCCAGGATGAAGGACCGATGTGGGACGTCTCCTCACATCCTTGGCTCTATTCTGCCTCAACCCCCAGTTGCCCATAAACCCCACTCCCACCTAAACAAAACTAACTCCTACAGGCCCACTTCTCTGTGATCATGTACATCAGAGAGTGGCTGACTAAATAGGACTCAAGGCCCAACACATCCTCTTGGCCAGGCTGCAGTGTTGGCATCTTTGCGATGTCCCAGTGCTCACCGGATAATCCCATTGCCCAGGATAAGCATTCGTTGGGCACGTTGGAGGTGAGGATCCTGTCTGATGAGGATAAGTCGTCTTTGATGGTGGTTTGGGCAAGGAGGCGGTTGAAATTCAGACAAAGAGGCAGATGTAGCTAGATGGTAGGTGTGAGACTGCTTAAGTGGCTCCATGCTGGGCTGCCGGAATGGAAAAATACAGACTATCGGTCCTGTCAAGAAGGGAACTGCACAGGAAATGGTAGCATTAGGGCTGAATGAATGGGCTGTGGATGTCCTAATGAAACAGTGACATAGAAAATCTGTGTTAAAGGGCCTGGAACCTGTAGTAGGTGTAGGCTCTGGTCTGGGGTGTGTTAAATGTTTGCCAAAAAAGGTAGCGTGTGTGTACAGAGCCCCTGAAAGGTAATAATGGGAGATGGTTTCTGGACTACTCTGTGTTCTAGGTAATAACTTCTGCATTACCTCCCAAGGGTTTTGGTTTACCTTGCAGATTTGCTTTGCATTCTCACTGATCCATTAAGACCGAGAGGACTGCGGCTCTATGCAGCCTCGAGTTCGCCTGGCTGTGGGTTGAGCCACATTCTTTTAGTTTTAGCTGTACTGTGGCTTCTGTTTGTGTTTACAGCTCCCAATCTATTAACTTGAACTCAAAAAGCTTCCTACAGCCACACACTAATGAACGTTCTGAACCCTTGTGCTTTCATCAGATGTGGCAGATGTGTTGCCTCAGGACATCAAGAGTAGCTTTACAACATTGTTCAGCCATTGCAACCAATTTAGTGCAGACATAAAGTGCATGAAGTAAGTGTTAAAAAATGGTCTGTCACTGCCATGGTAGTAACAACTCAAAAGTGCAATCAAAATTTAAGTAACAGCAACATTTAAAGGTAGAGGTACTGCAATGAAATTACAGCCACTCATCTTATCATGAGCTGCAGTGATACTGTGTCATAGTAAACAGTGCATTATGGTCAGAACCAAGAGCTGTAACTAACACATGAAACTAGAAGGGGAATCAATAGCGTACACCTCACCAAGGTCCTGTAATTCAATCATAACCTTAAATAACTATGTTCAAAAAGTAAACATTTCCAATGTCTGCTACTTTTCCTTGATCAACTCCTAAATTTACTGAGTAATTTTTGTGTTATCTTGCAGACAGACAAACCAAAAGCCTCACAGGTGGTAACATATCCTCCTCAACAGAGGTGTTACTGATATTTTATTATAATGCATCTGTTGGTAGAGCTCAGTCTTCGTTTTTGGATCGGATGGAGTGCTACATTTTTTTGAGGCTAGTAGAGAAGTACTGCAAGGGAATGCAAAAGAAGGTCAGAAGAACTCTGTAACCTGTTGGCGGCTCTGTATTTGTGATGTTTGTATATTAGGTGTTAAGTTTCTTTGGGCAGGTCAATCCAATACGACTTCATGATGAAGAGAGGCAGCTGCCTTTTTTCTACATCTGTGCAATTCAAGTCTTGCACAAATTTTGTTACTTGGCTTCTAGTTCAAAGGCCTCTTGAAATATCCATTGTGTCAAACTGATGCCCTCCCTTTAATCTTATAGCTGCTGCTGATGTTGAACTCTGATTGTGATTCCATGTGATGTGTGTGTGAATGAGTGTGATGAATGCTCTCATGCTTGCCCGTGTGTCTATGGATTTGTGTAATTGGTGTCTATGACATGGATGTGAAGGCTACAGACATCTCCGTATCCACTGGGCTGAATTGCTCTGACAGCCTTAAACGCACAAAGCTTAAAGAAGCATATCTGACAAAGCTCGACACAGTGGAAGTTGGTCAGGTGACCAAATGTATTTTTGTAACTTGTTGAATGACATTGGTGGATTAATTACTGCATCAGAGTAGTTTTAGAATTTGTTCACAATCTGCATTTCTTTTTCTCCTGTCCCTCACCCTGCTGTAATAACACCAGTGGCTCGTTCAAGTCAGCTCGCTGCAGGTTTAATGTGGAAAAAATGGTCATTATGTTTCTTTTACATCACTACAGATTTGCACTCTGCATTTATCACATCTTTTACCCACAGTGAAAAAGCTTACTTGGTAAACTTGTATTTTGTGTAAAGTTGTGATAACGTGCCTTGTATCAGATGTCGCTGATACTGGCAAACATGTCCATGATTCCTTAAACCTCAGACTATGTGCTGGGTATTGAGCACAAAGCCTGAAGCTGTTAGCCATAAGACTGAACACAGCTTTCCCATCTTGCCCTGCTGTCTTAACATGAACGCTTTCCACCTGCATTCAACAGTTTTTTGGGTTTTTTTTTTTTCCCTCCTGAAAGCTGACCTTGAACGCTCAGTCAGGAGCTTAGGAATAGTGATAAAGCCATCCCACGCTTAGAAAACCCTCCCCATGGATTCTTCAGATAACTGTTTACAATCTGCACTATTGAATGGACTGTTTCCCTTCTTTATCTGACAAGACTGCAGTGGTGGGTGAAACGGAGTAAAGGGCATAGAAGAGCAGATTTACACAATGCGGCGAATGGTTAAAATGTGAGGTTTTTTTTAAAGCATCATAGCACTGAGGACAATCTAAGCAGCCTTAAATATGTTACAAAGCAATTCTCCCCGTCGGATGGTACAGCCACTGTTGGCTATGTGGTTCCTGTTTCCTCATTCATAACCTGCCCTGAAGCTCTCCCATGTCTCATTTCAACTTCATCCTCCTCTTCCAAACAAACTTTGTTACAACCAGAGCACGTGTCTATATATTTTGGGTGTAAAGTTTGATGCAGATCTGTGTTCTGTAAAAACATTTTCAAATCTGTACAATATTTAAATAAAGAGTATAGTATTTATTATCATGCTGTATTTGATTTTTATTTATTTTTTTAATCTGAACATGAAGTTGTTAACACTCCAAAGCCCTGACTTCACCCTACTGAACTCAGGCTGTTCAGTCTTGTGTGAGCCATAAAAACAAAATGCCACCAAAAGAACTCCTTGTACCACCTGAGTGTACTCCCACATTCCTCACACGTCAGGCATACGAGTTACCATCAGCAGACAGGTGTGGCATCTGAGGTAATGTTTTCACAAAGACCACTAACAGTCACAACTCTGGTTTTTTATGTGAACGTTACCCAAACAAATCACTATTAATTCAATAAATTACAACAATAAATACATTAATTTACATGTCATGTTAACTTTAAGAACAATACAAAATATACCTGTGAATCTTT
The DNA here is from genome assembly GCA_037367365.1 of Apogon talboti. NCBI lineage: Eukaryota > Metazoa > Chordata > Actinopteri > Kurtiformes > Apogonidae > Apogon > Apogon talboti. The sequence goes on along the minus strand of JAPQRQ010000028.1, from coordinate 11,456,031 downwards.
TGAGGCATAAATAAAAGCTTTAAAGCTACTTTTAAATGCTAAATAACAAATTAGTTCATTTATGCTGTTATCTTCACAGCCGCTCTATGTTGGGAACTGCAGGATCAAAAAGCCAAGGCTAAAATAACCGGTAAATAGTATTTAACAGCTCTTTCCTTAGTGTGAGGGGCTTCTTGGGCAGTCGTCTTCCATATCCTCCTCCACATCACTCTGACATGCCAGGACTGGCGGCGTGGCAGCACAACCATCCTCATCCTGCTGTGAAGACAGGGCCTTGAACAGAAGGGAGCAGATCTACAAAGAAGAAACGATACTTTCAGTCATATTTCTGTTGCCTCTGTGTTTTACTTCTTATGCTGCCTTCACGTGCTATCGGGAAGATGAACCTTTCCACTTGTGAATTTGAATTACCAGTGCGTTGTGTTCAAGTACTTTTGTTGTCACAGCAAAATGAAAAATGGCTGACACTCAATTTATCGTGACCTGGTACTTGGGTAAAACTGTTTTGGATGCGTTAATTCATCTGCTACAGCCTTTTTTTTTTTTAATTCATTCATTCGTTGATCTTTACCAGAACTTTATCCTCCAGAGGGTCACAGGGACATGTATACACTGACATACAGTCATGGAAAAAACTATTAGACCACCCTGTTGGAGAGCATGCCAAGACGCATGGCTATAGTCATCAAAAACAATGGTTATGCAATCAAGTACTAACTGCTGTGTGTATCATGTGACTAAAACAGACAGAAAAGAAAACATGGAATGTCTAAAAGCACTGTTTTTGTCAGTACAGTGACACAGATATTGATGTAAGAACTGAAGTGATTTTGGTTATTATCAAGAAAACCATGGAAAATAGCTAAATATTAGCTCTTAAATTAACTCTTAAAAGCTTTTTTTGTAATCATTATATTTGTCCAAACAAATGTACTTTTAGTTGTACCAGGCATTAAAATGAACAAGAAATTGAAGAAAACAAGGGTGGTCTAATCATTTTTTCCATGACTGTATATAGAGACGGATAACTCTCACATTCACACCTATGGGCAATTTGGCTTAATCAATTCACCTATTAATGCATGTCGTTGGATGCCGAAGTATCCGGAGAGAACCCACACACACACACACAGAGAACATGCAAACTACACTCATTTATTTATTGTTTTGTAAAATAAATTTTGCTAATTGTGCATATTATAAATGTGCAAAATCATTAGCTAACAGCAGCAGAGCGTTAATAAAAGCAGTGTTTAACATTCGCGATAATCCCTCATCGCTGTCCGCCATGTTGAAAAGTTCAAAGGTTATTTTCATCTCAGCAACTCGTGTATCAATATTTTTTCCCGGTTCCCCAGTGGAAAATATGACATGAGGGGGCGTTCATGTGCAATTTATGAGTTCTGAAGTAGTATTTACCATAATTCCCATAGCACATGAAGGCAGGAGTCTGAGTGTTTTATTGGTGTCAGTACAAGATGATATTCACCTCATTATGCCATTAGGTACGTTTCACAGATAACATTCAGGATGGTGGAACCAAACTACATTTCCATCTCACATCATGTGTCACCTTGATCATCATCTTAAGACAAACCTCATGCAGTGAAGCATTATGTCAGTGTGGGCAGACTTCCAGATGAGGTGTAAGAAAAACACTTTAAGCACTTGGCATTCCACAGTAACACCTGGTGAAATGTGGACGCTTCAGGGCACAGAGACTATAGAACCACAAGGAAGACATAATGTATTTTAAGGTACTGGCAAAGTATTATATTCATTAAGACATGTCCTGTAAGGAATAGAACTACCACTACATCATTTAATCCATGCCCTGAAGCATGGAACCAATGTTTATATTTCAGACAGACAGTGCCTGAATCTTCCCACCGCAGAGACAGATTGGCTGAAAAAAATAGGAACCGGCTTTGTCAGTCATGAAATGCATGTCAGCATTTCAGAAACCTAAAAAGAAATTCAGACCTGAAATTGGTACAGTGAGCTAGACAGTGTCTGTCCACAGAGACAAAAGGATGTCCTATAGTAATATGAACTCTGTCCATGGTGATTACTGTAGCTTTGAAGTTTAATGAGAAACATGTTCTGCTGAGGGCACTTTTTTTGTTGTAGATGTTGTTTGTTAAATTTAGGAGAGAAGGAAAATCTGAGTAAGAAGTTTAAGACTAAGCTCTAAAAGGACCTGCAATTTTGTAAAGAAATAGAATTAAATGTTTTGACCCCTTGTGGTTATTTTTGGCATGTTTAAACACAAATGAGGGTTGTACACTTTGTATCTGCAACGCAATGAAAGAATAGATCAATACTAGATTAGATTAGATTAGATTAGATTAGATTAGATTAGGTTAGGTTAGGTTAGGTTAGGTTAGGTTAGATTAGATTAGATT
>JAPQRQ010000028.1:11423995-11450607 GCA_037367365.1 Apogon talboti | reverse complement strand
AGATTAGATTAGATTAGATTAGATTAGATTAGATTAGATTAGATTAGGTTAGGTTAGGTTAGGTTAGATTAGATTAGGTTCAGTTCGGTTTAGGTTAGGTTAGGTTAGGTTAGGTTAGATTAGATTAGATTAGATTAGATTAGATTAGATTAGGTTAGATTAGGTTCGGTTCAGTTTAGGTTAGATTAGATTAGATTAGATTAGATTAGATTAGATTAGATTAGGTTAGATTAGATTAGATAGAACTTTATTGATCCTTTACTGATCAGGAAATTGCAGTTCCAATAGCAGCACAACACCAAATATACACACAAGAAATACCACAAGAAAATAGCAAAACAGTAACTATATAAAAAAAATACAGGTAGAATCTAAGATCTGCGTTACCATAGAAGAAGCAGGAGACGTAGCAGCAGTGGCACAGGCATCATCAGGTACCCCCTGTCCGTCAGGTCGTCCAGTCTGAGGCTGCATCAGAGCAACAGGGTGCATTATGGGGCTGCCCTGACTCGATGGGATCAGCTCTTCGGGTAGAATGATGGCGTCAGGCTCACAAGAACCAACAGGGGGAGCAGAGGCCTCTGCACACCTGAGAACACAACCATACAACTCTTAAATCACAAGTTCTATGTCTTTAATTTATCACTTAGATCAGGAACTGGAAGATGAAAAAGTACCAATCCTGATTATTACAGTGTGTGCAGAGTGTACTGGCCACTTCAGTTCCTGTCTAGACCATGTGGTAAAGTCCCAGTACATCTCCCTGAACATGGTGGGTATACTGGTGTAGACCACTGACAGAGGAAAGATGGTGCTAATGCTACAAAAGGGGAAAACATGAGGCCAAGATCAGGTCAGGGTTACAGAAAGGCCACAGAGGGAATTTCACACCCCACTAACAACTACATTACTGAAACATAGGACATCTGTTTTAACCAGTTCTGCAGTTGAAATACATTTATACCTTCTCCTTTATGTTCTAACATACCAACACATTATGACACAATGCCTAGGCTTTTTTTTTTGCATCTATACTTTATCATGGACTCTTATTTGGAGTATGTATTACTGTTTATATTTCACTTTTACTCTGCACCACTTTGCACTACAAACTCCTTTTAACTGTCTGGAGTGATGAAGTAGCATCTGATCTAATCAGGTCTAATGTACATTCTAATCTATATTTGTTGCAGAAGCTGTGTTAAAACTACTATATAAGAAGTGTTTAAAGGCAGTAACTATGTATTATGTACATGTTCTAACACTGTTGCATACACATAAAAACTATACAATCCATTTTATAGTTCAATTGTGTTCATTATGTCTTCAGTTTTTTATATTTAATTTTATTTTCTTTCTTTTGTTTAAGACATGACATGTCAAGACCCACAAGGTATGTTTTTGGAACAAAAACTCATGTCTTAAACAAAAGAAAGAAAATAAAGTTAAATCCATTTTATACTTACATAACAATTACTCTATCGTTAGCCTCATAGTATAATTGCCTACATGGACAAAAGTATTGGGACACGTTGAATTCAGGCGTTTCTTTTCTAACAGGGGTCTGGGATACAAAACAATAATGACAAATGTTATAATATAGTTTTATATTGGGATAAATATCATTACATTGGTTAGTTTAGTTTAAATTGTTATCTTTGCTTCCAAAATGCCTCAGAGATGGTTTTTACTTGACTTCTCTCAACATTGATTTATTTATTTTTTTATATCTATGATTTGACTATGATTTCAAATGTTCTACCTCTAAATTTCTAGAATATTTTTCATGTAAATAATAATTTTGTACCACAACTAACAATATACTTTCTTTACATCTCATTTAGGAGGAAAAATCTCCCATTAAACTTACAAAGGAAATATTGATGTTTATAAACTATATGGACAAAAATATTGAGACACATCATGGCTACAGCTGTAAGATGTCCTGTTCATGCTGATTTGAGATTGAAAACATCAATATTAATAATCAATATGAAATGTATCCCAATATAAAACTATATTAAGACATTTGTCATTATTGTTTTGTATCCCAGACCCCTGTTAGAAAAGAAACACCTGAATTCAACGTGTCCCATTACTTTTGTCCATATAGTGTATGACTTAAGCAATTATGCTATGATGTGGGGCCACTTAAAAGATGTGACAAAAACATTAACTTCATTACGTATTCACCAGACATCCATAAACAAGGTGTGACTACAAGTGGCCTGAAAAACAATGTGAGTGATCAATAAAACAGCCGCGTGCATGTAACTGTGCTGTGCGTCATAAACCCCAGGGCAGAACCTGAGGGAGTACACAGAGCAGAATTACAGGAAGAAGTAACGAGAACAACAAGCTGGGCCTAAAAATCTCCAGACAGCCATTAGTGGTTGGTGCTTTAATGGGCACACAGCAGTAGACGACAAAACACACAGTAGCTCAGCACGCTTCAAATCACCCAGAAAGATTTGTAGCTTTGACAAAAAGTCCTCAGCTCCATTACAAAAGGACATGAGAGGTTTGCATATGAATAAAAACACAGGTGTGTGTCTCTGAAGGAACAGCAAACTGGAGTATGAAATTAAAATATAAAGGTGTTTCTCCAGACTGTGTTTATGAGTGTTCTGAGGTGGAAAGAAACACAGAGAGAAACCTGTGACACCGTGATTTATGTCTCTAAATCAGTAATCTCACGGCAGCTTTGGCTGAACTGCAGAGTGCACTTTTACACCGAAGACTGTGGATTATGTTCCCATCTCACTGAAATTACTTTAGGACGGGTTCACATCAGGGACAGCATCCAAAACTCTTTTAATGGACATACTCTACTTTGTAATCAGACTAATTTACAAATAATGTTAATGTATCCTTTATGAAGAGCAGTTGTGGTTTAATTCGTGAGTAGTGAAAACGGTCTGCTCATCGGGTCAGTGATGACTCAGCAGCAGTGTCAGCGAGGAAGCCACAAAACAGATGACCCAGATGTTTAAGAGCCTGAGACAATGGCTGAGCAATGCGACAATATACACCGCATGAAACGTCTATTGTTTTCTTATTATATCGTCTCTTTCATTGGGATAAAAATCACACTCTTCGGAGCACTATATGTTGTGATTAAGATGATATTTTCTATTGTTTGACAGGAAACTGGAGTGAAAGCAATAAAAATAAACATGAGGAGACTGAACATAGACCAGGGTAAGTCTGAGAAAGAAGCCAATGGACCCCAGGAAGAATGGCTGCAATGCTGTAACTAACGAGGATCCTAATAAACTAAATGAGCCAAGACAGACTGAGGAGATTTTGCCTAAAGAAGGGCTAATTCTGTAACATGGACACGGTTTGGGTAAGCAGAGGCCGACACGGACCAGAAAACTGGATTTTGTGAACTACGTCACAGACCAGACCCTACTACAGACTCAGACTCCACTACCACCCACACAATGACTTTATAAGGCCTGCAACTATAGTCGAACCGTGTTTTCTATTGACCTTTTAATGTTAAACACATTAACCCTTTATCAGACAAGTGACTATTTTTGGTAATTTCATGTACACATTCATAACAAGACAGTGATAGCAACAGTTACAGTGATGCAACAATCTCAGGTCAAATGTGGTCTACAGGGTCTGCAAGGTTCCCCTCTGCATGAACAGTGTTGGGTACCATGAAGTAATGGTACTAATGTAAGTAATGATGTTCAAAGTGATAATGTGTATGTTGACAGGTGTCTGGATCAGCACTTATGTTGTTGTAATGATCTAAAAGTGATATTCTTTTCACCTTATATGTGTTTTTCTTGTATTTTTATATATACTTCATTGATATTTTTTTTTCACTTATGGGTAAGGAACCAAATATGGTAACTTCATTGACTTTGATGTTCTACATGACAACAAAATATGTTGAAAAATTTCACAAAAGTAAGAAAGTCATATTATGTCCTCCAATAACACACTAAGGTTGAAGTTTAGAATTTCAGTGTGTTTCTATAAGTGCCCTATAAAGGGTTAATACGGTGTAATTTGTTCCATTACAATAACTTTTCCAAGTCAAGCAATTCATCACGTAATGACATGATATGTATCATTACCTGTAATTGAAATTATCTATATTTTGGTCATATTTTAACATCCTAGACACAGTTAATATATTGATCATATAAATATGACATGTTCATTCATTCATTTTCTGAACCTCTTAGTTCTTATGAGGGTGGTGGGGGTGAAGGTGGGGTATACTTTGGACGTGTGGCCCATTCATCGCAGGGCTGACATACAAACAACCATTTTCTCTCATATTCACACCTATGGCCGATTTAGACTGAAGAGTTAACCTATTAATGCATTAAAGTGCACGTCTTTGGACGGTGAAAGGAAGCAGGAGTATCCAGACAAAACCCACACACACAAAGAAGAACATCCAAACTCCATACAGACAGCTATGGAGTGTGTGTTTCTTTTATTTTCAACAATTATAGAAAAATATTTTCTACTTAGCTTAGTTTTATACTATAATACTTTGCATATTTTGTGTTACACACTTAATTTAAAATTTGTATAAAGGTTGCAAATAAAAGGAGAAACTTGAAAAACAGCATTACAAGAAAATGGTTAAAGGCAGAACCCCCTACCATCGATGAATGGTTGGACATATGTGAGATTTACATCATGGAAAAGTGCAAAAAGAAAAAGTTTACAAGATTTGGTTTAAATGGACTGAGTGTGTAAAACCTGAATTCATTTGAATGTATCTATAATTCTTTTTTTTTTTTTGACCTGGATGTATTTTCATTTCTCATTTATTTATTCATTTTCCTTTTGAGGTACCGCCTGGACAATAAGCCACTCCTCCACCATGGTTTTATTACACAAATGCTTTAATATGTAAAAACACTGGAAAAGCATCTTGTAAAAGCTTTTGCAGAAACTGATATGAGTGTGTTTACATTGCTTTTTCAAATAAAAAGGAGAAACTTCATGAAATATGAGCACTTTTCAATTCTTGGGTAATAAGAAATACACCTACCATGTGGTTCTATTACAAACAACTATTCATTACATTGACAAACATTGAGCTGCGTGTCATTATTTGTACAATGAAATAACTTATGTTGGGGTGTGAGGATTTTGTCAGATCAGTCAGAAGTGTTGCTGTGACAGGATCCACAGCAGAGAAACAGGTATGAGTGAGCAGTGGAGCAGAGCATTCCAGCAGAGACACAGGGATTACATCCAGTCAGTCTGACAGCCTTCTACTCTAACCCCACATGTCCTCCGCTTGCCCTAATTATCTCTGTTACAGACACAAGGTCGGTTGCTGTAACACTACGCCGTCTTGGAAAGCTAAAAACAGCCAATGAGGGCAAACTATCTTGACTGAAGGCCAGGAGGGAAGCTCAGGTAGAGCCCTGTGGGAAGATTTAATTATACCCTCTAATGCGCTGTCACTGTAGATCTGAGAAACCTGCTGAGACTCCAGTTATGACAAACATGCTGTCTGATCTAAACAACAAGAAAACAAACCCTGTAACGGTGCACAGTGTTAGTTTTGTACCTGGCGGCGGTGGGGACGGGGGTCTCTGTGGGCTGAGGGGGGGGGCTGCTGCTGTCAGAGTCAATCAGAGTGGCCAACACCACGGTCGCCTCCAGGACCACGTCCTCTACCGAAAAGCACACAGGTCTACCAACAACAATAACAAACACAGTTAAAGACAACTAAAAATAACACAAATGTAATTGTTTATTTTGTCCTTTTAGGTCACTACCTCTGCACAGATCACTTTGTATTTAATTTCACAACCTGACCTGTCAAACTTTTCAATGTAGTTTTGAAGATATTTTCATGTCTTGTCCTTGTTTTGATGTTATATGATGTGCTTTTCTGTGGTACTGAGTAATAAAAATGACTGATTATTAATTAATGAATTATATAATGTCGTTGTCATTGTGGGTAAAGAATATTATCACAACATTTTATTCATTTTTGGGGTTTATGTTGTTAATATTCTCAGCTAAAATGCTTGCACAATGTTTCCATGTTTTGCTATTGTACTTATACTGTTACTTAAAGTCATAAGCAACTGTGTGGTTTCTTCAGCTTTCATTGAGGACCAAAAATAAACCTTTAAACTGAAAAGATATCATATTTTTGAACATTTATGCCCATATTGCTCACCCTGCTTGTGGATATAATACGAAGGACGTTTTAAAAGTCTTCTCTCCTTACTACTGTATATCTCTACACATGCAAAGATGATACATAGACATACATGTGGTTCACGAAATGTTGACAGTAAAGTATTTTAATTCACTTCCATCAATATCATTCACTATTTTTCATTGTTTTTCATTCAATTTGTCCATTGGTGAATAGACTTGTCTCTGTAACCCTTGATATAAACAACACCAAAGCTGCTCAGACTTACTTTCCTGCTGCATCAAAGTGAACAGACACCGGTAGACAGAGTGATTCTGCAAAAGACAGTAAACCCTGCAAAAGGAGAGAAAAATCTGAACTTTTTTCCCTACTATGGCATTACATGTACAGAGAAGGGAGTATCATCCCTGCAAACATATGTACACGTACTGTAGCTTTAATGTTATCTGTAATAATAATATAATTATACTTTACAACAGACATAAGCACCAGCAAAATTAAATTTCAGAGGGAATGCTGAAATATATGACGTACTAGGAATGGCATGGATGTTTCCTGATACTGGCAACTATGAAAACTTGGAAAGATGCTTATTTTGTCATATTTGTTTTCTTGCATTTTTTCCATTTGGTCAGGCTCTATTTCTGATAGTAATGTCATGTCAGCTTTGCAGTAATCAAATGAAAGAAACCCTCAATCATCACGCAAACTGAGGCCATCCAAAACTTAAACCCTGGCACATAATCTGTCCAATCCAGGAGGAAGCGGCAGGAGCAGAGTGACCAGGTTGGCTAATGAGGAGCCTCACAGCGGGGCATCCCAGACACATTCCAAGGCATTAGGGACATTAGGGAGTTGTGGGCGTTAAATCAGGTCACGTCTTATTAACTGGACTAACGGAGAGGCTTCATCCGAATTTCCAAATGGCTAACCAAGTCCTTTTGCGTCTGTTTTTGAAGCGAAGAATGAGCACCAGGAAGGAAGAAGAGAAGCTTTTGAATTTGGGGTGTGTTCTTCATACGCCACAACTAACCACAGTGGATTACTGAACACGCTGAACTGGAAATCACATTACAGGTCCTCTAAGATCCGATGTTTTTAGTGACTTAAATTCTAAATAAAACCATCTCGACTTTGACTATTCCGTATCTTTGAAAAACAGATTCCTCTTTGGCTTGAATGATACAGATGATGTAACAAACCATGTAATGTGCACACTATAATCTCAGCATCTTGTAACATTTTATAGTGCGGTGCTGAGATATGAGTCAGCCAGGACATACTGTCTTTGCTATAAAGATGAGTAACAGCACAGGGGAAAGTTCACATGAAAATGATACGGAAAGGATTTGGAACGCTTGGAAATACGACCCCTTAAACATGAAATGCCCCTCGTGAACCAGTCGCACGCACATACTACACAAGAATATACACACATTAATATTCTCATGTGACAGGATAAAAGGAATCTCCAAAAATAAACCAGTTACCCTCAGCTCTTTCAGACAGAAGGTTATGTCCGACTCCACTCCGACCTGAAAGTAGTCGAACTCGTCTGGGTGTAAGGACATCTCTGTGTACATCATCTTCATGTGATCTTCCGCAGAAGCACATCCAAGTCAAACAGTGCAAGTGCAACATTTTTTTGTTTGCTCAAATGTGACACAAGTCAATCTCAAAATGTTTGCAAAAGCAGCAGCATAACAGTTTAATCAAATTGGTTAAAATATCTGTAACTAATTGAATTGTGTTGTCACTATCATACTGTGGATGTTGGAATGTAACCAAGTACTTATAATTACAATATTCTACTTAGTACTTGAGTATTTACATTTTTTTTACTTTATACTCCACTGTATCTCAAAGGCAAATATATATATTTTTTTATTCCACTACATTTCTCTGATAGCATCTCCATTTCTACAAGTATTTTACTTTGTGAAAATGTGAAGGATTAAGTGTTCCATAATTCCTCACTTCTTAAGACAAACAAACTCTTTAAAAACCCTCTTGGATTAGCTGGAAAATGAATTGTCACAAAACTAAAAAGAGGCCTCTCTCTAACCAACAGTATATAGAGTTCAGATGAGGTCGCTCATCAGCATATAATGCAACATGTGCATTTACTACAGTAGTATGAATCAGAAAACCTCATATATAATAATAAAACACTCAGTGACGCGTGATCTGTCTCCATATAAACCACTTTAAGTACATTTTGCTGATAATACTTACACACTTTACTTTTAGGAAAGTAAAAGATCTGAATACTTCCTCTGTCTCTCCCTACCTTTTCCTCCTTCACAGTAATTTCTCAGACTGAGTCTCTGAGGACTTATGGACAGAGTAATTTCCTCCTGATACACTGGAAAATGCGTCACCATATCACCCAGAAGCCTACAGAGGGACAGACAAAGCAAAACTGATGGAAACTCCTGCAAAGCCATTGTTTAATTATGCGGTTTGGAAAAAATTGTGCTGGGTTTTTAATTTCAAGCTTCTCTGATTTACAACTGACGATTATGTCAAAAGTAGTTGGTTAAATTCAATTGCACTGATGTGGTATTCAACAGAGCCAGCATTCAGTCTTTTTCCATAAAATAAAAAACAAGTCAAAGATGGATTTCTCTTCAAAAATGAAGAAATTGTTTACTCCTAAAAGGTTACAGTCAATCATAGGATGTTGCTGCTGAACTTACATGTGACGTCTTTGTATTTAGGAGTATGTGTTTCAACTTGCTAACCTGGCTGGAGCTTTCAGTACATTGGGGCAGAGGTGTGAGGCAAACACCGCCTGCAGAGGTTCACTATCCTGGAAGCGTAGGTTGTGGGTTTTAATGATGCCTATTAAAAAGAAGGAGACAGGTTATTTGGAGCACACTGCCACCAAGTGCTGACGATATGTAGTAACACATCTGCAGTGTGGTTTAAGTAGAAGTCAGCTTGGAAATGACAGAAAAAAAAGGAAGAGACTCTGGATATTCAGAACCCCTTATGAGAAAATACTGTTTCCTACCGTGTCTGCAAGAAAACTGGATATTTACTCGATCGTCGCCGATTGAAATCTGACACAATTCCACATTTCGCTCAATGGAAGTCAAACACCGAAAAAGTGGAAGCACAGACTTTAAAAGACAGACAGAAAGAACAAAGATGGGAACATGAGTTAATAAAACATGTCTTTATTTTTGTGCCCTCTTTGATTCTGTTTTATTTATCTACAATCCCCACTGCCTGATACAGCTTTGGAAAAATTAAGAGACGTATATTTCCGTCATATTTCCAGATCTGGACCTTCTTGAAAACGTCTGAATGTGATGAAGAGGAAGGTGGATGTTCGAAAGTCCATTTTTCCTCCAGAAACGGCATAAAACAGTCAAATGGTGCATGAAACACTGGTGGAGAGCAGGGCAGAGACATTCTACCAAATACTAATTTCTTCTTCTTAAGTTAAAACTTGATGTTGCTGCCATTTTTAGATCCAAGGTCAGCAGTTCTGACCTTGCTCTGACGATTCCCAACAGACCTTTAATGAGGCTATTGACGACAGAAAACCTACAGAAAACAGGTGATTGAGGGTTTTACTGTAGCTGTTTTCTGTCTATTAAAAGAGCTAACTGACCTCTAATGTAAACTACAGCTGATGTAGCATGTTACAATTACAGCAGTGTTACTCTGACCTCCCAGTTTTTATTTAAAGGAGAGGACTTGATGATACCATAACACAGATGTGTGAATAATTCATTTGGTGAGTGATACAGTCTGTGGAGGCGTAGTGTTAATGTTGGGGGTTTTGTTAGCCATGAGGGTGTTCTGGTTTACAACTTCCCCCTGCTGTTGATAGATTGGAACATCAATACGACATATATAACCCCTTTAAATAAACACATATGAGTACGAAAACCAGTGATCTCGAAATTCCTTTCAGAGATGTAGATCCCTGTAAAAGACAGTATGTGTAATTTTGAGCACTAATGTCATGAACCGATGTAACTGATAGGTTTTACCTTCATGATCAGTTTGCATTTAATGGTTTCACCTCCATTCACTGATCCTGAACTCAAGACGTAGCGCTGGAAGAACAGCGGTGAGAAGAGGAAGCAGGCGTAGGCAGAATGAGCAGAGTTCACTGATCTCAACGCCAGCTTTTAGAAACACAGAGACACACAGATTTACTTAGTTAAGACATGGCTGGTCTGGAGTAAAGTGGTGAAAGCAGACTAATATCTACACAGGACACATACACGTGCTGAAGTAAACTTAGGCTTTTCACATTTTCTTGTGTAATTATTTATACAGTGTCATTTTAATTATGCATGCTGTGCTTGAATATAGGGCCTGACAGCTAAACTTAGGTACAAACAGGTGCTATGAAATAATTTTACTTATGATTTATTAAATGTACTCCCTAAAATCACCTTCTAATGACAAATTCATAAGGGTAGGACTGTTAATCATCAATGTTTTTTGTTCTCAGATATCACTGGTCCACACACACAGCAGAGCTATAACACCAAAGCCTATGTTTGTTCTTGTAAAGTGCCTCAAGTGAGTCACGTAGCTAGAAGCTTCTTTAGTTTCGTTTTTTACGCTGGTACCAGTTTTTCCTGGCTCAAAATGTGACAGTGGGTGGAAGCATTCTCATCTGTGCATCATGCAGTCAACAGGATCAATCTTTTTACTGGCTACCCTACTCTGAGAGTCTGAATATTTGTATGATTCATGAAAATTACAGTTATCAAATTCTGGTGATGCAGATGCAGATCGACTAATTACCTCCTTATTTCCCTGCATATGTTGTAAACCAACAGCCACATTTATTAGAAGGTGATCAGTGTGGTAATCTTTTTTAGATCCTACAAGAAACTATAATTTAAAGCCTCCCTACTACACCAATAAATTAAATTTCCATCTAAAAAATCACAATGCCATGAAATCACCGTAATGACACAAAGGCAAAAATTCAACCCAAATACAAAAGACAGAAATTCAGATTTCCAGACTTGTTAGAAAATAGTGTGCACTGTTTTAGTGACATCAAATTTGATGGACATGACTATCTATTTGTTTTCTATGGAGTTAAAATCCTGTGGTACCATGTAGTGAGCAGTTGTCATTTAAACATTAGGTTTTTAATTAAGAGGGGCTTCCTGAAGTCCAGTCAGGACTTTTTAAGAACACACAGTAACATTTTTAGAAATATAATTTGCCACTGTTACATTAGCAATCCTGTGAGTTAATGTTTAGTATTGTGATGTGTGTCTATTGGTGTTTTCTTAGGGGTGTGTTTTCACTTGTTATATTTTGTTTTTTGTTGTTTTCAGTCTGATAATCCATAACTGGCGTGAGTGAATAAAACAGCAATTCTTTGGCCTTAAAAAAGTGAAAACAGGGAAAGCAATATTCATATAGACTGTGTATCTGTATTTCAGGTAATATCAACAATACACAGACTCTGTATTAGTGTCTTTTTGTGCTTCTCACCCCTTTACTCAAAGGATCAAACCACAGTTCATCTCCAATCCGTGACAGTGCCTGGATAGCCTTTCCAAGCACTGCAACATAAGGCGAACAATAGGCATAATTTAGCGTTTACGGTTAGCATTAACTAGCGTTGATAGCTAGCATGTAGACTAGTCTATCATAAATAGAAGGTTTCAAGACTTAAAACAATCTAGCTACTGTAGTTCAGGTATAAGAGCAGCAATACTTAAATGCTACTGCAACAAATAGAACATAGAGATTATGTATATATATCTCTTTAACGTTACCTTTTACACAGTTTCCTTCGAGCACACAATTCATTTTTGCTAATGACCGCTAGCTAACTGCTAATTAGCATTAGTTTGGCTGAGTTAAGATAAACAAAAATTAACACTAATAATTAAAGTGGAGTCGACCTACTTAACTAAAAGGAAAACGGTCCCAACAAAAAGTTAGAAAGGTGACTTCAGGTTATTAATAGTTACCACATATTTATTTTTCAAATATGGGACATAAATGACCAACCAAATGCTTCAGTAGTAATAATAATAGAGTAGTGAAAAGGTAATCAATAAAAACAGTAATAATGGTCATGTTTATTATTATGATTTAACTAAGTACAACTTAACTATTGTTCCTTAGAATATATTTAAGGCACTTTATTTCACTTAAATGCACATTTACTAATACACATTACCAAATATAAGACTTGGCCTACTTCTCAGTGGCTGTTTCAAATGAATTATGTCCTGAACTGGTGATGCCAACCAATATGTTAAATTAGTAGATTGAATTCTTTATATAAAGCATTTATTTGTGTAAATACAGTGATGCAACTGATTAATCCTCAAAGATTTGAGTCTTCTTTTTTCAAGGTTAGTGAACACACACACACAACCAATCGAGTGGAAGCTGCCACGGTCTTGATAACTACTAGTGCTAAAACACATAAGAATTAACTACTGTGTCATTGTGGCATAAATAGCCTAGTTCACGGCTGCATATTAGTAAATCACAGTAAAAGATCATAATATATTTCTAATACAAGAGGACACGGCAGAAATAAGGGGCTAGCGATAGGTCAAGGGTCAAAGATGCAGAGCTGATAGCATTTACATGGTACTGCCATCATGTGGTGAAAGCAGGAATTACATTTTAAAGTTTATAATTGACTTACTTTGTTTGCCAGTGTTGGTGGGCCATACATTACAAGGCTGAAGCTACGGGCCCTGAACTTAAACCACTAAACTGTCCATTAAAAATCATTAAGTTATAATCCATAATCCGTATCCATATAAGTCCACTTAGATGACAAAGTAAGAAGTGTACCTGCATGGGTTAAAAATAACAATTCCCCTACTTCATTACTAAAAAAACCTCTAAAACCACTCATATTTGCTGGAAAATGCATCATCATAAGATGACAACAGGCCTGTTTGTCTGAAAGGTTGGCTTTTAAGAGATATCTATGATAGATGGTGCCACTGCAAACATGAGAATATGATGTACTGTTGTAGACTAAGTACACAAAGTATACAACAACAGAATACAAATTACCTCAAACATACACATTTTCAACAGTAAAATGCAACATATACATGAATAAGACAGTAATATGAATCCTAAAACATCATATGCAACTGTCAAACACTGACAGGGACAATTTAAATACACAATGATAGGTTTTACTTTTACCCCACTAAGGTACAGAGGTAAAACTGTTACTGCAGAGGCTAGAAGTCATGCAAAATAATCATTAAAAAGTAGACATTCTAAATTATAGGTTAAAAAAAAGAATGATCACAGCAAATAGCCCCACAAAATAATATCATTATGCTTTTCTCATATGAAAAATAGCCTACAAGTTTAGAATTTTTGTAAATTTATTGAAGGCTAAAAGCATGACGATATGCGGTACAACCAGTTATAAAAGAAACATCAAAGTAAATATACTAGATGTTCAATGATTTCTTATCATTGAACATCTGTTTCTGGACTGCGTTACCTTGCTTGATAAATGCTTTCTACACAATGAACATTCACTATCATATCTGTCATCAGTTGACTATTTTGGGAAATATGACGTCAGAATTGGCTCTGCTGCGGCTTTTCCTCTGCCCCTGCGGCCTTGCTCTTGCCTCTTCAGCATCCTGTCTGAACGTTCCCGTGTCCTTGTGCTGAAGATCTCCATGTCTCCTCCTGCAGCTGGAAGTCTGACCTTGAACCAGAGAAAGTAACAAAACATGAGATGGATTTAAGCTGGTTTATGCAAGCACTTCATAATGTAGTGTGCACATACTGTTTATTTATGCACTGATAATAGAATACGAGTCAAAACAAATAAGGAGGCAAGATGAGCAATTAAAAACTTGGAGGACTGATTAAAGGTACCTTTAATATTTGTTTCCTTGTCATTTGAAAGAACATCTACATTTCTTTAAACCAACCTATGACTGAATATCCTACAAAATGTGAAATTGTGAGACTGTAAAGAAAAAAAAATACATTAGTAATATTTTATTTTAGTTTCCTTTACTTATGAATACTTCCACTGTAAGATTATGAGGTTTATGGAGAATTTTACCTTTTTTTAAGCAGGTTTATTTATTTAGTTTGAAAACATTGTAGTTGTCATTCACCAAATATTAAAACGAGCAATTTTAGACCAAGTATAATTTACAGCTGATGGAAATATCCTACATATTATCCAATTATTACACTTAAATGTTTATTAGAAAAGGATAAAAAACAGAAACAAACAGTACTTGGGAAATACATACTTAATTCAGCACATCCTTTTATTCCTTTCATTGCTCCAATTTTCACATCCCTAATACAAGTTTTATAGATTGCTTTTTTCCCGTGTTGTTTCCAGTTCTTTTAAAGTCAATATATTAATCTTTTTTTAAATTTTATTTGTGAAAATGTATTTGGCTATTGTCATCCATTGATCCTTTTCTGGTAACTCTCCCCTCCTCCACTCCATTGTGATATAATTTTTACTTACCAATAATTGTATTTTAATGGTTTCACCTCTTAATATTTGCTTCTGTGATGAGAAATATAATTCCTTGCAATTCATAGATATTCTATAATGTCGTATTTGATTCAACAGTTCACATCATTTTCCAAAACACAGTCATTTTCTGATATTTCCAAAACTGCGCTGCCCAGTTGCACCTTTTTTTTTTTACCATACATTGGTAGATTGTTTGTGATGGTAATTGTCCACTGTGTGTTTTGTACATGAGTTGTTAAAATTCAGTTCCAGAGGTACACACCTGATTTGAGGCATGTGTGCAGCATGTTGAGGTAATGCTGCTTCATCTGCCGTTTCATGTGTTCTGTGCTGTATATGTTCGCAATACTGCAGAGGTAGCGTCTCTGACCGGCTGTCAGAGATGGATGCTGAAAAGGAGACAAGGACAGTGTGATTATAAATGGAATATGCTCACATATGAGGGTTGTTAACCCTTTAGGCGCTGGAGTTTTTTTTCCAAAAAATATTCAATTTGGATATCATGATTTCAAAGAGCTGTAGCTTGGAAGTGGTTAGCGATAAAGACATACTGTAAATGAGAAAAATACAGGGTATGACCCAAAGTTTAAGATGGGAAAACTTTTTTTTTTTAACCTTTATTGAAAGTTAACAGGAACACCTATCAACAACATTTTTGCATCATTTAACAAAGAGAAGCATCGCATATAAATTTGAATATTGTTCCATAGAAAAATCTGGAAAGCATAACCATACAAAAAGTGTAATACAATAATAAAAAAGTTAGAAAGTATTAATAAAAAGTAAATTATCAAAAAGTTTGAGGGTATGTTCACACTTTTGGTTTTTTGTTAAGGCTGAAGTCTTATAACATACTGTATATAATATGTTATATACAATTTTAATTCTTTAGCAAAGATGTTGATGTTAGGAAGAGATATGGAGAACTTTGCTTGATGAATATATTTACCCATCAGTATAATTACATTAATTAAGAAAATTAAAGGTCTATTTGAGCATTCAAATTTAGTTATCATTTCCTTTTGAGATATTGATATATGTTTTTTGGTTTTGTTAAAAATAACTTTCTCCAGTTCCCTCCAAAATATGTTAGAGGAGGCACAGTCGTAGAATAAGTGCAAAATTGTTTCTGGCTCATTCTGAGAGAAAAGAATTGCGGAGGTAGATGTTATGAAAAATCTTCTCTGATTTTATTGGAGATACAAAATTGAAAGGGATTATGCCACGATAGATGCCAATTTATATTATTAAATTTTGAATTCCAAATTTGGTGGGTGTTTTGGAGCTGCTTCCTTATATGTTTGTACATTTAGTATCCGTTATCGCCATTCACACTTAACAAGGCCATCTGTGTAGTCTCCTGTGGTGTAAGATGGGAGTACATTTACTCATCTAATTTGCATATAGTGACGTCAGAGGGCGGTGGCCATATTGGATTGCATAACTTGTAGTAAAATTGAACTTTGAACATATTTACATGGAAGTTTTCTTTGTGTTTTTGTTTTTTTTGTCCTTATTTTATCCTTAAAATAAATTAACTTGAACACTAGTAGAAAGTAAAATACAGTAAGATTTAGTAGCTTTTTAGCCAAGCAGTAGAGCATCCAAATCTGTCCTTATCTATCAAAACTAAAACTAAATAAACTTTACTTATTTAAATAAATACACTTTACTCATTTAAATAAACTTTACTTATTTACTTACTATATCAGCTCTGGTCCACGCCTTTCAAACTGGATTTTCTTCTTCACTTTGAATAGAAACGTGCCCTAAAATGGTGTTAGGATGGAAGGGGCACATGTCCGCCATCTATTGGTGGGAGGTGGTAATGAGATTTGGTAACTGCCTGGAGCTATGGTCTGTTTCATTCAGTTATGTTGCTTGCCACAATATTGCGACTTTGGCGCTTAAAGGGATAATCAATCACAAATAATCCATCTCTGGGGTTTCTGGTGCTAAAATTCAGAAAAATAAACCACCTAAGACAATGTGTGTTCCGGTGTTATGTGGATACCTGTAAGAAGGGAGCAGTTGTCATGCATTTGGGAATGTGTATTGACTTCATGTGGTGTCCTGAAGGACCATTCATGTGCATCCCCCCATAGATCTCCCTTATTTGATGACAAGGTACATGTTCAACACCTGACAAACAAAACATCAAACAAAAGCATTTACTTAAGATAAGACGACATAGAGCTCTGAACGATGAAAATGCTCAAATAAGATTGAATTAGTTGAGTATTTCATCCCCACTATATTTCAGAAGCAGGTACTGGACATTTATTTGGCGACTTTTGTTACGTTTTAGAAGAAAATGTCTAAAACTTTCATCTATATCAGACTGTTAAAGTTTAAACTAGTGGTTTCCACCTTTTTGTCTGCTGTCGTCTTACAAAAGGCGGTGTGTAGTCAGCTCATGTTTCACACGTCTAAGTTGTCAACAGCTCACGCAAACAGTGACGTTTCCCTGTGACATTCTCACATGGTTTTATTTCAGTGATCATTGAAATAATCCCATATGTCATATGTCTTTATAAAAGCTGAAAACAGATTAGCAAGTCCCGTTTTTTGTTTTGTTTCTCCTGCCATTAATGACACAGTAAACCTTTAGATTTATCTGCGTAAATAAAACTGAATATTAAGTAGCTGCAACTTCAGCAAAAACAAGAACTTGCTTTATTATTAATATAATCATATAATATATAATCATGTCATATATGACAGTGTATCAGCAGAAGGACTAATGTTTTTACGATTTTACTACAGGATATAAATACGTCTTAATCCACTCCTTATTGGATTTTATTTGTTAAAACTGCATTAGTAAAAATAAACATGATCCACATCTACCTACTGTACATTCACTTAAGCCTCATATATGAACTGTATGTACTCAGTAAGGAAGGATTACTTGAAATTTCTGAGTACTGTATTTTCAGGGCCACTATGTACAGTCACACCAACATGTTTACAGTCTTAGGTGCTGCTTACTTTGTAATGTAATACTTACCATAAAGAATTGATTATCTTCTAAAGTAAACTACTCACACAAAGTAGACAAAATGAACTCCAACCTGACATTGATTTAACTTTTTAGCTTCATTCTAATTTTCTTGAGCAGATGGAAAATTAATTTGTCCAGTAGGGATAAATCAAGTTGATCTGTACCTGCATTACATAAAAGAACACTTCCTGTACATGTTGGTAAATCTGTACATAAGGCTGTTTTGCTCATATAGCTGTTAATGAACTGAAATATGATTAATGCAAGACTTTTACTCACACTTGAGGTGTTTTATGATGTGTTATCAGAGGATTTAACTGAGAAAGATACTCAGATACTCCAAATTACACTGGCAAGGTGATAGACTTTAGTAATTAAAGATAAAGCAACTACAGTCAGTGATAAAAATGAAGTTTATATTGTTTCATTAGTGTTTTTCTTCTGTCAATATGTTTCAGTAAAGTTACAATCACATGCTATTTTACAACTTTTTTTGCTTAACATCTACTACCCAATTAAAAAACTGTAAAACTGAGGAAACTAGGAATAAATGTGCAATTCAGTAGTTTTATCTGAAACAGCAGCTTGGGGACTGTTTTCCAACGGGTTTTCTTACTGCTGACAGGATCAGGATAATTAAAGCAGTGACTAATTGTTCAGATTCTGTGCCGCTTTAACAACCTGAACCCAGATCCATGAATCCATCCCCACATTTCAGATGGATGGAAAATTAAATTAGGTGGAAGAAAACACAATCTGACCCCAATTATCAGTAGTATTTGAGCTCAATACATGGAAAACCCTGAATATAATTGAGTGAGAACAGGTTCGTGGACGTTAGACTCACCATTTGTGGATTTCTTGTTAGACTCTGCAGACCTAAAAATAAAGAATTCTATTTTAAAAGGAAATGATCCCATTATCTGTAACTCTTGAAGTGTCCACTCACCTTAAGATGTGGCCACTCTCATTTTTAATCCTGTTTTCTTTTTTCAGATTCTCTTCAAATGTCACCTGCTTTCTCATTGTGAATTTCGATCCCTATTTCCCCTGTTTGTCGGAGAGGTGGTTAGTATCTGTATCCGCTCAGTGTGTGTCTGTCGCAGCCAGCAAAGCCCATTAGTGCGAAACGAAACCGGGCCTGAAATGGGACACTGTTCCCAGGCTTCCAGTTACAAAGCAGGGGTCTATATACTTGAACCCAGCGTGTGTTCTCATGCAAAATGTAAAACGCAAACAAAATTACACTTTGCTCTTTGTTTACACACTTTATTGAGCATCATGTCCAATATACATTGCATTGACACAAAATGAAAAAAAAAACCCAAAACAAAACAACATAATGGCGTTAGGGTGGATTACCTGGACACACCATTTTCAGAGCGTATTGCTTAATGACATTTCAAACGCACCGAATCTGTGCAAAAACAGTGAACACCGGTCAGAGGAGGTCATGGTAGGTTAGAAAATTCTGACTTAAAAAGGTAATGTCGACCGACAGCAGTTATGTGATCCTCAAGTCTACAGAAATCTATGAACTGTACACATCACATTCACCCATGATTTACTAACAATGAAACAGACCCAGCTCCTTCAAACCTGATTGCATGCGCCAAAAGTTGGTTTGTTATTCTTCGATGTCAGTCACAGATCAATCATGTGTAACAAATGTTGTAACTCTAAATAAATGTCATCATGGCTTAAGAGCAACACCATTAAGTGAACAAAAGCCAATGGTTTCCAGACTCCACCCAAACACTTCACTTTCTCTCAAAAATAACAACTAAATGCAGTAATGTGTTCCGTTTCAACGAGAACACGTATTTATACTTTACTAAGTGGTGAATCAATTATTCAAGTCTCTATCAAGAACCCAAATTCAGTGAGGAGAAGAAGTGAGATACCTAGATATATGCACCGATCAGAACTCAAGATGTCGACAGAATTAAAGTCTAACTACCCAAAGTCCTCAGAGACTAAAACCCACGAGTGAATGTGACCCACAAATCATCGTTGACCCACACACCGATAAAAAGCCAAATGTGCCACAACGAACAAAGAACGATTCGCCTAATTCTACAAAGGAGAAGAACCCCCGGTGTTATTGGATTAAGAACTCAAGAACCTGTCATCCTGATCATGTTTGTTGTCTGTTTTAACCGAGGTAAGCTCAGATGGCAGTTCACCACGCAGA
Organism: Apogon talboti; assembly: GCA_037367365.1. Lineage (NCBI taxonomy): Eukaryota > Metazoa > Chordata > Actinopteri > Kurtiformes > Apogonidae > Apogon > Apogon talboti. The sequence continues at coordinate 11,430,743 of JAPQRQ010000028.1, read as the reverse complement.
ACGATCACAGCTTAGGCTATTTTCACAGATCGGTTTTTGGTTGTCCATGACTTGTACTGTATAAAGATCAACTGGCAGACATCTTTATTGTGTATTAGTGGAAGGGGTGAGGAACATTAGGGGGGTCTGTGTTACCGGTGGAGACCCTAATAAAGTTCTCGCCGAGGTTATTCCTGAGAAGTTGGCACAAGTCTCCTGTTAGCGTCGACAACGCTGGTGCAAATCGATTTATTATAAAACAACGCCTCTCAAAACAAAAGCCATTCCATTAACATCCACAGCTTAGCAATGACACAGAACACAGCTGTTTGAGGGGATCATGCAGGTTTGAGAATCATGGTTTTATACCTTGTTTTACACTAGCGTTAAGTCTAAGATGCCAACAGGAGGCTGTTTCTCAGAAAAAGATGTTCTCAACGCGTTCCTCCAGCAGACTCGACGCTTTGAAGACGGTCAGTGAGAGGAAGTGAAGCCAACAAAAGGCAAAAGTGATTCAGCGACGGCGTTGAATAGAATCAGACAAGATTTGTCGGGCCGACGGACGCTGCTGTGGTGGTAAGAATGTGGTAGGTAGGGAGGACAAATGATGACCTAACGATAACGGGCTTTCGTTTTGTTTTACACAATCTTGACCACTAAATTGCATAAGAAACCTGGTATAAAGTAGAAACTGTTCAGCAGCAGATAAAAAAGCAAGTTAATTTACAGTAGTGACATATCTTACATCATTAATTTTTCAAAATAAATAAAATTAAATATACAATTCCAGGTAGGAAACAGGTAAATTTCGCTGGTAGGGTTCTCAAATTGGCTCATCTTGCGGAAAATGACAACCGTTCACAGAAACATGGTTGAAAACAACCAATTCCTTTGACTGGCAAAACAAGGGGTGCAAAAGCCTTTTGCTGAAATTTTCCCTCTGAAGGCATTTCCTTTAACTGGGAAAAAACAAACAAAACAAATTCTTTAATATCTTCTTCTCAAAAACATGTTTCAAATGTGAGTCTTGGTGACTTTTATTAACTTACCCTGGAATTTACAAGTGACTCCTAATCAAATGCCATCTCTTGACTTTTTCTTACACAGCGAGCCACCTTCCTCTTGAATTCACCATTAGGGTCCTCCCTCCACTCTTTCTGCACAAACAAAATCAAATTGTTTCAATGACACATCCTGAATTTACACCTGCTTGTGACTGATGGATCAAATACATTTAATTTATGGTGACTTCATCCATGTGAATGTAGTTAATGACCATTGCAAACAGTGAGTTCGCTAATTTATTGAGAGTCAATCAACTGTGACAGTGTTTCTATTGTGTTTGCGTCACTAGTTTATTTTTACCTGCAGTAAATCATCTCACATGATGCTATTCAACCAATCAAGTGAGTGACATACAAACAAAGGATAGACAACAGGTAGATAAGTGATTAAGTTTCAGAGTTTTACACAAATCTTGTCTAACTGACTGGTAAAGTTATTACTTGCCACAAATGTGGAGAATTATCTACATTTATGAAGTGAAACTGAAATGCTCTGGACAATGATTCATGAATAAATGTTCAACTACTAAGAAAGGATAAAAGGACATTATAAACTTAGCAGGTTTATAATGATCATATTTGATTATGTATTACTGATTTATTATGCGATTTGTTTCTGGATATTGTTCACTAATCTTGAACTGAAATCCTCTGATTAAACATATCCACATATTTATCCAAATATGAACTTAAATCACAGAAAATAAAGACAGGCATCTATTTTCATTGTTACTCTTTATAATTGCTCCAGTTCAAGCGTGACTGCTGAAATATTGAATTGTAATACCTTGTGTGAGTTTTCAGTTGTTGATTGCATCAAAACTGTGACACAAATACAACATAACTTTAATAAACACAACACAAATGTTAAACCCTTTGCTTGGGGGAATTTTCCTTAACAGGATAGGGTGGTTTTTACACTATTTTGGATGGCTTTAGTTTAAAACATAAAGTTTTACCCACACAAAACATATTCAGCCAAAACGTATTTATAGAAACTTCTATGTCCACTCCACCTTCACGTCTCTATTATAAGAATCTGAATGTGTTTCTACTGTTGCCTCAAAGGAATAAACCGTGTAACTCACCGCAGCGTCCACATTAGCAGGTGAATCACTGTTGGGGTCTGCCAGCATGGAGATAACACTAATCATGATTGTCTCTACTGTGTGGATTGGAAGCCAGCGCTCCTCAGGCTTTTCATAACCAAACTTATCCTCGCCGGGCTCATGCAGAATAGAGATGCAAACGTCCCCATTCTTTGCAACTGTGGAGAATGGAAACGTTCAGTTTAGACAAATATGTACAACGGCCCCAAGATTAAATTTACAGATGTCCAAATGCACAAATCCACATCTTGGCTCAGAGCTTGATTTTTGCGCCATAGACACACACACTTTTTTTTTCCGCACATTTTATTAAATCAAGAACAACTTGGGACCTAAAGATTTAAGTGGTATAACTTAATAAATCAACTAAATTTGCAAAAATCAGTTGCATGGGTCTCATGAACAAAAACAGTCACATAATACACACTGTTGAAAGACAATAAAATAGTAATGTGTAACGTGCACTTGATATTTTACGAGGATCTATATATACACCTCTTCTTGTAATAAAATACAGCACAACCTATTCCTTCGAATAATCGTCATATACAAAAGTACACGGCCTGATGTGGGCTGATCCATTAGTGAATGTCCTAACTTACAATAGAATAACATTCAATGTGTTCAGAGTGTTAAACAAGTGAATTAAATAATAGTATGTTTTTTAAGTTTAGTAATGTTATCAGAGCAGTGGTAGTAGGTTGGGGATGGGATGTAACAGTAATTCAAGACGCAGACTTCTGTATCAGATTTTGTTCAGTTTCACATCTGTTACACCTCTAATTACAGTCCAAATTAAAATCCTGGTTACAGATAATGCAGTGTGTTTTAAGATTCTTTCGACTCACCATTTGGATGCCAGATTTCAGTGATGAACTTCATCTTCGGAGGCCGTAGTGGATAATCATAAGGAAAGGTAAGGTAAGCTTTGAAAAACCCTCCTTCACTGCAACAGAGAAAAGAGAGACCTTGTTATAAATATTGAAATCTGATTAATATATTTCAATATTTCGCTAACAGACAGCCAAATGATTTGCTTAAATAGTTCTGTACTTACAAAAGAGTATCTTGAGGACCGATAATCACGACTTCCCATTTGTATATGTCGTCATCATCTATCAGACCAGCTGAAAAGCCCTCCACAGGGTTCTTGTTGAGCTCTGGAAAAGGGGATCTTATTTGTAACTCAATAAAACATAAAATAAAACTGATTACAGGCAAGTTTTTGATTTTTCAAAACTGATATATCCAAAGGAAAGCAAATAAAGGATTCATCAAGTAGCCATATAGCTGTAATTTCATTACATTTGGTGAAGGTTTTAAGATTTAATGACTATGATAAAATTGCTTTAGAACCAAAAACACACTTGACTGAATGCTGAACAATAATCAGAACCTTAATCACTTAAGTGCAAGACAATGTGTTCAAGTTTAATAAAAAACAATAATCTATAAATCATCAAACATATAACAGAATAACTTATGCTAAAAGCCATGCTATCTATCTGTACACAGTAAATGTTCTGCGATATTAGCATCAAGATTCAAGTTTTCTAACTACATTAACGACTCTTGGAATATCTGCATCCCAATTACAGGGACTGCTATTGAATCCATGACACGATCCACAGCAAAGGAAGTGCAGTCATTTTGTTGAAATATCTGCTTCAATAATTGTTCAATATGGCCAAAACATTAGAATATACCTGAATAAACTGCTGTTTAGGTCAATTCTAAATCGAAACAAATGCAGGTAATGAAAAATATTTTAAGAATCATGTTTCAATAATAATAAAGTAGCTAATTACAATTTATTAAAAAAAATGAATTGATCTTAATTTCAAGCACAACTTTAATGTATTATATGGTGAATCTGTCTCATCATATTTATCTTTTTTCTTTCTGCATCTCTGATTTCAGCACCAAAGGAACAACCTGATTCTTAACCACATCAGTTGGTCATGCAAGCTACCTTTATCTCACTGTGTCAAAGTTTATCACAATTTTGCTGCAATGTATAGCTGGAAGATAATATAATCACATCAATAATGTGATAAGACTTACTACAATCTTTGATCTTAACAGTCATACCACAGATTTGAGATTGTGCTTTCAGCTACCACTTCATCAATTTTACTTTTGTCCAATATTACAATGAATATGAAAATTGACCATAAATGTGCCTGACTGCTTGGTATAAACATTACAATTGTAAGCCTGGGATTTCCGTACCATTATAAGGCTCAGGTGCAGCACCTAAGCCAAATTAATGTAAAATCCATGCAGAGAAGCTTCTAAACCTATCTGGATGCCTATTCCCAGATCAATTCCTTGGTTGCTAATTGACTTCTTTAGCAAGTGTTGTTTTTAATCTTTTTGAATATTCTTTATTCCCTCCTCTAGCCTTTCAACATATTCGTACAGAGGTATAACAATAGTGGTCCAAAAATATGTGAGATCGTAAAAATATATATACATTTTAAAAACATTTCTTGTGATAGAGAATCTCCACCTAATCCCTAAGGTCTTCCGTGTAATTAAAGGAAATGCTGTCTCAGTTGACAGAACCTAAGCCCTCTAAAAACCAAGGAAGACCATTTGAGTAACATGAAAAATTTACCACAAGTGTGTGTAACCCTAAACCAAAATGTATGCAACCTGGGTTTGAAAATCAGAGTTAATCCACCAAAACTAAATTCTTGGTTTTCAAAACGTGAGTATTTTGTTTTATACTGCTAAATAAGAGAATATGAATGTGTTTCTTTACATTACTTTATATCTGAAATCACCACATTCGACTAGTTCTCATTGTCTACACATAAATGCAACATTCAGGTTTATACAGAATTTGTATGAAAAACACACAATTAATCATTTTACTAGACATATATAAATAGTAAAATCCATAGTCTATAAATTTTCCAAAAGCTGCATTATTGTAATAATAATTACGCTAATAAGAGTTTAGCTCAATATGTGTCAGAAACAGCTTTTAATAACAGTGGCGTTGTGACAACTTAACAAATAATGTAAAAACTAAATTAATTTTTAATTTTTACACCCTGACACCCGTGTGTTGAACTGAGCTGACAGAACAAACACACAGAGGATAATGCTGTCTCTGAGTGGAGGCCTGTGTGCCTGCAAAATTAACTATTGTCATAAAGATAAGTGACAACAAACTGGAGAACAACACTTGAATCTCTCTCACTTGTACGATATCTCACAATCTGTGCCAGGTTTAACGTGATATATTTCTATATATCCGGGCGGCGACTTTAGAATTTAACACATATTGACACTTAATCTAATCACATCTCGACATAAAATAGTGGATTGTGTGCGGCTATCATTAGCTAGCCTAAAGTAATCAGAGGAGATGAGTCCCTGGATTGATTATTCCTTTGTTCCGTCTGCTAACTAATGTCGAACTTGCTAGTCGCGTTAGCAACGTTCCGATTTAGTAATAGTTTTAAAATACTGTTAATGAGCTACGTACAATTCAGTATGTATGATTCTATACTCATCAGACATCTGCTAATCAAAGCAGCTTAGCTAAGGCTACACTCAGGATTGCAGTGATAAAGGAACCCATTATGTTGCTTAGACCCTATGGCGTAAACATAGCTTTGCGTAGCTAAGAAAAGCTAACGTTAGCTGCCAGCTAGGTAGCATTTCTGTCGACTATTTTTCTGTTTGTAAGAGAGTATTTTTGTTACCTGCCAGTTGTTTTCGAAGAAGCAGTGCTGATTGTTCAGTCATGGTACGAGGACGTGAAATAAAAAACACTTTATATCGATAAATACTACCCGCAAAATAAAGCTAAAGCTGAAGTCGAGTTGAGGTCTTTGCGCTGCTGCTGCTGCTGCTGCTGATTTCCCTCTGTGTTTTGACACAAGGTTCAGCTGTGGCTTTAGTTCTGCGCATGCGCGTCTGAAATGACCGTGTGTACAGTGTGTGGGTTCAATCCAGTGCTTTATTATAAAAAATACACAACAGGCAGTATTTATGTTTTTTTCGTATTTACAATAGAGTGGCCAGATTCGAACAAACCGCCTGTGGGTCCAACAGTATGCTATCAAGAGGTACCAATGTACCAACAGATAACCTTCCATTCTGATAAAGTGTCTCTTTGTTTGTTTTTGTTGACTAACAAATACGAGAAACACAATAGCACCCCATCTGGTCATTCTGATCATGCATAACTGCATTAATTATATGATCGATATATCCTTGATCAAAAGTACTTAGGTAGAATTTACACAGTTTACGCGGGAGGCATTTTCTCCTCCTGCAGCAGGAAATAAAAATACTAAAGAAGCTGAAATAAGGCTTCAGATTTCACTAAATAATTAGGTAATCAGAAAAGCATTAAAGATCTCAGAATTTAATCGGGAAAAAGAAAATCCACAAATCCACAAAATAGTAAACCAAATAAAAAATAAACAAAATAATGAAAAAAGGAAAAAAGAAGACAGACAAAAGACAAAATATTATATAATAATCAATGAAAAACAAAACAATGAACCAAATGATCATCCAAAAAAATATATAGAGATTTTAAGCACTGAGTAAATATATAGAAACTATTTGTGT
>JAPQRQ010000028.1:11411266-11421614 GCA_037367365.1 Apogon talboti | reverse complement strand
TAAAGTCATAAAAGGTCTTTAATATAACTGACTGATTACTGGTTTAAATGTGTTTTAGGATTTTTCAGCTATGTTGCTTAAAAGTCTGATATTTTAATAAAGAATTGGTGTTTTATGAAAAACACAAAGTGATCAGTGTAATAGTTTACATTATAACAAGGAAGTAATTGAAATAGTCACTTTAATTATTACATTACAACAGCAAAAACTATTACTTTCATCACTCTTAAGATACTTTTAACAGAAATGGATGAAAACACACATAGTTCACATTTTCATTTACTGACCAAAAAATGTAAAAGTCATCTAGATGTAAACCTGATTTTAATCTGCGTGAACTCATGTATTCAGTCTTTTTTTTTTTAATTTTTGATTTTTTAAAGAACAAAGATACAGTTACATACTTACAAGACAGAACAATATCAACTCACAATGACAGGATCAAAAACAACAGACAGACACACAGACAAAGGGAAAAAAAAGAAAAAGAGAAACATATGACACAACAAATGTATTCAGTCTTTATCAAAATGCAGGACACTGCCTCAATATGAAGAATCAAAATGTTGTGCAGTGCTGAAGTTGGACACCTAAACTCAAACTGAAAATATTTTTAATATCAATAGAGCATGTAGTACATCAGACAGATTTCCTAGCTGATGGTATTGTGATAGACAAAAATGAAGTATTATGACATTATTTTAATAAATACAATAGTGCTGCAGCAAAGCAGAAGATGCATTCAAGAATATCCCAAAATTACCACAACACCTTGAAAAGGCAAGATGTGAAGACTTACTTGTATTAAAAAAATTTTATTTCCAGGCAATCCTTTACTTGGCATTCATAAAATAAAAAGAATAACATCAAATAAAAAATGAGACTTATCATCTGAAGCAGTGATTTATCAGATTTTTTCTGAGTACTGTTTAAAAGTACAAGCTTATGAAGAGTCCCTAAAGGCAGCACTATGTGGAAGGAAGCTGGTTCGGCGCCATATTTAATACGTTGAAGCTAGCTCGTATTAGCTGTTTACAAACTTTGAACTTCAGGCGCTAACCTCAAGCAAAGCCTCAACTGAACTGAAAATGAATGTGCTCGATCATGTACGGGATATGGCTGCTGCCGGCCTCCACTCTAATGTTCGGATATTGAGCAGTTTGTTGCTGACAATGAGTAATAACAACCCGTAAGTAACATCACAGTGGGGTCTGACTATTTCCTGAAGGTTCCGCTCTTACACCAACGGTCAGGTTGTTAGCTGTTGTCAGTGGTGATACAACGATACACATAAAAAGTTCTAACTATTAAATTGTGAAGGCTTATAAATTGATAAAATCCGTATTTTAGGCAACACTGAAATTAAAATATGTACATAAATATTAGGTAAAGCATTAGCTTTGTGCAGAACACAACAAATGCTTCCTTCCAGAAAATAGTCGTATGTAATTTGTCTTACAGCTGTTGTCTTCTATGAGTGAAGCTTAAAGGGCTATTACCGACGTACTATTTCTTTGACAGCTCTCAGTTTAAGTGCCATCGATTGAACATATTAAGTGGCTCTTCAACAGTGGCACTATCAACGTATAGTTATGTTTGTTTTGATGCAGGTTGATGTAGTTTACAGTAACGATGAGACTGGACACTTTGTTACTTACTGTACTCCTGCTATGGGATATTAAACAACAGTGGAAGAAATAGTATAATAAAGAAAAAAAGTACAGTAAGTGCCTTTGAGATGTAGTGAAACAATGATATAACGTATTTAATAATTTACATAGTAATAAATACACACCAGAATGGGCAGTAGACACATTCAAGGACTTTGCTTCTGCTATTATATGTTTTCAAATGAAAGTTTTTAGTGCAATAAAATTGTATTTTCAGATGTCACTATTACTCTAATTGTGCCAACTTAAAAAAAAGTCTCTCATCTATATCTATAGTTTAGCTTTATGTATATATCTGATCTATATCTGTTCAAGGGAGCTGTTGTCACCGGCCCAGAAGTACCAGCTGCTGGTTTACCACGCCGATGCCATCTTCCATGACAAAGAGTACCGTAATGCAGCCTGCAAATACAGTATGGCACTGCAGCAGAAGAAGGTGCTCAGCAAAACATCTAAAGTTCGTACTTCTACTGGTGGAGCCACATCTAATATACAAGCACAGGTATATCAGAAAGGACTGATTTTCTTTTTTTCCTCTCAGTTTTAGATTAAAATGAAAACATCCTAGCATCCTAGATCCTAGATTTCTTGAAGAATCTATTGCATTTTCATAGATGGATAGAAAGAGACCATAATCACATAGTCTTTCAGTGACATGATGCTTTCACATTGTTTTTCAGAGTTTGCCCTCTGAGATTGAGATAAAGTACAAAATAGCTGAATGTTACACAATCCTGAAACTGGACAAAGATGCTGTTGCAGTGCTTGATGGGATTCCATCCAGACAGAGAACTCCAAAGGTAGTTATTTTTTTAATGTAAATACTTATTCTTATTTCTTTAATTCATTGTTAAGCACTTCATATACAAAGAGCTGCATTGTAAAAGCACAATGCACCCTCTGTAATAATTTTGTCCTGTATTTTACATCTACTAATGAAGAGATGAACTGTATATTCTTGTTATTTATTGTCTCAGATCAACATGATGCTAGCAAACCTGTACAGGAAAGCTGGTCAGGAACGTTCTGCAGTGACGAGCTACAAAGAGGTCCTCAGACAGTGTCCCCTTGCTCTGGATGCCATCATTGGTATGAAAAGACATCTTTCTGTAACACATGAATTTTCATTACATATACAGACTGTAGTATGAATCCAGATAGTTATGTTTGTAAAAGCTGGAGTTGTCGCTTCGGTTTTTTTATTGACTATTTGTGTGTGTGCTTTTTTTCCTTTCCAGGCCTTCTCTCTCTCTCCATCAAAGGAGCTGAAGTTGCATCTATGACTGTGGATGTGATTCAGAGTATCCCCAACCTGGACTGGCTGTCTGTTTGGATCAAGGCTTATGCTTTCATACATGCAGGAGACAATCAAAGAGCCATCAACACCATCTGGTACAGAGAACAGTAGCCATTGGTGTTGTAATCATGAGATTTTCATGGTATTGTAGTTGTTCCAGAAAATATCCCTGTTTCAAGGGATCGTCATAGGGATCAGTTATTATTATTATTTTTATTATTATCATCATCATCAGTTAAAGGGATTAAAATAGCAGATTTATTTGGTTAAAATATGTTATGATTGAAATGGGGACCTTTTAATTTAACGATATATGAAAAGGTTTTTTTAAAAATAAGTTGGAAAGAAAGAAAAACTTTCAAAAAGTGATATCCATATGAGTAATGTCTCAAACTGTATCTCTTTTTGAACATCATACTTGAGAGAAATAAAACATACACACGCAATTCCCCTTCCATAAGTAAATGTACACTGTTGATAACTGTACGTGACTTAATCCAAATACAAAGTGACTAATAGAAATATTCCGCCGTTGTTTATTTGATGTGTGTCTCTTTACGTCTCAGCTCTTTGGAGAAGAAGTCTCTGTTGCGGGATAACGTAGACTTGCTGGTTAGTCTGGCAGACGTTTACTTCAGGGCCGGTGACACTAAGAATGCTATCCTCAAATTTGAACAAGCCCAGATGCTGGACCCATACCTCATCAAAGGTGAGCGGCACAATGAGCCATATGGCAAGGATAGGTATGGTAGGAAAGGTAAGAAATGTAGTCACATTTAAGGTACTGCACAGAATAGAAGTTAGAAACAAACACCATGGAACAGTTACAGTTAATTAAAAGTTATAAGAGCTCATTTGAAAGAGCAAGTCTGAAGAGTAGGAAGAACAGGATGACCATTAAATATAGCACAGGGTTCCTACGGGGTCTTAAAAAGTCTTAGAAGTCTTGAATTTACAAATCTACATTTAATTCCTTAAAAAGTCTTTAAAAGGTATTAAATTTGATATGTTACCATAAACTTGTTGGCCGCGTTGTGTTTTAATATGTCTGGGAAATGTCCAAGCTGCAAAGAAAGTAACATTAGTCTACTCGGTTCCACCCATTCCAACCTGACAATTTATATTGAAATTAGGAACCAATTATTGTTAACTTTGCACCCCCCGGTGAGAAATGACTGGGAATGGTGGAAATTAAGATGTTGGAGTAAATAAAGAAATGTTCCTAAATTCTAGGAGTCATGAATTTTTGCCAGTATTGCTGTGAAATGGGCGTTAAATTCTTTTCTAAGTAGTCTTAAAAAGGTCTTAAAAAGTCTTAAGTTAACTTGTAGAAACCTGGAGGAACCCTGATAGTGTGTTTCTTTTTCTTATGTGTATGTCCAGTCACGTACATTCTCGTCTTGTATTTAAAATGGAACAGAAAAATTGACCAAAAACAACCACTGAGGTGAAATGTAATTAATGTGGGTGGTGTTTGTAGGAATGGACGTGTATGGTTACCTGATGGCACGTGAGGGACATTTGGAGGATGTTGAAGTCCTGGGTGGGCGATTATTTAACATCTCAGACCAGCATGCTGAACCCTGGGTCATCTCTGGGTGAGTGGACTGCTTCTGTTTGCATAGAATAGAACTATATATTATTGTACAAAGTGTAATGTTCTTGTATTCTTTTGTGTTTGTTTGTGCAGCTGTCACAGCTTTTACAGTAAGCGGTATTCCAGAGCTCTTTACCTGGGGGCCAAGGCCATCCAGCTGAACAGTAACAGTGTGCAGGCGCTGCTCCTGAAGGGGGCAGCGCTGAGAAACATGGGCCGAGTTCAGGAAGCCATCATCCACTTCAGAGAGGCCATGCGTTTAGCTCCCTGTCGACTCGACTGCTACGAAGGTTTGGCTCTTAAACCTCTTCTTCTCACCATCAGACGTTGGACGTTTCTGTTTTGCCGGCGCTGAGTTCATAACGTTTCCTCTTTAGGTCTGATCGACTGTTACCTGGCGTCCAATGGGATTCGAGAGGCGATGGGAATGGCCAATAACATCTATAAGACTCTGGGGGCCAACGCTCAGACCTTGACCATTCTGGCTACAGTGTGCCTCGAAGACCCTGTGACTCAGGAGAAAGCCAAAACGCTGCTGGACAAAGCGCTGGCCCAGAGACCCGACTACACCAAGGCCGTGGTCAAAAAGGCCGAACTGCTCAGTACGTGTCAACATGATTACATGATAATCCACCATTAGAAACAGGCTGTTGATTAATGTAACAGTAAAACGAAACTGTTGTGTCTTTTTTAAAAGGCCGGGAGCAGAAATACGAAGAGGGCATTGTTCTCCTCCGAAATGCCCTGGCCAATCAGAGTGACTGTGTCCTGCACAGAATGCTGGGAGATTTTCTGGTAGCAGTCAATGATTATCAGGAAGCCATGGATCAGTACAGCATCGCTCTAAGGTGAACACCTACATCTAATATTCAGTTGTATTCACATAGAATGATTGACGAGGGTTTCTATGGGCTTCAACAAGTCAAATTTAAGACGATTTAAAAACATTTATATATTGAAAGATACCGAGTGACTTCTGTAGATGTAAATACACAGCAGGTGGCTTTTTACAGTGGCATTTTTGATTTTTTTTATCTTCCCAGATGAAGCTTTAACTTTGTTACACTCAACCAAGCAGTAAATAGACTGTTGTAAAGCCACATCTTGTCATAGTTGCACTTCTACTATCAGTTGTTATTAATGTTAAGTTAAATCTTGACCTTTTTACTTTGAGTGGCAGTAGTGCCTGGGTTTGCTCTGATAAACTGTAACTGGGCTGCACATTATGCATTAGTGGTTATTCCTTTTCTGTTGGTTTTATCGCATTTAAAAGAGACTTAAGTTAATGCAGTTTCGTTAATGTACTGTCACGTCATAGTTTAATCAGATCAGTCAAATTATATCAAAGACATTTTAGGGCCTAAAGTTTTGGCAGAAAACTTGTTTGTGGAAACTAGTCAAACTCTAAATGAAGGGTTTTATGTCATGGATTTAGTGTGATATTCTCATTCTGTGTGTTTGCTCTTTAAGTCTGGATCCTAACGACCAGAAGTCTCTGGAGGGGATGCAGAAGATGGAGAAAGAGGAGAGTCCCACAGACGCCACGGTGGAGCTGGATGGAGACGACATGGAGGGCAGCGGGGAGGACGGGGACCTGGAGGGCAGCGACAGCGAAGCGGCTCAGTGGGCCGATCAGGAACAGTGGTTCGGGATGCAATGACCCCCGACCTTTACGTCACCAACAGCTGACACTCTGCAGTCTTCAGACGCCAGGGACGGGATAGGAGACTGAGGACACAAACACAGCTGTGATGTTTGTGTCTGTGGGCGAACTGACGCCGGGTTTGCAGTTCACCGACTGGACAACCAGTGCTTTAATGGAAAAGCAGCTTGATGGAAGAACTCCGGTCATTTTCAGCCCAGTGTTGTTTTACTCGCCCTCACATCATCATCATCATCATCATCATCATCATCACAACAGGAAATCCACAGCCGTGTTTTTACACCTTCATTTGTTAGTGGATTTATCTTCAACAGTTTGGCATTATCAGAAAAAAAAGAACAATTTAACATGAAGTGACTGCAAACTAAGAATTGATATACATAAAGACAGACTTCCTAAATGCTTTGTTATTAAGACTAAAGTGGCTTTTGTTGTTTTACATGTTACAGAACAGACAGAATAATCATTTGCATTCTGACTCAGTCGTTGCTGCAGAAGAACCGAGGTGTTACTGCATCCAAAACTCCTTAATTTGCCATGTTTGTATCTGACAGGATTCTGTGATGAAATGAAAGTGTACGTGTTTCTCCTGTTGGTTAAAACTGAAAATACTCATCTGATCCCATTTTTGTCCCGTTTTATTTTGTTGTGCTGCCTTCTGTGTTTTTCAAAATAACCCCATAATTTAGAACATGTTACTTACATTTCAAGACAAATGTTTATAGTATTTTGTACATATTTTCTAAATGTATAATAAAAATCATTACTCTGACATTTTTAAAGTACATTTACTCATTTTTCTTGTCCGAATTCACCATTCAGACTTTTGAGGTTTATTTGGCATTGACTACAACAAGTGAATAGATTACCTAAAGAAATGTGTTAAAATCCAAGTTAATATTATGTTATATTTTATGTTATCTTTCAGAAAGCTTGGCTCCATTGGTCTTTGTAAAACTATGAAAAATCTGTTTGGATGAATAATGTACTTTTAGAAATTCAGTATTTCATATTTTACAACAGAATTAACCAGGGTTTTAACCTCTGCATGTTCTAGGAGTTCCTTTTAATGGATCGTCTTCATTTGAGAGGACATAAAACTATTGACATACTATAGAAACCAGATGAATTGAAATAACTACATGTGTATTTTCACTCATGAAGCTAAAACTCAGATAAATGCGAAGAGTTGAACTGAAAGTGACCTAGTGAAAATAAATATAAGACAATAATTTAAAGAAGTTAAATATATGAATAAACGCCTGAGATTAAAGGCAGGTAAGAGTTCAACTGTATGAAATATATCAACAACCAACAGTTTTACACAACTATTAGTGTAATAATGAACTTAGGGGTTGGACTGACCTTCAACATGAAACACACACTTCTGAAGTACATGAAACTATATGTGGACATCAGAGACAACTACCACTACTGTACAATACACTCTGTTCTCCCCAAAGAACAACTTATCAGTAAACTATGACAATTTTTGTCTTTTTGTGTTGAACTCAGTCACTACAGTCGTTCATCTCCAGGTTCTTTAACATAAAGCTACCTTTTTTGTGGGCTTTTTGTTTATTTCTTTGTTAGTTTCCATCGTGGGGCAGACTGAGGTGGACCATAGGCCATAGTTTATCTTATCAGATTGATCTTATCTGGCCATCAGACTGATTAACTCCACCTTATAACCACATAATTAGAATTACACACAACTATATTTTTGCACATTTATGTATATTTCTTTAATTATCATATTGATAATATATTGTCTAGTACATATTGTACAAATTGCTGTTGTAATTGTGTCTTAATAGAGTGATTTATTATGTATATTTGATATATACTTTTTCTGTTGTATTGATTTCTTTCTAGCTACTTTTTATTATTCTTAATTATATAATTTTAATACATTTAATTGATAAATATTAGTAAATTAATAGATTAATAAAGTTTTCTGATTCTGCTTTAAATCTTATGACAAACAAGGCAAAAAAACAAAACAAAAAAAAAGCAAAACCACCGTTTCAGAACACACAATAAGAACTACCAGTATTTCTGTTCCTCTCTACTTTTTCCTCTTTCTTTCCAGGCCTGAAAATAATGCTAATTAAATTCCAAACACCTCCACACATCATCAGAACCCTCCATGAAAGACACTGGACAGAGTGTTCATAAACTCTTCATGTTTGACAGTTTTTATTCATGTGATACATTGTACAATCATCTCTGAAAATACAGTACAGCAGTTTGGCACAAAATGCCAAAGGAGGGACTGCCTGCCGCTCACATGGTAACACCGCTGCATTCCCAGATATGGCAAAATCTGCTCCAAACATGTCGCACATCTCAGTGCAAAGAAAAAAAAAAGTCTGTTTGGTTTTTAAATATCCCATAAAAGTATTTCCTTAGGAAAGATGAACCGTGTTTTTGAGCTTATTTAACATTTGTACTATCTGACGAATGTCTAAATCTATGTACCAATACTATACATCGTCTATGACACAAGTCTGGTAAAACAGGTGGCTGATTCAGCGGACATGCACCATGAATAATGTACATTTACTGTACACGGTACTAAGAGGTTTGTCTAAAAACATGGCATGAGATCTAGTTCTTATCTAAGGCTCTTCATGCAGGACAATAGAAGGACTGCTGACGCCGAACCGGCTAGTTTTCATCAGACGTTTATTCATGGCCGTTTCAGAAAAGTGACATGATGACGATGATGATGATGATGATGATGATGATGATGAGCCCTGTCTTCATTGTACTTAAACTGACATGCAGCTCTTGTAAGATGTGCTGCCCGAAACACACATGCACAACACAAAACAAAAAAACCAAAGATTCGGCAAGGAATTTAGAGGAGAGGCGGCTTTTACTTGGCCTTCGCTGCAAAGAAAGAAAGAGAGAGAGGAAGAAATCAATGGATACAAAAACCAACTGAGCAGCAAATCATTTCAGTTCATCAAATACAGCTCTGGAAATAATCAAAAGACCAACGGCTTTACTCTGGTGGAATTCACATGTCTGTACTACTTTTTAATCATTGTGCATGTCACCTTAAATGCATTATTATGTTAGCCACATCTACTGATCTAAAATGTTTAATAATTATTGAGTACACTGAAATACACTCGTGGCCAAAAGTTTTGGGAATAACACAAGTTTTGTTTTTGCAAAATCTGCTGCCAATGTTGCCCCCCTCCATGTTTCTGGGGTACACTGAAGAACAATTAGGAGCATTATATAGGTTTCAGATAAATTTAGTGACAAATAAGTTGCATTTAAGCAAACAATCCATTTGTGTCATTCTCAAAACTTTTGGCCACGAGTGTATTTCAGGTAAAAATGCAGTTTCTCAGCAGCATCAGATGTGTTAAAGACGCTAGTTTTTGTGTTAAGTTAATGATATATTCTGAAAATAACTCTTGATATAATAACCTTTGAATTTACTCTGAACTCATCTACATGATCAGTGAATTAATATACAAAAAGATCTGATTTTCACTACAAAATACACAGTGCAGAGGATAATATTAAAATAAATAGTGATAAATCACTTTGGAAAGGTTAAATGTAGAGGACAATTCATTTCCAAGGCACCAAAATAATAGGTTTGTTTATGTGTTTTCAATAACACCAGCATAAAACTATGGGGTTTATTAAATGTACACCTCTTCCAAATGGGTCATTCATCTGTTCTAGATCACACTGTGAGATTAGAAACCTGCAGGTGAAATAACTTTTATAAAGTGGGCCCACATTTGGGAAAATGTAAAGTCGGCCTATTTATTTGTCAAAAATGACAAAATTAAGAAAAAGGCAGTGTTTTCAGAATTTGTCAAGTAATATGGAAAACAAGTCCATTGTTTTATTTCTAAACAGCACAAAACTAATTTTAACTTAGTGAGGGCTGCAAATACCGTATTTTCCGGACTATAAGTCGCACTTTTTTTCATAGTTTGGTCGGTCCTGCGACTTATACTCAGGTGCGACTTATATATTAAAATATATCATTTCGATAGCGACCGGGGGCTGTTGTGTTTAAAATGGACTGTTTCCCTTTAAGAGTGTTACCCAGAATGCATTGTGTTCAAGGAAGTGAATGAAAATGA
>JAPQRQ010000028.1:11392598-11406275 GCA_037367365.1 Apogon talboti | reverse complement strand
GAGCAGGTGCAGGTGTCGACTCTACGCTGTTCCGAGTTAAAGTAACTGTTAGATGTGTGTGTTAATGTCCACGTCACACTGGTGCACGGGGAGGAGGGGGGTGGGGGGGTGGGTGAACTGGAGTCAGTCAGGGCCAGAACATGGCGGATACGTTAGTGTCGGTGCTGTAGATCCACAACACCAGGGGCAGGGAGATGGCCACGAACGGCCACGAGATGCCGTCGGCGCATGCAGACAGAGAGCAGCCTTTTCTGGCCGGTTTCTCCAGCTGGTTACCGAACTCCAAGTAGTTCCTGGCCACAAACTTTAGCAGCTCGTCCAGCAGGATGACGGGCAGCGAGATCTTCAGCACCATCATCCACTGAGTCGTGTCCAGAGGCGTGATCTGGAAGATGACCTGAGGAAAAAAAACAAAAACAAACACTGTTTAGAGCAGAGGCCACATTCAGCCCAATATGACCTCCACTAAATTAAAAACATAAAAACCTCTAAATACAGGGTCCACACACATTTTTCAAGGTCAAATTCTTACTCTTTTAACATTTATTGAACTTCAAATGCTGCCCACGCAGGTGCCTGATCAAATATGTTATAACATTTTTATTACTGATCAAATATTGGCTTAAAAAAAAAAAAAAAAAAAAAAAAAAAAAAAAGCCGATGGCCGATATTTAAAAAAAAAATCTATATATATCTGCTGCTATATCGGCCGGCTGATATATCAGTCTACCTCTAGTTTCAGGAATCAGAACAATATAAGCTGACGGCAGGCGTTTACCTGCTTTGTTTTTGATCCCTTTGTAACAAAATGAAGCAATTCAACTGTTTTCTGTTTCTGCAAGTTTCAACCAAACACTAAACTTGTTAAAAGACATTCATTTACTAAACAAAAAGGTTTTGGATTGGATAATCACTGCAGTGATTAATATGTCTCAGCTGGAAATGAGTCATTTAACTCTAACTGATGCAGTGAGTAGCTTCAGTTTGCGAAGTCAGGGCTGCTCTGGCTCATTGGGCTCATGAAATAGTGGTTCAAGGAGCATGAGACATCATTTCCATTGGTTTTCAGAGTCCAGACCTGAAACCCATTAATCTCAATGTTTGGGATGTGATAGAGACGACTTCCCACAGTGGTCAAAACCATATATTACCAAAAAATTAATGCAAGTCTGGATGGAAGTGAATGTTGCAACATTTATTGCAGCATTACATGGAATAAAACATCCTACAGTAAATGCGTTGTGTAATCAAAGCTAATGGGGTTCCAGTGACATATTGTTCATGGGACTTTTTCCAGGGTATCTGTAGATTCAAGATTCAAAGATTCTTCATTGTCAATTCACTAGATGCACAGAACATACAGAGAATTGAGACACTGCTTCTCTCTCACCTTGTTCAATGTCATGCATTTAAAAAGAGATAAAAAATAGATTAAGAATAAATAAACGGTATAAAGAATAAACTATAACAGGATATAAAGTGGACATGTCGATCTGTTTACAGTAGCAGCAGTAGTACAGTACAGTAATGGTTATGAGGTGAGGAGGTGCAGAATGACACTAGTGCAATGTTTACAGAAAGTGCAGAAGAATGTCAGCAGCTGATGTGAGAAAATGTAGCTTTGATGAAGTCAAATTTATGACTTTTCAAGGCGTCTTTGGCCAAATTTAAGACCTTACATTCACATAAATAACAGTGTGACGGGCCTTATAGTTATTTGCTTGAACTGGTTTTAACTATAGTATATTTCAATCCATCTAACGTTATATTTGTATTTCTCCATGACTTATGTTTCTGCTATTGACGTTTCACTCTTTAAAACCTGACGTGTCATTGCTGACACACCCTGCGCATATGCAGTTTGGATGGCTGTAACTCTTTCACTGTTTGTGCCAATGGAAAAATTCCAATGGTTTCTGAAACCTGAGACGTTGCGGTTTATTGGGTCATTACGGTAATTTCACTCACTCGATGTTTGCTAGAGTTTGAAAGATCTGGAAAAAAGTGCTCTGGAAAAATGGGCAAAAGGACTCACTCCCAGCATATTTTCTAACCTTTTTATACTAAAAATAAGAAAAATAGTCCAGGACCATTTTAGGCTTAGGTTTTAAAGGGTTACGCTGCTAAAGCTCATACCTGAACCCCTCCACCCATGAATGATTGTTGGTATATTATATTTATTTACTTCAGTTCAGTAGCTGCTGTATGAAAAATACATCTACTTTTATACCACTGAGTTTCATTTGGTCCTCATAGTGTAATATAAGACGTGACACGGAGCTGTATGAGCAAGTCAAATAACTGGTCACTCAAGAACGTTATTATAATATACAGGTAGTCAGTTTTCATTGTGTTTGTAATGAAACTATACTAACACTAGAGGGTTGAAAGTAACAGAAACTGTAAAAGCATTTAGCGCCATCTAGTGAGAAACTGGCTTGAATGGATCTAACAGACAGAGAACAGGGAACATGGACTGACCAAGAACATTGATTATGTTTAGAAATAAAGATATCAGAGCTGATGATTAATTAAGTTTTAATGAGCAAACAGTACTTGGACTACTCACAGGCAGAGGTTCCACGTAGAGGATGAGGAAGTGGAGGGACATGGAGAGGCAGATGGCCCCCAGCAGCCAAACGTTCTCCCAGGGGGGCATCCGGAGCAGCGACTGGTTCTCTGACAGACTGTGGACGGAACAGGACAGGCGGTCAGCAGATCAGACATGGGTTCTGCTCTTCAGAGGCTCCATGAGGCCGACATCGTACTCGTACCTGTTGAGAGCGTTGCACATCTCAATAGTGACGAGCACCGACAGGGCCATGGTCATGGGGTAGGGGGATTCGAACACCTGGCAGTCCAGGCCGTCGAAGTCGGGGTTGTCTGGGGAGCACTGGAGGAAGTGGCTCTGTGGGGCGGAAAGCAGAGGAGTAAGACCAGAGGCAGATCTCAGACCAGCTGATCGATTTCATCTGAGACACAAACGCTTACCAGCTGGTACAGAGTGAGCTGAGGTCCTTCTTCAGACAACACGAACCACCAGGCAGCCGCTCCCACCGTGGCAGCGCCCACATAACCTGAGAGGACGGAACAACATCAACGAACTGATTCACTGATATTATAGACCAGGGGTGTCAAAGTCATTTTAGTTCAGGGGCCACATATGATCTCCAGTGGGCCGGACCAGTAAAATAATAACATAATAAGCTATAAATAATAACAACTCCAAACTTTTCTCTATGTTTTAAAGTAAAAAAAATTAAAATTACACAATGAAAATGTTTACATCTACAAACTATCCTTTAAAAAATGTGAATAACATGATCAACCATGAACAACCTGAAATTTCTTAAGAAAAATAAGTGCAATTTTAACAGCATTATATCTCAGTTTATCATTTACACATGTGCATTACAACTTACAGATCACAGTGGATCTACAAAGATGCAAAACATTTTGTAACAGGCAGAATATTGTTATAAATGCACTTACTTAGCTCAGGGGCCACATTCAGTGGGCCGACCCAGTAACATATTAGCATAATAACCTATAAATAATGGAAACTCCAAATTTTTCTTTTTGTTTTAGTGCAAAAAAGTAAAATTAAATTATCACATTTTTGACATTTACAAATAAATGTGAATAACCTAAAAAACCTGACATGTCTTAAGAAAAATAAGTGCAATTTTAATAGTAACAGGCATAATATTGCTAACATTCTGGAGTTTGACACTAAGATGGGTTAGACAACCTTGACTGTTAATATCTTCAGTGCCATTTTCGCACTTCATAAATTCCTCCCACGGGTCAGAATGGAACCTCTGGTGGGCCGTGGGTTGTATGTTTGACCCCCCTGCTATAGACATAAAAACTGCTGTTAACTGACCTCCAATAGCCAAGTATCTGAAGAAGAGCCATCCGGAGATGAGCGGCTCCTTAGCGTTGCGGGGGGGCTTCTCCATGATGTCCAGATCTGGGGGGTTGAAGCCCAGAGCTGTGGCGGGGAGGCCGTCTGTGACCAGGTTGACCCAGAGCAGCTGGACTGGGATCAGAGCCTCGGGAAAGCCAAGAGCAGCAGTGAGGAAGATGCTGAGAGAAAGACAATATCAGTTTAAGTCAGATGTCACAGTTTCAGGATCCATGATGAGATGAAACCAAACACTGGAACTTCTATCCATGTTTGGTCTGACATGGATTTACTTTGGCTGTAAATGAGATTTTCTTATACACTGCACAGCTCCATCTTTGCTGCTGCAGTTATTTCTGAAAATATAATAAATAGCTGCAGTGGGTTCAGATAAACAGCCACTCACCAGACGACCTCCCCCACGTTGGAGGAGATAAGGTATCTGATGAACTGCTTCATGTTGTTGTATATTGCTCGGCCTTCTTCCACGGCGGCCACAATAGAGGAGAAGTTGTCATCGGCGAGGACCATCTCAGAGGCCGACTTGGCCACGGCAGTGCCAGAGCCCATGGCGATGCCGATCTCTGCCTTCTTCAAGGCGGGGGCGTCGTTCACTCCATCACCGGTCTGTAGAGACATTTATTTACACTGTATTTGTTCTAAAGCAGCAGTGATGAAGTTTAAAAACAAGACTGTTTCTAAGTTAATGACCCTCAGCAGTGATTGAGACTAATACTCCAAACTTTACTTTTTTTTCTGTACATATTCATCCTATTAAGTGCTACTTAATATATTTTTGTGCATAAGTTTTTGTATTTCTTATTTTAATCCTGACATTAAAACCTGCTACATACTCGACGAGAATTAGAACTTTCTTCTGGCTCACAGGGTTGTGAGAAAAATATGATGTCATTTTGTTCACGTAGTTTATTCTTGACACGCCGTCTGGGCAGAAGTTTCTTCTCGTGCGATGTATGGGAACCAGTGCATGACTGGTCAGGTATTCAAAGTGGGCGTGGTTAATGAACCCCCACAAATTCAGCACTTGAGTTTCTCTTGAAGTATGAAATGTTTCAGCCAGAAAAAACTTTGTTCTTGTTGTTTTTCTGTTTCTGCAGAGTATGTAGCAGGCCTTAATGTCACTGTCCTTATGCTGCTGTAACACCACCAATTTCCACACTGGGGACTAGTAAGGATTATCTTATCTCATCGTGACTGCTGCATTATATTTCAATCTGTACTGCCCCCTTGTGGACAGAGTTGAAAAGGTGAGCTTAGATGAGCATCAGCTGTCTTTAATGAAATGTTCAGGCTCAGTATTGTTCCAGTTTCTCAATTTCATCAAATAAAGAGTCACAAGATATCAAAACAATTTCCACTTTGATACTGATAACATAAATTTGGTTTTATATGAAAGAGTTTAAGCTTTAAATTAAATAAGAACCTTCTAACCCAGAACATTGGTAAAATATAAATTTTTAAGTTAAGAAATGACTACAAAGCAGCTAAATTAAAAAAACGTTTAAATAACAAAAAATGCAGTGAGTGATTTGTTTAGTATAGAGGTGACTAATGGGGTTAAAGGTCAAACCTTAGGTCCTTAGGTGGTGTAGCCAATGAATCTGATGCACATTTGTATCCTCACCATCCCCTATGTTTGATGTTTTTATCTAATGGACTCTGAACCCACAGTAAAGCTGAACTCAAGTGGGTTTTAGACTCTGTACCATTGCAGTGATCTCATCAAAGCCCTGCAGGAACTCCACGATCTTCGACTTGTGGGATGGTTCGACGCGGGCGAAGCAGCGTGCGTGAGTCACGGCCTCGCGTTGCGTGTTGAGGGACAGTTCATCAAACTCGCGTCCGGTGAAGGCCATGCGTTCCACGTCGTCGTCCTCAGTCAGGATGCCGATTCGGCGGCAGATGGCCACAGCTGTGCCCTTGTTGTCCCCGGTGATCATGATGACCCGGATGCCCGCCTGTCGACACAGCTTGATGGAGGCGGCCACCTCCTGCCTGGGGGGGTCCAACATCCCGACACAGCCCACGAAGGTCAGGTCAGACTGGACGCACAAAGACAAAGACCGGAATGTTTGAAGTCAGTCCATCTTTCCTTATGGGTGTTTATTTGTGTATGCACCCCAACCTGCATGGGTTTAAGGCTCAGAAAGTGCAGCTGCTGATTGTCAAGCATTTAATTTATTACAAAATTACAGATTTCTTTAAGACACGATCACAAACTAATTATTCTGCTCATATAACATCAACCGTTGTGGTTCTTTTATCCTATTTGGGAGATAATAGCTAATATTCTAAAACTACAGATATGTTTTATTACCTCTGTTCATCAATTTTACTCTACATAATTCTATAAATTCAGTGCTTACCTCATACTCTGAGAACTTGGCTGTGTCCGATAGTATCATCTCGTCCATTTTGGGTGGGGTGTCTCGTGTGGCCAGAGCCAAACACCTCAGGGTGTCCCGACCGGTCCCGTACTCCCGGATCACCGACAGGATCTTCTCTTTGATACCTTTGGTGAGTGGAACTTTACTGTTTCCCACTCTGACGTGAGTGCATCTCTCAATAACTCCCTCTGGGGCGCCCTGTGCAGAAAAGCACAGAGTCGTGTTATTATCATTAACAAGAACTAATAGAATATTAAAAAAACCGGCATGGGAAAAATTTCTAAACTAAAACAAAAAAACATAAGGCTTTGAAAAAACTACCAACTTCCACTGTTTGAGATTTGAATGTCAATGAGGATTCATGTCATTAAATAATAATAATAATAATAATAATAATAATAATAATAATAATAATAATAGTAACAACTGTACCTTCATTGTATTTACAAAATACCTAATGTAAATTAATGTTAGGAAGAAAATGTCTGAAATTTTGAACTTAGTCAATGTATTTCATATAAAAGCCCAGTATTTTGGGTGGGTTTGTACTTTCTTTGCTGTTTATACCAGCAAATAAACCAAAAGACAAAACCCAGACTGAAACGGATAAAAACTAATTAAAACTCAGCATTTAAAGATAAAATGAAAACGTAACTAGACGAGCAAATGTTAAACTCATTAAAACTGAACTGAAATACAAAATTAAAAAGTCAAAATCCGATAAAAACACACAAAAAAAAAAAAAAAAAAACTGTGGGCAAGAATAATTATTATCATTATTTCTTTTAGTGTTTTATATATTATGTAAATGCTCTTCTTCCTTTTATCTTGTCTGGACCAGCCTTGTAAAACTAGAAAAAAAAATGTAAATAAAGAAAAATGTGAAACTATGATGACTGTTGCATTCATTTGCAACTTGACAAACTAACACGGCGTCTAATGATGAGTCCACAGTGTTCCATTTAGTTTCACAGCTGTCGTTTCTGTACCTTCACAAACATTTTGCCCATGGAAGAGCGTGACTTGTTGGGGGTGCAGTAGACGGACATGGACTTCCTGTCTCGGGAGAACTCCAGCGTGAACTCCTTCTTCATCAGCTGCTTGATCACCTGAAACAGACGGATGGACAGAGTGACAAATCCTGCTGAGTGGGAGTTTGGGGGGGTGCAGTGTGTGCAGGTGGAGGAGCCGCTGTCACTCACAGAGTTGCAGGCGTTAGCTCTGTCAATCTTAGACAAATTGTGGATTTCAGTGTCGAAGACGTTCATCTTTTCCACCAGACAGGTCAGCGCTGTCTCAGTGGCCTCACCGACCTTCTCGTACACACCTTTCACCTGATCGAACCACAACATGACACACACCTATTAGAGACTTTTACACCCAACATGTGGCTGGTATGTCAGAGAAACAGGCAGGGTTTGAACCTCGTTGAAATCCAGGGAGGAGTCGTTGCACAGGGCGCAGATGGTCGCCAGTTCAACCAGAGCATCGTATTGGGAGCAGGTGACGAGTTTACCATCATGGTACCTGCAGAAATGTATAATCCAGGTTATTATAGTTAACATAATAAAGACTAAAAGTAGTAGTGGAAACCCTCCTGCCAACACAGCAACCAAATAAAAACTATAATTAATGATATATTTCTTTCGTATGTGAGCATTTGGTGTTGTGCTGCTAATATAATCTAATCTAGTCTAATCTAATCTAATGTAGTCTAATGAAATCTGATCTAATGTAGTCTAATCTAATCTAATGTAATCTAATCTAGTCTAAAACGAACATAGTCTAATCTAATCTAACGTAGTCTAATCTAATCAAAGGTAGTCTAATCTAATCTAATCTAATCTAATCTAGTCTAATGTAGTCTAGTCTAATCTAATCTAATGTAGTCTAATCTAATCTAATCTAATGTAGTCTAATCTAATCTAATTTAATCTAATCTAATCTAATCTAATGTAGTCTAATCTAATTTAATCTAGTCTAATGTAGTCTAATCTAATCTAATCTAATTTAATCTAGTCTAATCTAATCTAATCTAATGTAGTCTAATCTAATTTAATCTAATCTAATGTAGTCTAATCTAATCTAATATATTCTAATCTAAAAGGAAATAAACTGCAGGTAATAGCAGGTGCAGTTTAGTATTTCTTGAATGGTTCAGGATGTAAAGCAATACAACGGCTTTGTACAATATGGAATATTTAATAAATATAGTTTTGTAAATCATATTTAATATGCAATACTGATAAAAGCCAACAACAGCCGCTCCTTTATCATTATCAAAAATGTTTGAATGAACTTTGCTTTTATTTCTGTTACTATGCAGACATTTGCTTCTTTGAGTGCAATGAGAAAAGAGAGACCGCTTAGAAGATGCAGTGATGTGTGAGTTGAGGAGATTGACAAACAGAACATATCACTAAGTTTGGTTTCTCTGATTGATTAATCGGTGCTGATATGACTGAAATTTAGGTTCAATAGTAAATATCAAACCTCTCAACTGGAAATACTAACTTTAACGGACAATAATACATAGTACATAACATATTACCATTATTTTAATGTTTAGTTCAAGAGTCAATTTCAATTTCAATGTCACTTTTTTTTTGGGTTGGGTACAGGATGATTCACTCTAAACAGCCACCAGCAACTAAAAGCATCAACTGACATAAAATGCTTAATAACTTAACAAATCTTATCAATACATTGAAATATTTCAGGTAAAATGTACTTTCTCAGTTTTTCAGTGGTATAATATTGGTCTTATTTGGACGTTTAGAGGCTCCATAGTGAAGGTGGACACACTGTTATGTTCTAAAACACTCATTCCCCTATGGTTGCTGTAGGTCATTGTTTTCACATTGAGTTAATGTCATACTTTGCTGAATGAGTCACTTTTTCTTCAGTTTTCTGTTTTAACCTTTGATTTTACCCTGAGCTTTTATGAACCTCTACATGATCTCTAACTAAATATAGGAAAATGTCTGTTTTCACTGCCAAATGAAGGGGAGAATATTTTAATGGTGATAAATCTCTTAAGGAAGGTTAAATGTTGATGTCGCCACAAAAATAGCTCTAATTCTTTAAGCGTCAGTTGGTGAAGAAGTGATTAGGCAGAGGCAAAGATAGAGCTGCAGGACATAAACAGCTTTTTAATCAATTTTGTGAGAGTTCTGGCAATTAAATTTAAATAAATAATGCTTTGTTGTCGTGTGATAAACCCTTTTAGTAACTGCAAGCAGCTGAACATTGTGCTCCAGGCACTGAATTTTTCCTAATACGCACCATTACTTTTTTCTTCTCCTCTGAACTAAATGCTCTCTGTGCTCTGGGATCTTGTGATTTGCAAATTAAGCGGTGGAAAAAACTCAATTCTCAAAATGAACATGGAATAAAAAGTACTTATGCATTTGTAGAAGTAGCCAAAATCAAAGCTCAAGTGAAAAATGACCTAATCTCTTCAAATCTGGGTTTGCATGAGATGATTGGACTGTTGGAGTACTCACACTTCTCCCTCTGGTGCGTAGGTTGATCCTGTGACGGTAAATTCTGCCAGAGAACAGCTGTCGCCCTCTGCTTTGTTGAGGATGAACATCTGCGGAGCAAAACAACACACGTGGAAAAAACAAACATTAGTTTCCCCAGAGCACAGGGCATTTAATGTGTGTTTGGGGATGCGATGCAATTTCGTGTCTGATCCAGCAGGGGGCAGCAGAAACCACACCGAGCCCATTCATCCTATTGGAGTGAGGGGGTCTTTTGAAGCAGTGAATTAGACTGCGGTGCACAGTGTGTCTCTGTGAGGGCCAGGATGGGTGGCCTGACGCCTAATGCCAGAGACGACTGTTTAGTTTGTCGTTGTAAGTAAATAGAAAAGACTGCCAGCGAGTCGGAGTAAAAGGGGGAGGCTGTGCCCAAAAGGAAGACGCTGCAGTGCCAGAGAGAGTCCCGCAGGAAGCTCTCATCATCACAAACGCACATAAAAACACACACATAAAACACACAGCTGGTCAGTGATTGGTTCAACCGACTGTCATCGCTCTTCTGATGTCACCAAACATCAGGGCAAACAGGCCTCCCATGAGGGGGATGATGAAAGCATGTTTTCATTCAGAATATGTTCATGCTAATCATGGCTTGTACAAAAATAAAATGTGGCTTTCACTGTAGAGGATAAGCAACCACAGGCATATGGTTATGATTTACACAGCATTTTAAAACTAAATTCTTCTACTTGTATACCATATATATGTATACCATAGAAATCAGGCTTTCAGAGTTGTCTTAAAACCCATCTATTCTTTGACATTTTTATGCCTTTAATTACATTTCTAATTGGATTTTTAGAATAATTTGACCATGTTTTATGTATGGCCGTTAGATTTTATGCTGTATTTATGAATATTTTGAATTTTAAGGCATAAAATCTACTCCTTGTTACTTATTTCATGCTACATTCATGTGAATAATTCCTCTTCTTTATCTTGTTTTATCCTGTTTAAAAAGCGAGATAAATAAAGCATCACTTAGTTACTCATTTTACTTCTAACTTACTGGATTAAGTCAAGAAAACTCCAGCTGCACCAGTTTACATTAGTTAGACTGAAGGTGCTATGAAAACCAGAAATGCAAAGAGAGTAAATAAAAGGATCTATTCTGGTTAGGAGATCATATTATTAAATACATACATACATACATACATACATACATAAATAAATAAATAAATAAAAAGTACTACTACTAAACTATTTCTAAAACTAAAAATAATTGATAACTAATTTGAGTAAAACATAAAAATGTGAATATTTTCCATTTCCTTTATTCCTGTAATTGAAAACCTAATATTTATGGACCAAACAAAATATTAAATCTATAAACAGTAAATCAAAAAAATAAATGAGCATATTAATTTAATGTGAAATTTACTATAACTATAACTGCCTGTATGAATTATAGAGGAATGTGTAGAAATGTAGCTATATGAAGGTGCAAATATGAGACTTTACCTTAGAATTTGTCTATATTATAATAAATTGTATTGTGAACTGTATGTGTGTAGCTAAAGTTATCATAAAACAGTAAAAAGATCATTCATGTACGATGTTTAATAATAATCTCTTGATGCCGGGACTGTTTGATGAATAAGTTAACTTATAAGAAGATTAAAAGTGAGGTAGTAAGACTATGACTCGATGATTATGAAGTGGGTCTGTGCATTTGCTCCTTTTACGGCATCACTCAGACGTCCATACAGCCAATGAGGAACTAAACCAGGTAAGATAAGATAAGACAAACAGGAAATCATAGTCTGGATTGGATCAGAGTTACAGCAGCAGGTGATCACATTAATCTACTGGACTGATGGTCACCTACTGCTGCTCTAAATCTTCTACTGATTTACGTGTTCGAAGAATTTACTAAAATTTCGTCAACATCTCACTTTGGCCAAACGCAATATCCAAAATGCAGGAGGTGCAGTTTTTTATTAAAGGCCAAATATGTCACAATGTGCCATTATACTGAGATACAGAGATCCAGTCTGTAAATCATGTTCCATAGATTTAAGGGAACTAGACACCAGCAAAACCCCCCGAAAAAATCCCAAAACTAGGATTCCTGTTAATAACGACTCGTTGTAATATATGTAAAAAAAATACTCCCAATATGATTTATTTGAGCACATCATTCAGTCCTAACCATTTCCATCCGAAGTGGTTGTGAGCAAATGTATACACTCCAGACTTCTCATCTCTATAGGAGTATAAATCCAATTAGCTCATATCTTAAAAGGCTTTCAAGGAAAACACACTATTTTCAGTAGCTCCCTGTGAATGGCTCGCACAATAAATCACTGAAAGCAGCAGTAATTACAGAATCACAAGGCTATTTTATCATGGCCGGTACAACATTAGGACCAAACAATACTGTCTGAGACCCAAACAACTCGGGGAAAAACTGCAAATTAATGCCACCAGTCGGATTCAGGCTGAGCCAAACCTCTGAGGGAGCACTGAAGAGGCAACAAAGAGGATTAAATTTTAATAAATGCTGAATAGTCTTCTTCATGTGGGGCCAAGTGATGCCGGAGTGCCACTCACAATCTCACATAGAGAGGGAAAAAGGAACTACAGACTGGCTGTTTTGCAGTTTGATGACGCAAGGTCAGTTACACAACAGCAGCTCTGCAAGTCATCCAGCAGCTCATGTAGATCAGAACAGAGGAAACATGTCGCCTTCTAGTTAAATAACCTGAATACCTGATCGGACAAAAGCCTCACTCTCTCTATTTGCATACGCATTATTAGCATTTTAGCTGACAGATGAATTGAAAGTGACTTAAGCAGCTGCACCCTCCGAAGCTGCTGTCACTTTATTCAAACAGGCAGAGAAAACAAAGATGACAAAGCAGTGAAGCCCAAGCTGCTCAGCAATGCACCAAAAGTGTGAGTGTGTGTATGTGTGTGTATATGTGAGTGTGTGTATGTGTGTGTACGTGTGAGTGTGTGTATGTGTGGGACTAACTCTGCAGACGGACATCTGGTTGGTGGTCAGTGTTCCTGTCTTGTCAGAGCAGATGACAGAGGTGCAGCCCAGCGTCTCCACGGAGGGCAGGCTGCGGACGATGGCGTTCTTCTTGGCCATGCGGCGGGTGCCCAGGGCCAGGCAGGTGGTGATGACAGCAGGAAGCCCCTCGGGGATGGCGGCCACGGCCAGGGCCACGGCGATCTTGAAGTAGTAGACAGCCCCGCGGATCCAGGAGCCGCCGTGGACGGGGTCGTTGAAGTGTCCGATGTTGATGATCCACACGGCGATGCAGATGATGGAGATGACCTTGGACAGCTGCTGGCCGAACTCATCCAACTTCTGCTGCAGCGGCGTCTTCTCCTGTTCGGTGGCCGCCATCTCGTCGCGGATCTTACCGATCTCCGTGTTGACGCCGGTGGCTACAACCACGCCCACAGCTTTTCCAGCCGCGATGTTGGTACCCTGAAAAACAGACACAGGCATTTTAATCAGTTAAAGGTTCAGATATTTGATATTTATAGTGACATCTAGTGGTGAGGTTGCAAACTGCATCAGGTGAATGCCCCTCTCCTCACCCTGCCCTACAGTGGCCACTGGAATATGAAGAAACTACAGCACCAAGGTTTGTTTGGTCCATTTTGGACCTTTTTAGCTAAAAGGATAATACTGTGGTGGTATTTCATGACAACAGCGGACACTACTTTCCATAATAAGATTGGAAAAAACAAAGATTTAAGGTAGTGTAGATACATGGTCCCTCTGTAGATAAAACCAGCTCATTCATGGGAATAGAAACACAGCACTATTTACTTTTTATGTAGTAAAGAAATTTTATAT
>JAPQRQ010000028.1:11367852-11386928 GCA_037367365.1 Apogon talboti | reverse complement strand
AAACTCTGCTTAAGCTAGGATTTGCTTGAAGTTTGCCGATTTTTAATAGATACACAACAGCAACGCTACTGACATGCTACCTCTTATGAGGTTTTGCTGTAGATTTAACTATAAATAACATGTAAACTGGTTAAAATGAGCTAAACCACAAACAAATACTGTAGTAAAATGTAACATACACATGACTTAAAAGTAAAATGATCTTAGTATTGTATATAACTGTAAAAGACTGACAGAGACCATTTTACTTTTACTTTTCATACTTTAAATACATTTTGCTGATAACACCTAGATACATTTACTTGGGTAGTTCATTACTTCAGCCCTTTACATGCAAGTGAGTACATTTACAGCGTGGTGTTGCATAAAGGATCTAAATACTTGTCCCACCACTTCTGTCTTGGTTCCATTTTTCTGCCTCAACAAGTCAAAAGGTCTACTGATAAAATCTCTGAAAAACCCTGTGGAACATGCAGTATCAGTTTAACGTAACATTGAGCACTGAGTTGATAAATGCATCAATGTGGAGTTTTCCATTTTGGGGGAAATGTTTGGTCATTTTAACTCTTGTGCCCTTTGAGAGAAGGGAGGGGAAAACAGCAAACGTACCAACAATGACACGCAGCCAAAAAAGGGAAAAGTATTTCAATATGTTCACCCACTGATCAAATTTAACAGTCGAAGCACGACGGCAGCTGCGGCCTCTTCACCGCCGTGGGTCTACGCGCCCGTAATACAAGTCATCATAAAGCTGTCACATTAACAAGTGGATGTCAACATCCTCACCTCGCACAGCTCCAACTTAACACGAGGCCTTTCTTCTGACTAAAGAGACACGACCCAGCGAGAAACTGGACGATTGTCAACACATTCGATGTCCTGACAGCTATGCCAGAGCGGCGATCTGTCAACAGGCTGCGGCCAATCAAGACAGACCGTGACAGCCTTTCTGAGAAGGACTAATGTTGAGCTCAGATGCAGCTTTAAACCATCTGAACCTGGAACAATTGGCGCAATGGAAGCTCCACTTCGGAAAAGGTCACACAACTTGGTTCACAGATGAAAAGACACAGGAGAGGGATCAGTTTAACCTTTTCATGGAAATCTCATGTAGGTTTAGGCTTATAATGGACGACCAAACCGTAATAGGCATCATTTGAAAGGGAATATCTTCTTGAAAGGCTGAGCAATTAATATATAATTGTCAATTATTCAAGTTTTTGCTATATGAAAAATATTTAAAAAATGCTAAATTAGTGCTTCTGGAGGACCATTCTCACTAAAAAAAAAAACGACATGTTTCATCTTAAAATAAAATAAAGCAGCGACCGAAGTAATACATATTCACACATAGTTAACTGGGACATCTTTGCAAGTGCAGGTTTTTTGTTACTGTTGCTGAAGGTACCTATAATTGGCTTTAACACCAATAATACGACGGCTTACAGGAGGTGTCTCTACTGCTAAACAAACTTCTATTCCCAGTATAAAAAAAACTGTAAGATTCCTTTTTTGTTCATCATCTCATACGTATGATCAAAGTTTATGTTAGAAAAGTATTCATAAATTTATCAAATGCAATAGGCTATTAAAATAGGATCTTATTACGTGGTTTAGGGTGTAACCAGTATTCTGTATCTGTTACATTTCCAAACATGGCACCATCTCATCCCTGTAAATAGAGTAAACCCAATTAACTTCAGCTGCTCTACACGAACAAAAGGTTTTACTGTTACATCCTTGATGCGTATGTAACATTTCTTGTGCTAAATCATTTCTTTTTTGAAGAATCCCTTAGTGAGCACTGAACCAAGAACACCGTCTAAGAGGAGGTTTGCTAAGAGTTGCACTTGCTGATGTTTTCACACGAAGACACCAGCTGAGTGTTGTGGCACGGGGCCTGTCCAGAGGCTGCTTTTAACCGCAGACCAGCTCTGATGAAGTGTGTATATATCATCTGTCCTTTTGTGTCAACATCCTACTTGGCCACAGTCCAAGCATCTCCTCAACCATGGCTACTTTTTCACCCCTGTGCTTGCCAACACGTCATATGGTCCACACATTTCACAGTGACAATAGCCAAGACCTGTTGAGACATCGCAGCCAATATGACTCCCAGAGGTGCCTTTTAAGCAAACCTTTCAACAGCGATCAAGGCAGCGATGGCATCGGAGCTGCCGGCTTTGACTGGCACCTGCCCCTGCCGTGTGTTAGCGGGCAGTTCGGGTTTCGACAGACCGGGCCTCCTCAGGGCCGGCCAGGAGGCTCCATGTGCTGATGGCAGCCGAACAAAAGGCTGACCTCCTGTCACGTAGAGTGGGCCGGTTCAGAGCGGCATCAGGGGACGTGTACTGCAGGTTTCCAATGCTGCTCCTTCTGCCTCTTCTAAGAGCAGCACTGATACAAGACTATCCTGAAAAGTTTGTTGACTATGATGTTCTTGTGCATGTGTATTTCTAATGCCTTTCTTGTCTTAGAATGGGGAAATTTGCAAATGGCACTGCTGGGATATGAACCCTGGATCTTCCATGGTCTAGACAGGTGCTTTAGCTCAGTGGTTTTCAAAGTGGGGGCCTCAGAAGATTGGTGGAAAGATGAGGGGAAAAAAAAGCAAAACAAAACATTTTAGTGTGAATATGCAGTGTGGAAACATGTTAGTTATAATATTCTTATGCTAAACAAATGTAATAATTATTGTATAGTGAATAAAAGTGAGAAAACACATTCTAAAAGTCAGTGTTTCTTGACATATTTTGTAGTATTGTCAATGGGTTTGCAAAGGGGGGGCCCAGCCATAAGCTAATGCTGTTTGGGGAGCGTTAGCATGTAAAAGTTTGGGAACCCCTGCTTTAACTAACCCACAGCAGCATATGAAGGCATTTATGTTTCAACATGGGAACTTTTGAGGCCCAACATCATTTTTCCAACAGTGCTACTTTTACCTTGAATGGTACACTAAGGCTACGTTCAGACAGCAGGTCTTAATGCACAATTCCGATTTTTTGGTGAAATCCGATTTTTTTTGTACTCGTTCATATTACACATTAAATACGACTTCTATCAGTTTTGAGTATGAACAGAATGCGACCCTGAAGTGACCCGCATGCGCAAAAGAGGTCCTGACGTTATACGTGACCACACAGGCACACACTGTGTTTACGGAAGTAAATATGTTTTTCCTGCCGCTCCTCCTCCTGGGACGCAGAATTGTGATGTTTGTTGCATTTCAGCGACCTGGCCGTTCAGACTGAAGTCACATTGCAAAATATCAGATACATATTGGATTTAGGACCACATATGATAGTGGCCTGGGTCAGACTTGGGAAAAAAAATCAGATTTGTGCTGTTTAAAGTGTCTTTAACAGATCGGATACAGGTCACATATGGGCAAAAAAAAAAAAAAATGGATTTGGGCCACATTTGCCTGCTATCTGAACCTAGCCTTAGTTGCATCTATGTCTGTTTAACACATGCAATGTTTTTTGTCATTTACGCGATTTGTGTTCTTCCGCACAGGCGAAGGCAGGAAATTTGCATAAAAGCAACAAGTAAATTATGAAAAGAAACTGCAAATAAAGTAAATTATTGTATTGTGATACATATTGTGATAGAGGATTCTGGCTATATCACACAGCCTTAATGAAAAGTATCATTTTGATTGAATTTGATTTCGTGATTTATTTATTCCGAACATGCAATGAAAGTTAACATATATGTGAAAGTAAAAGAGAAATAATAGTACAAATCAATAATCGAGACAATCTTAGAAAAAAAACAAAAACAAAAAACAACACAATAGATTATGTATATGTTTTGGCAAAAAGCCACTATATGTCTCCATATAGATTTGTATCATTCCAGCAAACCATTTCAGGTGAGAAATATGCTTCCTCCTAGGAGTATGGTTTAAAATAAAAGGCCAGAAAAGTTTTTTGTACATCACATACAATGTAAATGATGATTGATCTAAACATCATCATTTTATCCTATTACTCATGTAACGTTTTGTCATAATGAGCCTATGAATTCTTGAGTTATGGCCAAAAACATGTTGAGGAAAGTCTCAGTGCCCTTGAAAGTCTTCCACTCAATTCTAATCAGTTCATCATTGAGTCCAGATGAACCTTTGTGACAAATGTGAAGAAATTTCCCCAAGACATTCCTGGGTTATGACAATCACAAGACAAAGATGGAGGTACGGGCAAAGTGACAACACCAACAGAAGGTACGACTTTGCAATCACTTCTGTCATCACCGTTTCTTCAAGGCTAAATATTTTTAAAGCAGGAACACCCAGCCCGAATGTGGAAACCATATCAGAATGCATCTCCTGGAGAGATAAAGGCCTTCCTCAGTACAGTAGATCCTCAGTACTGCCACAGTCCTAAATTTTTACAAACACCTACAACAGCCAATACTTGAAAATTTTGTAGAATTAAGAGTCATCAAAAGTATTTCTATTAGATACATGCAAGTTTCAGCTGGCATTTATCATTAAGTGTCAAACTTTGAACTTTTCAGCCTACCCTTACAGACATATGTTAAATTTAGTCTGTAACATCAGAATGCAAATCTGTATCTTCCTTCTCATATGTTGCTTTCTTTTGTCTAATCCGGTGAAATAAAGATGCAACGTTACCGTGACTTAGTATAATCATGGAGGAAATAAAACCTGATGCGTTGATATGGTGAGAATGTGCCAATACATGGGTACTATGTTACACTCTTAAGAGTAATATGGGTACATTTT
The DNA here is from genome assembly GCA_037367365.1 of Apogon talboti. NCBI lineage: Eukaryota > Metazoa > Chordata > Actinopteri > Kurtiformes > Apogonidae > Apogon > Apogon talboti. Next base: position 11,382,178 of record JAPQRQ010000028.1, on the reverse strand, counting down.
CACTGATTAAATGCACAATAGGTGGATAATGCGCACTTCTAACTTTAAGGTTCATAATGACCTCACCGTAGTTATCATAGCTTAAATTAATAGGTTTTGGTAATGGTTTCAACAGTTCTCAGCAAAAAAAAAAGTCTGTCTAAATGAATGTTTGCTGTGAGTCTTTATGTGTAGTTTGACGTCCTGCTGTTGTGTTGTCATGTCCAGACATGTGGCTGCTAACTTCAGAGCCGATCACCTGTGACCCCGGTTGTGTAAGAACTATCTCAGCTCCGTCTTTGTCCCGTATGAATCTGAACCAGCAGAGCAGGCCTCCACATAGCACTAAACTGTTTCTGTTGCCACAGTAACAAAACCGGTCCCAGTACTCCGACTGTTAATGCTCCCATCAAAATAAGTCGAGAGAAAGCAGTAAAATTACATCAGCATGCATCAACTCAGAAATAAAACTTAACAAATTACATTTTATCCAGCACAGTAACATTCTGAGATAAACGCAGCCCACACAGCAATCCTGCGAGAGAATAACGGCTGAAGGGGTTTGACCTTTGGACTTTTGACTTTTAATGTTGTGGCTGCGTAGAAAAACATCCTGGGAAAGAACAAACTTGCAGAAAGAAACTGGCAAACTCAGTGCTGTAATTTGTCTATAAAACATGTAATCCAACGTGTCCTCTCAAGAATGCAAGATTTAACCATTTACAGTGTGAAAAGGAAAGTAAAGTTTCTTCAAAATCAATTCAAATGGCAAAGTTAAATAACGTCCTAAAATGTCAGACCCTTTTAACGACTATGTTTCACCCCTGGCATAATGCCTCAAGAAAAGCACCATGAAAATGTACAGTACTGTGCAAAAGTCTTAGGCCACCAACTGAGCATATATATTTGTTATTTCTCATTCTCTTTTCCTCACATACAACAAGAAAATACATGCATAACCTTAAAAGACACACAAAAAACTGAACTAAACGGGTTCTAAAGGTTAAAGTCAGTATTTAGTGTGACCTTTGACCCCATGACAAGAATCAGCACAAACAATTTAAAACATCTGACATGTCTTGAATGAAACCTGAATGGTCAGAAAACTAATGCAATAAATCTCATATTGTTTGAACTAAAGGGTTAAAGACATGTCAAATGCAAAGGGAGGTCACACTAAATACGACCACTTTGGTTTATAGAGGCTGACATTATAGTTTTACTGCTGTACATACTTCACATAATTCTTCCCCACAGCAGTTCATTTGCTTCAGTTGATACTGTGTCTTTATGTATATAGAGTTTATATGTATATAGTGCATTTTTTTAAGTTTACTTTTCTTGCATTTTGTATTATATCTTGTATTTATAATTTACTAGAGACAACATTTGTCTGCATTCATGCACTTAATGATGATTCTGATTCATATATATCCACATTGTATCTTAATACAGAGACTGAGAAATGCATATGTGTGGGTCATATGACTTAATTAACCAACAAATTCAATGTCGGCCTAAGACTTTTGCACAATTCTGTATCTTAAAAACTGTTGAAGCTATCTAAATGTTTGCATAAAAAATGTGTTTAAATGTTTGATGTAACATAGCTTCATTTATTTCTTTATTGTGTCTCTAAATGTCTGAAATACCTCAAAAATGGGTACATGAATTAAGCAACTGCCTTTGATTTTGGTACAACTTGTAACATCTTTACAAGAATCGTTTAAAAAGATCAGAAATGCGTATTATGCCTTGCCTTAATGTGAGACTTTCATTGCTGCCCCCTATTAAAGTGTGACCTCTAACCATCCCATGTATGAGCACACAGCATAGTGTGGATTCCCAGCAGTCAGTGCGGTGTATATCTTAGGATTAACCTGAGTGTGTGTTGGTGCGGGCAGCTCAACTCACTGGTCAGCACTGCCGACCCCCAGCATGTGGTCGGAATTAAAACCTCTGTGCTCCGTCTCTACTGCCCGTCTCCACGGTCAGCAAGTCGACACAGTTTCTCCTGATCTTGCTGACAAGTCTGAAACTGCTGCCAAAAGACAGTCCGTCACTGACAACGGACGCTTGCCAGGCCACAGTAAATGCCACATACTATCCGTGGTGTCTGGAATCCGGGTGCAGGGTGCGGGTGCTGATGGGCAGGGTCGCTGTGCATTGAGCATGGTGTGGTGGAGTGGTTATCCACAAAGCGCTTCCCTATAAGGTCATCTCTCTCCCACACAATAGGAGCAGATGAGAGATCCTCCCATATACTAAACCCCCCGCATGCGGCCCCGTCACTACCAGACTCCTCATCTTCACAAGCAGCAGAGAACAAATCCGCTGAGCTCCGAGCTACAAAGCCCAGTCCAAATGTGCAGGCTCTCAACACCAAACTGTAAACTGGCAGCGAATACTGTGTAACGCTGTGACAGAGACAAGATGCAGGCTTTTACCACTGGGTTAGACGCATACGAGCTCCTGCAGCTTTCAACAACTAAATTTAAGCCTCCCTTAAAAGATATAATATGAAGGATTTTCCTAAAAATAAAGTTATGCAAACACATTAACAATCATTGTCAGTCATCGTTTAAGTCCCACTAGAAATGTGTGGTTGTGTATTTGCATTCAGGACGCACAGACATGTCAGCTGAACATGAGTATCAACTACAAAACACACAAGTAAGATGTCATTTCAACGTAGTGGGCGATAGTAATGTAGTGGCTGATCTGTTCTGTGTTACTGAACATTTTTTCATTTTTTTTCATTATTTGTGATGTAACCCTTGTCAGATTATTTAATAAAACTCAAACTAAGACTGATATTGAAGAAAAATTGAGTTATATTTGGAAGAATTGATTGTTTTACAAGAAACTGAGACAAAATCCAAAGCAAAACTCACCCGAAAATCACTCAGTTCATCTAAATAATACTCGAAAAGAGGAGTAAAACTGAGATTTATTAAAAATTCTGACAAGTTTTAGATAAAAGTAACGCACAGATATGTCAGCTGAAGATAAGTACCAACTACAAGTCACACAGATAAGATGCCATTTCACCGTAGTGGGCGATAGTGAGGTAATGGCTGGTCTGTTCTGTGTTATTGAACATTCTTTCATATATTTGTACTCATTCAAAGATAGTAATAAAGGCCTGAAAGACTTATTTAATGATGGAGATTTCCTTGTTTCTGTAGCACAAAAGAGGAAAAAAATGACAAAAACTAAATTAAGTAAAATAACACCAGTATTGACACTAGTCAAATATTTATTTTAAACATCAGTATTGGCAGTCCATCCCTGATTAACTTGCAGAGACTCTATTTTGCTCAGTGTTCAGGATGTTTTAAAGAATGTGGATCTTTGGGTTGTAAGTGCAGCTCCCAGAAACTTTTAGTAATCTAAAAACATGGCTGCATTCACTCAGAACCTTCCCACAGTGTTGTGCGAAGGTGTGGACAATTCATTTGTAATTTGGAGAAAACCAAAATGAAAAAAATTAAATAAAATAATGTCTAAATTCCACAATTTATACATTTGTTCTCACTAATATTGCTCCTGTTTTTCATTCACTCTCTATCTTGCTTGACCACTGTCCCCTGAGAGAGTATGGACAAACATTAACCATTAAACTTCCACACTTAAAAGGTTTTAGCCATTAAGGAAAACAGCTCAGCTTGTCTTTGCTTAAAACATAATCAATACAATTCAATACACAGATACAAATGAGACTTAATGTAACTTCATGTTTACTTCATAATCCTATCAATGTTTAAAGCTGTTATCTTGTTAAAATATCTGATTTTTGATCCTGTGTCAACTCCAAATATTACCCACTAACATCATTTCTGGCCGGTGACTGACTCAATATTTTACAACCATTTGGTTGGGCACTCTCATCTATGAATAACTACGAGGAATTAGAGTAAAAATCTAATCGCTCTGCGTAAAATTAATTAACCTGAATGTCAGAGGTGTATTCTTTCTCAAGTCTGAAGTTTGGATTCACTACTGCAACCCAACAAAAGCAGTCATAGAACACAGGACACCTGAAAGCGACATATGACGCCTCAATTACTAGGATCATCCATGAAAAATTTACCTAAAACAACAGCACAAGGGATGGGAAGTGGTAAGACTTTAACAATTCCTGTTCCATTATTGATTCTCATTGGATTAGAGAATAACCTTTCGTACAAATGCCTTTGTTTGCACTAGCTCTTTAAATGTCAAACATGCACTAAAAATATGCAATCGATTTGCACAAAACTCCTAAAGGGTTATAAAAGGGTAGTTAAAGGAGTGTGAAAGCTACCAGCTGTAGCCTCTGAGCCTCCTCCTCATCTAAATATAATTATAGGACATGGATATTACTTAGAAACAATAATGAAGGCAGGTTGACACAGTGAAATGGCACCAACATTAACAATATCAATAGAACCTGAAGGAGTTAAATGTTACCAGATGTCCAGAGTCACCGCCACCTTTACTAAGGAGCCAATCACAGATGCTACATTGGTGCAGTTTAATTAGATGCTGTGTTTCTAAATATTTCTGCATGTTGGAGGTATTTCCCTTTTTTGTTTTAATGGAAGTTCTGCAACTTGAAAATGGCCCTAGTGTCCTCTTTACTGGTGAAATACAATCATACTTTAAAGCATTTCTGCCTCGATACCACCTTGGACACATTCTGAACCAGAATATGGAAATGACATGATGGCCAGTGTTGGCAGCAACGCGTTAAAGAAGTGTAGAAGAAAGTCAAAGAAGCAGAAGAAATGCATTACAGTAAAGGATTACTTTTTGCTGTAACACAGTAGTGTAAGGCATTACTAATCAATTTTCAGTATTATTTTACTTGGTACATGTTAAATAACGCTTGCGTTACAACATACTTTTCGCCCATAATTTAATTGGTCAAATGAAAAAAAAAAAAAACATCTAAAAAACACAGCAAGACCGTGAGACCTTAAAGGAATCAAAAATGTGTCTGTAAAGTTCTATTTCCTGTTGGTGTTCAGCCAATGGGTGAAGATCCTCATTACTAACTCTAATCCTGCTTTCAAGAACCTAATTAGCATGATCCCTGTGACAAGGTAAGCTAACGTTTCTATGACTAGTTAGAATTTTTTTAATCAATTGCACATTTATCTACCGGCGTCCTTGGCACCACGCCCCGTTTGAACATGTGAAATGTTGAAAAAAAATATGCTAGCGTTCCTGCTGGGATTCGAACATTGTAGACCGTAGCGTTACTTACTGAGATATCCATCCACATGTACATTGGGGTGCAAATTTATGCATCCCAAGCTCTCCTATCTGTTGAATGGGGGGGTGGGGTTTCTACTGCGCATGTGCCATTTATGACGAGAGTCTGTATGTAACTCAGAAGTACAGGATTCATGTAACGCAATACAATTCTGAGACAGTAATATTATGAGGTAAGGAATTACTTTTAAATAGCACTAACAAGTAATCTGTAATGGATTACATTTTGAAAGTAACTGGCACAACACTGATGATGATGCATTTGATGTAGAACCGATGAGTGGAAACCCTAACCAATCAGAGTAATGATTCTGAGGGAATGAGCAAGAACTGGTTCTATCTAAGGATTAGATAGAACCAAAAAAAATAAAAAATCTTGTTTAGATAAAAGTCTGAGGAATGAACACCTACTCTACACTTTAATTCGCAGACATTAAACAGGTTTCAGCGAGCATGTTTGTGTGCGGCTGATGAGCGATGAGTGGGAGGCAGCGTTGGAGCCCACAGCAGCCCCCTGACAGCGAGCTGCAGATTGGCTGCAGGCGATTCTTCTCACAGCTGAAACAGCCACAGAGGGCTCGTCTCCGTGTCCTCGGCCTCGGCTCAGCAGCGAGCTGGCCGGCATCTGCGTCATCACACTCCTCCTCCTCTGCATGGCAGGGGTCACTTTGGAGCTTTAGGAAAATATTATTCAGAAGAAAAAAAAAGGCGTCGGACCGGAGCCATTGTCAAAGATATTCGGTGGATTTGGGGAAGTGACTGTAAGCAGGTTTCGCTGCCTGCTGGGCTGCATTTCTAAGCCTCAAACTGCTGACAGCAAAGCCTTCTGTTAGTTTTATCAAAGCTTTTTAAATAACCAGGCCTATAATATGCATGGAAAAAAATGGGTTTTCACTCACAAGATTCCCTTTAAACCTGATCCACATATTCAAGCTCAACGCATTCCGCCTCATTCATGAAGCATAGTCAGTGTCACAACTGGCAAAAGCACATCTGACACAATATCCTGTATTAATAAGGCAGTGACGTGATGAAACAGCATTAAATTAACTAAATAGACGTTCTTCTACCTTTATTCCATTGAGTCTTAAATCACATTTCCTACAGCGGCATCATTTGTCACTGGGCCTGTGCTCTGCATTCTCTACACAGCACAGATGCAGGCATGTTTGTTTACTTGCTATATTTTTTAGTCATTCTGTGCCTTATTTTGCTTCTGAACTTTAAACTTGAAAGTGTTCCAAGTTTACATTTGGAATTTTATATACCAGCACTATTTATGTTTGGCCTATATTCAGTTTTGTTTGCTGCTACAATTCAGTAGTGGAGCAGTTCAAGTTGGAATTCAATAAGATTCACATCACACTTTAGGCTTTTTGGTGAAAAAGTCATTGTCAAGACAATGTTGCAGTATGTGATGGGGAGAAACAGAACTGTGAGTCTACCTGCTTGGTTATCAGGGTCAATGTGGCTGAATCCATAGTAACACCATATAGAGGTCATTTTTGTTTTCATCCAATTGTCTGGGTCATGTGAGCATAAGCTGCACACGCTTCGCTGCTTCAGCACAGACAATGATAGGTCATTGTTTTGTTAGAGATGGAGATAATATGCAGAATGTACACAAACAGATAAGCTGTCATAATCATATATTTTATTTAAATAAACTGCAGCCCTTTACAATTACATAACTGCAGCTCCATTTTTAGACACATATACATTTTGCTTGCTGCTATAGTTGAATTGTTTCTATTTTATGTTTCTTTTTACATTTTAAATTTTCACTTGTATGAAAATAATGCAATAATCTGTAAATTATGCTGGAGACATACCTACAAGAACCTTAAGACAGAATCTTACAGCCCATTTCAATTTTGCATTTTATAGTATTTTACATTCTGCTTAATATTTAACTGAAAATGTACATATAGTTTCTAAATAAAACGAAGAAAAGTCAAATCTGAATCAGTGTCTTTTATTTCTTGAGGATGTACAGTATGTATATTATATAAACAATTTTTGCACTGGATGTAAAAAAAATGTGCTGTATTGTGATATATGTCACTATCCGCACATGAGATGACTCATACCAGGATATTTTGGTTATATCGCACCGCTCTGTGTAGAAAAATGGCATTTGTGCTGCATTTGCCCTTGTCAAGGTTATACAGGAGTCCTGCTGAACACTGTCCTGTAGCAATGTTCCCCAGATCAGGATGGGAGGGGCGCACATGGGCTGGGACCAGACACCTGTCATCTTCACGACTGTCACTGCTGGCTATAAATACAGCATTCCATAATCTAAACAGCCTATGACAGCTAAAAATAAAAGCTACCGCTATGCACAGAAAAAGTATGCATCACTTCAGTGGCTCGGGGGTTAAACAGAGTATCATGATAACGATAGTGGTTCAAGAAGTCCAGCATTCCAACATACATCTCTGCACGTCTCGCAAAAAACTCTGTGTGTGTGTGTGTTTGTGTGCTGTTGGGGGCAAAGAGTTGCTTGAAATCAAAGCTTTACATTCAGGATTTGAGCTGCTGAAATATGCTGACTGGACCTCAGCAGCATGAATCACTCCGTCCACAAGCTGCACTGGAGAAAAACTGTTGAGCTGGGACGAGCAAGCTTAAACCTGACATGTGCAGACAAATACCCACCCCGAGCCAAGTCAAGTCAAGTAAAGTGAGCCTTAACACCATTTGCACCCAGCCCTCTGAGACAATGGGTTAATAAGAACGTCTGAAAATACATCTCTCTTACAGGGTGAGTCACCTCTGCAGTGGCACATGGGAATGGGGGAGGTTTCAACTGGAGCTAAATGTAATGCATGACCAAAACAGGACCGGTATCATCTGTCCAAAGTAGGCTTTACCTGAGCCGGAGCCAAGCAGCAGTGATAAACCATCACATGAAAACTCCTATTGGCTTCCTTGATTAAAAATACACTCATGGACAAATAAGCTCTTTCACAGATCAACAAGGAAAAAAATTGAAGCTGCTCTGGTGTTAAATTTCCAATTTTCTGTGTATTTCAAGGTTATTCCTTTTTCATGCATGTGATACCCTGCACCACACCGAAGTCAAAGTGTTGGAAACTATCTTCAGTAAGAAAGTCTGCTCTAAAGGTACATGATAGTTATTTTAATCATTTCTTTGTTGAGTTTACAAAACAATTACTGCAGGGATTGAGGATTCTGATTATATCACCCACTGATTTAGAACAAAACCAAAGGGAGAGTTCTCTGGCAAACAACAGGCGTCTGTGATTGGCCGTTAGGTGCATCTACTCACATTTCGTCCGTGTGTCTGTTTGGCTGCTTATTGGTTGATTCAATCAGCTGTTACTTTCCACCAGCCAGTGGTCAGAGTCAGTGCAAAGAGACGTCGTGTTAATGTTCTTGTTTTTATCTGCCCCAAAAACACAAGGACCGAATAGTCGACGGTTCGATTCCCTGGAACAGCAGAGCAATTGAGCAAGGCACTTAACCCCCAGTTAAAAACCCACTGGTTCTGGTCTGCAGTGTGTTCCTGAATGTTCACCTAGCGATGAGTTAAATGCAAATGTTCAAATTCAGTGTGTGTCCAGATGTACAATATACTGAGCAATAAAGGTTCTTAATTCTCAGATTTGTCACTAGGGACATTTTTGGAAAATAGGGGTTAAAAAGGCAACTTAAAAGCTGAAAAGTGTAATGTGATCAGCACATGTAACTATACAAATATGAAAATTTTCGTATTTGCCTAAAACCACCTCCAGACTGATTTGCATGTAAAGGACTGACAGGGAGAAAATCCATCGAAGTGATGTGATGCTCCGTCCAGGTGCCAGAATGCCTTTCCTCTGCTACTCTGCAACAGTGCACAACACTAGCTACTGTGAACTCAGAAATGGAGTCGGCTAATATCAACAAAACACTGGCTCAGAGCACAACAGATTCCAACTTAAACTCCATGTAAGTACAGATGAAAGCAACTGGAGGCTGAATGCAGTTCAGGTAACAGCCACCAGGGTTTTCTGAACGTTGCACACAGAACCTGTAAGTGTTGCGGTAAAAGTGGCAAAAAATAGCCACGCTGAGAGCAGGTCAACCTACCTGCAACCTCCACAATGTCCCCTGGCACAATGTCTCTGGCCTTGATCCTCTGGACGGTTTTCCTGTCCTGTCGGTACACTTTCCCCATCTCCGGCTCATACTCCTTAAGCGCCTCAATGGCATCCTCGGCGTTGCGTTCCTGGTGAGAAGAAAATAGATTTCAGTGCCAACATTTCTGAGTGATGAGCTGATAACATCACCTAAACTAATACATGCATGCTCCTGGCTCTGCTGGATGTAACAGAATGAGTCGACTCCCCTTTGAGGAGGGAGCTGGAGGTTTATTATATCACAGTTTGGCCTGTGAAATTAAAAAAAAAAAAAACAGCAACACAAGAAGTCATGTTATTTTCTGCCTCTTGACTTTCTCCAGGGTAATTTTTCACCAGCAAAGAAAAACACATCATTCTGACTGGACTGCCCACACATTTATAATAAATAAATCATACAAGAGAAAATGTCTGGTACGGACTTTAAAATGATACTGCACTACACAGCACATAGTGGCACTGGCAGTAATAATTCAACATAAACTTTAGGGTATATATTCATTTCAGACGGTATCAACATGTATTTTACATTTGCTTATGTTGCCTTAAGGTGTTAACCCTTTAACCCCCAAGACATTATTCCAGGTAAACATGCTGCTGTGAATTTGCATCTGTTTCAGTGTCAAAAGCTGCTGTGAGTATGTGCTTGTGTTCCTTTTCTACAGATGTTTTGTTTTACTGTGTGTTTTAGGGTCAAAACAGGGTGGAATAACAGAAAAGGAAAAAGATAAAGAGAGAAATTGAATTTTGACAGGTTTTTACTAAATAAGGCACTCAGAATGTACATCAATAAGAGATTTAGGATGTTGAACATGAACTGGAACACACTGAACAACAACAACGATTTGAATTTTGGCCCAGTAGTTTTTGTTTTGGGACTCTTTTTTTTTCCTAAATCAGTCCAGCTGCTTTATGACACCTGGTTGAACTCCAAAAAGCAGTTACACGGTCAAAACTCAGGAAAAACAGCAAAAAAAAACAATTAAGTAAAATCACCATAACACTGGAAACAACTGTAAAAACAAAAAACAAGGAAAACTGTGTATAAAAAAAAGAAAAAAAGCTCAAATCATCTATTTTAATAGAGTGCCGGTCTCACTCACTGCTCTGTGTTTTGCCCCCCATTCCACAGGCAGTGAGGGGGTGCACTGAGCATGCTCATGCTTGAAAATTTTCCTATTGAGCAAACAGCTGAATTTTTATGAATATTATAAATAAATCATAGGCTGAGAATGCTCTCACCACAGACACGTCAGGGTTTAAAGGGTTAAACTCTTTATTCTGCTGAGTCAGATGGAACCAAAGAGGTATGAATCTGTTTAGTGGAGAAATTTCAGACGGAAAGTAGTTGCTCTGCTGCATAATGAAATGTCAATAACAGGTGTAAATACAGTGACTGAAGCTCAGATCCGTTCCTTACCTGCCATACTCCGACGATGGCGTTGGCTATAAGAATGAGTAAGATTACAAAAGGCTCCACAAAGGCTGTGATAGTTTCCTCTCCTTCCTCAAACCAGGCTAGGACCTGAAAACCACACAGAAAAAAAAAAAACCCATGTCACTATGACATTTCACAGAGTAAAAACGATGATACTTATCAGGTAACAGTGTGGAACAGTGCGCAGATGAGGTCGAACTTAATACAACACAAACAGGAAATATCTCACAAGTTATACATTTAAAAGAACTGGGCAGGTTTCCACGTCTTACATAAAGAGCTTTTGATGACACTGATATTTAATCTGAGCCAGAGATTGTTATTGACAGAGGATCATCCCACTCTCTTCTTATGTAAAAGTTCATGTGTGGTGGAAAGAAATCAAAAGATACAACTGCACCAAAAAACACTAGACTCTAAGTCGACACTTCCACGTCTTGAGGTTAAAGTTAGACATTTTGGAAGAACAAGCTACATTTTGCTGCTGCTGCCTTTTCTGTACCCACTACTCCAGACGCTGTTGATATTCTTCAGTGGAAATGAGTATTTATTCATCTCTAATGGACACTTTGAACTGTGTGTGAATGAAGTGTCTTATTAAGCTCTCAGTCTCTGAAGCATTTTTGGGGTTTTCTATTGAGTGAAAGTACTTTCCATTTCAGACTGTGATACAAGAATAAAAAAAACATTCACATTTTATGACTCTAATCTCCTGCTTCCAGAAAGAATTAAAGTATCCTGACCCACAGTGTAATTTGGATCGCTGTTACTGAGAAAACTGCTTAAAAATTACCCCGTGTGTCACAAGCAATTAGTTAATGTCTCATAATATAATAAAACAATCAACCTCAGTGAGACTTAAGTATCTGGCTGTACATAGATACATAGATAGACTTTATTTCCAACATAAGTAGGCAAAAGAACTGACCAATTAAACAGGACACTCCAATATATTGAAGGAAATAAGTCAACCAAAAAGAAGAAAAACAAATGGCATACAATGTATAACCATTCCATTGTGGCTCTTTAACAAATACTTTATGTCCGAAAGGGAGTAGGAAGAAGCCAAACTTATATTGTCCAGCCCCAATTTTCAGCTAATGTATACAGTCCATAACAAAGAATAGGTCAGTCATTAAATTACAAAAGAAACAGAACAATGATTATAAACCATCAGTAACTATTACTGTTGTACTCCTGTTCATTGTTACTATATCTCCGGAAAATAAGGTTTTTATACATCATCTTACATTTTCTGATGTTTTCACACTGTTTGATATTTAGTTCTATTCTAGTCCACAAAACCAGTCCACAACATGAAATGCTCATCTTTTTAAGATTTGCTCTAGCGAAATGTTGTTTCATAAATGGCGATCATTACTCTGAAAATGATGGCGTTTAAAAGTGATAACTCGACAACACCCATTGCATTTTTAATATAGTGTTCCACTGAAGACAGTATATTTTAGTTGCTTAAAGTTTCCTAAGACGGTGACTTACACCTTTCCAAAACATGCAGCCATCTGCTGTTTTTATTCCTGTTTGCTGGATTCAATGGATGCTGCTTAATGCAAATATTCATTTAGTTCATCCGCCAACTGTATATAGAGGTGTTAAAAGCTGCAGCACTAGAGGAGAGATTAAAGTGTGAGGTGAAATAAATGTATGTTGAGATGGGTGTGGGCATTTCTCTGACGAGAGCCCTCCCACTGTGGGGTATGGGTCCAAATTTGGTCTTGAGTGGTGCTCTGCTCTACTGTCAGACAGCAGCCACTGACACCTCTGTATCACCTGACTGGGCCATGCACACGACATACCAGCTCACACACATGCACACACAGGGGGCCTCTCTTATCAAAATGTTTTCCTGCCATGTTACCGTGGCATGAAAACATCAGCGGAAATATGCTAACGGCACATTCTGATGAATAAATGAAGGCACCTGACTGGACCAACATGACAAAAACATGACATTTATATTAATATTAAAATCTGAGTAAAGAAGTAATACATCTGAACTGAGTTTGTCACAGCACTGAAAATATGTATTAATAGAATAAAATAGAATAGAATTAATGCACTCTCATTTTGTTTAATGTTTTATTCTCTATGATTTTAATGTAATTTTATGCCTTTGTAAAGTACTTTGAATTGCCTTGTGTATGAATGGTGCTATATAAATAAATTTGCCTTGCCTTGCCTAAATAGAATAGATCTTTACTGTCACTGTTACAGGAACAATGAAAATCAGTTTAGCAGCTTCGTTCTTTTCCGCAGCAAAAACACTTAGTGCAAAAAAAACAACGAAAGCATGGAATTTGTGCTCCATTATAGCTTTTGGCGCTCGTGTTAACTATTTACCCACTACCAGATCATTTTCACCTCTCTGTTTTGGTGTTTGTGCTGTCATTTTGCCGTTTGCGTTCTCGATTCCTGTATCTGCGCTCTCTTCATTAAAGAATCCAATATAACGATATTTACAGGTAATACAGGATATGTATGTGGTAGACTAATAAAAACAAGGTGCATGTGTTGTGGCTATGAACCACAGGGTTTGTATACGGTTTTCAAGCTCAAATTCAAGCACTTTTCAAGCATTTTTAAGGGTCATTTTCAAATTTTTCCAGCACATCACCTTATCGCTGGGGTAATACAGATACCTAAAAGAATATATATACTCATGATTATTTTGTTTTTCACTTTTTAATCACAATTATTATTATTATGCTATAAACACCTAAAATTAAGGTTCATAATAGCAAAAAGTTGAGAAATTAATGGAGAACGCAAAGTTTTATCCCAAAAAAAGGGAAGCCACTTGGCATTCTTCATACACACTCACACCGAGACAAAGATTAAGATAAAAATGTACCTGGAGTCGACCTGAGAGCACCTGGTAACTTTCTTTTTTTGACAAAGTTTCGTTTTTCAAAATGTAGGTAGCTTTGGCTGGCAGAGTTAATGTTAAAAATAAACAAATAAATCATATCATAGAGTTAGAAATGCAAGCACTTTCAAGCACTTACAACTAAAATTCAAGCACTTTTCAAACACAACATTGGAAACACAACATTGGAATTCAAGCATGTTCAAGGATTTCAAGCACCCGTACGAACCCTTTAACCATGAAGCCGCATTTTGACGAGTAGAAAACTGTATAAGTGTATAACGTTAGGAGGCAAAATCTTGAAAATAATAAGCAGTCGACTCTGCTCTGAGACACTGGGGGCGTCTCAGCTGAAGGCGTTACAACCACGCACAGTCGCTGTAGCCTCCCTCAAGTGTCAAATACCACCACGATCCAGAGAATGGATGCATTTTTATTGGACTTGCACAGACAGAGGACGCTGACCTCCTCTTCTTAGATCAGGGGTGTCAAACATGCGGCCCGGGGGCCAAATCCGGCCCGCCAAAGGGTCTAGTCTGGCCCGTGGGATGAATTTATGAAATTCTAAAATTACACTAAGATATTAACAATCATTTTAGTTCAGGGGCCACATAC
>JAPQRQ010000028.1:11342032-11353291 GCA_037367365.1 Apogon talboti | reverse complement strand
GGTTGTTCACATCAGTTCAGCTTTAAACATCTACAGCAGTAAATAAACTTCCATTTTTATAGCACTTTTCTACTTTGATTTTACTCACAGCGTTTTATAAGGGATTACATTTACCCATTCGCACACCGGTTCAGTCACATGGAGTTGGAGTGCCTTGCTCAAGGGCACTTACACCTCCTCCTGACCCAAGTCTACCTCATCATCAGCAGTAAAAGGTAACATACTTATAAATTCAACTGTAACATCAGATGAGGTAAAATGACTGTTTTTGTCTGTCTGGTGGTCTGAAGAGGAGCAATTTAACACAGATAAACTGTACTGAACCGCAGGACATTCAGTTTATTTAAACAGCTCAATAAAAATAAAAGAATGAATCATTATAGCGCGGTGTTGAGGACGTGAAGGATCTTCTAAACCTCTCAGTCCTGCATCTTAACGAGGTTCGACATCGACGGCAGCCGCTCCTCTGATTTGCCACCGTGAGATGTAGAGGATGATGTGGATTTCTCAAGACGTCCTCCTTCTTCCTCAGTGTACATCTGTCCACCACAGTCTTCAGTGTGTCCAGTTTATCTCCAAAAACAGAACCAGCTTTTTCCCCACCAGTTTCTCCAGCTGTCTCGTGTCTTTCTGTCGTTTACTTACAATAGAGTATGTTCACAGTGTGGTATTAATACTTTTACCTACTCTGATGAACTAAGTATCAAGTAATAAAGCCACTGAATACTTGATTAATCCACTACATCTGCAAAGACAGTCAAGTAATTATGTGTGTTCAAGGCCACTGTTTCAGCCCCCCCATCCCCCACCCTGTATTGTGTTCTTCCGGGGGTATCTTTGTCAGATGTGTGACAGGACTGGCGTGCATCATCTGTTAGCACGTCTTAATAAGAGCCCAAGAAGCACAAGGTGGTGGAACAACAACAACATAGCGCTGCTCAGTTGGACATCAAGCTGCCTTTTCTACAACGCACACTTGATCCTTTTGGCTCGACAGCCACTAACACTGGCTGTCAACAACAGATTAAGTTTCTGTTTCGAGGGCGGTGGGTTATATTGAAGCATCCAAGAAGACATTTGGTGAAAACAACATGGGGCTTTCAGGCCAATACGCTATGTTCACAGGCGTGAGTGCCAAGTTCCTCTGTTTCGAAAAGGTAATCAAACTCATATACCATATAAGAGCTGAAGTTAGCAGGCCCGCATGACTTAACCCTTTATCAGGCAAGTGACTATTTTTGGTCATTTCCGCACACATTACAAGACAGTGAGGCAACAATCTCAGGTCCAATGTGGTCACAGGGTCTGTAAGGTCCACCTGTGCATGAACAGTGAGTGTACCTGCTTTGTTAGGTACCATGAAGTAATGGTACTAATGTAAGTAATGATGCTCAAAGGGATAATGTGGATGTTGACAGGTGTCTGGATCAGCACTTATGTTGGTCTAATGTTGTAAAAGTGATGTTCTAATGTTCTAAAATACAGGTTCCTTTCACATTACATGTGTTTTTCTTGTATTTTTATATATATTTGAGGGATTTCTTTTTTTTCCACTTATAGGTAAGGAACCAAATATGGTAATTTCATTTACCTTGATTTTCTACAAAATGCACAAAAGTATTTTAACAAAAGTAATAACATCCAATAACACACTAAGGTTGAAATTTTGAATTTCAGAGTACTTCTATGAGTGTCCTATAAAGGGTTAAACAGTGTGGGGAAGTTACAGTTGTAAGTAACTTCCCCACACTGTATTAGTAAGTAATAAACTATTCTACAATCATTTTATTGAAGTATGTAGTTGCTAATAAAGCTGAGCAAAAACAAAACACTAAAAACATTCATCTAAACTGAGACCATACAGTCATGTTAGAGTCTGTGTCTGATTTCAGGATGTTGCTGAATTTCCATCACCGAAAGGCATATTAGTCCAATGATATGGTCAGCTGTTATATTCCAGATATGATTTTTACTGAAAAGAATATATTTGGATGTAACCAACACAGACATTCTATAATTACATGTTCTCCTCAGTAACTGTGTCTGACTACAGTGACAGCTATTGTACAGTTTCATAACTTAACCCATAAAGACACAGTGTTACTTTTGTGTCAGTTCCCACATGAATTTTTCTCTATATCTAACCTTTCTTAAGTGATTTATCACCTTTGATTGTAATATTATCCTCCTTATTTTGTGTTTTTTCATTGTAAATCATGTATTTTCTTATATTTAATTCTCTGATCATATAGATGTTCATAAAAGCTCAGATTAAAGTTGAGGGTTATTATATCAAAAACAGAGAAAACTGAAGAAAAAGTGACTTTTTCAGCAAAAATATCAATATCTGACTGTAAGAAACAATTGTGTCATTTATCAAACTACATGAGTTTTACTGGTGAATCAATGTTTCCATGTTCACTACAGAGCCTCTGAACGTCCAAATGGGTCATATCTGATGACCATGAATGGATGACAAACTGCATTTTACACCAATTATTTGCATGTATTGATAGGATTCGTGGATCAATAGGTATTAAACAGATTAGATCAGTAGATGATTTTGGTCAACAGTGGCTGTTTGGGTCTTTATGGGTTAATGCTATCTATAACCATTCATTTATACATTATTAAAAGTAACTAATTACTCCTAAATTCTGGATTGAATATAGTGCTGCATTTAAAAGCCTGTGGTAAAGAAACACAAGTCACAAAATAAAGGAAGAATATATTTAATAGAAATACAGACAAAAATATTAAGGTATCTGTTCCCAATCAGAAAAATGCCTCCGATACATAAATATCATGTAGAAATTGCAACAACCTGTATATTTCGACTCCTTCATGTGCATCTCACAGAGGAGGTCCCAGTGAATTCCAAAATTGGCAAGACGCTCTGTCCAAGGTCATTGTGGCTACTGCCATAAATAGTTGACCGCGGTCACATCCCAAGTGCAGCACTTTGTACACTGTTATCTTTAAACACTTTGATCGAAAGTGTATCCTTAAAGATGTGTCAAAATGGAGTGTGGAGTGGACCAGAGGGAGGAAGACCCTTGTCCCACAACACCTCCTGTTACATGCGTTACTTTAAGTTCTGGATTCATTAACCATTTTAAAGAGCGTCATCACCAAACTTAACAGTATTGTGGATGAAGAGTGAAGCTAATAAAGTAACAGCTCACATATGATATTTCTGTAGTCTTTACAGATATGAAACAAAGGTGTAAAGCATTAAAGGCAGAACATGTGGACGGCTGTTGATCCCACCTGGGCGTGTCCTCACAGCACCAGCCGGTCCCCCTCTCCCTCCTGGATGACCTGGCCGATGGACGCCTGGTTCTGGGCCTTGATGAAACACTGCTTCTTACACTCCATCAGCTGCTCCAGGTCACGCCACATCTTCACCTGCTCCAGGTTACTGCTGTGGCTCTCCTTCACCATCTTCTGCTTTTCACGTAACTTCTGTCAAGTCAGCACACAATGGTAAATAATTCAGCTGAGACTTTGACTTATTTAAGACCTTTTTAGGGGGGGGTGTTTAGAGTTTTTAAGGTGGGGGTTGCATGAGGGATGGGAGGTGTGGACAGAGGCAGCAGAAAAAGTTATTTTCACAGCATCACTATGAATTCGGGAAGCCCCTTTCTGAGGTGGACCTGAGGCTGAAGGTCTTTAAAGACCACAGACTCCTTTGACAAAACCAATCATTTTATCTCACAGAACATAGGAGTTGCTGGACTACTTTGTGTTATTGTGTGATTTCATGTGTTTCAGCACACTGAGCCTGCTTACAGGCACACCAATACTCCGATCATTATCCTACTTCTGGAGTTATCAGATTATTTAAGTGATCATATAAACAGGATAATCTGGTCTGTTTTATCAGATAACAGCAGTAATCTGATTATGAGAAATCAGATTAACACACCTGGATTTCTCCTAATACTCCGATGTCTTTCTGCATGTATACAGGTTAATCTGATGTATTTCGTTCTTTTATATGTGTGCATGTGTAAACAATTAAAATCGTAGAAAATGGAAGTTACGTAGTCAAACATAAGTGGAAGACAACAGGAAGTTTGAGTCTACCATCACTATGTACGTACATAATCTGAAAGAAAACTGATAATGGACTGGAGCGTCTAAACCAGGATGTATTGATTATCACATTTCTTAAGTGCATTTAAATGCATTATACCTGATTATTACAATTATCCAAATACTCTCAATGATCAGACATGAATGATCATGTAAACAGGCTCGTTGATTCAGATCCAAACTAACAATTTGCTGTTTTTGTCAAGGGCGTCTGGTGCAGTTACAATGCTACAGGGTTTTTCTTTTATGTTTCTGAAGGGTTTAGATGCTGTTTAGGCGTTTTTCGCAAAATTTTCTCCTACAAAGTTTGCATTTTACAATAATTTTGGGCCAATATCACTGCAATATTTTTTAAGTTTTGTGACATGGCAAACAATTTTGAGCATAGTTTTTTGGTGCTTTGTCACAGTTGCATCAGAGAAACTGAGAATAAATGGTGTTTAGTCGAGTTACAGACTGGCAACAACAAGAACTCAGACTTTTATACATAAAAACAGACGGTGAATTCAGGCTCGGATAAATGATGCATGTTCATTGGTGTTTTACTCCATGTGAATACAGGAACAATTTTACAGTAAATCCTGGTAAGAATTTCACACTCACATCTAACACCCCCACATTATCACCTTAAACGAGCAACAATCAAACTGGATGAGGAGGTGATGAGCGTGCCTCTACAGGCCAAGGAACCAAATCACATGTTCTACTGCATCTTCAGAACAGATGAAAAGTAGAAGTTATTTTAATAACCTTAAAGAGTCAGGGCTTTTAGAAAAACATTCAGGTCTTTAGCCTCACCCTCCCCATGCTGCCTACTGTATGTATAGCAATAAAAACAACAAGACTTGTGTCATTTTTTAGGTGAGCCAAGTTTATATAACTAAAATATATACATATACGTATAAGTACTGGGCCACTGTGTGTAGTGAAAAGCTGAAACTGAATGTGAACTGTAAAGCCACCAGGGTTTTCTTGTTTGGAAAAAAATCATGAAATACTTCCTTTATATTTATAAAGGAATTTAATAAACAAATGCATTGTATGTGAGTATAAAAAAACTTGAGTTTTCTCAGTAATAAGTAATATGTGACTTGTTAATCAGTCTAGAGATCAAACGTCATTGAGAAGGTCACGTTAAGGGGCTGTTTCTATAAAAAACACCAGGTGGTCTAATAAGTATTTCTGAAGCTGTATTTTTCCTGCTGCCCTCGTCCACATCGGGACAATGTTGAGTATTTGTGATGATTGGGGCTGTGCTGACCTTCATCTACTGCAGGTAATAGACAGATTATGTATAAGTACCTCATACAAGTAATCCCAACTAATCCTTTAATATAAATGTAACGCATGAAAAAAGTCAATCCGGTTCTGCTCCATTGACTCGCTCGTCTGTCCTCAGACTTCTTTCTCCTTGACATGCATTAACTCAACAATATACTTTACCTTGCCAAGTAACTCCTGCTCTGCGATGTTTTTCATGTACACTTCTCTGTAAAAACAAACCACAGGGTCACATGTCAGATGCAAGCCGTGGCAAGCTGAAGTGGTTTTGTCACCTAACGTTATTAAATAATGGTGTGGCTTATCAGCAGATCTCAATTTCACGAGGCGTCACCGGTGACACATTTCTGACAACTCCGTTCTGTAAGGAAGAATGAAGTAGCAGCCGTGGAATCGACTGCGGCTGTAACAGGAGCCTCCTGGGGCCAAAAAGACTATTTGTTATGTGGGAGGCAGCTGGTTGGCCTGGCTCAGCATGCTCACCTGATGGCCTTCTTCCTCTCTTGCGGATCAGAGGACACGTAGGCCTTCATCTCGTCAGCCGCTCGCTGTATTTGCATCTCAATGATCTGTGGAGGACACAGATGTAGGGGAGTGAGTTTTGTCACTGTGGGTGTTTGGGGGAAGGACTCTAACAAGTGACATTTCATCCACTGCTGCAGCAAGTCCTTGTTCAGCTCTAACTTTACTGTGTGGATTATGATATAATGATAATGACATGTGATAAATAGGGTTATAGAGGTAGACTGTGGTATGGAAATATTACCTCCATCACTTCAGATGACTTTTATTTAGACGACAATATGTGCATTAGTACTTTGTATTTGTTCAATAACGTACAATATTTAGAAGCGATTAATAAGATAATTTACATTGTTGTCAATTGTCTATATGAGCAACATGTCAGAGCATTTATATGTTCATTTAAAGGTAAAAGAAAAGATGTACAAAAATGACAATTTAACTTATTTTATCATGATCAAAATGAGCAATGAATCAAGAAAATTAACAAAATAATCAAGGAAACAAACAAAAAGAGCCAAACTAACCTAGAAAATGAACCAAAATGAACAAAATAATAAAGTAAAATAACAAGAAAATGGACAAAACAAAGAAAAAAACAATCAAGATAATGAACCTTAATCTTAATCTTTATTACTTCAGACTACTTTTATTTATGGGTCAACATTATGTATAATATTTCTTCAAAAACTTAGAGGCACTAGTTCACCCGTTTTGCAGTTACATGTTTATTACTTACTGTTAATTTGCTGCTTTTTTCTTTCTTGTTTACTTTGTTTGCTTCCTTATATTGTTGTAAACTGTCTCTGCAACATATGGTCAAGTCTATATGTATTTGGACAGGGACGAGGGGTTTTAGCAAAAATACCACATTGACAGCTTAGGAATTATAGCTCAAAGTCCACACTTCAATCACATCTTAATTGCTTCATTTCAGTCCACTGTGGCAGAATACAGAGGCAAAATGAACATTTATGTCACTGCCCAAATATATATGAACCTGACCGAATGGCACAATCATTTCCCTTTTGACTAATAAAGTTCATTTATGTCTTCTCTCTAAGTGCTGGTTATTGTACCACATACTTTTACTTATGAAAAAAGAAGCCAGAGTGAGAGTCTTCCTTTTATATACACTTTTTCTTACTGTTTGAAGGGAAGTACTTTGATTTATTTATTTCTAAAGACAGATGTTTTTTCTTTCCAGTTTCATTTGTCCAAATGGGAGGTTTACAGATTTCTTTGTCCAGATACCTCCATTAAAAGTGGTTTCAAGGTTCAGTTATGGTAAGGTGTTTTCATCCCTTAAAGAATCATAATTACTGATGATAATATCCTATACTGATACACTTGTGTATCAAGAAGGTCAACACAGTGGACTTCTTTAGCAAGCTTGGTTTTCATGTTACTTATTTAGTGTTTTGAGTTGTTGCATATTATCTGCTCTTACTTTTTATGTTATTTTGTACAAACAAATGATAATAAAATAGTGCAGGGGTGTCCAACATAAGGCCTGGGGGCCAAAACCTGCCCATCAAATGGTCCAATCTGGCCCGCAGGATACATTTCAGAAGTACAAAAATTACACTGAAAATATTAACAGTTAATTTGTTTTAGTTCAGGGGCCACATTCAGCTCAATATGAGATCAAGTAAAAGAACAGTAAAATAACCTATATAATGACAACTCCAAATTTTGTCCTTGGTCTAATGTGAAAAAAGTAAAACAATATTATTTAAATACTTACATTTACAAATCATGCCACAATAAATTGTGACTAACCTGAACAAGTATAAGAAAGCTGAAAAATCAGGTAAGTGCAATTTTAACAATATTCTACCTGTTACAAGTGTTTTCTGCATTTGTAGATGGACTACGTTCTGTAAATTGGGTTAATAATTAGCTGTGATGTAATATTGGTGAAACTGCACTTATTTTTTAAAAAGATATTTCAGGGTGTATGTGGTTGTTCAGGTTAATCACATTTTCATAAATTAATTTAACTTTCACACTAACACAAAGAATAATGTAGATTATTATGTATAGGTTATTATGCCTATTGTTTTGCTGGTCTGGCCCATTTGAGCCACACATTGGGCTGAATGTGGCCCCTGAACTAAAATGAGTCTGACATCTCTGACATAATGCAAGATTTTATAGAAAAATGTAACATTTTCCTGCAGGATGGACACAGTGAAGTCTCATATTGTGTTTGTTAATGGTGACTGATCTAAATTGTAATAATTCTTGCCTCAGACATGCAGTTGATATAATGGTATTGGTTTTCGTCCTGCGCCGTCTCGTCTCGCAGCACTTTAACATCCTGCAAATGAAAGATGAGAACACAAACAGTTCAGATATGGGACAGACACGTCAATATTTTTTCTGAAGCAGTAGAATAAATATATATATGAACCTGTTCTAATTTCGATCGGTTGCTCTCCAGACCAGCAGCACAACTTTCATACTGTGCCTTCTTCTCCTCGTACTCCTGGCTGAGCTCCTGTCAAACACAAACACAGAGGGAAAAAAACATTTACTGCGCAGTATGGCTATAAGAAATATACGACAGGAACACTATTTTCGGCAGTCTTGTCATGCTTTCGCAGCAGCAAAGGAACACAGCTGGCGTTTGAACTGTTTAACTCTTGCAAAGTCTATTTATGTCTTCCTGCTGCAGCTCTTCATTAACAGACATTGCACCAGTGAGATGGAAGAGCGATTCTGGGAACACGTGTAGGAAAATGTAATCCTCTGCTCTAGTTCACTGATGTGAGGGGCTTTCCCATCATGCATTTTATTTATGGACTAAGTAAATTATTTTTAATGGACCATAAATACACATAAATACAATACAACTGGTGGAGGAGCACAGTAAATCACAGCAGACCTTATATTTTCTGAAACTTTATCACATAAATGGATATTTATCACGTCCCCCCCACATGCACATTTTATTAACGTTTGCTTTGTTTGGTGAGTCTGAAAATCACGTACAAGCTGTGAGGGTTGTATTCTTCACAGGCCTGAGACTTTTTTTCATCCTATATACGCTGTGCATGATTGAATTTTGGAGTAATCACTCACATTACTTTTGCCTTTTGTTAAATCTAACGTATCTGTGAAAGATCACATTTTGCTCTCTTATCTAGACTCTACTGAGAGAAGGGCCGATGATAATCATTTGTTCGGTCCTTTTGAAGATCTGTATGTAAATGTGTTCAGGTGGAAAATTCAGGAAGAAACAGTCATTGATGTGAGAGGATTCTTTGAAGTGGAGGTTTTGTGATGTGCGCTCACCTGACACCGCTGTCTCAGTGATCTCAGTTCTTTTATGATTGGAGCTAAAGCGGACTTCTTCTCCACTATCATAGAGTTTAATTTCTTCACCTGTCAAAAACAAATATCACAGAATATATTAAAACAGTGGTTCACAAACTTTTACGGCTCAAGGCCCAAAACAGAAATGCGGCATCTCTTTGGACCCAAACTTGGTCCAAAATTCATTATGAAACACCATAGCATCTACATTTTTAACCTTAAAATATGAAAAGAATGAACTTATTTTGTTCATGAATAATTTTGACTGAAGAAAATGAAGAAAAAGTAACCAAAATAAGCAAGAAAATGAACAATAAAAAACAAAATAATGGAGAAAATGAACAAAAGGCCAAAATCATCCAAAAAAAATGATGAGAGAAATTGAAAATATGGTCAAAAATGAATAAAAAAGAAGCATATACCCAAGATAATGAACAGAAATGAACAATACAATCAAGCAAATAAAAAAAGAACTAAATAATCAAAATTAACAATCAACAAAATAAACAGGAAATGAACATAATCACTAAAAAACACATATATTTTACTTATTCTTTCTTTGGAAATAACTGTCCTGTCAAATCTGACTAACATTTCTCAGTTGTATTGTGTGGAGAAAACAGAAAATCTGCAGTTGATATAAAGACGCTGCTTATTTGCTTCACCCTGACCTTTAATGAATATTTATGCATATTCAGGAACAACACAGTAAACATTCATTCACAGAACAACAGTTGCCCTTAAACACTAATCAACAAATGGACGACAGCTCAGAGTACGGCCTGTTCAGCGGGGACCGTCTCCCTTTGGACTCAAAACCATGACAGCATGATGAATACGCTTGTGAAGCTGCGATGGGATAACGTCAAGTATTTACCTTGTGTTTGTCATTTAAAAATAACGCTGAGGATCAGCGCTGACAGGCAGAGGACAGAAACACTACCCATCAAATCTAAGGAAGACGTTCATGCCCACATTGGTGTTGACAGTTTCTCTGACTGATTAGACCTTTGTACACGGTTCGTTCACACCCAGACAGTTCTGATAGGAGGTCTAATTACTGACATTATGTGAAAGTGTTTGTGTGTGGGAACCATGCAGAGGCACAAGAAATATTTATATCCTCAACTTAAGTGAAAGTACACAAGTTTAAGTAGCAAAATGTACCTAAAATATGGGAGCAGAAGTACTGGTTTGTTATTATATATATGACATTATATTATTAATAGTGAATCATCAGTGTTGCAACATGATACTGTTGTTTCTCTTGAAGGCGGAGCTGGTTTTAACTACTTTATATCTACAGGGACACCAGATAAACCTGAAGACCCAATACATTATTGATGGAAGAGGAAATAACCTTCGTATAAACAAATCTGTTTTTGGACTTTTTCTTCTAACCTTTGAATCATTGTATGATATTGAATGATTTATTGAAACTAAACTGTGTGAGAAGATTAGAGGTGAAAAAAATCCCTATTTGGTGGAGCTGTTAGTAACTCACAGACACCTGAAATGTGAAGTGATAACACGCTACTTGTCGGATGACGTCGGCAGCCAAAATGGTTAGAAATGGTTTGATCTATAATAATATTTTGTATTTTAGTTATAGATTCACTATGTCAAATCATCATCTTAAAGGTAACTAAAGGTGTCAGACTAATGTAGAGAGATCTAATACAAAGACTTTTTTTATTGTAAATTCACTAGATGCACAGGACATACAGAGAATTGAGAAACCATTTCTCTCTCACCTTGTTATTAAAAACCACGCAATTAAAAAAAGAGGTAAAAATAGAATAAGAATAAAAATATGGTTTAAAGAATAAACTATAGTAGAATATAAAGTGTACATAATACAGCAGAAGATTAAAGTAACATAAAATAGAAATACTCATGTAAAATACAAGTACTTCAAATTTGTACTTAAAGCTGAAGCGTGTGATTGTTTTTAGTATCAGTGGGCGAAAGACTGACAGGACATGACATCTCTCCATCTCCTCCTTGGCTGCATTTCCAGACTGTAGAACTCTACAC
>JAPQRQ010000028.1:11326764-11341932 GCA_037367365.1 Apogon talboti | reverse complement strand
GTGGGCGAAAGACTGACAGGACATGACATCTCTCCATCTCCTCCTTGGCTGCATTTCCAGACTGTAGAACTCTACACTGTGACGCCCAGATTTGATCTAACCACAGGCATTTTCAGACAGGTAGGAGGGTTCAATACATGAGTGACAGCTGCATTTACCAATCGCTGATCAGAATCCATCAGATATAGTGTGAATGTGGTCCTACTGTTCTACTCAATGTCTCAACATGGAGTAATGTCAGGTTCACCTGTATTTATATGTAGTATTTTGATTTGGGCTGAGGGGAGAGAGGGAAGGTGTGTATTTTCAGTTTCTGTTGTTTTTTCCTCTTGGTTTTGCTCCAGTACTTTAAGAAATACAGTTACTTTCCAGCACTTTGATGATCACTAACTATAGAAAGATGTTAGGTTTAGAAGGTTTGGTATCTTTAATATTCTGTCAATATCTGAATTGGTATTTGTGTAGTATATATGTGTAAAAAAAAAAAAAAAAAAAAGTTAAATCTGTATCATCAGTGAAAGACGTGTGAACTGTGAAGTGAGTGATACATTCTTGAACTTGATAAACACTTACCATTTCAGACATGTCATCCAGCGCGCGGCCTTTCTTCTCATCTAGTTCACTTTTAATGGCTGACACCCTTTCCAGTTCCTCCTGAGTGTCACTGTAGCCAGAGATGCCCTTCTCAGCTTCCACACTTTGCTTAAAAAACATAAAAGATAGACACGTTATGAGTCATCCACGGATTTTGCAAAAATAGCATCCGAATACTGCTGAAAATGCACCTGTTTAATGGCGTTCTGTAGCTTTCAGTGTCCTGCTGTTCTTAGAATTAGCCCTAATTTTCCTAATAATGTGAATTATCAGTATGCGCTCATTGCTTTTAATAGTAAATGGTGTGACGTGAAACCTTTAAAAGACAAAAGTCAGAGATGTCAGTGACTCACTGTAAGTACGCCATTAGGAGGATGTTCAGCTTTACAAATCCAGAACAAATATGGACAGGAGCAGAGACAATGCCAGATAAACATGTGACCGGCAGGAAAACTTTCATTGCTTTCACAGATCCTGGTGTGTGATGCAAACAGAGGAGGAGCGGCAGATGCAGCCATCAGAAATAGCAGCTCGTCCTGGCCTGCGTCACACCGCCTATCAATGTGTCAGGTGCTGGGACCACAAAGAGGTGTGAAGCCATTTCCAGGAAGCTTTTACCACTTGACTGTTAACACAACCTGCTTAAATGAGGAGGTCAAGTGAAATCTCACATTTGGAACTTTGGAGAGAAGGGCAGATGAGAATCAGTGCAGCGAGGAGAGCTTTACAGTCCATGCTGAATAAGTTGAACATTTGGCGATCACTATGTGACAGGGTGCTTGCTCTTTATCCAAATAAAAATTCCAGACTTTTTCAAAACTGCTATTTTTCTCCCCAACACCTTGACTTGATGTACTTTTATACTTGCGTGCCTACTTTTTTGGTTGATATTGTACCTGTAGTCTGTAGTAGAAAAGTTCATTTTAATAAATACATGAATGAATGAATGTATAGTTCACAGTAAATTATGTTTTCCTGACTGAGACGTTTTGAAAACATATGAAAAAAGTGCATGGATATCACACAAACAAGTTTCACTAGAATCATTCCAGTACCGACCTGTTAGTGAAATCAGATCTAGTTTTTTTATATGTCTCCTCATGTATTTCTTATCTTACAAGATTATGTGCCTTTGAGCACACTCTAAAATTCAACTATAAGAGAAACTTTTTTCCATACTTTATTACAACTTTCACTCAAAATTCCAGACTTTTCAAGATCTGGAAAACAGTATTTCAAAATTCCAGACTTTTTAAGACTTTCAAGACCTGTGCTAACACCCTGTGTGATATTCTACAAAGAACTGGTCAAATACAGCTGCTATACATGTGACCGATGTGATTTACATTCAACTGGAAAAGGAGAGGGCGTTACCAGCTTCTGTTGGACAGTCTCGTGTCTCTGCTTGAGAATCTCCTCCGTTCTTTGGAGAACTCCATACTCTGCTTTCATCTCGGTTATTTCTTGACGTTTCTTCTTGTAAACCGTTCCCTTGCTGCGCAGTTTCCCCACCAAACGTTTCAGCTGTGAGAAACACCAACAGAATTCAATGTCACTGAACACTTGTCAAGTTACGGAAGCCTATTTGATGCAAACTACTTTTGACTTTCTCCACAGGTTTCTTTCTACATTTACATGGTCACTATCATACAGAGAAAAAATCCCCAAAAAGATGTTTAAAAAAGGTTCCTCTGCTAAAAACTTAACTGTTTTTCATTGTCATTTACACAGACTGGCAGACAGAGTTGAAGCTGTTTTCATACATCTCTACACACAAGCAGGATTTGAGACATCACAAATATATTTAAAGATGGTCTGAATGAAAACAGGACTCTTTAGGAGAGTGTGTTCAACAACTAAATGAACAATATTTCCATATTCACAGACCTCAGAGGAGATGCTGTCTCAACACTTTTTTAATGAGGTCACTGAACTTATTTGTATAAAAAAAAACCACATCAGAATCAACACAGTATTCTTCTGTTGTCTTATAATATGACTGGATGGAGGCCTTTAAAGATACCAAAATCTGTGTGCACAGATCGAGGACTGTTGATTTTGTCCTCTATCTCTTGCATCTGACAGATCTTTTCTCTGCCAGTAAGAAAAAGAGAAGCAGCTGAGTGATCAGTGAGTCAGCAGTACTTGGAAGAAACACTTAAATACATCTTCTGGTAGGGATTCAGAGACATTTTATTATACACAGATCAGCCGTAACATTCTGACCACTGACAGGAGGAGTGGTGATAATATTGATTATTTCATTACAGTGGTTCCTTTCTCTGGGTTGGATTTATTAGGCAGCAAGTGAACATTTAGTCCTCGAAGCTGATGTGTTGAAAGCAGTAAAATGAGCATCGCAGGGAACTGAGTGACTTTGACCAGGTCCATGTTGTAACGGTGATGACTGGGTCAGAGCATCTCCACAACTGCAGGTCTTGTTGGGTGTTCCTGGTCTGCAGTGGTTAGTACAGACCACAAATGGACTAAAGAAGGACATCAAAATCTCAGGACAAACTGATCATCTGTAGAATGTACTGGATAAACAAGTCCAATCCCTCTCATTCTACAACTTCCAGGACTTCATGGATCTGCTGTAACGTCTTGGTCCAGATCCCACAGCACACCTTCAGAGGTCTGGTGGAGTCCAGGCATCGGGTCAGAGCTGTTTCTGTGCAAAAAGGGGAACCTACATAATATTAGACCGGTGGTGATAGTGTTCTGCTCCCATAGAGGCTGGATTGGTTGAGATCCGGTTGTTGCTCTTTGGATACTTCTGGTAGGTACTAACCACTTTACATTACGAATGAAGAGAAAGATCTGGAGATGGTCTGACCCAGTGATTTGACCATCACAACTTCTCCATTGTCAAAGTTATTCAGATCCCTACTCTTGCAATGTTGTTGTTTCTAACACATCAGTTTCGAGGACTAAATGTTCACTTGCTGCCTAATACATCCCACCCACTGACAGGTGCCATTGTATTAAGATAATCAACATTAATACTTCTTTACCTGTCACTGGTCAGAATGCGATGACTGATCGGTGTATCTTAACTGTCTAACTTTTGTGTTTTACAATTTTTTTTTTTTTTTTTTAGTTTTATCTCCTTAGTTTCTTGCTTTTACTTTGTCTGTCGGGACCCTTTGTAAACAGTTGCAAGAAAAAGCAAATGTCTGTGTAAAATGCATTAAAGGAAGCATAAAGACAATTTATCTTTGATGGCAGTGTGTCCAGAACAGCTGAGATACTATATAAGGCCACAGGAGAAGACAATGGATTGAACCTGGGGAGGGATTACAGCGGCAGAGAAGCCCAGGGGCCGAGCCATGATCTGAAAGCGGTCACTCGATCCTTTCAGGTCCGTAGCCAGCTATGTACATCAAACAGCTTCCTGTGGCAGAATAACTTTAAGTGGATGTTCACTCACTCCCCACCCCTGACTCGTCTGTTGGGACACAATGAAACTCCTCCACAATGAAGAGCAGCTATAAATGAACATGGACACGGGAGAACAGGCCCAGAAATCACAGAATGTGCTTCACGTCCTTTGGGGGGGGGGGGCTCTCAAGCTTGATGTGTGTGTGTGTGCGTGTGTGTGTACATCTATTCTTTGTGTATTTTGGGACATCAAGGGCAGACGTGACTGAGAGAGGAATTAGCACAGCAGAGTAATACTGCATAGCGTTCCCAGCAGTATGTCCCCAAAACAACTGTTGTCGAACTGGCCAGCAGCTCAGTCATGACTCCCTCGTCTCACAAATACAGTACATACAGACAAATCAACAGCTGTATTAGACGAGAGAATCATAAATGGTACACCGGCTACGTCATTGTAACTACAGACAGACACAGTGGTCCAATGTAACCTAGTACTTTTACTCAAGTATGTTGAAATTTGAGTGATTGGCTTTTTTCCCCCCCATGTTCTGCTACTTCCTCTACACCGCTACATCTGTGTCCCTACATATTGTACTTTTTACTCCACAACATTTGGCTGACCGTTGTCTTTAATTTGCCTGTTGAGTGAAAACCACGGGATGAAAAAAAAAAAACAAAAAACCTTCTTTAGCTAAATAAACTCTCGGAAACTCTGGAAAATGCACTGTTACAGAGATGAAAACAACGTTTTGTTCTTACACAGCCCATGAAAACATGACCTTTATAGTTAAACAAGTAAAAATCTTAAAGAATACGATGGTTTGCTGTAGATAAAACTACCAATAGTACGTGGAGCAGTTAAAATGAAGTAAAATTAATGCAGAATTTGACTGTAGAGTAGCATTTTCACATCATGACATTAGTCCTTTTGCTGAATTACAGGATGTGAATACTTCGTACGGGCCAGACACAAGCAGTGAGTCCATTTAGAAGATAAATCAAGCTACTTCTGGTCAGATTTTTACGATACTTTTAAAGAAAAGAAGATGGGTTGTGCCTGACATGAACCACAACTAAATATAACCGGTGTGATGAGGCTGGTTGATAAAGTGGTTTCGTGTTTCTGGCCAACCAGTGACGAGCAGATGCAGTCATCCTTCTCAGAGAGACGCTGCAGTTGGTGGGTGGCATGTGATGACACATAACCGGCAGAATGGAAAATACCTCTGATAAAGTGATCATCTCCTCGGTGGCTGACGGCCCAAAACTACGGAGGAGTCTGATAAGCCGTGTTCGACAAAACATTTTCCATTTAACTTCGTACAAGTGCTCCCTTTGTCTTTACAAACTGCTTCCTCTCATCATTTTAGTCTGGCTGAAGAAGTCCGTCACACTCGTATTAACTACACTATAATGTACTAGTGTAGTTAAGCACTGCTACACCAAAAGCACTGTTTGTTACCAGTACTGTTTTAATACTAAGATACAATGTACGCTATCTTCAACTCACAGAGGGGAGGACTCTAAAACTCCACCACATAACTCACATGATTATTTCTTCTTTCCTGTCTTAAGAAAATAAACATCTTGGATGCAAATTTTCCATCAATATTTCAGCGACTCTCTCATCCATCACTGTCAGAAACAAACCTATGACAGTTTTTAATATACATTTCATTATATTCTGTTATGTAAATAATGCGAATTAAGGAAGTTGAGTGTCAGAACATGAGTGATTATGTAAATCATCTGTAGATGTATTCCTTGTGAGTCAAAGGCTCAGGTTTTCAGCTACTGTGAAAGCAACACTTTTCTACTTGCATAATAAATGCGGCTCATCCAAATGTTCACAAATGGTCAAATGTTCCAGGTACAAAATACACAGTCACACCTACGTAAAATGTAAAATGTATCCACTTCTGGCAGCACCTTACAACATTTTGCACATACTGTATATACCTGATAACAAAGTAGATCTATAGCTTCATGTGCCGTTATCTTATTACCATTACAGAATATATATCAGAGGTATCTGTAATCTGTTGTATCCTCTGCTGCTGAGGTTGTTAGTGGTGTCATTTCTTATACTTTGGATCAGACCCATGCTCTACATGTGAGGATGGCATGTAAAGTTTCTATTTTGAACAAAGAATGTGAAAAAGAAGCAAAAATTTTTCTGCTACTGATTTTTCATGCCATTGGCAAGAACTGGGGTGGGGTTAAACATATCCTATTATTAGTATTATTTGTACTAACAATTGCAGTAGTATATCCACTGTTAGTACTTGTATTCAGAGTAGTGGTATTAACAGTTATGGGTATTTGTTCTAGTTAATTATACTAACACTAGCTGTTCTAGTTTTTAACAGTTGTAGTTCAGTTTGCTGTTCATCCATGTGTCTTCCCGTTTCCCCTCTTCACCCCCAATCTCTCTCTCTCTCTCTCTCTCTCTCTCTCTCTTCCTTTAACCCTACCTCTTTAACACCAACTGCTCAAGGCAGATGTCCATCCTCCAGAGTCGGGGTCTGCTCCAGGTTTCTGCCTGTTAAAAGGAAGTTTTTCCTTCCACTGTCACCAACTATTTGCTCCTGGAGGATTCTGTTGGTTTCTGTAAATTGGCTTGAGAGTCTGGTTTCGACCAGATCTATATGTAAAGTGTCATGAGGTAACTTTTGTGACGATTTGGCACTATATGAATAAAGTTTTGATTGATTGATTGACTGATCCTGGTGGGTGTTGAGCTGCTGTAAACCAGAAAATGAGAGCATTGTTGGCTTTTTGGGAAGGAGGTGGTTCAATTAGAACTGAGGGGTTGCATAACAGAACAATACGAGATAAATAAAGCGTTTAATGATTTACACTTCAAAAACCCCAGGAAACAGGACTAGGAAGTTCACATATTTCACCATTTTAAATGTTTTTCTGCTGTGGTGACATCATCTTCTGTTTTGAGCTTTTGATTTAATGCCATTTTCTACTTTTTGTATCCTGTTGCATTCAGTTTGATTTAACCTTGTTTTGTATCTTTCGGTACTTTACTTCTTAGCTCAGTGTACATTTACACACACAAAAATCTGACAATATTCTGAATGCGACATCATATAAACAGCATATTATGTTTGGATATTCAACATTAGGTCTGAATAAACCATTATCTAATTAATATGTGGGATATGCTGATATTATTCTGATTTTATGAGGATTTTTTGGACACATACACAGCATATTTGAAAAACTAATCTAATCTACATGTTTTGCTACAGGTCACAACTCACAGCTTCTGTTTATGACCAGGCAGAATAAAGACAAAGGTCCTCTCTGGTAGAGATGGATGATCTAAGGAGGAAAGCACCTACTATAAAATATTATGATAGGTGATATTAACAGGTTTATGGAGGTGGCGGACGGCGATTGAAGAAACAAAAAGAAGGAGGCTGAGTTTACAAAGTGGAACATTTGGCACCAATAGAAAACTGGAGAAAACCCTATTGTAATTAATCATGTAAACAGCTTATTAGGTCATTTGTCCTCTTCAAAAACCAGAATATTATGTGCATATAAACAGTTACAGTTTTAACTTTTCCTCCTACAAAAACGATGCACTTGTATTGGCCAGCTGTTTTCAGTTAGTCTTTCCCTATCATCATAAACCATAAAATAAAATATCTCCTTGGGAACTTCACTTTTTCCTTTACTCTCACACAGACAAGTCAGAGGTCAGGGTCAGCATCAGAACAAACCCCGGAGCAAACCACACATGTTGCACCATCCACAGGGATTGACAGCGACAGGACAGATGGGGGAGCGGAGAGAAAGCTGTCACAATTTCATACATGCTGTGCCTCTCACTGCTGTGCCTCTGCAGCGAGCCCAGCTCTCACCTCGTGGATGTGGATGTGCGTCAAACACCATGCTATAAAAATTCTCATCCACACAGTGCATAGGGTCACAGCACAGCCCCCATCTATCAGCGTCTCTCTGTTAATACAGAGCTGTCTTTAAGCTTAATGTACAGTAAAAGAAGCAGCACTTCCTCAACACTTTCTGACTCAAGTGCATCAGTATTGTTAAGCTGTCATCCCTCGTTCTTTCAGCTCGGTACAATTCTTCATTGTGACAGTTAAGAGTAGACAATACCATGTCTGAAATGTGGGAGTACATCTTCATCATGAGATATAAATAAAGACAAAGGTTGTATGCTCAGTCTGTGCAGTATGTTCAGATGACTTGAATTAAGACACTGATTACACTAAAGATTAGAGGAAAGGCCAACTTTCAAGGCAGTTTCTCCAGTACATTTCCTTGTTCTGGATATTCTCTGTTGTGATCTATTTATAGATCTGCATGGGAATGTGGGAGAGAGCAGGGAAAAGGGATAAGTAACATTAGACAGTGAGCTTGTCTGTGTTTGGATAAGAACAGAAATAGCCTCTTGTGTTTTCTGGGGTTTGAAAATCTGCGAGCGTGCACTTAGATAAAGATAAAGATTCTGGAGATGATGTAGATGTGACGTCAAATCAAAAGCAGAGAGTCAGACAGAGGATGCTTGTTTTCTGTCCAAAGTCACCAGAAACAGCTAAATATCACGTACGGAGCCCATTCTAAGAACCAGCGGTGTACCTCATCACCCCGGATGACCTCCTCTCCATCTCCGCCTCGGCCCTGGCTGGTCCTCTGTCTCAGCTCCCGCTCAGCTGTCGCCAGCTCCTCCCTCGCTTCCTGAAGCTCCTCTGCTTTTGCCTCCTTCCTTCGAATGATGATGGAGGCCTGAAAAAATCACAGTATATTAGACATACAGACACAAGATAAGAGATTTTGATGACTATGACTGTTAACCCGAGAGAGAGTGAATGTATATTGAGTCTGTATTTACAGCTATATCTTTTTTCTTTTATACCTGTGTGTTCAATTGTGTGTGTTTGTTGCGTATGTTTTACTTCTGATTTTATTGTAAAGCACTTTGTGAAGCCTTTCTGTAAAAAGTGCTATATAAATAAACTTTATTATTATTATATTATATGACCGGAAAAAGAACTGGCTGTCAAAAAGTAGAAATACAGAAATATCTGTTCTTAATGGGATTATCAGTATGGGATGAGGGATTAATTATCTCTTACTGTTATATGCTAACGTTTGTCTGATTGTTGGCTTAAAAGATCTTCAACAGAGTTTTGTGTGGGAGTTCCCATTTTACTAAAAATGTATGTATATTATATGCTTCTCTGATTACTACTATTGTTGCTCAATAATTTGATCTAAAAAGTCAAGTCAATATATATAACCAGTAGGACCCTGCTGCTATAGGTTTAGTTCTATGAATTCTAAGTGGTCAAAATTCAGATGTTCAGATTGTAGGACTCATTGGTGATCCCTTATTCCCCCTCAAAGTTCCTCTCACACCTTTGTTTTCAACCCAAAAATGATTGGAATTACTCTTGATTCTTACAGCGTGAAACTGTCACAAGCACAAGAGAAAGTGTCTGTAACATTTTGGAACCATTCAGGGTTAAGCTGATAGGCTCTGCTATTTAGGTTTATTCATCACTGGCCTGAAGTTTGTGTCTATAAGTAAATTTGACCAATTTTGCATATATTACTGTCAGACTGTGAATATGTGCTGGAGAAATTCTGATCATAGATTTGGAATCAGCATGCCTAGTTTAGTCAAAATAAGTTGTTTCCCCAGTATTAGACAAAGAGTTTTTTGTTTCCCAGTCTAATCAGTATCAGCCCTGGAAAAGTCCAAGAAATATTAATTCCAAAATGTCTAGACAGTGATATTCTCTGGCATAAATAAATATATTGGTAACCGTTTGTGAGATGCCTGAAAACAAACATGACACAAATCAAAGAAATCAGACAGAATAGAGACCTGCTGCCTGTACAGAGTCAGTTTGTCATCCATCGGGTCGTTTCTCATCATCCTCTTCTCAATCAGTTGATTTATCTGTGAATCAACTTCTCTGATCTGTCCAAAAAAAAGGCAAATTACAGAAGAGTCATAGAGACGAGCACAACAAAATATGAATACAAATAAAATGGGTACGTAAACACAGCATCCTGATGGTGACCTTGTCCTCCAGCTCCTGCAGGTCGGCCTGGCCCATGGCGGGCTCAGACGCCACCTTCTGAAGGTACTGCACTGTTCGCCTCATGCTGTCCAGCTCCTTGGGCAGCTTCTCAGAGACCATGTAGGAGTTGATCTTGATCTCCTCTTCAAGTCGTTTCATTAAGCCTGAGAGAGGGAGATCGCATACAGTGTAAATGCACAGACCCAGCGATGTCATTGCTGTTTTGGGTGGGTGTGTGGTTGAAATTGTTTTTGGGCGTGTGTTTTATGTTTCTGAGTGATGTGCTGTGTTCTCGTGGCTGTACGGTTTGTGGAAACAATTTTCCTGTGAAGGACAAATAAACATAGCATCATCATATCGAAGACAGCCCACATCCAGATATATACAGTAAATGCACCAATGGGGTTTGTGAAATGCATCTGATCTGCTGCCACCTGTCAAAGGTGTTTTGACCCATTCAAATAGAGGAAAAGGTCTGGCTTTCATTCTGCTTTCGGATATTCTAACAAAAGAAATGCCAAAACCAAGCAACAGGGAATAACATTTCATAGGTACTGTTATTTTAGAATATTTTACAGTTATGAAGAAATTAATTTTGTAGCGAATGCAGCATCTAGATGTTAACATACCATCCTCGACAGTCAGAGAACAAGAAAATATAACAAAATTAGGATCCATGCTCTACAGGATTGTTTTCCCTCTGCAGCTATCATGTTTTCCCAATGATGTACAGGCTTGTATCTCAAATAGTACAGATAGCTGCTGTAAATGGGAAAAAAAACAAAAACAAAACATGACCCCTACGTTTGGGCCAAGCTCATTGTTACAACATGCGGCTCCGCTCAGGTCTTTCTCCACACACATAACAGTAATTGAGATAATTCACTTTAATTGTGCAGCTCCACCTTAGTCTACATTGCGTGGGTCATTTTAGAATCTGCAAATGTGTAAAACTCTTCTCTAGCTGAAGAGCATGACAACAGTGGAGGACAAAAGAAGACAATTTCACACTGGATAAGCTCTATTATAGTACTTTAAACAGGGTTCCTACAGGTTTCTCCAAGTTAAATTTAAGACTTTTTAAGTCCTTTTTAAGACTACTTAGAATGGAATGTAATGCCTATTTCACAGCCATACTGGCAAAAATTTGTGACTCCTAGGATTTAGGAAAATGTTTTTATTTACTCCAATGCCTTAATTCCCATCGTTCCAAGTCATTTGTCACTGGGGGCTGCAGAGTTAGTGATAATTGGTTCCTAATTTCAGTATAAATTGTTGGGTTGGAATGGGTGGAACTGAGTAGACTAACGTTACTTTCTTTACAGCTTGGACATTTAAACACACTACAGCAAACACAAGTTTATTGCAACAGAACTTAAGACCTACCATATCAAATGCAATACCTTTTAAAGACTTTTTTTAAGGTATTAAATGAAGATTTGTAAATTCAAGACTTTTAAGACCCCGCGGGAACCCTGTTTAAAGATGTGTATAACTGGAGGGTTTCAACAGATGAAACTTAATAAACTGGGAGACCCTCGTGTCCCTACGCTGTGTCCTTGAACATCCCTCCAGCTGTGTGGTGCAGAGAAAACAGCATGGCGTGGCGACTCACTCTCTGGACTGGCATCTGCTGCTGCCTGCCGCAAATCCTTCAACTGCTGCTGCGATCTCTGTAGTCTCTGCTCTGCTTGAAACAGCTGAACAAAAAATTATAGTGTTAATGAGCTTGCATTACGAGATGTTGGAAAGACTATGAATGGACCTGAATTTATAACAGCAGCAATAAATAGATGGTAACAGGGTTTTCTCTCCAGTCCCCAGAAAACACAAGGGATAGCATATAGTTTAACTGCATGTTGATTTTTGAGTGACAAATTCTATGAAATGTACTGATAAACCACAAGCATCATTTACTTGGTTTTTCTGTTCTTGCATCTGGTGAGCCAAGTCCTCCTCTCTCTCCTTCTCCACTCGCAGCTGCCTGGCCTGCTCCAGCATCCGTTGATGGTTGGGCACCGACTCCACCTAGTGGAAATTAAAATGATGACATCTACTGGCATGCTATCAATATGTTCAACGGAAATAACTAAGCACCTCAAACAGAGTCAGGTTTCACCTTTTGGCAGAGTCTAAAAGTAAGTCAGACCCATTAAGTCAGCACCTCATTATTTCACAGCCTTTTTACTACAGCCTCACGGCATGTCAGACTCTTGTCTGGTCTATTAGAGAAGCTGATAATTTATGTCTAGGGTCATGTTTTCATTCCTTAGTGAATCCTAAAGCCTTCCAAGCATTACGAGACTAGAATGCCCCCCTGGGAACAGTCTGCCTTACCCTCTTCTTTAACCTCTCCACACGTTTGATTAGTTGGTCTTTCTCTTCCTCCATTGCACCAATGTCCTATGTTATTGAAGAAAAACAAGGAATGACTATGATGAATTATGCCAACCTGCACAAAAAAACTGAATGTTGTTTTATCATAAAAGAAACATCAGTTATGACTCAAAAATACATTTATTATTACTAAAAGGCATTTAGTTGTCTCTTACCCTTCTTATCTCTGCTGTGGAGATGCCAGATTTCCTCAGCTGCTCACATTCCTTATGGTATGTCTTAAAACCTTCCACCAGTTCTTCATACTGAACACATATAACAAACATATTTTCTCATTTTGTCTTCTCAAAGACCAGGGAGTTAAGATATAAAATATACTTCAGGTCTAAATAATTTCCCCTGCAGGAAAAGAAAAATTGCTTGGGCTATATTACTAAATACAGCTGCAGTAACACAGAGAAAATCCACAAGAATGTAACAAAGTAACCAGACAGTTCAGTGGTAAAACATTCAAAATAAGACTATACACTACCCAAGAAAACCTTGAGTTTGCTAATTGTTGAGGAGAAAAGAAAACCTGCTCACTCTCTAACATCTACTTAATAACTCAGGGTTGTGAAAGCAGTGTGAGAAAGAGTGTGTGAGGGGTCCTTCAGGACTTTGCATGAATGTGGGACTGCTTCGGTCTATTAACAAACCTGGTGATAGGTATCATTGATGACATCATCCTGCAGGAACTCTGCAGGTACCTCCAGTTTAACGAGAAATCGAGCCAAGTACGCTCTTTTCTTCAACTCGGGGACTCTCTGCAGCAGCCAGTAAAGGATAGGGTGGACCACGGGTTTGCTGCCAGTAACCAGACCCTGTCTAAAACCACTCCTATATGAAATGAGAGGAAGCACAATTTACATGCACCTACATGTACCAGTAAGTTGTACTCGTTCACAAATTTTATTTTTTGAAAAAGGTTTGATGTTTGACATTTTGTGAGTGTAATGTCTAATATATATTTATCATGTGTTGATTTGTGTGGACACTGATGCACAATGAGTGTTTTGTTAATATCAAGATTTTCCTCACTGTTATGAGATTCAGGTGCATCACTGAAGCCATGTGGGCATCACATAAGCAGAATTAATATAATATCAATCTAAAAAGCATCAGAATTAACTAAAACTAGTGCAGCCAGACCTAATGATTGCAGATGGTTCCTGGTGAACTTTAGCTTGTTTTGTTTTTAAGCTTTTTGGATGCTTTTGCAAATTTTAGTGCATGTAGTGTAAGCATAAAAACAGTCCAAAATGAGATGAGAAATGAGAAAAATATCACTCATGCACAATGGGAGGACACACAAATAAACACAGGGACACAATCACACAAGAATCAAAATGTTCATGGGATAAGACCTCCACTTCACAACCACACACATAAGTCTTCCATAAAATTAGGGGAAATGCTACAACCCAAGTCACTCCAAAGCCCTCCGAAAACCAAGACAAAACCTCGAATATGTAGACAGTTATTTTTGATACATAGCATACATACAAAATATGGACTTATTGTCCCATGAAGAAAAGCTAAAGCATAGAACCCTGTGTGAAGCATGATTTAAACAGAAAACACTAAAGTCTATTGTGCAGTTTATTTATTAAAGTCGCATCTACAAAGATATTGGGCAGGATTTTCAATCAATTATGTGGATTTCTTTTGGCTTAATGACAATGATAATGAAATGTTGTGTTTAAGGAAGGGGACCTTTCTTGTAATAGACATTATTTATATCCACAAACTATTCATATTCCACAAAGGTGAAGTACTTTTGGTGAATGACACAAAATACTGAATCGAGAATCACATGTGCTTGTATGTATGTGTGTGTATGTATGTATGGATGTCTACAATGCCAACGAGGACCTGAGGACCTCTATATGGTCACAGCTATTAGGAATTCTAATACATAAACAAAACACTGTGTACAACGTACAATCATAGTAAAAATAAGATGATCAACACCAACAAATATTAAATTAAATGAGGGGACGGTGTTATTTTCATTGTCTACAGTAACTTACACATCAGAATGGTTTCCTGGAGGTTTATATTTCAGCATCCCCAGTAGAGCACACATCCTCTTTACAGTCTGCTCGGGCATTTCTTCACGGATATCTATAGCTTGCTGAAAACAAAAGCAGAGATTTTAATAACCTGGAACTACACTACACGACACGCAGCACACACACACAGGTGAACAAAACACAATATTAAACCCTGCACTGACACAATTCTACTAGCATTTTTTCTACAAGTATTTTTTTTTAAATCTCATGACCCACCTTTGGATCTATTTCAGCCAGAACATCGTTTAAAATCTGCAGTAGCTGCATCGGTTCGAGGGAGTCAAACGTGATGAGGTTAAAATTTTTCTTGAACGGGTCCTTGTTGAGTCGTTCAACAATGAATTTGAGCTGTTCACTCATTTTGAGAGTTGGACGAGTCGCTCTCTGTTCGTCCGCTACTTTTACAGATTAGCCTCTAAGCTAATGAACTCCCGGCTAACTTAAGCAGTTTAAGAAAACCCTCAAACACGGACTGAACTGAGCATTTACAGTCCATATATACACATCTGGTGTACAGTGTACATCTGGCCTGTCGGGTTCTTCAGTTAACAGAGCTACTAGCTAGCGCACACAGGTTCTGTTGTCATGTCAACGGCCGCAAAAGCGTCAAGAATCGACGTCAACAGGAAGTAGCTCGATTTCTTCTTCGTTGGTTTTCTGGTGGATCG
>JAPQRQ010000028.1:11313780-11326752 GCA_037367365.1 Apogon talboti | reverse complement strand
ACGGCCGCAAAAGCGTCAAGAATCGACGTCAACAGGAAGTAGCTCGATTTCTTCTTCGTTGGTTTTCTGGTGGATCGCAAACAGCTTAAAGTGTATAGCGACACTCCAAATTACGACATTTCTCAGCCTAATTGGTCTTAACCATGAATAAATAAACAAACAAATTAATACTCATATTTCAAGAAAATCATTTCCTGTCTATTCTTCTGTGCTAAAACCAAACAAATTAAACCTGCAGGAATAGCTAGTATTCAAGGCATTCCATAGATTTTAATTTTAATTCTAATTCATTACATTTTCAGATTGCTTTTTCGACAGTCAAGTAATGTTGTGTAGCCTACTTTTAATCAGGCAAATACTTGTTGTGTGATCATCCACAGCACCTACAATGTTTACATTTATATAATTAATCTGTCAGTCTTGGTGGTATCAATCTCTGACAGCATGTTTTAACTTTGGTTTCAAATGAATCACTAAATTTATACAAATCTGTTTTCCAGTATCAGTGTTTTGTTCTTCAGATGGGTATGCTGTTTAAGAAATGACTTTCCTTCATTAGATGTGTTAAAATGTTAACAGTTGTGAATTCTGACATCTGACTGAACCAGAGAGTCAGTGATCATTTACAAATTAAAGGACTTGACAACATGAGTCAAGTCTTATCTACTTCATACTAGATTTTTTTCCCTGTTGACCTAAATAAAATCAAATATGAGAGTTACAGTCATGACCAAAACTTTTGGCAGTAATACAATTTTTTATGATCGCGAAGTCTACATTTTTATCCATGTTTTTGAGAGGGCTGATTATAAGCCTTTTAAAGGACTTTTATTTGTAAATAAATCACATTTATACAACGAGACTGCCAAAACATTTGGCCACCACTGTATATGACATATAATGAGGTACAGGAGGTTTTTGGATTAATTTTAGTGTTGCAGTAATGCATCTGTTGCATGTTACTGCTGTGGAACTACATAGACCTCTGGTTGTTTAATCTACAGCAATGCAGCATATTCAGTAAGGTTTACATATTTTAATGATGTCTCTGATAAAAAGTTTTGTCACATTTATCAACTCATGAAATAACATTTTATCCTTTAGTTTATGACAAAATGAATACATATGGGGATATGTGTTTTTCACTGCACAGAAGGAAAATGAAAAATGAAGCTGTCAGAAAACATAAAGTGGAGTAAAATGTACAATATTTGGCTTTTTATTTGACAGTGACAGTGCTCATGAATCAACAGGGACACAGTGAGATGTAAATGAGCCAGAGTTTGCAGACATCCTAATGTTTATCTGAGATGTAGTGAAGTAGCAGGTCACCATTAGGGCTGTTGTTTTTGTAAGGCTAAAATGACCATATACATGTGTCAGTCTCTCTATCAAGTTACAACTGGAATATACAGGAAATACACTACCAGGCAAAAGTTTGGACACACCAGGTTTTTCTTTATTTTCATGACTATTTACATTGTAGATTCTCACTGAAGACATCAGAACTATGGATGAACACATATGGAATTATGTAGTTAAAAAAAAGTGATATAACTCAAAACATATTTTAGAATTTTTCAAAATGGCCACCCTTTGCTTTGATTTCTGCTTTGCACACTCTTGGCATTCTCTGGATGAGCTTCATGAGGTAGTCACCTGAAATGTTTTCCAACAGTCTTGAAGGAGTTCCCAGTGATGCTGAGCACTTGTTGGCCATCTGCAGTCCACCTCATCTCATTTAAATGAGAAGGTGTGTCCAAACTTTTGACTGGTAGTGTATGTGAGCAACAAAAAACCATTCACAACAGAAATATGAGTATTATAGAAACTGTACTGGTTCATCTGAATACAGAACAAATAAAAAATAGCCCAAATCAGAAGGAGAGAGAGAGAAGCTTGGTGTAATAAACCATAAGATTATTCTGTGAAAACTTTCAAAAATAGCGGACTCAAGAGAGTTCAATATGTACTAACTTATTTTTCTAAACTTTTGTTTGTAGAAGCCATTTGGTCCAGCTTTTTTCCCTTCTTAATGATGAGTACATATATTTTTTCTTTCATTTCTTTGTTGTATATTTATGAAGACTCTCAGAGATAAATATCAGGAGTTTGCATGCCACTATATGATTTAGGTGGAGCAAAGTAAATGTTTTACCTTGTGGGAAAACTCTTAGATTTCTCTGCAACTCTGGAGAGTAAAGATATCATATTACCCACAAGAGACAGTATTTTTAATTCTCGCAAGTTTTCTTTCTTTCTTTCTTTCTTTCTTTCTTTCTTTCTTTCTTTCTTTCTTTCTTTCTTTCTTTCTTTTAATATTGACTTAACATTATGCACAAATGCTAAGTTTTTAGTCAAATAACAACAACAAAAGCCATCAGAATACCTAATCCCTCCTAATACCTAATAAAATGATTTGCACTCATGCATTTAGTATGAATGGAAGTCACATTTAATACTGACTTTTGCCTGTTGTATTTCAGTTTTGAGATTTTGGCATTTTTAATACTGAGCACATGTATTTAGTCTTGTATTTTTGTTATATTTTAATAAGGAGACTGAGAAATAAATTTCAGAGATATGTATCTCCACTGTTGACCTATATATAATTTTATTTTATTTTTTTCTTGCAGTAAACTTTTCTAATAACAATAGGTAAAGATTTTGGCACAGCATTGTATAAAGTTGAAATAAATATACATACAAATTATTCTTTAAGGTACAATTATTCTTTACACCACCATGTTTACAGTACTTGAGTAAAGGCACTGATTTATTTTGCACCATGCATTTATGACTCTGTACTTGAACGCACCACACTGAACCGTCAGGTGGCGACACGTTCACGAGACGCGGCTCGACGTTGCAACACAATGAACTTTGGTATATCCGAGAGGATTATACGGAGTTTTCAGA
The DNA here is from genome assembly GCA_037367365.1 of Apogon talboti. Classification (NCBI taxonomy): domain Eukaryota; kingdom Metazoa; phylum Chordata; class Actinopteri; order Kurtiformes; family Apogonidae; genus Apogon; species Apogon talboti. The sequence goes on along the minus strand of JAPQRQ010000028.1, from coordinate 11,323,833 downwards.
GCATAACAGCAGGAGTGCTGGGTGAAAAACAAACACACAGAGCTACAGCAGAAGAAAGGAAGGAAAAAGCGTATTTTAAGAGGTAAAAACGACGCAGAAAGTCAAACGTCTAATATTTGTAAATCCGGGACATCGGGGTTAGGTTGTCCAGTCCACATCCACCTGAACTGGATCTGAAGACAACAACTTCCTCAGTCCATATTTTCATCGTTGGACGGTTTCTGCCTTTAAAATGCGAAACAACCGTCTTTACCATTAGACTGTCTGTTTAGTATTTGTGTTTACGTTTCAGTGGGGACATATAGAAGTGTTGCGTTCACTGTAATCTGCTCTTCCTGGACAGTCTGCCGAGAAACGGGGCTCCGGTCTATAATCTTTGTATTTTTTCGCAGATTTAGTGTTATCTTAACTCTCATCCATGTGGCCCCTCCTCTTTGTGCTGCGACTGTAAAGGCTGACGAGGAGCCAAAACACCAGAGGACTGTGAGTCAGTCTGACACCAAACCCCGAGGAGGACACTGGACCTCCAGAGAATACAGCACCACAGGCATTTACTTCACTGTTTTAGGACTTTATATAAAGGACTGGAGAGTTTGCGCCCCTGATTTTTTGCCTTTTAAGGATTATTTTTCTCCTGTTTGTGAGTAGAGAGTTTTTTTCTTCCAGGATTCTCTGCTCTGATTTCATTTCTTTATTGTTGCACCATGGAAGTTGTAATTTATACACACATAAGCTCAGTTTTAGGATTGTCCATGTTTATGTTCTTGGTTGATTGATTGTTGTATGTCAGAGGTAGTAAGAATGGTTGAACCGGTGGGGTTTGTGGAGGCATGGAGAGCCCAGTTCCCTGAGTCAGATCCCCCCTGCATGGAGCTCAACTCACAGGGAGACATTGAACAGGAATTGGACAAATGCAAGCAATCCATCAGGCACCTGGAGAAGGAGGTGAACAAGGAGCGCTTCCGGATGATCTACCTGCAGACTTTGCTTGCGAAGGAGAGGAAGTCGTACGATGGACAGAGGTGGGGGTTTAAAGGGACGCCACAGACGAGTGATGGGGATCAGGACAGCCAGATGTCCCATGCAGATGAGGGGTCGGTGCAGGAGCAGCAGAGGGGGGTTATCAGCAAGCCGGTGAGGTGTAAACCACATCCAGAAGCAGAGGTGGATGGTGCATCCCCGGCTAAACAGAAAGATGGGATGTCTCCGGTCCGTCAAGACTCAGAGCTGCCGGATTTCCCAGTTGGCTCCGTGGCAGCGCTGAGATCCAACTTTGAGCGCATCAGGAGAGCCAACTCACACACAGCTGGGGATGGCAGAGGGTTGTCGGTGATGGGTGGTCCAGACAAACCGTTCTATGTAAATATGGAGTACCATCATGAGCGAGGGCTGGTCAAGGTCAACGACAGAGAAGTCTCAGACAAGATCAGCACCCTGGGGTGTCAAGCCATGCAAATGGAGCGTAAGAGGTCCCTGCACTCACTTCCAGGGAACCTGTCTGCCACCACAGGGGACATAAATAAGTCTGTTAATAGAGGGAGGTCCACTGAGGGGAACTGCGGCTTCAATGGGTCATATGACGAACCAGAGGTCAACAACACAAACTTCCAGAAAGACAATGTGAGTCGATCAAGTGGTGGGAAATCCACCGAGTGTCAGCCCTACACTACTGTTTATGTCGGGGGGATGATGACCGAAGGGGACACCCGGGTCATCCACATCCGGGACCACAGTATTGATGAGGACGCCCACCTCACCTGGCCGAGGCGCTCATACTCTCCTGGCAGCTTCGACGACGTAGGAGGAGGCTACACTCCAGACTGCAGCTCAAACGAGAACCTGACGTCCAGCGAGGAGGACTTCTCCTCAGGCCAGTCCAGCCACGTGTCTCCCAGTCCCACCACTTACCCGATGTACAGGGACAAAAGCCGCTCACCTTCCCAGCATTCCCAGCAGTCCTTTGAGAGCAGCAGCCCACCCACGCCTCTGTCTCAGAAACGTCTGAAGCAGCAGGTGATGGTGTCCGAGGCCTCCATCATTGGAGTCCGTAAAATGGGTCAGATCTGGCCCAGTGACGGGGACTCCACCACGTCCAGCAGGACCTCTCATGACAACAGTGTTCAAGGAGATCTGGGTAGGTCTGAAAAACACACTGCACCACACAGATGTCCCCCAAGCCTGTAATTAGAAGGATTAAACCAGAAAATGGATGGATAAATGTATGAAAAAGCACTAAAAGACACATTAAAGACCCCTCTAATCACTAATGGTAGATGTCTGAACTTGTACATCTAGCTTTGATCCAAAATAAGTCACAGATGGGTAAAAATGCACCTGCAACCTCTTTAATTAATACTTTGGCCTCAAACAGTAAATCTATCCTTAAAGGCATTTTATTTTGACACATTTTATATCTGCTTGTGGTTTTCTTAAATAGAAACAAACTTCTCCATGATGGATGTGGCCTACAAAAAAGGAGGCCAGGTTTGATTAATCCATCTTTTAGTCTCATTAATGACAATTTATTCCATCCGCTCAGCCTTCATCCATAGTGATTGTGTTAGGGGAGTTAACTCTTCCTTGTTTTTGTTCAGTCCAGGATGGAGGTGATGCAACAGATATGTGTGGTAGAGGAAATATTCAGATCTTAAGTAAAAGTGAAAATACTAGTAAAATAGTCACTGTTTATATGAGATTTTTGGAATAATTTAACACCTATATTAGTGTCTACGCTGCTTTTCACTGCTTTATGTTTTTGGTTGAGCTCAGATCTGAAAAAAGATATAATATATACTGTTGGTTGTTTAATCTACAGCAATGTGTCATGTTTTCTATGATCATATGTCTGTAGCGTTGCAGTCCTTTGAGAACAGCGTGCAATATTCCTCTGAAATTTAGTGGAGCTGGAAGTATAAATAACTACAACTGAGCCTGAAAACATCCCTATTAATGTTCAGGAGAAACATTTTTTAGATGCATTAACATATCTTTATAAGAACATTTATCTGTCAGTCGGTCGGTTCCCATTACATTAGAAAACGTGATGTTTCAGGAAGTTTGACTGATTATCTTAAAATTTGGTACAAACATTTACTTGGACTTGACAGTTAAGTGATTAGGTTTGTTAGATTTGAGGGTGTAGGTTCCCATGAACTTACAAAACAAGAAGTAAGATTATGATGCAAGAATAGCAGGATGCAATCGATTGAATATGCCATTTTTTAATTTTTTTTTTAGAGGCTTTTATAATTTCTGTAATAGCTATGTTTGGGGACAAGCAAAAGCCTATCAATGGCTTTTTAATCAGCTCATATCTTGCTTCACCCTCAGAAGATTTTGACACTGAAAATGCATTATTCCTGTCTGAAATTTACAATTTTTTTAAATTTTATTAAAAATACTGGGAACATTAATTCAAAATACTAAAAAGCTAAATCAATCTGAATCACACATCATATTTAATGAATCACACATCATATTTAATACATATATGTGGAACTCAACATCAAACAAATTGTAAAAAATCTAGGCAGGAACATTTTAGAATCTCTTAAGCTACATATTAGTTTTCCTCAAAGTCAGTGTTTCCTGTTAAGAAGGCTAATGGCTGCTATCAGCGTCAACTTCAGCCGATACCAATAGAGGGGGAAATGTTGCTTCAGCATATTTCACCTCAATCTTTGAATGGGTTGTGAAAAAGTGTTAAATGAAGCAACATCTCCATGAGTTCTGTCATGTTGAAGCAGTGGAGACATTGTCATCTATTCTGGAGAAAGTTATAATGATGTGACCTCTCCGAAATTCAAATGTGTAGTCTTGCTGTTTTCATATTTTCACAGTCTGACAAACATCATGTGTAATTGATGGCAAAACTAAAATGGCATCAAAAAGTTACTTGTCCATCACCATTGACTACAAGGGGCAGGACTTGTCCTCTTTAAGATTTAGGTGCAGCACCCAAGCCACCTGAACCAAATTTATGTGAAAATAATGTGCATGCAAACAACAAAACATATCTTTTCCCAGCTCTAATGGTTGCTTTCTGACTGTTGTATCATGTTAAAAGTAAATTCACTTTATTTTCTGCATTGAGAAGTTCAGTCTCTGTGTTTCACCCATGCTAATACACACAGCACCTAGCATTAGCATTAGTGTATTTGGAGCAGTGAGCTGCCATTGAAGACACTCAGAGACCAACTCCATATCTTCAACTGTACACACTGACAGGAGAATTAACCCATGTACACCTTTTTTTTTGATGGGGGAAATTGGAGGATGCTGAAGAAATGTCTGATGCAGGTCAGCGGAGGTAGAAGTGCTAACCACTACGCTACTGTGCTCCATACATGACCATGTTGCCATGTTTAATAAGGATAATAATGATTGAAAACAATATGATAAAATATAGGAAGCCAAAAGTTAAAATGACTAGACCCAGACTGTAACTAATCCCAGTGAAAACCCTGTAGTGCTGGTGTAAAAGTAGTTACATTCCCCGCTGTGTGTTCATCTACTGTAACAGTCAGCCAGCGGTTCTTTGAGGAGTGCTTTGTTTAGCCTTTGTGAAGGGGCCTGCGCTCTCTTTCTCGGCCCCTTCTGCTCTTTGCCCACTGAGTGCTGCAGCTCGGAGATGCCCTGACTCAGACAGCGGTTGCCCTCAGGCTTCCCAGTCGCTCGGCCTTGTCCACCCTGAGTGTTTTTGTGTCAGTGCACATCAGCGTTGTTGTCCTTGGTGCGGAGTAATTAACTTAAAGGGGTTTGTCTAGCGTGATAAATTTAGGGAGGCTCTTTGTTATGGGAGGCGGCTAGGAAAAAGCCCTGACAACTCACTCAAAAAAGAGGATCGAGGGGGTTTAAAGTGTGTCACGCGGCTTCCAATCAAAAGGCTTTTCCTGTTGTTATGTGTGAACACAATAGGAGAATCGCTCATCGAGAACGAGTATTGACACAGTAACAATATAACAATGTTAAGTGGGATAAGGAGAGTGGTCTGGGCAACGTGGTAGCGCCAAGGACAGACACAGAGGCAGTACCGCGAGAAGATTTGTCAAAGAGAATGACACGTGAAAACATGCATTGTTGCTGATTTGTAAAACGGCAGATTTGAGGCCAAACGTTCAGCAAATATGGATTGGGACCCAGAGCACGCATTAGGTTTGGAGCATGACAGTTGTCTGCCACTGCCCCCCACCCCCTAAAAAGTGTTATTCAGTGTGGGTCAGATTGAGCAGATGAGCAGAGTAGTGTGTTGTTATATAAGGTGATTGAGTCCAAAGCTGTTTGACACAAAGCATGTGACAAACAAGCAGGTAGTCTGCGATATAATCAGCATGAAGTGTAAGCTAGCACGCTGCTCGTATGACTGAAATGTCCAAATTCATTCGATCTGGGTCTGCGTCACACCGCTGTGCCATTTGTCACTCGCAGTAATGCAAAGGATGTATTGTCAGGATGTTTTGGGTGTCTTCTTTCACACTGAAATGGCCTCTTGCAGTCATTGCTGAGAAAAATAACCAAGAGTGAAAACATAGGAGACTATTCAATGAATGAATGGCTTTAGGGCAGACATTGCTAGCATACCACTAACACAGACTGTCTGAATTTGCTTAAATGAAATAAGGTTTTTTTCTTCAGCAATTTAGTGGTGGACGACAAATTTATGGGTTCTTTGGATAGAGAGCTAGAAAAGAGAGATATTTTGACTGTTATAGGTTTTCCATATGGCCATTTAAAAAGTTGTAAGTCTAAAATCCAATAATCTGAATTGTAAGCCTTTGAATTCCAGTGCAGCATGTCTCAAAAATGAACTGGATTATAAATGTCACATTTATAACAGTGTAAAGCTTAAGTCTTGTTATAGGGCAAGTTTTGTATTATTGCATAGCTGTATGATATGGACAAAAAAATCATTCTTTGTTTCCCAGTGTGATTTTTAATTACCCTTTATTGTAATCGTTTGATCGTCTGTCTGTCTGTCTGTCCATTCAACAACGTAACGACATTATCTAAAGAATGCATTGAGATATCTGCGCTAAATTTATACTGTAGATGCATCTTGGCATGGAGCAGAAGCCTGTTGAAATTGGGTGAAACTGACCTACATTTACGAAGTCAAATGGCGACATGTCTTTTCAGCAACAACATAGAATACCCATGAAGTGGGTTATCTAGCAACAGATAAACAATAGGGCCACGTTGCCATGGCAAATGTCATGTGCAGAAACAGACGTGCCAGCTGAGAGGTTATTCAACTGAAAATGCCAGTGGAATTTACTAAGAAAGTGAAGGAATGGCATGGAGCATAAGCCTATTGAAAACAGCTCCATTCTGGCCGAGGGGTGTTAGTGTGCAGCACGTTATGTTAATCATTTGTTTACTAGCTACATGAATTGAAGACAAAACTTCTGTCAGAAATACCATTTCTTTACTATATGCTGTATTTGACTGGGGAAACATATTCACATTTAAATTTTTTCTTCATTAGCAAAGGTCTCCACAGAAATTACCTTGATTTGGCATTTTTCATGATTTTTGGAATGCAAAATCTTGATTAATCAAATTAGATCAATGTGTTACCCAGTGCTAATTGAAGGTTGTTGAAAATAAGGCTGCACAAACTGTTAAAAGTCATGTCGCAGTTATTGTGGACAATATAGTTACAATTTGGGACCATTTGCTTGATTATTGAGCAAAATGCATATAGTCATGCGCTGATCATTTTGGAAACTCAAACACATAAACCCGACCTACTTAAAAAGTAGTCAGTTTTCTTTTGCGTTTTTACACAGTATCTTTCTGTGTTCGATACACATATTACACCTTTAAATCTCAGCCTTTTGCATGTCATGTCTGTGCTATGACTTGAATGCATGCATGTCATAGTACAAGCTGACTTTGTGATTGCACTTTAATGAATTTTGCAGCTCTAGTTGAAAATAACAAAACCTTGTGGGAGAAAAGGCTCAAATAATTTCATGCATAAAGGTGTTGGAGTTTCATGTGAAGTTAGAAGAGCATAAAACCACTGTAAAAAGCCACCAGCACGCTTCAGATTTCATTTAATGTGCAGGTAGTTCTCTGACTCTGATTCCGTTTTGCATCCTTGGTGCTGATTGTGCCACTATGGATATGACATAGGCCTTAAATTTTATTCATCAGTATTAAAAATGCAACTTGTTGAAACCTGGAGAAAGTGTTTTTTCCATATTGGTTCCATCCAAGATGAATCCTACATTTTCTATAATGCAGTAAATATAATCTTTCTGTCAAACTCTACCTGACTGTAATATCTCTCACACCTCAGTTTGTAATAACAACTTCCTGCGTGGTGGTATTTCTAGCTTCCTCCGAAAAACATCACAGGTGTGAATTTCTCAGACCTGACAGTCATCCTGGAGATTTTCCGAGCCTGACAAAAACGGGAACCTATTTGCATTTTCATAGATTTTACAGCATCACAACAGTTTGCTGCGTTGCCATGGAAACGAGGTCTGAGGATGAAAACTGTTACATGTGGCTGAATGAATGGAAAGTAAATGGGTTTAGTGGGTTTGTTACAAACGCCTGTTTTCGCAGATTTAGTACAACACGCCCGTGGACTGATCTCAGCGGAGATCCCCGATTTAATGAACCTTGTCCTGTTTTACACCAACTGTTCAGAAGCCTGAGGTGTAGCTTTTGTCCAGGCGAGACTTGTTGCTGACATAATGGTGCAGCTGCTTCATGTGGACCTTGCCTTGTGGATTACCAGAAGTCTGGATTTATCTCTGATGTTGTAATAACATTACCCTGTGTGCTGCTGGATTAGGGCCTCTGGCAGGGAGCTGGTTTGTGAGGCAAGTTTTCGCAATAAACTCCTCTTTGTTGTGGTCGGTGACTTTTAGGGAGCAGTTTTATTTTTTTTTTGGTCGTGTTTGTCATAAGGCGCTGTGGCAGTCACTGAAATCTATTAAAGTCTAGTAAAGCAAACGCAGTCTCGGCGGGTTAAAGAGGCTTTGTGCCGTTGTGTAAATATTTGAGCTTCATAAACTGTACAATACAAGACACATTTAGTCTAAATTAGGGTTTCTGGACTGAAAAAATTGGTGTGTATGTTTATGTATCATGTCATGGAATATGTGAGTGATGCAGAGGGTGAGCGTTGATGCTGCTGCTGAGCTTCTTTTTATTTTTTATTTTGTGTCTGGCGTGGTGACAGACTGCTTCTACTTGGGATAAATGACTAACTGACCATTAGAGACACCTACTAACTGCCACAAACAACCCCATACTTGCTCTGCCACCACTCGGCTGCATCGCTCCGTGTAATCTTTGTGAAATGGCTGGTCTAAAACTGACACATCTCTAGGGACTTTTTTTTTTCTATGAATAGAAGAATAAGTGTTGTCTCCTGGTTTCTGGTTTCTAGGCCAATTGTCAAGCATAGCACCGAATGGAGCCGCTGATTAGCTGTGGGCCTTTAAGGAGGCCAGCTCTCTGATGGGTCTATTTTGTCATAATTAATTATCATCATGACACTGACATGCCTGTGGCCACAGTTTCCTGCTGTGCGTGAAAAAGGGTTTGAATGTATGGAGCTGTGCCGTATGAACATATATATTGTCTGATGACAGAAAAACATTGTCTAATAATGCATTCTGCTATTTATGTCACTGCTGCAAATCACTGAGCAGAGAAGAAAACACAAACATATACTGTGGATTGTCATGGGGCTGTGTTTAAGAGTGTGATATTTCAGGCACAAGGCTCCTCCTAAGACTTCTGATAAACACCATCTACATACCCACAATCTATAAAACAAAACCCTTATGTTCTAGCAATGTTGTTTATTGGCATTGGGGCTCCTGTAGGCTGTGATTTTTCTGCCGTCTTATAGGTTGAGTGCAGCTGCAGTGTGCAACTTGGGTCTAATAAACTGAAATATGACGTGTATGCAGACTGTGCAATGGTAACTTTGAATCTCAGTTTAAATCTATGACGCGGGTGAATGTCCAAGAACAAAACATCATCAGTGCATGTCGTCTACCTGTGTTGCTATAGTTGTGTACGATGAAGCTAAGCTAATGATTGTGCTATTTATATATACATCTGTGACTGTGTTTTTTACCCACAATCAAAGATATCACTATATTTTGTCATCTTTGCTGTGGGATGGCCCAAAATCGCATATTTTATACCAATCTTTCATCAAATAGAATCAGAAATATGTCATATTAAATACTTACAAAGTACACGACCTGGACAAAAAAAAGTCTTCACCTGGATTTAACTCTGCGAATAGGTAATAATTGATGCAATGATAGCTCCCCATTTCTTAAACAACCATCAGTTTGGTAGGGAGCATAAAGATTGGACTGTGTTTTAATGGAAAAAGGTCATGTGGTCTGAGTCCAGGCTGATCCAGTTCCAGTACAGTACAAGCCTGTGGGGGCAGTGTTATGATCTGGGGTTGCTGCAGTTGGTCAGATCTAGGTTCAGTGATGCCATGTGTCTAAAAAAATGCTGCAAATCCAGTCCCACAAAATATTAGCCTGTTGGACTTTTTTGTTTAGCCAGACTGTGTAGAAGGCAATCACAGAGCACAAAGACTCCAATGAGGCAACTAAATTCCCCACATAATGTATCATATCATCAACATACTGTATCACCCCTAGCAATCACATCAGCTTCATGGAGATAATGATGCAGAGCAGTTCCCTGTTGTGCTCAGTCTCCATCGGCCCAAACTTGAGCTCTGAGCACAGACACATATTAATCTAAATTATGAAAATCCACACAAATATGATCAAGATTATTATTTGGCATCAACCAGTACAATGGTCAAAAGTTAAATATAACAGAAAAGTGAACACTACCTTTCAAGCTCTAGCTCTTGTCATTGTAAATGTATGTGGTAATAAATAAATAATAAAATCAGATCAGTTCTGACCAGGATATGATTTTTTTAAAATTCATCCTATAGTAACAAAGATGATTTTTGGGGCCTTGACATTTGACCTAGAGCAGCTAAAATGGGATCATCTGTTGTCATTTTCATCAGGAACTCACAAAAAA
>JAPQRQ010000028.1:11298060-11311323 GCA_037367365.1 Apogon talboti | reverse complement strand
TATGTGAAGTAAAGTCCTTTTGTTCACTGTTACCCATTAAGTTGTAATAACATATTTTTACCTCCTCTCGTGAAATGTTTGTTGACAATGTGATTTATTTTTGATGGATAAAGTGTAACTGGGACTCAGATGTGTATAAATAGGATTCAAAAGAGGAATGTGTCTGAAAACAAAATTATTCCAACTTTATGGTCAACAGTGTATATAAGACATGTAATAGTCTATCCTCCATATTATATAGTTTATATGAAATGTACTTTCTTATACTTTCTTCTTGGTTAGCACAGTTAAAGTAACTTAAAGATGAAGATGAAAGTGAAAAATGTCAAATGCAGCAAATCACATTCGTTCTGTCGTTCATTTGATGCCTCACGTTCTTCTGCACAGATTCAAGCAGGACATTTGCAGGAAAGCAACACAAACAAACATAGAAGAGAGTCAACGTGACAGAAAACGGAGTAATTCTAAATAAGAGAAGGAGACATAACGAGGAGCTCCCTCATAAAAGACAGAAAACTGCCATCGCATGGATGTGGTTTGGGTCTGAAACGTCTGACACGGACCAGAAAAAGCAAATTATGCTTCAGACCAGTTTCCCACAGCAGAATCAAATCCCACCTACGTAATAGTCTTATCAAACAAGATAGAGAGAGACATATTTGTTTTGCATTTTATCCGTATCGGCAACTTCAGATACTGACTTAGAGGGATGGTAGTAGGTCAACAAATGAAAATCACACATAGTCATCTTCATTTTCTAGGTTTAGTTTGATATTTGGTTCCACATTTATTGAGTAATTGCTTTGAAGTGATTCATATTTACTTAATGTTATTATTTATTACTTTGACATACATGTTCAATTTAACTGTAATCTAATTATCAAAAATGTTGTCATCTATTAGGTTTTTCCTGCTCAGAGCTACTGTTACTATATTTTCCTGTATGAAAATAACTCTTTATATGTTTGAGATTAATATTTTTCTTAATTTGCTAGGTGCTTAATTGAAAATTTACACAAAAGTAAAAGAAGAAACAGTCCAATAGGATTATGCATTTTTTTTTGAGTTTTTAATACAACACAAACCTTCCCATGTATTCACTTTGTTTTTCCTGCTTAAAGCTATTGTTATTATGTTGGTCTTCAATTACATTGGCCTGACTCAGTTCTCTATTTATGTTTTTATATTTTAGTCATTAATATTTTAAGAAATTGATAAATGCTGAAGTGAAAATTTGCATAAATGTTCCAAATGTAATAAAAAACAGACATATGTGATTAGTGTACATTGTATTTGTGTTATAAATGTTCCTATATATTCACTTTATATAAGCTATTTATTCACTGAATGCACAGAAAATGTGTTATCTGTGTATATTGTGTGCTTCATAGTTAGTGTAGCACAGTGAAACAGGTCAGCCAAAAGGGAAATAATAAATCTCCCATTAGTTAAATTATAATCCCTCTGGAAAAATCAGGAGATTGTTTTTGTTTTAGGATGCATTATCTGATCTGGCCTCAGACGGGACATGGCACAGTTTGTGTAGGTAGACGGGTGTGTCTGGGATCTGACTTTAATAGAAAGTGTCTGTGTGAAAAGGTGATGAGGTCTGTCTGAGCGTCCTGGCCTCTGTCCAGAGGTTGGCACGACTTGCCGCCTCAGCAGGACTCAGAGCGGTGCCTGTCCACACTCACCGTTTAATTGCAGACTCATGAATATTTGAGGTCTCTCGAAGGAAGCCCAGACAGGCCTATCATTGTACCTGGATATCAACATCTGAGGTTTGGTGGTCAGCGAGGCTCAAGAATTCAGCCTCTCCCTTTCCTAGAGTAAATGTAGGGCTACAAGAGGAAGTGCAGGCAGCTCTCATGGGCTTTGCCTCTGTGTGTGTGTGTGTGTGTGTGTGTGTAGTAGAGTACATGTATTTGCACTATTTCTGACACAATATATGAGTAACTGATTTATTACAGTCACAGGTGTGTAGTTACAGATTCCTTTTTTTTTTCTTTTGAAGTCTGCATTATTTACTTAACCCTTTATAGGGCACTCATAGAAATACTCTGAAATTCAAAATTTCATCCAGCTATGTTCAGACTGCAGGCAAATGTGGCCCACATCCAATTTTTTTTTTTTGTTGCCCATATGTGACCTTTATCCGATCTGTTTAAGACAGTTTGAACAGCATAAATCCAATTTTTTCAAATCCGACCCAGGCCACTTTCGTATGTGGTCCTAAATCCAATACTTATCCGATATTTTGCAATGCAACTTCAGTCTGAACAGCCAGGTCGCACTTATCCCAACTTTACATAAGTGAAATGCGACAAATATCATAATTCTACGTCCCAGGAGTGTTTCTTCCGTAAACACAGTGCATGCCTGCGTGGTCACATACTGTGTTACCTCAGGACCTCTTTTGCGCATGCGGGTCACTTCAGGGTCACATTCAGTTCATACTCAAAACTAATAGAAGTTGCATTTAATGCGTAATATATGAACGAGCACACAAAAAAATCGGATTTCACCAAAAAAATCCGAATTGTGCATTAAGACCTGCTGTCTGAATGTAGCCTTAGTGTGTTATTGGAGGACATAACAAGACTTTATTGCTTTTCTGAAATTTTTCACAATTTTTTACTGTCATGTGGAAAATCAAGGTCAGTGAAATTACCGTATTTGGTTCCTTACTTGTAAGTGGCAAAAAAAAAAAAAAAAAAAAAATTCCAAGAAGTAAATATTAAAATACAAGAAAAACACATGTAAGGTGAAAGGAACATGTATTTTCGAACATTACAGCAACATAAGTGTTCATCCAGACGCCTGTCAACATCCACATTATCCCTTTGAACATCATTACTTACATTAGTACCATTATTTCATGGTACCTAACAAAGCAGGTACCCTTTCTGTTTATGCAGAGGTGGACCGTACAGACCCTGTAGACCACATTGGACCTGAGATTGTTGACTCACTGTCCTCACTATAACCTTTGCTGTCAATATCTTGTAATGTATGCGGAAATTACCAAAAATAGTCATTTGCCCAATAAAGGGTTAAACAAAAACCCTGTTATTTATAACAAAGCTTATCTCTACCATGTGTATGAAATGTAAAGTTGTATTGGATGTCATAATCATGAAGTCAGTGGATACTCATAGCTGTTTTTAATGCATTACAGAAGGAAGTACATTTTGTTTATGTTATACATAGATCAGCCATAATGTTATGACCACCAACAGATGAAGTGGTAATAATGTTATGTTATGTTATTACATTGCCATGTCACAACATCCAGGACTTCAGGGATCTGCTGGTAACGCCTAAGTCTTTTGGAGTCCATCCTCGGGTCAGGGCTGTTTTTGTGGAAAAAGACGGACCTACATAATGTTAGGAGGGTGGTAATAATGATATGTTCCACAGATTCTCTACTTGATTGAGATCTGGTTATCTATCTCTTAGGGAGTCTAACCGCTGCAGACTAAGAACACAAAACAAGAGCTGCAGTGTTAGAGATGCTCTGACTCAGTATTTATAGGATCACTGTTTGGCCTTTGTCAAAGTCACTCAGATCAGTGCACTTGCCCATTTTGCTGCTTCCAACACGTCAGCTCCAAGGACTAAATATTCACTTGTAACAAAATGATTGACATTATTACCACTTCATCTGTCAGTGGTCACAATGTTATGGCTGATCAGAGTGTATTTAATGCTCAGGTGCTGTTGAAATAAATAAAACACATTTACAATAGTTAAAATATATCCACGAGTTGTTAAAATGAGGATGTTGTACATTTAGATACATCGTGGATCATTAACAGGTGAATATCGTCAAATCTTGAGGACAGTGATGACCCGTGTCTACTATAAACACATGACCCAATGCAGTTACAATGGGAAACACACGACATGTTCACTATTATTTGTATTTTATCTTTTCTTTTTCACCGATTTCATAACAAAGAAGGTGAAAACAGCCTTTTCCGGTGCTATTTCATCACACTGCTCTTGTGTCTACTTATATGAATGCTAATATACATTGACATCGAGTCCTGGTTTAGTTTACTTTAGGTTATTGTGTGATTTCTTCATTCTTAAACACTGTTGAAATAATCCAAAGCAGTTACAATACAATACTCAGGACGAAGGACCACAATATTATCATTCAAAGCAGCCTCTGTTTACCAGGAGCGGCCTTCCTCACCCAGGCCGCAGATCTGATGTACGGTGTATTTTCAGGGAATCATTTCTTTCCAATATACCTACATGACTGTTTCTCAAAAACTGTCACACCTTTAGGTTCATTCCACCTTAGAGCAGAGTGAATTCTATATTTATAAGAGTTTTTCTCTACAAACATAAGATGCGGAAGCAGAGATGGGAAAACAGAAAAAATCTACTGTGATATTTCAGCCACTTTGGAGGGAAAAGATATGAAACAGTCATGACCAAAAGTTTTGACAGTTGCGCAAATTGTATTTTTATTGCTTGAGTGCTTTTTCACATTATTGTTGACTTTCATTGGCAAATAAATTACATTTAAGCAACGAGTCCCTTTGTTTCACTGCCAAAACTTTAACTTCTGGCCATGACTATAGTTGTAGTTTTTGCATTGGTCTATTCACTGGACCCAATGTGTTTAAAATGGGTTAGTGGTTTAACAGAATATCGCACAATTTGGTACAAAATTTCACTCAGGCTCAAAGATGAACTGAAGTTATTTTGGTAGCTAAAGGTCAAAGGTCACTGTGACATAATGTCTGTCAATTGTTGTGAATTTAATATCTCAGAAATAAATTTAGGGAATTTCTTTGACCCAAGACATAAGTTGAACTCGAGGTTGAATCACTTTTAACTGCAAGTAAATAAACAGATAGCGATGCATCCGATTAAACTTATAGTTGTTTTCTGGAAATTATCCTTTATAAGGGGATCTTTATAACGTATTATTTTGTAATGTTTTTAAGTGTTGTTTTCTAAATTGCCATTATGTGTTGAGGTTTTCTTTGAGCAGATTGGTTTAGTGTTGCTGCTATTTAACCCATAAAGACCCAGTGCTACTTTTGTGGTCGTTCCCAAAGAATTTTTTCTTTCAAATAAACCTTTCTTAATTGATTTATTGTCATTTATTATAATATTATCCTCTGTATTTAGCATTTTTTCAGTGAAAATCATGGATTTCCCCATATTTACTTTACCGATCATATTCATTTTCATAAAAAGCTCAGATTAAAGTTGAGGGTTATTATATTAGAAACAGAGAAAACTGATGAAAAAGTGACTTTTACAGCAAAGATATCAGTAACTGAATGTAAAAACAAGTGTATCCATCCACTGTCATTGATCCAACTCCATGGGTTTTACTGGTGAATCAATGTTGTAGAAGATGACGGTGTTTCCACAGTAACTACGGAGCCTCTGAATGTCCAAATGGGTCATATCTGATGACAAACTGTATTTTACACCAATTTTTTACTTGTATTGATAGGATTAATGGGTCGACAGGTATTAAACAGTTTAGTTCAGTAGATGCTTTAGGTTGAATGTTTGGGTCATTATGGGTTAAAGGTGGTAATAATATAAGATCCAACATGATGCAGAAATGCAACAAAAAACACTAACAAACTGTACAAACCTATGGAAGACACCTCCATGTACAATAATAATGTAAGACAAGTAATCTTCAGTATATAGACCACATTGGACGTTACGTTTAAGTGGATGTACTCTGAAGTCTACGGTGAAATACATTTTTAATCCCACCCTCCTACCACTGTGTGTATGGCACCTGTTCCTCTGTGCAGTGTACTGGGTAAAGTGGTCGGTCCAAAGCTGGCAGGCCATCAGTACACCAGGCCAGCTGCTCTCACAGTAAAAACCATGAATAGCCTTTTTGTTCCTGTCTATCTGAAAACAGAACAAAACCACTTGTGAAGAAAACTGCACAGGACCGCTCACACTACGTTTCCCTGTTATCCGCCCCTCTCTAGTGACACACTAACACTCACGCTCCTATAGATAAACCTTAATAGAAAAAATCTGTGGTATGTTTATGAGCCTGCAGGCCTCCCCGGGCTCGGTGATCCTCCCTCGTGCTCGGCCTCAGCCCTCTCCGGTCCTGCAGTCTCAGCTCCCCTCCCTGGTCCCACTCAAAGGGCCCTCTGTGCTGCTGGCTGGCAGGCCAAGTGTTTATGGAATGTCTCAGCTGCTTGATGGGTGTGGGGGGGAAACGGCTAATGAAACGTAAAGTGTTGTATGAGTTCACCTCCCTCACCCGTGGAGCTTGTTGTGTCACTGGCCGCGCAGAGTTTGTTTTAGACGTGTTCTCTCCGGAAAGTGAGTGTCCGAGGTATGTAATGCACTGGACGAGAGGAGGTGAAAAGGAAAACCCTACATTTACCTGTTTTCAGTCCGTAAAGTCGCAAGCTTTAAATAACAAAGCAGGATGAACAAATCTGGAAGCCGAGGTATTGTAATTCCAGTGCTTTGTACAGGTCAGAACCCAAAAAATCCTCCACTCCTATAATCCAGCTCATTAGTGTTTCTTTATTAAACCCTTTTCTCACTTCACTGTGTTGTTTTTCATGACCTTTCTCTCTCTCTGTCCTCTTATTTCCTGTGCCTGTTAGGTAAGTATTTTATTCCAACAAGTGTGTAATTGGTTTAACTCCTTTCCTTGTTATATGAAGGCGTGATTGACATAATCAGGAAGGAAACACCTCTGCCACATTCTGAACCAGGAAAAAACCCTGAATAATACCTTGAATACGACAATGTTATAACCTGTGTTGCCAGGCAGATTATGTCTGAGTGAGTCACATTAACGCCCATCAGGTGAGGTCTGTTCAGTAATATTTAATTTATCCAGACATGCAGATGAATAATTGATCTTACCTGGGTGTCCGGGATAATTCATGTCACATTAAGGTGTTCATCTGCCTTTAGTAAAATATGTCAGCAGTTATCAGAAACCAGAATAACGCATTTGCTTTGACCAAATGAAACTAATTTAATGCTTTGCTGTTTAGACAGTGAATCCAGTGTGCCTAAACTCATTGTCTGTTTATTTTCACATACTGAAATGATTATTGGGCTTTGATTCTCTCTGTTATGCAGCATTATAAGCAGTAGCCCGTCTGACCACCCTAAGCTATTTCAACACACGCTGATTAGTAGGTGTGTTTGGTTGGGCGGCCCAGTTCTGACCTCCGCTGCTCAATGACTGGCACTAATTTTAGGTCGCCCTACAGCAGATCAGACGCGAGCGCTGGTGGGCCTCTGTGCCTGCAGCGGCCCTGTGGTTTGAAGGGCCTCCTGCACCAACAGACACTTCAGATGGCTCAGGATGCGATGATGACGCGTTGGGTAGTGTTTTTAGGGTTTGTAAAAACACACAGCTCGTGTCGCTAAACTCGCCGTAGCTACAATGGGAGGTTAAAGGAGCTTTCCACCAAATCTGACATGTCAAAATCAATTCACAAGCCACTGGGAAGACTGTACAGACCGCGAAAACAAGTGCATCCCCTGTGATTCCGGACAGCGGTTCTCGGGTCTTAAAAATAGCCAGTTGTAGGGCCTTCGCTCAAACCAGATCATAGCTTTTCAATGGTCAAAGAGCCGACTCTCGGCCAGGAAAACTGGACCTATGCACTAACACTTTGTTGGTTTAGAACATCAGGGACTATGTGGATGTGACCCGTGAGAAAAAAAGCAGAGCCAATGCAGTGTCCAATTGGCTTAATTCAAAGAAGACGCTTGGATGTTAAGTTAAAGCAGCAGTGGTGGAAAACAGAGACATATATAGACATATACGATGATGTAATGTCATGACTCCAGAGTTAATGGAAAATGTTCTTAGAAGGTTTGCAAATTCGAACGGGCGCTATAGCCCCGGCCCAGAACTAGCAGTGAGTTCACGTGGGTGGAAAGGGGATTACTGGTGATGATCTGAGGGTCATCCTGAGCTTGAGAGACAGTTTTTGCCCTAAAAAGCCCAAATCTGTGCTTCAGTCTTTGTACAATCACAGTGTAATTTTCACAATACAACTATTCAGCTTTATTTGAAGAACTGCAAGGCAATTATCTATGATACTCCATGATTTCTGTTTGCTGAAAGAAGAAAAAATACCCCATGAAAAGGCATGTAGCATAATTTCTGTATTTATACAATGCATTGTGGTGTCAGTTTCATAGCATTTGGCAACTAAGGTTGGACCCCTGAACTTCTGCATCAATGTCTGCCATGAGATTTTAATTAAAACATGGATACTTGGCGCCAGTGTATTGATAACTTATCACAAAAGGAAGTAATATGATATATTCCTGTATCAGTGTTTTTGCTCCACCCCTAATGTACGACCTACTGGCAGTATAATGTTTGGAGTATATAATTGCAGAATAGATGTGTCCTAGCTTACTTAGAGTTTTCTGGCTTCCTCTGACACGATGGTTGATCCTCAGTCATGGAGTTAAAACAAACCATGTGCCGCTGTCAGGATCAGAGCTGATCAACTGAACATGATCAGCTGTGACGGTCAGAAAGCCCCTCGTCAGATGTGGTGTGATTCACGTCCACTCTTTGTAGTCTGAAACATTAAACGCCTAATCTAAATCTCCATGAAGTGAGCGAAGCGCTGTACGGTGGCCTCAGTCCAGAGTCTCCCTACGTTCGACTCCCCCCGTTTGCCTTCACCGTTTCCCCGGCGACCACACAGTCCAGAGGAGAATCTGTTTGCTGGAGCCATGAAGTGCTGCTAAGCTTTTAACAACATCTCACATTGGCTTCTTCTGCTGTTTTCTTCCCTCAGAGGTGCAACTTCTCACTTCAGATCTATACAAGCATTACAGAGACGACAGGAAAGCTGTCCTTCATTGCACCTTTCTCTCTCCGGTAAATTATAGATGTTTCAGTCTCATTTCCGAGCCTTTCTGCATTGGGTCGATCAACACATTTGCTATGTCGGTGCTTATTTTTGGCAGCGTGTGATCTAAATTCTGTCCATCAGATGAGTGGTCTTCGAGTATCAACATAGTCACAGTGGGAGGCAATAAGTTCACTGTGATTCTCTCTTTGTCAGACACTCAGAGTGGGAGTCTGAGCCCACTGGGTTATATAAACACACTGATCAGTGATCAGACAGCGCCCTGGACTGGGCAGCACTTAGCATGCTCCTGATGGTGAAATGGGGAATTATGGATGTCACTATTCTAGATCCAAGCCTTTTAAGGTCTAAATCAATAGACCTTTCTTATTTTTGGTAGGTTTTCCCATCAGTTGATAGATATACCTGCCCATTTTCTGCTATTTTTAAATGTCCTGCTGTGAATTGAAAATGATTTTGGTGCCAAAGTGGCACCATGTGGCGTAATTTACAAAAATGACAAAAATAAAATCAATAGTAAGCATCCAGAATAGATAAACCACGTACGATAAACACATCACAAAAGACTGAAATGCAAAGAGTACCAAAAATCCTCTTACTTACATGCGCTATATATTCACATTGAGCATTTTTCTGTGCTTTATTTGTGGTTTTGTCTAATTTTTTGAGTCATCTAAATAAATTAGGGCACATCTAAAAATATTTATTTCAGTCTGGACATTGAATAAAATGTCCATAGGTGAATTAAAGTCCTCATGGTAATGTGTGCAGTACAGATGTTAAGGAACTTGCAGTGGGTACTGGAGTATACAAAATGGAAGAAATTGAGTCATTTAGCCATTTTAAAGCAAGGAGGAACCTTTCATTGTTGGAATAGTCAAAAAAATCCACTATATGGACAAAAATATTCACATATCATCTCACACAGACGTAAAATGCAACATACACATTAAAGCAGCAGTAAAATTAATCAAAATCTTGTACTGTATGAATAAAAATATACAGCTTGTAGGACTTCCCATTCCCAGTGGTTTGAAATATTATCATGATAAAAATGTTCATGTCAGTTGTTGTGAATAATTAGCGCGATAAATGTCAAATCAATATTTCTTTTAAGTTTAAAGGTAATTTTTTTTTCTCCTGGCTGAGAACTGAAGAAGCAAGATTATCACTTGTGGCTTAAAATGATAATTTGTGATCAGAACATGACAAATATTTAGGAAAACTATAAAGAATATAAACGAAATGAACCCTAAAGGCGAATTAAAATGAAGGTGTTTATTGTAATATAAATTTGTATTATGACATTTGTCTTTATCATTTTGTATCCTAGCCCCTATTAACAACACCTGAAACACCTGAATCCAATGTATCCCAATACTGAAGTCCATATGTTGTTGTTAAATCAACACAATATCACACTGAGTCTGTTGGGCCTTCTGTGTATGTCCAAGTACAAATAAAAAATACCATCCCGATGTGTTAAAACATATGCAAACATTTGAACAATCTCATGAAGCCTTGGAGTAACTGGTGATAATTTCGTGTTGATTTTTGAGTCACATCTTTCACATTTTTCACATATTCCTTTTTCAACATCCAGATGAAGTTCCTGTTTTTCTTGTTTGTGTCCATACTCGATGAATCTGCAAAAGAAAAAAAAAGCTGTATGTTTATTTTTGATCATGCATGTCTGAGTCTGTGCACATCTGTCGCTCTGTCTCTGCCTGTTTATCGCTCATCTCTATGGATTAGGATTAGGGGTTTGACTGTGTCTTTGCATTGTCGTCAATAGGACGTCCTGCGTGTATTAAACAGCTGTAATGGCCTGCTGAACACGGATTTGTTTGCATGTTGAAGGAAGGAAGAGTGTCTCATGATGACTGATTACTCTCCAGAAAAGGGACTGGAGAGTTTGGAACTGGCTGTTTGGCTGAGCCCGTATATATCCTTGAGTTCTATTTTTAGTCTGTGTACTCAGTTTGGTCGTGTGGGAAAGAAAAAAAACGCCTCACATCCTGTATTAAAAGGTGATTCCAGTCAAATCTTTTTTATGTTCTGAAATAATCTGACATCTATAAGACCTTATGGCTTGTGGGAATAAACTCAGATGAAAATTCTTGAAAAACACTGACTTACAGAGTTCAGATTCAGTCCAAAGCAGAATCCGCTTCCCTCTGATCCGACGCCGCAGCTGTTGGCAGCAGCAATCTTATGTAATGTCATTACAATGTATTTATTACAGCTTCGTTGCACAGTTGAAACCATTTTAAGCTACAGCTCATCGGTCGGCCAGGGACGGCAGCCAGGGCTGTAATATTGTGTATTTAGTAAATTAACAGTTATTCATTACAGCAGAGTAGAAACATGGATGAATGTAATCTGTCAGATACAGGCTTTAATGGGACTTTACAGTATCATCACTAGTGACTATAAAATAAAACCTGACTGATTCACCAGACTGATTCTGATTCATTAGTACAATGAATAGAAGGGGAATTTTTGATTAGAGTGTTGGACTACAATGGCAGCACCAAGACCACCATGTTAATACTCTAGGAATATATAGAGTTTAACCCATAAAGACCCAGTGCTGCTTCTAAGGCAGTTCCGTCCTCAATATTGAACCTTTTCTTAAGTGATTTAACACCATTTATTGTAATATTATCTTATTCATTTTGCATTTTTTCACTTAAAATATGGTATTTTCCTATATTTGATTTACTGATTATGTAGATGTTCATAAAAGCTTAGATTAAAGTTAATTGTCATAATATCAGAAATGGAGGAAACTGAAGAAAAATTAGCTTTTTCAGTTATGTAAACCATTAACTTAACATAAACCCAGTGTGTCCATCCACTGTCATTGATCCAACTCCATTGGTTTTACTGGTGAACCAATGTTGTAGAAGATGACGGTGTTTTCACGGTAACTACAGAGCCTCTGAACGTCCACATGGGTCATATCTGATGACCATGAAAAGGTGACAAACTGTATTTTACACCAATTATTTACATGTATTGATAGGATTAGAGTATCAACAAGTATTAAACATTTTACATCAGTAGATGCTTTTGGTCGGCAGTCATTGTTTGGGTCTTTATGGGTTAATGGCATTAAAATGATACAGAAGTTATCAGACAGTGCTATACTGATAACTTTATGCTCCCACTGTAATGTCTAATAGTCTAATTGTGCATGTTCACCTTATTAACAAGAATACACATTTATTGGCATGGGATTTTTGGAATATATATACTGCCTTTTTATTGCTGCTGGAGCTAAAATTAAAAGGGGAAATGCCAAAATTTCGAAACACTTCTACAGCTTTCTCCTCTTAGTCCAAATACATAGAATAGTAGTAATACAGTAGAATAAATACTGTATAAAGATAGATGAACCTGATACTGTTTCATGTTATTGAAAAGTGAAGCCACTTTGAGCACCCGCATTGAAACACAGAGTTGAACATCATGTCCAGGATGCATGGATTCTGACTAGATATCCATAATTCCAGCAGTCAATCATATATTTGACCTTCCTATCTGTCTGAAAATGCTTGTTATCAGCCACAATATGGATCAGTGGGCAGATTTTCCACTGAAAACACAGGTACAGAGTAGATGCAGAAGTCTCATATCCTCTAAGTTGACCTGAATTACATTATGCTCACAATAATGATGGAATTTTGGTCCATTGATGCTAAAAAGCTAACAGGCGCTGCAGGTTTGATCAAAATTGAAAAGGGCAAATATGACATTACACATTAAGATAACTTCTTTTATACAAGTGAATGGAGACAGTTAGCATAATTGTGTATAATTCTCAAATAATTTCTGTACTGCCATTAGATGCTGCCAAAGATTCTGGCAGTGATACTGACTCTGCAACTGCGACTGCAAAAATGTGATTCATTTGCCAAGTCTTTCATTCTCCATTCTTCTGCTTTGTAAATAGTAACAGACCACATGCTCAGGACATTGCACTACTCACTTTACTTAAAAAGACTTAAGATAATAGTCATTACTGTCACCTGTATATTCTGCACATTTGACACTGGACTCACTTTTGTGTGTGTGTGTGTGTGTGTGTGTGTGTGTGTGTGCAACGTCGTGTGTGTTTGCGGTTTTTTGTACTTGACTGTTTTTATACTTACATTGTCTTTTTACTTGATTGCTTTTTACTGTTTTATTTTTATTCTTGACTGTTTGCAACTGATGTGTGTATTTTACTTGAGCACCTTACAGAATTTAAATCCAAATTTTGTTGCACTGTACAATGGTATTTTGCAATGACAATAAAGCTCATTCTATTCTATTCTATTCTATTCTATTCTATTCTATTCTATTCTATTCTGTTCTATTCTATTCTATTCCATTCCAT
>JAPQRQ010000028.1:11276816-11297960 GCA_037367365.1 Apogon talboti | reverse complement strand
ATTCTATTCTATTCTATTCTATTCTATTCTATTCTATTCTATTCTATTCTGTTCTATTCTATTCTATTCCATTCCATTCTACTCTTCATAAAGATATGGAAATCAATCTAAAAAAACTGAAGCAGCAAAACTTGCAAAAACTGAATTTTCATCCCTGCCAGAACCTTTGTCCATGAGAGGCCTACGCATGTGTCTTTTTTTTTTTTTATTATTGAAAGCCTCATACAGATGTGCTTTATTCAAAGTGTCTTGAAGCAGTACTGTTCATCTGCAAAAGCCAAACAAACTAAGGGCACTTTCACACCTACCTCCTTTGGCTCAGACTTTCAGAATTTTCAAGTTTGATTTGGACAAAATACGTGTAAAACATCACCCACACAATAGTATTCAGTCCAACTGGTAGAGATCTCTCACTTCAGATCGAACTAAACCATGTAGTGGTAATGTAATAAACTTTGAACCAGTTTTATTGTATTTGAGTTATGACAGTTTAATTAGACGAAAGGTTTCTGCGTTAACACACAGTGAAGTGGTGAGGCTCTGTAAAACCCTAAACTGCTGGAATGTAAATATGATAGCCGTGACCGTTGTAAAAGTGGGAGCTGTTTGTCAAGAGATGACCTTGTGCAGAAAGCCTGTTTCCGCTCTGAAGCAGATGAATTGCTGAATTTTCCGGACAGACCTGCCCGGACACTTCCTCAGCCGTGGTCCGTGTGATCCCTGCATCAGTGTCGCTGACTGAGGCTCTATTGTGATGTCCACTTTCTCACAAGTCTGCATCAGAATGAGCCCTTGTGTGTGTGAGTGTCAGCCTGTTAAACTCACAAAACTGCCTGGTATTAACAGAGCAGAATGCATGTTACATCCTCGGCATTGCTGAATAGAATAGAATAGAATAAGATTTATTGTCATTACACCAGTTGTGCAATTAAGTTGCAGGTGGTCTCTCCCACCGACAGTACACTTATATCTAAATGGTCATGAACATATTTCCACTCTGCACTTTACTGATATGTATCCACCTCCATTTTACTGAAAAATGACATGTTACTTTGCACATCACAGTTTATTTTTGCACCTTACTGTTTGATCCTGTTTGTCCAGATTTTCTGCAGTTCTTTTTTATTCTTCTAATTTATTATGTATAGTGTGTTTGCTCTTGTATTCTATTTTTATTTTTATATTCTATTTTTACTTTTTGTCATGCTGCTGCACTACAATTTCCCTGTTTGGGATCAATAAAATCTATCTATCTGTCTATCTGTCTATCTGTCTGTCTGTCTGTCTGTCTCTGTCTGTCTGCCTGCCTGCCTGCCTGTCTGTCTGTCAGTCATATATAAAGTGTGCAATCGAAATGTGTGCAAATTAGAGATATCTGTATGAAAGGGTAACATTTTTAATAATATAAAAGTAGTATAAAAATGTAACAGTGTAAACAATGTAATCCTATGTGGAGTATATTTTCTGAGATGTGAGTGGTTTTTCTGTGGAAGGAGGTAGATTGTGTGTCGTGGGCTGATGCCAGAGAGAGAGAGAGAGAGAGAGAGAGAGGATGTGTTATTCATCCAGTGTCTATAATCTGACTGGAACACAGAGTGGCCTTTCACATGGACTTCCCCTGTGCTCTGAAGCTGTTTGGCCTGTGGTTGCCTCTTCCTCTGCCAGTCAATACAGCTCCCTGCGCCTCGGTGTTTGTTTGAGTCTTTTGTCGCAGCCTCTGTGGATGTCACTCCGCCCGTCGTCCAGGCCTCTCCAGGGTGACTCCGCGCTCTCCTCCCCCGGTTTCCGGAATCCTCTCTTTCCTGTTTTGCAGCCTCTTATGAACATACCTCTCTCCACACTGCTAGACGTGTTTTTTTTTTTTTAATATTCTTGCTGTTAAAGATCCTCCGCCGGCTGCCACATCTGTGACGACGATAATGATGATAATGACGATGACGGGTGCCAGTGAGTCAGGGGTGGCTGACAGTAATTACAGGATGCAGAGCTCGTTGATCCTCGTCCTCCGGGTGTCCAAAATGTTTGAAATCACAGGGATGAGCACATGTAACATATACTTCTGAGTTGTTACACTTGTTTTTCTGGCACCTGTTCGCTGTTAGTGTGTTGTAAAATGTCTCATAATGAGCATTTGTGTTGTTGTTTAGTCAGAGGAGGCTTACGGACACACATTCTTTACTCAAGTCCTTATACTAAAAATACTGTAGTAATGTTAGAAGTATTCATTTATGCTTCAAGAAAGAAGTGCAGGATCTTAAATGTACTATAAAAAAGTACACCTTATAGGAGCTATATGTAGTATTTAACATATTCAAATATGACCTAAAAGTATCATTAGAGTGTTTAGGATAGAGAGTCCTGAAGTTCTGACAAAGATGCCAGTGTATGGAATTGTAGGGAATATATTCTCTACAAATGCACAAAATACACATAAATTACCCAGTCCATCAGTGTAAATATATATATATTTACACTGATGGACTGGGTGATTTATGTGTCCACTATAGGGAGTAGTGAGTCATTCTGCCAGTCCGTAGTGAGGGAAAACTAACACCACGGGGCCTTTGACTAAAACATCAGAAAGTGACCAGATGTGATGAGAACCGCTAAGAAACAACTTTTAGAGTCAAAGAAAGTGACAAAGTGATAAAAGCTAGAAGTACTGTTGTTGTTTTCTCCAGTGGACACAGCTGTAAATGACAAGAATGGAGTTTGATGATGAAATTACAGCGTTTCTTCTACATAGATGAGTTTGATTACGAGGCTTATGAAGGTATAAAGTTATGTTATTAACTTTGCTAAGTTGCCGTTTGTCGATCTAAGGTTCAGACTAAACTGTGACAGTTCTGACCTTGTTCGTTTGATTCCAAACAGATCTTTAGTTCAGCTATTGACAACACAAGCCAAACAGAAATCAGAGGTGATTTGTGGTTTTACTGTGGCTGTTTTCTGTCTAAAAACAGAGTTAAGCTAACAGATCTAGAATGTAAACTATCAGCTGGTGCAGCATGTGAAGATTAGAAGACAGTGTTATTTTGATCAACTGTCAAAATAAACAGCTATGAATTTTAAGCTGAAAAAGAAAACTTGATGATACCATAACACAGATGGGTGTAAACAATGAGCTTTATACTTTATTCAGTGAGTGTCTGAATATAATGGAATAGATTATATAGAATTTATACAGTCTGTAGATACATATCATTAGTTTTTTGGTGGTTTTGGTAGATCTAAGTGTGTTCTGGTATTAGACTTCTTCATTCTGCTCAGAGTTTGGGATATCGATACTACGTAGAACCACTTTAAATGACATTTCTGCACATTTCTTTATATAATGTATTAAAATAACAAAAAAAATGTTGCATGTAGTTGCATGTAGCTAATAATATTGATGCCCCAGTGAAATAAGTACAGAAACTCAGTACTTGTTCTTCGTTGCTTTCCCGTCTGTGTTTACTGACGTAATGCTTTTCTTCTCCCATTCTTTGTCGTATTGAAAACACGTCATTCCTGTTGTAAAGGAGATGTTCAGTGCCACAGGGCTGACATGAGCTGAGCACGTGCGTTGTCCCTGCGCTTCCCCAGGCTTATCCACTCGCCTGGCACGATCGCCCACTGGCTGGCACAGACGGCGTAGTAGATTTGTGTAGGTCACAGTTTCATGAAGGTTAAAAGAGGATTTGATAAAGACAAATAGCAGCGAGGGGCGACTGCTGAGTGTTTTTAACTGTGGTGCTGTTGATATAAACGGCTCAGTGCATTCGCTGTGTGTTCAAAGGGCCCATTAGGCGCATTATACATAGGCACAAGGGTTTTCAACTGGATGATTTTTCTACAATTTTTACATGTTAAGATTTAAGATTTCTAGATTTTTTTTCTCCATTTGATCTACTGGCTGGCTCATCTGATACATCCGTGATTTATCTCAAAACTGATTTCCTTACCATGCTTAATATTATAGAGTAATGTATTTGTAGTAACTATTTGCCTTTATTTTGAGTTTTTGTAAATACAGTGTTATATTCTGTTGCCTCAGATGTAGGCTGAGGTTCCTGTATTAGTGCAGAAAATGTAGGTTTTACATCCCTGACACACAAACATAGACCACACTGAACCACAGATGTCATTCGTTGGATTTCACTTGGTTTAGATTTGCAAAATCTTGATTCACACACGCTCATTACTGGCAACAGTAGTCTACACTGCTTCACTCAGGAGAAAAAAAATACTAGTATTATGTTACTGTTACCTTAATCTAACATTTGGCTGTTTTCAGTCAGTTAAGTGAAGCATAAGAAAGTGTAATTTAAAAATGTCATACTATAAAATATATAAAGCTAGCTGACCTGACACAACTATGCTGAATTGTGAATTGTGGTCAGTGATGTCCTTCTGTCGTCTATTATTTCTTAATCATAGGCCATATATAGGTTTTATTATAGGTTTTATTTATTTATTGATATACATTATTGATATTCATTATGCTTTTCATTTTAGCAAATCAAATTTATCAGGAATTATGGCTGAACACAAAAAATCTCACCATAGTCAAGTGTAATATCCTAAAGGTGAAATATTTCACAAAATACCATTAAGAGTGAATCATTGTGGTGTTAAACAGGCAAACAAACCATATTCTACTTTCATTCCAACCAAAATTAGAAATCCTATCAATATTTGTCAGAATAAAATTTTTTTTATCTTATTTATGACACTAAGATTAAATTGAAATGAACTCTGTGTGAGTTCCATTTTCACTCTACTTTTTGCCCTATTTTAGTCTCTACCACTTTCTGAAATATGCATTTTCTGTTTGTGTCTTAAGACACTCAATGCTACACTGTTTCCCAGATGTCCTTAACTCTTTTTGTCAGTGGTTACACAGAGTGACTAAAATCTGTGAAAACACTGAAACTAGTTGTAAACATAGCTGCCTTTTGTGTCACTACAGCATAACAAAATGTTGACGGTTCGACCCTCAGCTACTGGCTATATGTCAAAGTGTCCTTGAGCAACACATTAAAGTCCATTTACCATTTATATGTTGGTGAACACTATGATATAAACTTCCTTCCAACTAAATGTTGCTGAAGGGAAATGTAATGTATTTAGGGTTTTATCAATTGACCCACTTTTGGATTTTGATTGAGTAGCGGTAGGAAATAATGTGTCAGTGTGCCGCGTTTCTCAGTTTTACTACATGTAACAGTTTAATGAGCACCATGTGACCGTTGTCTTTTGTTTGACCATTTCCCACAGAGGCTCCATACAATGAGACCCCTCCGTCCTATGGATACGACCTGGAGCCCTTGGAGGAGCACCAGCCCTTCACCGGATCTCCTTCCTCCTCTCCGCGACTTCGCTCCAAGAGTCGGAGCAGCCGGGACACTCAGTCTTCG
The DNA here is from genome assembly GCA_037367365.1 of Apogon talboti. NCBI lineage: Eukaryota > Metazoa > Chordata > Actinopteri > Kurtiformes > Apogonidae > Apogon > Apogon talboti. Next base: position 11,292,561 of record JAPQRQ010000028.1, on the reverse strand, counting down.
GGCTCTCTGGAGTCCACGCTGTCGGTAATGTTACTGGGTCAACTCCCTCCGCCGCCGTCTGACATGTTAATGTGTCCTCAGTTCACAGTGCTGCTGCTGTCTCCTCTCTGCTGCTGCGTTGTCCTCTACACATTCTTTCAACACTGTCAGAAGCTGCAAATTTATGGCCTGTCATTTCTTCTTTTAGTTTTGTGTGTGTTGAAGCAGAAATAAAAAGTCACTCCTTAGAGCAGGAGTGTCAAATTCATTTTAGTTAAGGGGTCACACGCTCCCCAATTTCATCTCAAGTGAGCCAGACCAGTAAAGTACTAGCATAATAACTTATACATAAGGAAAACTGTAGTGCAAAAAAGTTAAATTAAAAGGAAATATTTACATTTACAAATGATTCTGAAACCTGAAATATCTTAAGAAAAATAAGTGCAATTTTAACAACATTATGCCTCAACTTATATGTGCATTAAATATCACAGTGGATCTACAAATGCACAAAATATTTAGTAACAGGCATAATACTGTTAAAATTTTAAAGATTGGAGTTTGGAACTGAAATGAGTTTCACATCCTTGACTGTTAATATCTTCAGTTTAATTTTTACACTTCATCCACACAGGCCAGATTGGAACCTTTAGCTGGCCAGTTTTGGCCCACGGGCCTTATGTTTGGCACCCCTGCCTTAAATTCTGCAGGTTTAGACAGATCGGTCCTGAATTATTTCTTATTCCAAAATGTATATTGGGAAGATATGTCGAATCTGTCCCATGTAGTTGTGGAACAAATATCGTTTATTAAGTAAAATTACTAATACATCATTGGGAAAATACCCCACAAGTAAAAGTTCTGCATTCAAAATTCAGTTAAAGTATGAAAAGTAGTAGCTATTGTTATGTACTGATGATACTGTTCAGGTGTTTTATTGCTTACAGAGGGCTGGGCGACACAACAATAATGAAAAATGTCACAATATAATTTTGTACTGTGATATAATCATTGCAATAAACATTTTTATTCCGTCTTTAGGATTAATTTTGTCTAAATTGTCATCTAAAACACTTCCAAAATACTTTAGAGTTTATTTTTACTTCATTTTACTCAACATAGATTTTTTTATTCATTATAATTGTTCATTATACATGTTCTAATTCTAGATTTCTGAAATATTTAAGTAACCATCAGGTTTGTTCAACTCTCACTCAGGAAGAAAATCAGCCTTTAACCTTAAATAAAACATATTTATTTCACATTTATGTCGATAATTATTGACAATAACTGACAGAAACATTTTTCTCATGATAGTATTTTAAATGAACTATAATGGGAAGATGTGTCTGAGTATTTTTGTCCATAGAGGGACATACTTATTCATTTTACTGATGCGTTAATATGCATGTTGGATTTTACCACTGTATATTTTTAATGTGAACTCATTTGAACTATTTTAATCTGCATAATGCATCACACTCTGTAAGATCATCATATGTTTGTAGCGCCGCTGTCCTGGGAGACTCATTTATCTCTAAAAAGTCAACAAACAAGGCCCATTTTCATGTTTGCGACCATGTTTTTCCACACAAATCCAAGAGGGTTTTGGTAGAGTTCACTTGGCTTACCAGGGAGGAGAATTCCCTAATCCATAAAGAAAGAGTGAATCCTTTATGTTTATCTCAAACATTCCAAATCAACACATTTGGAGAAACAGGGTTTTTACTGGAGTGGAAGGGGATTAAAAAGTGTAATCTGAAAAGTACGAAGGTGTCAGACAAAGGTCATGGAGAAAAGTGCATTTGCCTCTGAAATGTAGTGGAGGCGAAGTATGGTAAAGTACAAGTACGTCACATTTCCACTCATGTTCACATCGTCCCATACGAGTCAAAGCGAAAGTTAGCAGAACATTGCACACACATTTCCTCAGTCATGCTTCTTTCTGTTGCACAATAGCTAATGCTACTATTACTAGTGCTCCATAAACCTGGCGAAACATCTACAATCTGTATATTCTCTCATATATTTTTAAAAGTCTGCATTTCATTAATGTTTTGTAATATTAAATAAACCTATATTCTCTCTGTTAACAGTGTCAAATGCAGGGTTGAAGCTGCTGTACCTCACAGTAGTCATGTTTTTTTTTTACTCTATTATGTGAATATTTAAGAAACTCTATATTTGGTTAAAAATGCAAATCCAGACAAAGGCGAAAAATGCATTTGCCTCTGAGATGTAGTGGGGGTAAAGTATAACGCTACATTCTAAAATTAAATACATATACATCATTCTTCCAGTCATGTACACAAATTTCCTACACAAGTCAAAAATGAAAGGAAGAACCAAATTACCCCAACATGTCCTCAAGCCTTCTGTTTTCTATTATACAATAGATAATGCTGCTATTACTAGTTCTCCATATCCATAAACTTGGCGAAACATCTACAATCTGTATATTTTCTACTATATTTTTAAAAACACCATTTCTTAAATGATTTCTAACTCCTTTTCGAGCGCTGAAAATTTTGTTTGTCCATGTTGGATAATTCTTTGTTATCTGATGATTTTATGTGCTTGAAATAAAACTAAACTAAATCAACCTATATATTCTGTATTTACAGTGTCAAATGCAGGGTTGAAGCTTTGAAGCTGCTGTACCTCTCAGTAGTCATGTTTTTTTTTTCTCTATTATGTGAATATTTAAGAAACTCTATCTATATTTGCTTAAAAATGCAAAAGTGCATTTGACTCTGAGATGTAGTTGGAGCAACATATGATGTTGCATTCTAAAAAAAAAAGTACGTCACATCATTCCATATGAGTCAAAGTGAAAGTTAATGCAAAATTGCCCCAACATTTCATCAAGCCTTCTGCTTTGTATTGCACAATACTAGTACTACTACTACTACTACATCTACTACTACATCTACTACTCCTACTACTGCTACTCCTACTATTACTACTACTAATACCACTACTACTACTACTAATAATAATAATAATAAAGTTTATTTATATAACACTTATCACAGAAAGAATTCACAGAGTGTTTTACCATAATAAATACATCTAGGCAAAAAAAAACCCCAAACAAAAGAATCACACAGCTCCACACACAGCCATAAGAGCATACAGCTAGACACACAGGCAATAGATAATGCTGTTAATGCCAGTGCTCCATAAACCTGGCCAAACCTCTACAATCTGCTGTATTTCATTAATGTTTACTAACATTAAATAAACCTTTATATTCTGTTATACAGGGTTGAGGCTGCCATGCCTCTCAGTTTGTCATCTTTTGTTTTGCTCTACTATGTGAATATTTAACAAACTCGATCTGTATTTTGCTTAAAAATGCTGCCACTTTTAAAGATGCTCATCTGTGAGTGTGTGTGGCGGCTGGTTTAATCCATCTAGCCTGACAAATCTCTCAAAAACTGCCTTTCAGCAAAGCGTCCAAATAGTCTGAGTGGGTTTAATGTCCAACTATATAAAAAAAAAAAAGACGAATGGAAAAAAATGCAGAGGTTTCAGTAGTCGGGTCCATATGGGGCTGGTTTTCAGTCTGACACAGGGCGTTGCTGTAAAACACTGTACATGCTCAGGAAACACACTGTGGGCAAACAGATGTAAAAGCGCCCCTCCCCCTGACTGTTCTTGTCCTATCTGTGGTATTCTTATCCTCTGATGTGCACACTTGGTGATCTTCAAAGCCTGCATCATATTGGAGGGTGGGGGCAGCTTTTTAACTATGGCTCTAATATAACAGCAGAGCACGATGCTGCCACGCCGGTGATCCTACAGGTCTTCTTGACATGATTGATGCGTCAAATAGCAACTCCAGACCTGAAGGAATCCGAAACTCCCACAGTTTTAATCAAATTTAATCCAGCAGCAGCGGTATGTGTAGACAGGGCTGAGCCGACGATGGTAGGGGGTTTATTAAAAATCACCGCTTATTTGTCTGCTGTTAATGTGTTTGTTTTCTCTCCAGGTTGAGTTGGATCAGGAAAAAGGGCTGGAAATGAGGAAGTGGGTTCTGTCGGGAATCCTGGCCAGTGAGGAGACCTACCTGAGCCAGCTGGAGGCCCTTTTGATAGTATGTGTAACTAGAAACACACACCACTGCTTTAATACCACTAATGATACCAAAACAAAGTACGCTTTAATATAATGACGGAAGTTCACATCAGTTTAGATCAACCACGAGATACGCTGCCTTCAGGTCTGCAGTGTGTGTTCGTTGTGTGTTTCATTAAACCCTCCCTGCCTCTCTGTGATGATATTATCTCAAGGTATTTTCTCAGACTTTATGAAGCTCATCCAGATCCACAGGAGACACAATACAGCTGTTTTCACAGGTAGTAGTTCTCCTGCTGGTGATTGAAATCAGCCTCCTCTTGGGTTGTGGTCCAATGTTGGAGTAAAACAGCAAACTTCTTTTGACCTGAACAAACAAAACAGAGAAGTTGGAAAGCAAAAAAAAAGAACAAAAAAAACAAACAACCACACTGACTTTCACTCTGGTTCCCTAAATATTCTCCCAAAATTACTAAACCAGATATTTAATCTAAGTCCCCAAAAAAAAGAGCGTTTAAAAGTTATTTTAAAGTTAATTGTCAAATTTTAGCCCATTTAATTTAATTAAACCATAACGACAGAAAAATAGTAGTCTCTAAAACTTGTTTTTCTTTTCTAAATGCCGTTAAAATCGTTCCATCTGTGGTAATCTTGGTCAAATTTGACCCAGTTGTAAGTGTGTGTTGCTTTTTGCAGAGAAATAAATAGTAGACTCTGTCACAGCACCATGAAAACGAACCTTAATACAGCAGAATGTGCTCATTTTAAACTATAAACCATTTGTGTTTTGTACAAATAAGTTCAATTGAGTCTAATGTATGTTCTAAGTATATGTTATGGTTCGAATGAATAATAAAATAGTTATCAGATAAAGATTTTATGATGATAATAAATTTTTTTTCAGATCTTGTTAATTTTTTTCAAATACACATTAATATTTTGAACCCTCTTCCAATAAAATCATAGGGTTAAATGTAGGTCATTGCCCCTTTAAATCAGCTGTACTTTATGGTTCAATACATCAAAGTCAAAGCCTTTATTAAACAACACTCTTGTTTTTTGTACGTTCCCAGTTCTTTGCCTTCGTTAACCGTTTGTCCATCGGATTATTTTTCAGCCCATGAAGCCCCTTCGAGCCGCAGCCACCACCTCCCAGCCCATGCTGACCATCCAGCAGATCGAGACCATCTTCTTCAAAGTGCCGGAGCTTCACGAGATCCACAAAGACTTTTACGACGCGCTGCTTCCTCGAGTCCAGGACTGGAGCCACCAGCAGTGTGTGGGCGACCTCTTCCAGAAACTGGTACGGTGTTCAACGCTGTCAAAGCTGTGCAACCAAACCGGCAGAATAAGAAGCACCTCCTGTTAGGAATGTGTGTAAACCATATCTTAAACCTCCTGTTTGTAATATAGGAAATACATAAACCTGAAAGACCATGGCTCAACAAAGTGACAAATATGACTTTTTCTTTTTTTTTTTTTTAAAGTTGAACAGATCAGGAAATGACTGGGTTCTATACATGTTGTAACACTGATGTGGAGTAAAACGGCAAAAACCTGTTTTCCGACTTCTTTTGACCTGAACAAACACGACAGAAGTTGGGAAGCAAAAAAAAAAAAACAACAAAGAACACAATAACCCTTTGCTAATATCGGTGAAATGTCTTTTCATTAGTTTCTCTTTGCCTTTAACAATGCAGAAGGAGCACATTTTAGTTTAGTTTCATTTAGTTTTAGCTTTAGTTTTAACTTTTCATTGATTTATAGAAGCTGGAAAACATGGGGAAAATAATCCACAAGGTCAAATATTTACAGAACAACTATTTATAAATGTACCATAAAGTGTAAAGTTATTTTATTTATGAATCATTAATGTTTGACAAAAATGAAGCACATTTTTCCTGCAGTTTTGCTTCATTTTAGTTTGTTTGGCATTGTTTTTACATTTTTTTAAAAATGTTTTTCATTTATCCCTGTACTGTAGCTTTCAATAATCACCTTTAACCAGGTGCAGTGATTCCATACTGAGTCCCAGTTACACCTTATCTATCATGAATAAATCACATTGACACAATAATTTCCTGAGAAGAGGTAAAAATATTTTACTCCAACTTTATTGGTGACAGTGCATTCAAGATTCCAAAAATTAGCACATAAAAAAGAAATGTATATGAATAAATCATGAATAGGACTCAAATAAATAACATATTGAATAAAAATTATTTTATTTATTCATTTAACCTTTATGTAACCGGGTAGGTCAAAAGCGAACCTATCCATGAAAAAGTAGACAAGAATAAATAAGTAAATAAATTACGTATGTACATTTTACTACAGTCTGTGCAGGGTGGTAAATGCAGCACGGACTAAACTGCACAGGATTGAAATCATTATTTAACCATTATTTAAGTATCTATTGCAACTGTTTGGTGTGCAGGGATGTTAAATATTTTTTAATTTGGTGTTTTTATTTTTATTTCAGTCACTAAACGTATTTTTTTACTGCTGGTTTTAGTTTTACTCTTGTAGTTTTTAACTATAATGCAACTGATATAATCTAGAACAACTTATTTAACTGTGGTTTGGCTGACATGTTAATTTCTGTCAAATGAATCAGAGTCGAATCCTCCTTTGGAAAGTGGATGAGGATCCGATATCATATGACCTCATCAGATTGCACGTTGGTTTTTCATCAAACAGACCACCACTCGTCAGGTCGCTGGCTTTTAGACACTGATTATAGCCCTCCTCAAATGCGAGGCCTTGATCGTTAATGGTAGTTTAAAGTAGTGAGACTTTCAGGGTAGAAAGGTGGGAGTTTGTGGCTGTTAGTAATGCTCCCTGGATCTTGTAGGGCACATGTGAGTAGACTGCCTGGAGTCATCTCCCGGCCAGATAAAAGCCTGGCTTCACCACATGACAGCCAGTAAAGGAGAACAAAACGCTCCATAGGAGGCTGCTGAATAAGAGCAAACTCAGTGTTAGCTATTGAAAGATGAAAAGCACACACGCGTACATTGATTTATATATATGCACACAGACACGTGAGCGAACCTTGAATTGAACTGAAGTCTTTAATTCCTCCAGTGTGACTGTTCTGACAGATCATGCCTGAACACAACTTTTTAACTGAAACTGGAGCCGAGCCAGTTTCATAATACACCAGTAAATTCTACCTGCTTTATTTATTTATGGATCAGTGCTGGAATCTAACAAAGGGCTTTTAATCTTGCCCTGTATCTGTAAAAACTACAATTTTAAGTCACTTTAGTTGAGTATTTCTATTTATACTAATACTTCACTACATCTCAGAGGCAAACATTGCACTTTGTACTCCTCTGAGATTATTTTAAAGCTTATTTTAAAGATATTTTAGGATTTATTTAATAAATATTTACTACCAGTACTGAAAGTAGGTCTTGAGTGATACTTTTTTGGTACCAACTTTTTAATTCTCAAAAAAGAAAATGACATTACACATTATCCTAGAGAGTGTGGATACACATCATCCTGTGTCAAAAGTCAAAATGCTGTAGGTTTTAGTTACAGGCACAAACACAGTCCTTATGGGAATGAGGGTAAAATACCAATATAAAACATCATTTACAGTTATGGAAAAGGTTTGGGGAATGACTTCATTTATTTGTCATTAAGTGTCTTTGAAACTTATATTATGTTCAGAATTATTCTTCAGTGTTCTCAGAATTATGTGGAAATTGAAAAAAATAAAAAAAAAAGACAGTACATTTTGCAAAAACAAAACTTTTCCCCACAAGTGAAGTGTAAAAAACACAAGATAGTTTAACTTCAGTTGTGTGTTTCAGCTCTTCAGTTTTATTTTCTGGCACATTTCTTCTCAAAACAGATTCATAACATAAAAAATAAGGTCTTTTACCATAAGTTGAAATCGTCTTTTAACATAATACCACAACTAATAATAATAATAATAATAATAATAATAATAATTTGCTAAATAATATTTTTTAGACACATTCCTCTTTTTATTCTTATTTATATACATCAGTAATCATACATACTGAGTCCCAGTTACACTTTATATATCAAGAATAAATCACATTGTCACAATCATTTCATAAGAAGAGGTAAAAATATTTAATTTCAACTTTACTGGTAACAGTTTATTTAAGATAATTCCCCTTGAAACACATCCAGGGCCTGGGGTCGATTTTAATCTGTTCTCTCCCTGTACCCTGTAGGCCAGCCAGCTCGGTGTGTACCGCGCCTTTGTGGATAACTACAAGGTTGCCGTGGAGACGGCGGACAAGTGCTGCCAGGCCAACTTGCAGTTTGCAGAGATATGTGAGGTATGTAATCACAGTGGATGCGGTGGGACTGCAGCGGGCCAGTGTTTGATGCTGTACAGCTGCATTGGGACAAGTGATGACAGGGCAGTTTCAGCCAGTCCTCATGGTGCAAAGAGCCATGCAGCTCTTTACAGCAGTGCTGATAGGTTTAATTGCACTGTGGGACATTTGCTCTGAATTAATGAGGGTAGTCTTTAACTCTGCCGTTCTTTTTTCTGCCAGAATCTGAAGGTCAAAAGCACAAAGGACTGCAAAGATCAGTCGGCTAAAAATTCACTTGAAAGTAAGTACTGAGTGAAATAAACGTCCAGCCTCCGCATTAGTCAATACTGCTATAAGTAGTCGAGCAGCGACGAGGTTTGTTGAACTGTTTCCTCCTCCTCCTCCTCCTCCTCCTCCGCAGACCTTCTCTACAAACCTGTCGACAGAGTGACGCGCAGCACTCTGGTTCTACATGTAAGTCAGTCTGTCTGCTGATAATATCCAGCCTCATCCTCAGCTCCTCCATGTTCTCTGAGTTGATTTTGTCTTTTTTTTTTTTACATTTTAGGACCTTCTGAAGCACACGCCCTCCAGCCACCCAGACTACCCCCTGCTCCAGGACGCCCTGCGCATTTCCCAGAACTTCCTGTCCAGTATTAATGAGGAGATCACCCCACGCAGACAGTCCATGACCGTTAAGAAGGGAGAGGTCAGTGTGGACGACCTAGTCACTGCACTGTCTTGGCTTTAAAGATTAATTTTGGGGCATTTTTGGGGCATTTTAACTTTATTAGAGACAAGATAGATGGGGAGAGGTGACATGTAGTAGCGGACCAAACCCATGTGGTTGTAATAAGGCCGTGGACCATGTGGTAAACGCTCTACCAGGTGAGAGAAGGGGAAGAGGTTCACCCCTATTGCATCAGCTCTAATGTCTGCAAACTCAGGCTGATGAATAGAATATAATAGAAAGTAGTATAAAAATGTGCAAATGTAACAGTGTAAACAGGCAAATGTTTGCAGTATCACTTTCTGACTATGATGTTTAAGTGTGATCTTCCTTTTGATTCATTTCTAACTATAATTAATGGCATACACTGTTGTTTTTGTCACTAAATGTTTAACATCCTTAATTCAAATTCCGTAACTTAATAACTTTTCATATAAAACTGCACCAGGTGACAGGACTGTTCTTGAAACATTGCACTTTTTGCCACTCTGCTTTTATTTTGCAGCCTTTGTTGCAGCTCATTTTAGGTTAATTGGTTATTCTAAATTGGCCATAGGTGTGAATGTGAGAGTGATTGGTTGTTCGTCTCTATACGTCCAGGTCGTTATTGAAAATGAGAATCAGTTCTCAACTAACTTACCTGGTTAAATAAATAAATAAATTTGAACACATTTCACACTATAGATCTATCGTATATGTTGATATTCAATACCAGTGTTGATATTGGTATTGATATTGGTTCTTGATTTTTTTTTTTTTTTACTAAATGTAAAAATAAATTCATTTGTAAATGGACTTGATGGCGTACACAAACATTTTTATAACTTTTCCTAAATGTAAAATTTCATAACTTGTAATATAAAATTGCAGGACCTTCTCTCACTCAAACACATATCAAGCCTAAGTGCTTCAGGTCACTGGACAGAAGTCAAATCCAACTACAGTATGTCCCACTTTATCTAACATGCTACGTAAACCCCCTATCAGTGACTGAGTGTTTGCTCATGGCTCAACCTGGCGTTGCTACAGCCGAGATGTGTGACATTCATTTCACAAACAACCTCCAATAATTTATTTCTTTACGTCTGTATAAGTGAAGGTCTTCCTACACACCGACATGTTTGCGTGTGTTCGACTGTGATGTTCCTGCGTGCATCACATGAGCTGTCATGCGTATAAATTTGATTGACACAAAATCAGATATATGTGAGTGTGTGCAGCTGGTCACCCGTCATGCCTGATCAACCGGAAAGATGTCAATCGATTAGTGCTTCTCTGCTTTTAATTATATTCACAATACGACAACAACCAGCCTGGATTTTTTAGGGGGTTTTCACTGAATTGTAACATTTTTGTAACATATTTGGTTTCAGTAGAGGACAAGTATAAATTAACCCTTAAATACCCAAAAGCATCTACTGATCTAAAATGTTTAAAACCTGTTGAACCGCTAATTCTATCAACACATGTAAATAATTGAGGTAAAATGCAGTTGTTCAGCTTTTCAGTGGTATCAGATGTATTTTTCAGATGCATCCATGGTCTCCTTAGTGAACATGGATACGCTGTCGTCTTCTACAACATTGATTCATCAGTAAAACCCATTTAGTTTGACAAATGACAGTGGCTGTAGATGCTTGTTTTAATCATGTTTTATTCAGTTTTTTTCTATTTTGATCTAAAAACCTTTGAATTACTGTGAACTTTTATGAACATCCATATCATCAGTGAATTAAATATAGGAAAATACCTGATTTTCACTGAAAAAAATGCTAAGTGCAGTCAATAATATTATAATAAAACTTGATAAGGCACTTAGTTTTAAATTTAAAAAATTTAGACAGAAATTATTTGGATGTCACCCAAAAAAAAAAAAAAATTCTCTTTCTTTATGGGTTAAAACATACAGATGTTTCCTTTGGCCAGTATAAAAGCAGCAGCAGCTCTGATGGTTTAGTGGTGCAGACTGTGATGCCTCTTCATACCTTCTTTGGCTTCACTTTCACTTTCCTTCTGAGCCATCCTTTCAGTTTTGTAAACCTTGGGAACAGTTCTCTTTTCTTATACAGATGTTTTTAAAGTACCCACCATCAAAGAAAAATGCCAAAATGACAACGGATGAATTAATTTTTCGTTCATCACGTCTGATAGTTAGTATAAACACCACAGTCAGTATAAACATAGTGAGCGTTCTATGCATTAAGTGCTGACTGACAAAGCTCAGGCAGGAGCAAAATGCTTATATATGCCTGCCAACATTCTTATCATGCTAACAATTTACCCTTGAGAAATAAGATAAACAGAAATGAAAAATGATTCACACTTGTAACGCTCATAAGTAGATTTATAGACCTCGCTTTTGAGGAACAAAGATGTGTGTTGTCATTTAATTTGACTTATTCAGTCCCTTATTGAGTTGTCTCATTCAGACTCTTCACTGTTCAGATTCAGGACATTATCTACCCCCTTAGTTTCCACCATAACCTGACTACTGACAGTAAACGCTCAGAGCACAAGGTGTCTGGAATCTGCAATAAAACAGGGGTGTGAGTCAGGTCGGTGCTGACTCATCTCAGCCTGTCTGCTTTAGTCGTGAAGGAAGTGGAGCGTAGAGGAAACTCGTGACAAAGCCGTGTAAACACTGGAGGTGATGGTGTCCGTGGCGCAAACCAGGAAAACACTTTGATTACCTTTGCGATCCCTCCCATCCTTCCCTACCCGGGGTCTAGACTCCGCTTCCCAGAAATGACCCGCAGACCTGCTTCTCCAGTAACCACCTCACCGGGGTTGTGCGGTGGGTGTGCACTGGTCCATCCGTGGTCATTGACCCCACTGACACCCCACACACACACACACACACACACACACACGCACACACGCACGCGCACGCACACACACGCACACACACACATGCACGCACACCCACGCACACCCACGCACGCACACCCACGCACCCACGCACACACGCACACACACACACACACACACACACACACACACACACACACACACACACTAATCGCATCTCACAGCTCTGATTCAGATGACCCAACGGAGAACTTCCTCTTTTTTCCCGGGAAATGGCCCGGCCTAGCAGCGTGGGATATTACATCAAAGAAACGTCTTGGGAACACAGTTGTGTACATTGTCTAGAAAGTCTAAACTCCCACACAAAGATTGACAGATACCAAGCCAACATATGACAGTCACTTTAAAATATGAGTTTGTTGTCATCCGGGATTATCTCTTGCTAAATTAGCACATATTGTTAAAGTTTTTGCACTGCAGCAGTCTGTAATTACAAAACCATTTAAAGCTAGCAGAGTGTGTAGTTTCATCTCCGGTACATGCCTCTGTGTTCAACATGTCATTACAGTTAAAAAACAAAGCAGATTCCAGTGTCTGGAGGGTGTGAGCGCTGTTGATTTTTCCATTGGATTATTGAGCCTCTGTGGCCACATTTGTGTCACAAAACAATAAGCGGATATAACCCTGCTGCATCTTTTAGAAACCAGGACAGTACGGATAGGTTTGAGAGCCTCGCCACTGCTGAAAACAACTTATGAAGCCACGCTGCAGTGATTTCCTTGTTTTTGTCCAAGTGTGGTTTATGTGGGTGGGCAAAGTCCCACATGGGCAGCGTCAACATAAACAGCTTCAGCCCTGAGGTCAAAAGGCAGAGGGGGAAACTGAGACGCTGCAGGAAGAGTGTGTCATAGCATCCGCCTTTAAACACAGGGTGGACGCACTCGGAGGATCCATTAAGAAAAACATATGTGTCAAATACATCACAGCTTGCAGATAGAAACGGCAACTGATTCAGTATTCACTTTTCCTCAGTGCTTCCCACTTCCCTCTTCATAGTTTTCTTTGAACTCTTTAGATGTGTTTAATTAAGGTTAAGTTTAAGGTTAACTCACTTTATTATCCCAGTGGGGGAAGTTCAGTCTCAGCATTTTACCCACAGCAACTAGCATTAGCATTAGCATTAGCACTTAAATCTTGTCTGATACTCAGGTAACTGGATTGTCTTTATGTGCTTTAAATTTGGTTTTAGTCTGTCATGCCTGTTAATATCCTGATAACTTAAGCAACTTCACTCAAACCTAATGCAGTTGGAACTTAACATTTGCTCTAGAGCTGCATAATTAAACACATATGAGCCAAAAAAACTGTAATGTTTCGTTGGACCACTTTTAGCTTTGATTACGGCATGCATTTACAGGGGCATCTTTTCTGTAAACAAAAAAACATTTATTTCTGATTTTTTTTTATACACAAAACGTTGCAGATACTAGACCTGACCAACAGAATTGACCCCAGATCATAACACTGCCCCCACAGGCTTGTAGTGTAGGCACTAGGCATGATGGGTAATCACTTCCTCTGCCTCTCTTCTCACCCTGATGCATCCATCACTCTGGAAAAAGGTCAGTCTGGACTCATTAGACCACATGACCTTTTTCCATTGAAATACAGTCCAGTCTTTATACTCTGTAGCACTCAGGGTTAAACATATTAATCACTGTAATAATTATCCACTGGAAGGATCTCATGGATTTGCTTTGTTAAATCTATTCCATCTGTGTGTTATCACAAAAGCCAACAATTTAAACATCCAGATTTAGGAGGATTTAGAGAGTGATCTAAATGCGTAAACTGGAACAAAATAAACTCAAACACTGTTGTATTGTTGTATTTTTAATTACTTAACAGTGAACACAGATAGGTACTATTGTAAAACATGCAAAATGAAAGTCACACCATTTTTTTCCTTGTTATTTATGCTACTTTAAGTTTGTAGGTTTAACCTGACATTTCTTTGCCCACAATAATCACAATATAACTTATTCACTAAACTGTGCAGCTCTAATTGGCAGCATCAACCATAAAGCTTGATTCTCCTCTTTACAAACACTGACATCTGTGGTTTTGGACAAAACAACTTCTTGGGTTTCCCAGCGTTTACTTTGAAAACTTCTGCTGAAGAAGTGATTTTTTTTTTCTCCTTTCTGTTTGCAGCTCTAGCCTGAGGAGCTAAAGGGTCCTTCAGGCTGTTGGTTGTGTGTATTTCTACTGCGGTCTGACGAACCACAGACATTCAGTGAATTAGTCAGCTGACATGTGAAAAAGTACCAGTGGATTGAACACGTCAGTTTTGCATGTGATTGCACATCCAGCTGGATTTCATCCTATTAATAAATCTTCTATAAGGCGTGGACATCATCATCAGTCCATCTGTCATATACTTTCTCCTGTGACTCCATGGTTATGTGTCGTGGCTGGATGAAAGACTGTATATAGAGCTACGCATTTCAGAGAGACCGTTCTATGAGTATCTGAAATGCGAAGTTACCTGAATTAAAAAAAGATATTAACTCCTATACAGGGACTTTGTGGGTGAAATAAATAGAGGTCGACAGATATGGGTTTTTCTAAGGCCGATGCAGATTTTTAAAAATTTGGTCAGCCGATTGCCGATATCTACAACCGATTTTTGAGGCCGATATTTTTTTTTAAAGCACATAGACCATAAAAAACAATTGAAGCACTCAGATAATTAAGATTTTTATGCAGAAATATAGATTAAATTATTAATAGATGTACACATAGTACTCTTAAGATTTATTGACCTTCAAATGCTGCCCACACAGGTGCCTGATCAAATATCTTATAACATTTTTACTACTGATCAAATATTGGCTTTCCAAAAAAATATTAAGGCTGATGGCTGATATTGATTGATCTATAAATCAATATATATTGGCCGGCTGATATATCAGTCTACCTCTTGAAATAAAGTCCCCTAAAAGAACTAATTATAGCCCCTGGTTCCCCTTAATGTTCCTGGGGAAAATTCCTGTGGTGGAACTAGTCTGTAGTCCAGCATTTATAGTACATGATCCGCTTTGGTTGCCACTTATATGATTTATTGTGTCAGTAGTTTTGTTTACTTCTGGGTGGATTGCATTCATTCCCAGCAGCAGCAACAACAGAGGCTGCACAGTCATTGTCTGAAAACCACGTATTGTGTTCTGACTGGAGCATTGGTTCTGTTTTCTTTCCCGGCAGAACCGGCAGCTGCTAAGGGATCGCTTCATGGTGGAGCTGGTGGAAGGCTCCAGGAAACTTCGTCACGTCTTCCTCTTCACAGACCTGCTGCTCTGTGCAAAGCTGAAGAAACAGGCGGCGGGGTGAGTCCAGTCTTCAGCCTGGAAGTCTGTGGAGTTCAGATCACTGGAGAAGAAGCATTGAATGAAGGAATGTCACAAAGAAAAGAGGAAAAAACTCCACAGACAAATCCTACAACTGTTAATTCTCCAAGGAAGACGAACATTTTCACTTATATTCTAATAAGCAGAGATTTGATCTGCTTTCATGATTCAATGATTCACATTTACAAAATAGGACAAGTTTCTCCTCTATTTCAGACTTTATGCTTTGTATTATTTTTCTATTTTTATTCAATACTTTTGATATACTCCTCTTTTCTGTTTACATGGCACCCACACACCTTAAATAACTTAAATGTCTCCTTTTATATGCAAACAAAACATTAAGCATAAACAGGACATAGATAGATAGATAGATAGATAGATAGATAGATAGATAGATAGATAGATAGATAGATAGATAGATAGATAGA
>JAPQRQ010000028.1:11248418-11261819 GCA_037367365.1 Apogon talboti | reverse complement strand
TATATTTTAATATATATAAGTCGCACCTGAGTATAAGTCGCAGGACCAGCCAAACTATGAAAAAAAGTGCGACTTATCGTCCGGAAAATACGGTACATCAGATATGGTTTTACTTACATTAAGGACAAAAACCTCAGTGTGTTTACTGCTTGAATAAGTGACTGAATGCACTTTTAATTTTTAACTGAGGTCACGTTTTTAGTTTTGACTAAAATGTACCCAATTTAGTGTTAAAGGGAATATTTCCATATTTATCATCCCCACCTGCTGGTCAGTTTGGTTCATCATTAAACTTTTTCATACTGTGATATTCTGTATTATCTCAGGTTCAAAACACACCATATTTTTATTAAATGAATTTGAGAAGTTTAACTTTTATCAGTTTGGGTCTTGTCATGTCATGGAGGGGTGATAGTGGGTCCTGAACCCAGACCAGTTGAGAACCGCTGGTCTAAAGCTCATAGTTCGACTTCTGCTCAGCTTCAGTCACTCACCTTTGTTTCGTTGTTTTTCCAGACAATAAGGATGTGTCTGTGATGATGAGGGAGATGGACGTCAACGCCATTGCTGGAACTCTAAAGCTGTATTTCCGGGAGCTGCCGGAGCCTCTTTTCACTGATGAGTTGTACCCAAACTTTGCTGGAGGCATTGGTGAGTCCCTTATTCAGTAGTCAGACCACAGAAGTAACCCAGTGTATGTTATGGATTATTCATAGAGTCATTCTGGATGACATATGCCTTATGCCAGGGGTGTCAAACTCCTTTTAGTTCAGGGACCACATACTGTCCAATGTGATCTCAAGTGGATCAGACAGGAAAAATAACCTGTAAATAATAATGTGATTTTGTCTTTGTTTTAGTGTGAAAAAAGTGAAATTATTTTGAAAATTTTAATAACCTGAACAACCATGTACAACATGAAATGTATATAAAAATGCAATTTCAACAGTATTATTTGTAAGCTTATTATTAACACAACTTATTGATCAGAAATGACCAAAATATTTAGTAACAGGCATAATATTGTTAAAATTGCAATTATTTTTCTTCAGACATATCAGGTTGTTCATATTCATTCATGTTCTTATTTTATTGTGAAAGGATAGTTTCACAGTGTAAATAATTCATAATGTAATTTTACTTTTACAAATTAAACCAAGAGTTATTATTATTTATAGGTTATTATTTTACTTGAGATGGTGTTGCGCTGTATCTGGAACTTGAACTAAAATGAGTTTGACTGTTACTATACCGTGAGTGCCAGTGTTGTTTTTTGCACTGATGGGCCAGGCTAGACCATGTGGCAGCTGGTTTTGGCCTATGTTTGACACCCCTGCCTTATGCCTTATGCCTTTTGCCTTGCAGCTCTCTCTGACAGTGTGGCCAAGGAAAGCTGCATGCTCAACTTGCTGCTGTCTTTACCTGAACCCAACCTGGTGACTTTCCTCTTCCTACTTGACCACCTTAAAAGGTAAGAGACTCAACAGGTAGAATATGCTGTTTTATTTCTCCAGAGGATTATGCTTTTGATATAAAGGGAATATCTGGAATTTGGTGCCAATGTTCACTGTGACATGAACTGTTATGAGTTTTGTGTGTAGGATTATTTTATTGAATTGAGTTATTTTTTCATTTCATTTGTATTTATATCGGCTAATATCACAAACCACAGACCCTCCTTGAACTGCTTTAGTCTGCACAAAATACAAAACCCTCTTCCCTTGGTTTAAGTAGGAAAACTCCCCCCAGAAAACTTTAAAAAGTATGAAAGGCATTGGCAGACCCACAGATTGTTCAATAAATTCAGAAAATATACATATATTATGCAAAGCAAATACATTTTGAGAATATAATAATTCTAATTATAATACTGTAACCTCATAACTGATGTCTTGGCTGTAACTAGTCATGTACTAAATATGTGACAAAATTTAGAATGGGATAAAATGCTGAATTTAACTTAACTGTGATACTTTAATGTTCTTTGCTAAATATTAAACACCAGAACTCAGTAGCAGATGATATTTTACATTTGATTGGACACTGAACTGGGGACTTCATTTATTATTAATTTTATAATTTCAAGGTTTTTACATTTCTGAAAATCATGAAAAAAACTTAAATCAAAAAAATCTAAATTTTTCCTTTTCTTGTGCAACAAATATTCTAAATGCAACCTGTTTACTTCTTGTAATATATCCATTATAAATATGTTTCGATAGTCCTATATGGTAGAGTTTTAGTAAAGAATGAGTATGTTCCAGTCATGTTGAGTCTTTAGTTCATGTTCATGTGACAGAAAATCGAGTAAAATCGTAAATCATCCATGACACTACAAAACAATCTTGATTCAGTTTTTTGGTTATGTGACCCAGCTGTAGGTGTCCACACTGAAACTGTGCTTATTATACTGTACATAGATGATTTGATGGCTGTTGAAGATGTATGTGAGGATCTATATGTTAGAATTTGTAGCTTCTTTCATTCATTTGCAGAATGATAAGATGTCTGCTGTTTAGCACTGATCGGAAAACAAGAGTAGATTAAAATGTGCTATTTGGACTGACTGGATACATTTCATCGTCATTGTCCTCACATTTTGCAGGGTCGCTGAAAACGAGAGCGCCAACAAGATGTCTTTGCACAACCTGGCCACTGTCTTTGGTCCCACTTTGCTTCGACCATCTGAAAAAGACAGCAAAATCTCAAACAGCTCCCAGCCGATCTCCATGAACGACAGCTGGTCTCTGGAGGTCATGGCTCAGGTAAAACTCAGGATACCAACAAATATGAAAGTAACCATCAGACCTTACGTGGCTCTCATCACCTCTCCGGTGTCTCTTCAGGTGCAGGTCCTCCTTTACTTCCTCCAGCTGGAGAGCATTCCTACTCCGGACAGCAAACGTCAAAGCCTTCTCTTCTCTACTGAAGTATAACACAAGCACAGACTTGTCCATAGATGAGGAACCGAAGAGATGAGGAGCAAAAGCAGGTTTACTGAGAAGATGCTCCGTTCGGCCACCAGGGGGAGCCATCAACACATTACTGGAAACAGGGTCACCACAAGAGATGAATAAGCATGTGTGATGTGTTTACTTACCTGCTGCGTCACTGAAAGACTTTTCCTCGATGGTGTATGGACGAAATATATCATTCCTTGCTTTTAATTTAACTTAAATTTAACTCCATTGTTTAAATACTTGGCCCTTTTCTGTCACTGTGCACATTAGCTCCACAGGAGGATCTGTGTTGTCGCTGGATTTTGTAAGATTTCTTGCTGTGGGTGGATGATGGATGAATGTTGAATGTTTGAATATATTTTCATGCTTCTCCACATGAAATGTTTGACTTGGTTGAAAGCTCACCTGTGCCAATGTTTCCCTGCTGATGACCAATAGAACATTTCATTTAACCTAATGTTTACACTCTTTAATTTCTCTTAATTTTGTACAGATTTTAAACTACTAAAGCTGTAGGCGTCACACAACATGCAGGCATGTTGACCCTAACCTGAAGCAATTTGTATAGTGTCCTTTTTTCAGTCCACGGGTCCTTCTGGTGGCGTCCGAGTAGATGGTTTATGTTTGGGAGGAGGTACAGAAAAGTTAGAGATAACAGGAAATCACATAGACGAGGCCTAATGCTTCCATCCACAGACTGAGTCCTCTGCCCTGGAATATTTTAATTTGACTTTCATCCATGTTTGTTTTTTTTTGTTTTCTCCACGTATCGGTGTTACATACTGCATTCCTCCTCTCCAGTGTTCTCCCTATAGGACAAAAGCACTGCTGTAGAAACGAGAACACCTGGAGATTATGCTTATCTGCCATACCAAATGTTCCCCGACCGAACTCTTGAAGCGCGATGATTCACTCATATCTAAGCCTCCCAGATTATTCACCGGTTTATCATCCACATACCGAGTATTACTTTCAGAGCTATGTGAGAGCACATGATGTGATTGCAAGTATTCAAATACTTCTTAGCACAACCTGTAACCTTAAATGCTTGTGATTCATGCAAAATAAGCAATAAGTATTGATTCCTAAGATAAGCAATGACCAGTGTGTCTCATATGTATGATTTATGTAAATAAAACTAGGTAATATTACTCTTGCACTGTGTGTTTCTTCAAGATGAAATTAAACATATTCAAGATGATGTGCGGATTTCTGATACGACTCAAATTGTGTATTAGCAAGTCTACCTGGATGAGTACTACAGCAAAAGGTCCTGGGAAAGGCTGATTTATTTACTCATGGTTGTTTACTTAGTTTTTATTATCTCTTCTTCTGTTGAATCCCAGTCAAAAAAAAGAATCTGACCTAATACACTCACAAAATAATGAGAAAAATGAGAAAAACTAACACATAATCTGCATCTTGCCTGCCCAATTTAATGGGGTACTTCTTCTTATTGACTTCAAGTTTAATCTTTCATTTAGGTGTGTAAAGATATTATTAAAATTCATAAAACGCAAATAATACATAAAAGTGACAGAAGTGAAATGGTAAAACAGTGGCATGTTATTTATACCAATGATATCCATAACACATACACCCTCAAGGATTATGTAAAGCAGCATCATGTTTCTATCACGACTAAAATACCTTCAAAGTTATTCAAAGAAGGGGAAGTGTCTGCTGTAATGGTATTTGTAAGCTTAATCCTTCAGGGTGCAAACAACGAAAACGTTTTATTAAGCTCTGAAAGTAGCCTCAGGACAATTAAAAGAATTCATATAACGGATTTTGTGCTGCATTTGCTGATTTGACAGAATAATAGCATGGAAATGTAAGTATCACAGCAGTAAATTACACACATTTACAATATGTAGAGAAGCAGCTTAAAGATTCATTAATGGTGAGTGTGACCAGACATCTCATTAGCATTTAATGCATTGGGACATATGGTCTTGTGTCCTGTTTAATTTGTTAATCCGTTGGTAAATAGTAAAGTGAACTTAATTGAATAATTGCTTTGTGAGTGTGCTAATCATTTAAACCTGAGAAGAGGTATTAGTGGGTTTTATTTCTATTTCTATTTGTCTTTGTTTTTGATCTACTTTCAGATAGTTTCAGTAGTGCAAACTCTATTATTTTTACTGTGGGGAATTCACTACTTTTCATCTTCATTTTCATTTAGTTTTAGTATTAGTTTTACAGGTATTGTCAATGAAGCCTTGATTTATAGAAACAGAAAAAGTTCAAAGAAATAATACATCAAAAAACAATGTCTGTTATAGGTTATATTGGACAAAGCCATATTATTCTTGCACACCATAAACCATTGACACAAGTTAAATTAAGCTGATTTTACATGCAATATATTTAATTGTTTAATTGTTTACAGTTTTTATGTAGGAGTAGTTTTTATTTCTGTTCTTTTGAAAGTAATTTTTTTAAATAACGATTTTCAATTTAATAGTTTTACTCCATTTTAGTTTTGACTTTAATAATTATGGTGTAGGCTAGAATTGAAGAAAGCACCATTTGTAGGATAAATATACAACTCCAAACAAAATTAACATAATCTTTTTATTATTTGTAGGTGTGTGTGTGTTGGGAAAATTATAATTTCTGTTTATTCTGGTGATGACTGACAACATTTCTGCAAAATTACAAATCAAAGCACAGTCATTTGGAGTACTTATTTGCAGAAAATGCTTTTCACCAGTGTTAATGCACAAGTCACAATGCTTTTTCTGATGTTTTGTATGAGTCTTGGTGCAGAAACACACCCACCTCTGCTTTGTTTAATGCGTCTGACTGTCCATTCATTTTCTTATTGATCATATTCAGGGGCTTTCAGTGGGGTTCAGGTCTGGACATGTAGAGTCTGATTATCTGATTTTTCACCTGGAGGTGTGTATATGTGTTTATGATGGAGCAGCGGTGTGTCAGGCATCAGGAGGCGGTCCGGTGAGCCGTGTTTCGGGGTTTGGTGGAGGGTGATGCTGAGGTGATGCAACCAGAGGAGGGGACAGATGATCATCCGCTGCTGCCAACACAAACGAGCTGACATCCGAAACCGATGCTGCCTGCTGCCTCAACCTCTAGGTTTAGCGACCGGTTAAGGACCACAAATGAAGGTTTATCGGAAGAATAACCTCCTAACACATTGAAAAAAAAACTGGAGAACCCCAGGTATGAAGTTTGTTTTCTTCCTGACAGAGCGCTGTGTTTTTGCCGGCTATGCTAACGCTGTTAGCCTGTCCTAGCATTAGGTTAGCGACTTAGCTTTGTCAAAGCTTTTTGACACTTTGGGTCAATTAACGTATCTAAAATGAAGACACGAAGCAAAAGCTGGTATTATATTAAACAGAAATGCCCGCTTTGTTAGTTTTGTTTATTAAGAAATGAAGATTAATGCTGTTTTAACTCTCAAACCTGATTTTAGTACAGTTGTCAAGTTGCAACACACTAGTATCTGTGCTGTTAAGCTTTTCAAAATAAAAGACCCTGATGAGTAGTTTTGACTGTAATCATTGAATGTGTGTTAAATAGGACATAATCAGGCCCTGATATATATTAAAGCAATCATGTGTACTATATCGATGTACCACAGATAAAAGCTTTGTTAAAAATAGGTGGTAGTTTGTTTAAGTGAGGCCAAAATGTTTAGTTTAGTACTCAAGCTCATATTTATGGTAAATATTGTGAATCATGTAGAGCAAAAATGTTTAAGCCCTAGATTCTTATAGGAAATCTCCTAATAATCTTGCAAATAATTTTATTTTTAGTATTACATTTAATGGGTACTATGAAGGGCAGAGTCATAGTGCCAACAAAACACAATTGAATCTTGGGTTGTTTTCATTGACATGGAGAATTCATGATTGTAGTTTATGAGATGAAAACAAAGCATAATAAAAAATTATCGTCTTAATTAACTCTATACAGGATCACTGTGTTGTTAACAAAGAACAGCATATTTGAGGTGTCTGAGTTAGGAGTTGGATAATACAAATAATGTGTAAAATAAATAAAGCGCCACTTGTAAGCAATGACTAGAGAAAAATGTGTACTAAAAATATATTATAACAAGCAACCAACTCACATTTTGATTTTTTTTTCAAGCAAGAAAGGTCTTCATAGAAAGGATTTATCAAAATGGTCCTTTCGGCATTTTTCTCCGTACTTAAAAGGAAAAATTTGATTTAACAACGTTAATTCTGTGCACTGCCTAATACTGTCTTTAAAATGTGCAGAAGTATTATGCTACTATGCTGCATATTTTCCTACAAAGACAGAAGGTTAGATTGATGGAATAACAGATAAATAAATACTTTATTTAGTTCCATGTGTCTACTGGCTCATGTATACTACATTAAAGATAGATTAGATAATATAGAAAGAGATTAAACAAAACATTTTAGCAACAATAAAAAATGCTTAATTTAGAACATATAGGAGTATAGACACATACATAACAAACGTATTTGTTGAATTTGTTGTTTTGTTGCATGTCTGTTAGCTTTTTATAAATTAGTCATCTACTTGAGGGTTTTTATTTTGAAAAAAATTTACCAAACAGGAAATGAAGTAACTCACATACTCTGACCTCTCGGCTAAAGCTAACTAGCCTGGTTATCACCTCAGTTTTAAGTTGTCGTTCTGTCTCTAACATGACAGCTCAGCATTTGATAATACTGACAGTAGGATGTTTGTCTTTATCAAAACGTTTATTTGGATGAATTTTGTGTTTATGCGTAAATGAATGGCAGACTGATGATGCTAATGCTAGCCGTGCTGCTGCGATTGTAGGTGTAACCTGAACAATGTAGATCTGCAGACCCCCGTCAACAGTCAACAATAGACTCAGTTTCACATTGACAGTGTGTTTTGCTTTGTATTTGAGAGCTGTGCATGAGTGCTTTGCTCTCTCCTCTTTCCTGATGCACATTTATGATAATTTTTGATCAGGAGTGACCACAGATGTTTCTTAAGTTTACTGGAAAAGCTTGGAAGGAGTAGTATTTCCCAGCCCACCCTTTAAATCTGTGTCTAGGAGAGATGACTTATGACGTATTCCTACTCGGCTCCTTCATACTCTGAGAAAGAAACAGGAGAGAAATGTGAGGCCAGTGTAAACCCAGAGGTCAGGACCTTAAAAACAGGATCGGTTTTGGAAACATTAAGCAAACACAGTCTGGTCTGTGGTAGTTGTGTCAGACTCCACAGTAACTCCATTAATTCAGTAGTTTTCAACTGTTAAATGAACTTGTTTGATGGTTGATCAATCGATCTGAGTAAAAGCCTTTTAAATTAGAATATTTCCTGGTTTCTTTACTCCTCTGTGACAGTAAACTAAGTAGCTGAACAAAACAAGATATTTAAAGACATCATTTTAAGTTTTCAGATCTACATTATTTTATCTATTCAATTAATTTAATGAATAATTACCACTGATAATAGCAATAAGTGCCTATTACATATGGCCATAACAGTAAATCTTGCTTTTACTTGTATCCCATGCCATATATGACTGGAAAATCATGTGTGCAATAAATATATATTAAGAATGAATTGTTTTCCTTGAGAATTTGATTAGCAAGAAAGACCTCTAGAGGAATATTCTTGATTATGCTAATTTTTTCAAGATTTTCTCACAGCAAAAACTAATTTAATCACTTTAATTTGATATATTATTCTTTGCTTTATCAACATGAACTCTCTAAATGGTGGTTTTCTTCAGCCTCTTACCTATGTTGTAAAAAAAAAAATGAATGCCACGATAAATTGCAATCCGTGCTTGTGTATTTCTGTGATGGAATCTTTTGGAAAGAGAAATTCAAGGTTTGATAGTGTCTGCTCTGTCTCAGGCAGACTGGTGCCTGCTTGTCCTTGTACACAGTCATCCTTTTAGGGTATACAAGGAGTTTTTTTTACTGGAGACGCCACCACAGGAAGCTGATGTTATGGCAAGGAAGTGCCTCCCCGCAGTTAAAGCAAGAATAAGGAAGGCGAGCAGTGAGGGGGTATTTATGAGTGACAACACCCCCACCTCCTACTTTTTCCCAGGCGTAACTCGGCAGTTTCTTCCTCGGCCTCGGCCTCAATCTTGGGCTTTTGTTCAGCTGTCTGTAAACGAACACTACACACATTTGTTCCTGTGGTCAGCTTTGGATCGGATCCACTGCATTCATTAAGACTGAAATTAAACACTCTAGCTCTATTTAATTTGAATTAGGACAAGTGTTAGCCGCTCCTGGCCTTGTGAAGAGCAGCTTACATGCCGCTCTCCGTGATTAAGTCAAGGTTACACAGTATTATCATGTCTTGCAAGTGTAAATAATACTGCTAACTAGTAAGCTGTCCAGACTGAACAGGTCTAGATGTACAGTATGTGTGAATCATGTTTTTACTGTATGAAGTGTAGACGTGCATTGGGGGGGGGTGTTGGTGCATGCTGTTTTGAGAAGCAGCTCAAAAGGCAGCTGACTCTGCCCCATTTAGCAGCACTGTCAGTCCCCGGCCTATTCAGACCCACTGAAAAGAGGCTGAGCTGCAGCTAGAAGCTCACTGTTTCAGACATCTGCTTTGACACACATTCAGCTATTCAGAAAACTCTCCAGTTGTTGAGTGCACATGTCAGTGCTCGGGGAAAACGCCCTGCACAATTTAAGCTGTTACAGATACAGGCGGTTGACAAATGAATCCATCCTGACATTCTTCACTGTCTTAAAAAATGCAAGTCAGAGCACACCGGTCGAGTTAACTCAGGTCAAGTTATTTCTTATTCCAAAAAAGGGTTTATTTTAATGAAATGCCACAGCAGTTTTCATACAGGTTGTTTGATTTATAACAGAATGGTTCTGAAAATGTAGGTCACTGATTCCTAAAGCCTAAGATGACGTCCTCAAATGTCAGATGTTTAGTTCGCAACCAAAAGATTCAGTGTACTGTCATAGACGAGTCAAAAAACAGGGAATATTCAACAGTAAGAGGCTCAAAATAACCGTGAATAAATTAGTTGACAACTAATGGATTAATTAGTTAATTGTGCAGCTCTGATTGAAGATTTGCTGCTTTTGATTCACGCTTTTACAAAATCTCACCAACATTTCCTTAAATCCAGTTGCACTAAAGATCTTGCAACTTGTTTAGTGACACATACATTTTATTATTAATAGTTAATCAATTCAAAATGATAATAAGGTTCTTTATTTTGTATGACAGAAATGACAATGGTTGATTTATTAAGACTAGTTCATTTAATATTTCACACTTACACTTACAGAGTGTCCAATGACAACTGTTTTATTGCCGTTTCCGTTTCGGGAGAGTTTCCGTTTCCAGTTCAGAGAAGTGCTGTGTCTGTTTTATCAGCGGATGCTCTTGACTCATATAAAAGTTATGAGAACAAGCTCAAGTGTGTGTATGTTTCCACTTAGGAAGTACACACTCACAATATGGTGGGTACAGTAAAATCTGCACGTTTGTTGACATGTACAGGAAAAACCTAATGGGAGTGGTTTCTTTCATGATGATCATACTCCCATCCATAAGACATAAGGGTCACTCAGTGATTTTTATTATAAAAATTACATAAATCATATACCTTGACCTTCACGGTCACCAGATTTCAATGTGTTGGACAGCGCAAACCAAATGAGGGAAAATCATTTGCAGGAATGATGTTCATCCCTTTAGTAGAGTTCACAGAGTTTAGAGTCAGTGCCAAGGTGCAGTGAAGCTGGAGGTCGACAGAGAATGGATTCTTCAAAGCTGATATCATAAAAATAGTTTGGAGCACTGACTGATCATTAAAGGCTTCAGAAGTAAACATCTAAGTAGAGGTAATGAATACACATACTCAAAGTAAACTGTTTCTCAGCAGTTACACTAAATCTGATACTGAACATAAAACTAGACCAAAATGGTGATTAGTTACAGTTTTTTCACTCTAAAATGTCCTACCTGCACCGATTAATCACCCAGTTGGGTTAATCAGCACATGCTGAACAACACTTTCAGATTCAGCACTGAGTAAAGACAAGTGAGGTTAACCCTTTAGCCCCTGACGTGTATGTGGTGAGCGTTCTGAATGTATGATTTATTTGAAGTATTCCTAAAAATTCAACCAATTGCTCAATAGGAAAAATTTCAAAACATGCTGATAGAATAGACCTTGCGCTTTCCATAGACATCTGAGCATGCTCGGTGCACCCCCTGTCGTCTGTGTAATGGGGGTAAAACATGGAGCAGTGAGTGACTATAAAAATAGACGGTTTGGGTGTTTTTTTTTTGTTTTTTTTAAATTATTTTTTACACTGTTTTCCTCCTTGTTTTTTGTTTTGGTTGTTTGCAGTGTTGTGGTAATTTTCCTGTATTTTTTTTTACTGTATCTTTATCAAGTTGTGACTGTGTAACTGCTTTTTGGAGTTCAACCAGGTGCCAAAACGCAGCTGGACTGATTTAGAAAAAAAGAGCCCCAAAACAAAAACTACTGGGCCAAAACTCAAATACTTGTTCAGTGTGTTCCAGTTCACAGTTCATGTTCAACATTCTAAATCTAGAATTGATGTACATTCTGAGTGCCTTATTTAGTGAAAACCTGTCAAACTTCTATTCCTCTCTTTGTCTTTTTCTGTTATTCCACCCTGTTTTGACCTAAAACACACAGTAAAACAAAACCACTGAAGAAAAGGAACACAAGCACATACTCACAGCAGCTTTTATGACACTGAAACAGACGACAGTTCACAGCAGCATGTTTACCTGGAATAATGTCTCAGGCGTTAAAGGGTTAACTTTTGTTTGGCGCTTGACATTTCTAATTGAGTAATCTCCACAACATGATTTTATCACCAAATGTAACCAGCATGTAATAAAGTGAAAAATGCTAAAAAGACCACTGTTATCAGCCTTTAAAATCCATTATTTCTGGACTTATAATAGAACAAACAGTGAACAGCAATAGGACTACAGCTTTGTTCATGGCTCGCACTGTTCTTAGATGCATTTTTTATAGTTGTTTCATTTGTGGGTATAAACTCTACTCTTATTCAATCTGATTTGCTTCCCCATTCAACAGATGTCTCAACCTTGCTGAATTCTCCTCAAGGCTGATGGATGACCAAACAATGAAGGCCCATCGAGCTTGGACTCTTAAATGCGTGACCTCAATTCTGTGTTTGAGCCTCAGTCATCAAAAATGTATTTTCATTACTCAGTTGGATATTTTAGAGACCACCTCTGCTCTATGGGGTCAGAGGAATTAATGTGGCAGCTGTTGGAGTTGTAGAGTATACAGATGTTGCCCCCATGTGGCCACTAATGTTCATTTCATTTTCAGGATTTTTTTTTTCTCAGCGGATATTTAGATTTTTATGTCATAGCAAGAACAGAAAGAAATGTAAGTAATGAACTGGTTTGAGTCATGTTACTGATGTTCTGCTATTAACTCAGGTATTAGTTCTATCTGTGCCTTACAAACTATTACTGGTCATAAATACGTTATGAAAATCTCTGTTACTTAATAATTGTGTCTTTTCAGTAAGCCTTATGATTGAGTTTTGTTGACTAATCTTTAGATCAAGGATAACATTAAACAAGCATGAGATGCTTTAGTTCTGTCAGTGTTGTTTATTGTGAACTCATTAATATGTTATTTCATTTTGCCATGGACCTGTTGCTCTTAAAACAGGGTTTTCCTCATAGAAGCAACTTTTATTTAATGCTGCTTTTGAAATGTACATTTCTTTGATTATATAAATGTTTCTATTTTCATCTTACAGACTGTATCCTTGACAACTGTGAAAATAAATATACAACACAGCTTTGTGTTTCATATTCCTTTATTTATTCTAATTGTATTCTAATCCTAGTTGTAGTTATTTTTTTGCAATTAGTGCTAGTTTGTACTCTGTGCAGCACTTTGGCGACTTTGTTTTGGTAAAATGTGCTATACAAATAAAGGTGGATGGAATGGGATAATCTTAGTTGTATACAAGGTGCTTGCGCAGGTCTTGAAAGTCTTAAAAAGTATGGAATTTTGAAACGCTGTTTTCCAAACCTTGAAAATTCTGGAATTTTGTGTGAGAGTCTTACTATAGTATGAAAAAAGTTTCTCTCATAGTCAAATCATAGAATCTGCTCAAAGGCACATAATCCTGTAAGATAAGAAATATATGAGGAAAACATAAAAAACTTGATTTCACTAACCAGTCGATACGGGAATGATTCTAGTAAAGTTGTTTGTGTGATATCCATGGACTTTTGTGATTTTTATATGTTTTGTAAAGGCTTCTGTCAGTAAAACGTTATTTACTGTGAATTATGAATTTATTCATTCATTCATTCATACATTTATCAAATCAATCAATCAAATTTTATTTATATAGTGCCAAATCATAACAAAAGTTATCTCATGACACTTTACATTTAGAGCTGGTCT
>JAPQRQ010000028.1:11237729-11248318 GCA_037367365.1 Apogon talboti | reverse complement strand
TTTTTTTTTTTTTTTTTTTTTTTTTTTTTTTTTTTTTTTAGGCTAAACCTTTTTTTTTTTTCTAAACACAGAGTGAAATGAATAAAACCATTAGAGCACCAGAAATTCCATAACATCTTCTAAATTAGACTTTATTGATCCCACAGAAGGAAAATTCACTGGTCAAAGTATAAGAAAAAAATGTGCATACATAAAGATAGTATAAGCGACAAACAATCTTTAATAATTGTAGTAGTAGTAAAACTCAATAGGCTATACACATATTTACATAACAGTAGAACAGTTTATTTTTCTAATCCAATATTTACTAGTCCATACATACATATATACATCCCTGACTACAGCTTCTCAGCTTTGTGATGCATTGTCTGACATTGCAGATGTTGTGCTGTCAAATCTTTAGAATTTATTGGTTCGTGTTTGCCAAAGACAGTGTATGCTTGGAAATGAGACGGGATCTTTTCTGGCAACAAAAGTTTGCACATTTCTTATGCTTTTTTTTTTTTTGCTATTTTAACTTCAGTACATGAATAATTCAAGAGCTGCTGTCATCATATAATGTTTTGAACTGAACAGACATAAAGAAACACATGTTTGCAATATATGAGTATGAAAAAAACCCCCAAATATGTCAGGTTAGTTGAGTGGAATGGATATAAAGTATATTTCATCTCTGAAGTAACTGAATTAAGACTAGAGGAATGGTGCGTAAACAGATATATTGGACGTGGCACACTTAAAGATTTTTTTTAAGCATTGTATACAAATGTGACTATCTGCTGACCTTTGACCTGCAGTTTAAATGTTTTTTGTTTTTTAGAAATAACAGAACAGCAGCAGAGTTTGACTGTCTAAGATGCAGATAAACATTCTATTTTAAGCAAGGAGTGGATTCTAACTTCATAACGGCTGTTTTTTTTTTTGTTTTTTTTTTCTTGTGGTCATATGATTTAGGTGTGGCTAAACACTTCTCAGCTTCTGCATCAGTAGAGGGTACAGTTAACCTGACAGAAAAATTAAACACTTTGAGGCTTTCGAGGTGAAAGATTAGCCGCTGGATGACTGCTCTAAAGTAACACCTGCATCAAACCCTCCCCCCTCAAAAAATTAAAAAACAGATGAAGTCTCCTGGAAAAGTTTTAGTTTTGAAATGAAATGCAGTCATGGTTTAGTAGCAAGTTATTTTGGATTCATTGGAAGTATCTGGGGAGTGAGTGGAGGGAATATTTTACTTAGATGTGGGCTATTTTCTGCTGATCTCCCCCAGCTCCAGATGTATCTGATTTTAAACATTGATTCATTTTCATAGTGTGTGTTTATTTATCTAAGATTCAAAGAAAGATTCTCAGTCAGTGAACTATCCAAACATTTGCGCTCGTGCTGCAGCACATTCGCCTGCCACAACCTTGTATTTAAAGTCTGACTTACTGCTGATATTTACCTCCATATCCAAACAACAAACTCCTGCTTAGGAAAACAACAGAGCACGAGCTCAGAGGTTTGATTGTAGTCGGGTTTCCTGTGTACAATAAATCACTTCAGCTCACTTTTTCCTCTTACAAACCTCAATGCAAGTTCTGTAAGAGGTCCAGATCTGTGCTAAAGTACTTACTCTTTGTCTCCAGCTGTGTCCCAAATCACTTTTCATGCTATCGTGGCATAAAGTCAGATTCTCCAGAGCAGACCTGGATACAAAATGTGAACAAAGCCCTCTATATTCTGCACTTTTATAAAGGTTTTGTTATTTGGTTACGGCCAGCGTTAACACCTCAATCACCGCCAAACGAACACAGTTTTTGGCCAAGCAGAGTAGGTGTTTTATTAGAGCATTTCATCTGTTACCAATCATCTGTTCAATGTACGTTTCAACACAGCACGTTGAAGAATTTGTCTCATTAAATTGTTTGCGGGAATCTTTTTCTGAGTTGTCAGGTTGTTTAAATAGAGGACCGCTGATTGCAAACTGGTTACTTGAGCGAACATGATGGCATGATTTCTTGGCAGATGAAATGTGGTGCGTTAGAGCGTTGCTAAGTAACTCGCTGGCATTTTTGCAGCTCAGAATATGATTGCATTAGTCGGTTTGAGTTCTGTCTTTGATCCGTGATGGAATCTGCTTCTCTGTTTGGCTTGGGTGTCTGTCAGCCTTTCTTTACCATCTTTCTCTTTGCTAAAAGAGTAAAACCTGAGCAGAAGATGATCTTTGGCTCTGTCCCACATACCTCCTACGAGTAAATATATACCATCGGCAGCAGCCACCCACATAGATTTGACTAAACATTTATCAGTGTCTGCATTGTTGCAGCTGACACCTCAGAGCTGGGAGGCTACTCTGACTTCTGCAAACACACGAGAGCCATCTAGTGGAGGTATTGGTTGACACTAGGGAGCCTGTGGTTCAGTGTTTATCTTGCATTCCTGTATCTGGGGTGGTCCTCTACAGCTGCTTTCACAGCCCCCAAATGTAACTGCAATGAAAAATCCAAATTGTAAATACTATTTACAGCTTTAGTATCCAAACAACTTCTACGTCAAGTATTTGCACTAATATATCCTGTTATTTAGTTTTTCATGGTTACAGTTAATCACTTTCTAGCCACTGAGGATAAACTCTGCTGTGGCAAATCACAGAGACAGTCAGAGGGAGAGAACCCTGTTCGTTTTCTAGGCGCGTTCAGCTGCTGAATGTGATCTCAGTGTTTTGGGAATAGCCTCTGTGGAAAAAATTCCTCTTCCATGGAAAACTGGAGCTATCAGTCCACACGCTGACATACATTACCTTTCTCCTCCCTCCTCACGCGCAGATCGAGCTGTAAATGTATCGGCGTCGGAGAGCTCAGTATGAAGAAGTCGGTTCGGCCTGTGGCGAGTAAGGTGAGCGGAGAGCGGGGGAAGGCGGAGGCCACGGTAAACGCTGGCACCGGGAAACCTGCCGCCAAGACCGTCGGCACCACACCTCTGTCTAAGGTAAAACTCAGCATGTAAGGGACCAACTACCAGCTGATGCATCACGCTAATTCCTCTGACAGATCTTAAACTGGTCACTATTGTTTATTTTTGTGTCTCAGGTGAAAAGCAATGATGATCTTTTAGCAGCAATGGCTGGAGGGAATCCTGCGTCAAGTAGTGCTGTCGCCAAGAGCAAGAGGACGGCCTCCATAGGGACGAATGCTAGTAATTTAGACAGCAAGCCAAAGACAACAACAGGTATTTATGACTGTCTGCCTTGTTTCCATCAGTGTATCTGTGGACAGTTTGATGCATTGCAGGTTGATGTAAACGTGAAAAACTGAAAGAAAAAAAAAAACTTCCTCAGTTTTGGGAAAAAAAATTCAGTGGTCATTTGAGTTGTTGCAATTGTTAAAAAAAAGATCTTAATGCACTCAAACAGAAAAGGTGTTTCCTTCTCCATATAAGTAAACATTTAACCTGTGTGACTGATGAGTTATTTTCAGCATCTTCCAAGATGTTCTCAAACAGCATGAAAAAAATATACATACTGTATATATATACTGTACACAGAATTATGGTAGAATTATCGGAAGGTGATTTAAACAGCAGGACTCCCTAGAACGTTAAAACCACCAAAACTGGAAAACACTGGTGTCATTCTATTGAAGCTAGAGTTACATGATGAGGAAATATGTGCATATTTTGACAGCCTCATTGTAGTCTTATGGAGTTACCTTTAATCTGTTGAGTCTTTGACTTCTGTGTTGTCTTAGTATAATCTGTTGTTTTTGTTTGTATGGAAAGTCCTTACATATAAAAAAGTTCATGATTAAGTGCAATATGGTTATTTTCTTGATGAATTGATGGAAATCTTGTCCTATTGTGATATAAATCAGTATTATCGTATAAATAATTACTCTGCTATTGGCTCCAAACTAGTTTAGATGTATTTGTTTTCTTCTCTTCAGTTTTGAAATTTCACACCAGTTCACATGATAATCATATGGAAGCATATCCATTGAAGTGTTTTCTGTATCATATGATGTTTATGTTCCTGTGCAAGACTTATAAAGATGTTTTCTGTCTATACCAGCTGCGTCTACCAAGCGTACTACATCTACAACTTCAAAAGAGCCAAATTCATCACGAGACCGCCTCCGGACGTCCAGGACTTCAGCCGCCAAGAAGCAGCTGGTTTCAGGGACTGCAGTGGGGGATGTGGCCTCAGGGAAGCGATCTCGCAGCCAGATTCTGGCAGAGTCCGAAGGCCGCATGAGCAAGTCTAAATCAGATGGCCAGATCAGTGATAAGGTAGCTCTGGAGACCAAGGTGAAAGACCTGCTGGGTTTGGCTAAAAGCAAAGATGTGGAGATCCTGCACCTTCGCAGTGAGCTGAGGGACATGAGGGCCCAGCTTCTTCTGGGCGGGAAGGAATCACTACAGCAGGATGGAGTTGGGGACGAAGGGAAGCCCCAGGTTTCGGCCATCACAGCAGCTGATGTGGAGTCAACTCTGCTGCTCTTACAGGAGCAGAACCAGGCCATCAGAGAAGAGCTCAATCTGCTAAAGAGTGAGAACCGGATGCTAAAAGACCGGCTCAATGCACTGGGCTTCTCCCTGGAGCAGAGGTTGGACGGTTCAGACAAGCTGTTTAACTATGCCTCTCTGAGCCCGGACCTTGCAGCATGCAGTGGGCAAAGTGACGGAGGTGGCACAGGTACGCTGACGTCTTCGGTTGAAGGGTCTGCTCCAGGTTCTCTGGAAGATCTGCTGACAGGACACCAGCATGGAGGCTCCGCAGACAACCTGGACAGTGAATCCAGTGAAGTGTACCAGGCTGTCACCTCCAGTGATGATGCTCTGGACGCTCCCTCTGGAGCTTCCTCCTCGTCTGAGTCAGAGTGTGCACCCAGTAGAGAGCGTTCACGTAGGGGCAGCAGCGGCAACGCCAGCGAGGTGTCGGTGGCCTGTCTGACGGAGCGCATCCACCAGATGGAGGAGAATCAGCACAGTACGGCTGAGGAACTTCAGGCCACACTCCAAGAGCTGGCAGACCTGCAGCAAATCACTCAAGAGCTGAATGGTGAAAATGAGCGGCTTGGTGAGGAGAAGGTTATCCTCATGGACTCGTTGTGCCAGCAGAGCGACAAACTGGAGCTCTATGGCCGACAGATTGAGTACCTGCGGTCTTTGCTGGATGAACATCATGTATCATATGTGCTAGAGGAGGACATCAAGAGTGGCCGCTACATGGAGCTGGAGCAGCGCTACGCAGACCTGGCAGATAACGCCCGCTTTGAGAGAGAGCAGCTTCTGGGGGTACAACAGCACCTGTCCAACACATTGAAGATGGCCGAACAGGACAACGCCGAAGCCCAGGAGATGATTGGAGCGCTGAAGGAGAGGAACCACCAAATGGAGCGTATCATGGAGTCGGAGAGACAGGATCGGGCTGCCATGGCGGCCGCTCTTGATGAGTACAAGGTGGCAGTGAACAATGACCAGGCAGAGCTAAGCCGATGCAGAGCCCAGCTGGACCAGGAGAGGCAGAGGGTGGCCGAGCTGTACTCCCTACACACTGCAGGAGACAAAAATGACATCTGTCAGCTGTTGGAAGGTGTGCGGCTGGGGAAGGAGGAGGCTGAGGCCAAAGCTGCAAAGATGCAGGATCAGCTAGAACAAGCTCACAGTGAACTGAATCGGCTGCAGGAGACTTTCAGTAAGGTTAGTGAAATGCTCTGTGTGTCATCCCCGCCAATAGGGGTCCCTCACTCAAAATTACAACAATATTTGACGTGATAGATGCCATTATGAAGCCATGTAGGATCATGGACATTTATGTTTTCACCACTATTGCCAATAAAAATCTGATGTCAGTCCGTTCAGAGATCAGGTTTACAGACTGAACAGCTGAAGCACATTTTATTGACATGTTTGCATACACATGTTCACCTCATGTCATTTCACTGTAATAGTTTTAAGTTTTGACAGGTGATGAAATATAACAGGCCTTTACAATGAACAAAGTTACAGATTTCTCTGAACTTAAACATGTTGGAAACATTGACATAGTCGTGGTATATGAATCAAAAAAGACTACATTTACAATATATTATAGGTTTACTCATTTTTAGAGGTTTTAGCACAGTCATGTAACACAACATAGATTTTAAGCCAAAATAAGAACATGAGTCAAGGACACAGAGACATCAATTTCTCAGAGGAAGCTGATGCTAAAATAAGGTTTCTGGCCTACATACAAGCAGCACTTGGGTCACATTTTTAGGTCAAGAAAATCACTGCCTAATTGAGTCCTGTCAGATCTTAATTTGTAAATATCACATATACAGACATCAGGTCCCCAGCTGTAGCCTTTTATAGCATGTGTATAGTTTCTAATTTACCAACATACCATATCACTACACAAAATGCACATTTATATACACACAATGTGCATTTACTTCTCTGAATTACAAAATGACACTTCCTAGTGTTGCACATTAATTAGCTAATTGCCTCGTGGCATGTTAATAATTAAATGAAAGATGCTCTGCTTCCTGTGTGCGCAGCTGGACAGGGAATACAGGGACTTCCAAGAACAGGTGCAGCAGCAGATGGCCGAGCAGGAGCGAGGCCTGGAGAAGCAGCGCGTGGAACTGCAGGAGAAAGAGACCGAGATCGCTGACATGAAGGAAACCATCTTTGAGCTGGAGGACGAGGTGGAGCAGCACCGCGCTCTTAAACTGCACGACAACCTCATCATCACAGACCTCGAGAGTACGTTTGCAGAATTCCTACTCTGAGACGCTTAAGGACAACTAGTGTGTAATACTTCGACGCTGTGTTGTGGGCTTATAATAGTACTACTAACCTGAATCTGCCTCCTATTTCAGACTCAGTGAAGAAACTGCAGGACCAGAAACACGACATGGAGAGAGAGATTAAGATTCTTCACCGCAGACTGAGGGTAAGGGTGTTGAAGAAAGGTTGTGGTCAAAAAGAATTGTAGCTGCTATGTTTTCTAGGACACAAGGAAGTGGAAAAACCTGGTGTCTGCTGGTTTGAGCCAATGTCCACATCTTACAGGAAGACAATGTAGTTTTATCCTCATGATCCGATATATACTTCAGCTCCTATTCTGTGTGTGTGTGTGCAGGAAGAGTCGATGGAGTGGCGTCAGTTTCAGGCCGATCTACAGACGGCAGTTGTCATTGCTAATGACATTAAGTCGGAAGCACAGGAGGAGATCGGAGACCTGCGGCGCCGGCTGCAGGAAGCCCAGGAGAAGAACGAGAAGCTGAGCAAGGAGCTGGACGAGGTCAAGAGCCGCAAGTAAGTCCATCACACAGACATGTGGAAGGGCTCCAGTGTTAGTGTTTTATTCATCTAAACAAAACCAGGAAACGGTTAGCTTTGCTTATGTGACTTAATCATCTGTACTAGGATTTCTGCTGCTTTGCTTCTAATATATCCCATGAGAAAGTGTCATTTTGAGATGATAAATGATTTTTATTTTTAGTGACATGTTTACTGTTATCACCAGAACTACATAATAATACATGTACAAGGGCCATGAATCAGTGGAGTCATCCTGGCTTTTACCTTGGGTAGTGATGAACCAGTTACATAGAAGCTGCAGATACATTGAGCTCCGTACGTTAGGGCTGTCACAAATACAGTTTTTTGGACTTGGAGCTTTCTTAATAATTAATAGTGCATATATGAAGCTTCAGACTGGGGGAACAAAATGTGTCCTCTGCATTTAACAAAAGTCATACAGATGTGTAGCTGTAGTCCAGTGTCCAGGGACCAAGAGTCAAAACATACACACACATAGAGCATATTTCTGTTATTACACTACACTGTAACATAATACAAGATAATCTTTAGAGCAGAGGTGTAAAATCCATTTTAGTTCAGGGGCCACATTTAGTCCAATATGATCTGAAGTGGGCCGGAGCAGTAAAATAATAACAGTGGAAAAAAGAGAAACAGAGAAAAATTACATCATGAAAATGTTAACAAAAGTTTCCGTAAAATGTGAATAACATGAACTATTTGAAATTTCTTAAGAAAGTAAGTGTAACTTTAACATTAGTATGCCTCAGTTTATCATTTACACATGTGCATTACAACCTACAGATGATGGTAGATCTACAAATGCCCAAAACATTTAGTAACAGGCAGAATATTGTTAAAATTGCACTTAACTTTTCTTAAGACATTTCATGATTGCTCATATTTTTTGAGGTTATTCACATTTTGTGTGAAACGATAGTTTGTGAATGTTTTCATGTAATTTTACTTTTTTACAATAAAACAGAAACATTTTTGGTTGTCATTATTATTTATAGGTTCTTCTGATAGTATTTTACTGGTCCGACACACTTGAGATTGAATTGGTCTGTATGTGGAACCTGAAACTAAAGTGATTCTGACACCTTTGCGGGCGACTGTGGCTCAGTTGGTAGAGCGGGTTGTCCAATAACCGAAGGGTTGGCGGTTCGAATCCTGGCTCCGACTGTCCACATGTCGAAGTGTCCTTGAGCAAGACACTGAACCCTAAATTGCTCCCAGTGGAGCCTTGCATGGCAGCAGCCGCCCACTGGTGTGTGAGTATGTGTGTGCATTGGTGAATGAGAGGCCATGTAAAGCGCTTTGGGCACCATTACAGTGTGGAAAAGCGCTATACAAGTGCAGTCCATTTACCTTTGATCAATAATATCTTGAGTGTAATTTTTGTATTTCACAAATTCAACCCATGGGCTAGATTGGACCCCTTGGTGGGCCGGTTTTGGCCCACGGGCCGTATGTTTGTCACCTGTGCCTTAGCGTAAACCTGAGAATTTAATATTCTGACAAAGAAGTCACAGAAATATAGTTATTATCAAGTAGTGACACTGCCTGGCCAAAATCGTGTATTGATGATGGAGTGTCAGACCACTGTGACCTGGTCCCCATTGAGTGGCCAAACCACCCTTTATACAGTGTCACAAATAGTTCAACAATTTGCTGACAGAGTGTATGTTACATTTAACTTTTATTATAAACAAACCCAAAAAACAAGCAAACGTGTTTAAAAAAAACCGTCTGAATCTGAAAGTTGACAACTGAATATCTACCCATTAAACAAATATCTATTATGTTTTGGTTGTACTTTTAGAAGCACTGTTATTTCATCACTAAGTGGAGAACTGTACATGTTTCCAGGCAGGAGGAGGAGAGAGGCCGAGTGTACAACTACATGAACGCTGTGGAGAGGGACCTGGCGGCGCTCAGACAGGGGATGGGTCTCAGCCGGCGCTCGTCCACGTCCTCAGAGCCCTCCCCCACTGTCAAAACACTCATCAAGAGCTTCGACAGTGCCTCTCAAGGTTCCAATATACACTTCAATCAATAATATTGGATTTCCCAGTTTACACGTTGCAGTGACGTTGTGTTTGGAGTGGCTTTAACCTGAACTTCCCTTCTCTGTCTTATCGTAGGCCCTCCCTCCAACGGCGCCTCTGTGGCTCCGACAGCCTCAGCTGCTCCACTACCACGAACCCCCCTCAGCCCCAGTCCTATGAAGACCCCCCCGGCAGCCGCCGTTTCACCCATACAGGTACAGAGTCACAGGCCCAGGGGTCAGCCTCTAACAGGATGGTCCAGTAGGTAAAATAGTCTGACACCAGAGGGTTAAAGGACACCTCAGTACACACCCTGTGTAATTGTTCGTAGTTAAAATGACACAGTGTGACGTGTTGAACATCAGGTATTTCTAAAATGTGATTTGCAGGTGTTTGATACATTGCTGAACTTCCCTTTTTCTCTTTCCATCAATCATTCATTTATTGGATGAAGTTTTCCAGGATAACACCAGTTTGATCAGTGTTTCATTTTCAGCATCACTTTCAGTCTTTCTCAGCAGGAGCCTCTGTACTTTATTGTAATTTGTGCTAGAGGAGAAGGACAGTGTATAAACACTAAATATGAAACCCTTCATGGTGTTATTTTATACTCCTCTACTTCCTCTGATCAACTCATTCATTTAACAACTTCTCTATTACAGTGCTGGATCTTACATTATTCATAGTTAATTGTAATTTCTATTGATTGTTTAAATGTTTAGGATGCAAACTGAAATACGCTTGTAATTTGTATGTATTCATTTCCTAAAATACTGCCCCATTTGGGATTAAATAGACACAAATTATGTGTCTTTAGAAGATAAATCAGTCTAAAATAAAGACAGCGGATGCACATTGTTTTGTACAGTATTATACAGTCTTCAAGACACTGGATTTATGTCAATTCTTGTTAATATCATTTGTAATGTAACTGTTACATTATGGTTTTGCAGAGACACTCCATAACTGGGTCGATGTCAGCAGCCAAGCCACTCTCCTCTCTGAGTGACAAGAGGCCGAGCTACACGGATATCACCATGCCAGGTGAGGAGTTAAATACTTAAATACACTCTACTCAATCTGTAGTGTAGAAAAGTACTTAAGTACAAATTTAAGATACTCATACTGAATATTTCCATCTCTATCCTCTACACCAGGGGTGGGCAATCCGGGTCCTCGAGGGCCGGTGTCCCTGCAGGTTTTAGATATTTCCCTCTTCCAACACACCTGAATGCCATTACGTCGTTA
>JAPQRQ010000028.1:11222136-11237565 GCA_037367365.1 Apogon talboti | reverse complement strand
TTTATATTCAGTACTATATCATTCAAAGGGACCAAACCACTGCTTTTATTTCAACACTTGAACTACATGTTACTTCTAATACTCAGGTACTTTTACTTTAGAGGGATTTTCCTTTCAGTGCTTTTACACACATAGAGTATAGTGAAATACTTGTACATTTCTGTGTCAGTACTCAGAATCTGTCTGGATCAGAATGCTTCTTCCACCATTGTTGTTCATTAGTTTGACACTGAGCCTCCCTTCGCGTCAGTAAATTCTTACAACAGTCAGAATGCACTGCCTTCACTCTCATGAGAAATAAACGGGGAGCTTTTTTCTCATCAGTTGAAAGTAAGTCGGCCCACTGTATGTCAAGTTCAAGTCAAACATGAAGTTGACGCCATAAGGGATGATACCGGGGAAAATAATAAGCCACCACATACTGCAAACTTTCCCTCAGTTCACTCTTACCAGCAGTGAGTTCAAGTGTTTCATGTGAACGTGCGTACTTGGCCATAGCCTCCAATGTTCCGTTTATTTTTCTCTGATTTATTATTTTTTTTGCTGAGCGTGTCAGCCCTGTGTGTCGGTCTTCCCTGAACTCAGAGGGGCTGGAATGTTGCCTCTTTCCCGACCCCGATGCATCTAAATTCAGAGGAAGTATACATATACAGTAGAAAACACTTGTGCCATAAGTGACTTTATCGCTGTGACGTATCCACAGCTGAGCACCTTCTCAGGGGAACGACATCCAGCCGCCCCCAGGCTGTCCTCCAGAGGGTCTCCAACATGGACTCCACCAAATCCATCTCAGGTTAGAAATGGTTTTGAATGCCAGAGGTACTGAAAAACAGACATTTAACAAAATTACAAAGGGTAATTTTTTATAAGTACAAAAATAACCTTATCAAGCATGTTTTTATCAGAAAGCCATTTTGATTTGAAAGAAAATACCTTCTCTTAATGGAATACCTTATTCCAGTTAAATTTGGACTAGATCTAAGTGTATAGTATGCATTTCCTACCATTAGTCATCTATCAATAAAAATACTAGCAAACGACTTCATTTACTGTGCATTGCAGATGCATGACTTCTTATTACCTTTCAGAATAAAAGCCCTATACATATACGCTGTGACTACTTCAGTAAGAGACAACATAATAAAGAAGCTCATAGCTTTATTCGCATTATGTTTAGTCATGTACACTACCAGTCAATAGTTTGGACACACCTTCTCGTTTAAATGAAATAAGATGGACCGCAGAATGAAGGCAACAGGGCCAACAAGTGCTCAGCATCACTGGGAACTCCTTCAAGACTGTTGGAAAACATTTCAGGTGGCTGCCTTATGAAGCTCATCCAGAGAATGCCAAGAACGTGCAAAGCAGTAATCAAAACAAAGGGTGGCCATTTTGAAGAATCTAAAATATAAAACATGTTTTGAGTTATGTCACTTTGTTTTACTTACATAATTCTGTATGTGTTCATTCATAGTTTTGATGCCTTCAGTGAGAATCTACAATGGAAATAGTCATGAAAACAAAGAAAAACCAGGTGTGTCCAAACTTTTGACTGGTAGTGTATGTTCTTCTTATATTCAACTGGTGAAATCAGGACAAGTGTTGTTAATGTTGGTAAATGGGATATGTCACCACTGACAGGACACTACATGAAAGAGATTACATTGATAAATAAATAATGAATTTTAATATCATCCACACATCAACAAAATACACACAGGTTTAGTCATTTGTTACAAATTGTGACAGAAATTTACACCAACTTTACAAGTGTTTAATGTGTCTGTCAAAAGTCTGGAAACGCCCATTCTTTTATCATTTTTGACAGAGAGATGCGTGTTTTTATTTTTATTTGTAGAAAACTAGGTAAATATACAAACCATCAAACTGTTTCCTGTTTCTTTTCTTTGTCATCGATGAGTGCAGTCAATCACAGGGTCTAGGGTTTTAATTAGTGGCATGTTCTCCAAACCTGCTGTGAAAGAATGACCATTATGTATTCATTTACAGATTTATTTGTTTGGTCAAAATTAATCTTGATACTGTTCAGTTATATTAGGTACCGTAGGAACATGCGTCTCAAAAAAGGATGAAAGACTGTTAAAGTTTTGACAGGGTGCAAGCAATGAAAACACAGGTCTTTAATACAGATGTAATATTCTTAAACTGAGAAGTTGCTCTTACTAAACGGTATTATTTTAGCCTGTTACTGGTTGAACACACAGCGCAATAAGGAGCACAACCTTCAACATTCTTCTCATTCAGTCCATTATGGTCTTTCAGTGACTTTTATTCTAATTTTAAGAATTCGAGCCAAACAAATCTTTCTTCTCTGATGGGATTGCGTTTGGTCAATACAGGACAGTTTGGTTATT
Source organism: Apogon talboti (assembly GCA_037367365.1). Classification (NCBI taxonomy): domain Eukaryota; kingdom Metazoa; phylum Chordata; class Actinopteri; order Kurtiformes; family Apogonidae; genus Apogon; species Apogon talboti. Next base: position 11,235,190 of record JAPQRQ010000028.1, on the reverse strand, counting down.
TTTAAAGAACATTTGGCTTCTCTCTGGTAGGGCTGATGCAGTGTAGGTCAGCAGTTAACAAATAAAGTCCACACTTGACTTCTCTGTTTGATCAGTGTCCCGCCGGAGCAGCGAGGAGATAAAAAGGGACATATCTGCTCCAGACGGGGCCTCCTCCACCTCCCTGATGGCTATGAGCGCGGCCTCCTCGCCTCTCTCCTTGTCCTCGTCGTCTCCCACCGCCTCCATCACCCCCACGGCACGCAGCCGCCTCAGGTACTGAGATTCACACTAAGAACCCAATGACCTTTACATCCATTTTCCCTCTGTACTGACAAAACATACAGATGTTCATACCTCGCTAGGCAAACATGCTTTAGATATAATCAGTGTACCTCTACGATACAGTAAATCCTTCACACCTGTAATGGAGTGTTTTCTTTTTTGTGTGTCTGTTGAAGAGAGGAGCGAAAGGACCCGCTATCTGCTCTGGCCAGAGAATACGGAGGCTCAAAGAGAAATGCTTTGCTGAAGTGGTGCCAGAAGAAGACCGAGGGTTATCAGGTAGGTCACTGTACTGTCATAGAAACGTAACAGCTGATTGAAACTGCTCAAAACAAACAATAAGTAACAAAAAGTAGCCTGAATACTAATCTTGTTTGAAGCCAAGACCTCACAGCCACAGATTATTTTAATGTATGACACTTTAAACGTCATTTAGATGTTTTACCATCTACTCTAATAAGCCATCACAGTAATTAACACAAGTCTGCACAAACATTGAATTAACATTACCAAGGAAACTGAATATGTGCTAATGTGCAATAAGATTATGATTGAGGACGTTTATTTTTACTTATTCTAATTTTTACTTCTATTTATTTTACTCTTTATTATTAGATGTTGTGTTTTTATACTAGGCTTTGAATTTAGTTGTATTTTTATATACAATGACTATAAAGGAAATCTATCTTCTATTTATTCTCTTAATTCTATTTTATCATTTATCTCTTTAATGTTTGCTGTAATTAGATTTGTAAGCACAGGAATTAATCTGAGCATCCTTGCTATTTCGCTTCCTGTTTGACCTTGTGTTCTGATGTATATCATTACCTTCCTAAAATAATTAAAGTTTTTTATAGATTTTTCAGGAAACATAAAAAAACGTAACCAGAAATGGAGTATTTGATGATTTAGTCAAAAAAGTCAATTATCTTAGGAAGGTGACGATATGACAAATAAAAAGCCCCTGAACCTCTGAGTCTCATAAGTGCCATTCATCTAGATTTTACTTGTTATTTTGTCGTAAAGCTGTATTTTCAATAAGGGATTGGTCAGATGTAAAAAGCAGCAGTGACGTAAGAAAGCTGTGAGGGGAAACGCGGTTCAAACGTTCATCCATTCCTTCATGGCAGGATGGATTTCCCTGGATCAGATGAAGCCGTATAAATGTGTATTTTGTGGCGCTGCGCCAATTCTGGTCCAAAGCGACAAGATGAGCTGATGTTTTCCTAAAGCCAGTGATAACTAAAGAAAACAGTCAGCAGCACAGAAGGTCTGCACAGTTCTCACCCTTACTGCTTTATGAATTCTCAGAAATAATAATGTTTAATCAAAAAACAATCATGCATAACATTTAAAGATGAGCCGCAGCTCCATGACATGTGTCCAAATTAGGCGTAATTGTTGTGTTGCTGAGAGTTAAAAGGAAAAAAAAAGATATAAAAATATAGACCAAGTGAATTGGATCTGATATTCAGAATTGTATGATCATGGTTATCAGTCTTTTTTTAGTCTGATATCCAATAACATTAATGGATTTTAAAGTGCTATTATGTCTCTGATTTAGCATCTTTAATCATTAAGACTGAAAATAACATTTATTAAATTTTGAAGTACTAATTTCTCTTGAATCATACTTCAATTTACCTGTAAGGAAGTTTTGCAAAATTTTACTGTAGAGAATAAAAATTTCACACAGGGATTTTCATTTTACTGCAAATCATATCAGCTCTGAATATTGATTATCAGCCTCTTCAGTCATGAATAATCAATACTGGCCCATAGTGTAAAGACAATTGTAAAAATGACCTGGAGCAGGGCTGTTTTTTTAAGCAGTCCAAGTTACCTCCTGTAGTTTGATTTATCTTGTCTGGAATAAGTTCGAACTAACTTGGTTTAACTGAGCTTAAAGTCACATGGTTGAGTTTTTTAACCTTCTGATGGAGCTTAATTCTAGTCTCTATGTTTAGATAAGCTGCTCCCACGCACACATTAGAGTAGTATTTATATTTTAATCTAACTGTGCAATAGAGGGAATAGGCACCTCTCCAAACATGTTAAATTGTGTTTAACTTGTTGTGTCACTTTATTGGTGTAACGTCGCCGTCGTATGCGTGTTATTTTTCAGGTTTTGTGTCGACTGCAGCCGCTTTCTCCAACTCTTATCAAACGTGTGGCTCAATAAATGCGTCTGCACTGACCTAGAAATTGATTTGCACTTAGCTGAAAATCAACAAGTGTGTCTTGTCACTGCAGCGGAGAAGTGATGTTTGATGCTTTTAAGTCATATAGGTTGTGGTTACCATGGTATGTTTGGTCCTCTCCAGGAAGTGTGCGACATTTAACACATCCTACGAGTTTCCTATCTGACAAAAACAAGCCTTTGTCTGAACCACTACACTACAGACACAGAGGTCTATCTTGACTCGTATCATTGTTTTGCGGGTTCAAGTAAAGACTCTTTTCAGCCGAGATGTTTTGAGTAAACATTAAGGGGACAAGACGGTTAAACTAATATGACTCATGTTGATGCTTCCAAGGAAACGACCCATAAGACCGAGCTGCTGTTCTCTGCTTGAATCATTTTAAAGAGTTGTATGACAGCTGGATTTATACAGACCATAACGCTGGTGAAAGCTCAGTAAAAAGCCCATAATGCACTCTGTCTGCCAGTGACTTTCATGACCCAGGATAAAATGTTACATCCTCGTAGTCCTGGTCAGCCTTGGAAATTGGTTTTCCATCGATTCTTAATGTTCCGTCCAGTGAAATCAGATCATAAATGGATCATTGCGCTGTTAAAATTAGTTTTCATTTGTTTGTTTATGTATTTTTCAGAACATCGACATAACAAACTTCAGCAGCAGCTGGAACGACGGCCTGGCGTTCTGTGCCGTCCTCCACACCTACCTGCCTGCCCACATCCCCTACCAGGAGCTCACCAGCCAGGAGAAGGCAAGTGGAGCTCCCACAAAAGCCTCCTTTATCAGCGCTGTCCAATGGTTTCACTGTTTAACTTCAACTCTTTTCTTCCCTCAGAGGAGAAACTTCACCTTAGCTTTCCAGGCTGCAGAGAGCGTAGGGATTAAATGCACTTTGGTAAGTTTTATATGAGGGTTATAAAGACGATACACCTAATGTATTTACATCTAAAATATCTGTACTTGGATTGTTTGTGTAAATGTATATGTTCAGCAGATCTCAGTGTCATTAAGGAACACATGGGATTTCATTTATTTATTTCAATGGTAGGATGAGCATCACTGACAAATCCAAAAATTTAATCTATAATCATAGTTTTCTAAATGTGATTCTTAATGATTATCTGCCATGGACTAGATTCATATCTCCTGGAAATTTGATCTGTTTAAATTGCTGTTGCTGTTAATCGCATGATGGATTATCATTTTCATTCATAGTTGAACAAAATATATAAATAATTTTCTTCAGTTTGGTTTTAAAGGAGACTTTTCTCTATGGACATACATATTAATATTCTCCAAAGTCTATTTATTAGGGCTGTCAAAATTAACATGTTAACGTGGATTAATCCATCATCAAGATTAATCTGATTAAAAATTTTAATGCAGTTAACCCATCTGCAGCACAGAATGACTCTGAACGTCTCTGCCAACGCATTTCGGGCAGTTTGTCCAAGTAGAGTTACTGACGTGCTTGAGCAAATGGGGAATTGATCCGGTAGTGACAGGCAGCAGAAGCAACCGATAAAGGTAGAAGACGCTAAACAGCACGTTGTCCTCGCAATGAAAAAATTTAGTACAAAAGAAACCAAGACAGACCAGTCAACCGACATAAAGAATTATGCACACTCTGCAGGAAGGAATTGTCTTTCCACCGAAGCACTTCCAGCTTAAATACCACATTAACATGAAGCATACATTAGTCGGGGATTCTGCTAGCACAGGGGTGGCCAACTCTGGGCCTCGAGAACCGGTGTCCTGCATGTTTTAGATAGTTCCCTCTTCCAGCACACCTCGACACCATTACATTGTTATGCCGAGCTTGGTGATGAGCTGATCATTAATTGAACCAGGTGTGTTGGAAGAAGGAAATATCTAAAACATGCAGGATACTGCATACTCGAGGACAGGAGTTGGCCACCCCTGTGCTAGGACTTCGGCTAACGTGTTGCCCAGCTTGTGACAAATACATTAAGTACATATATATTCCCTTCTTTCTTGAGTTTGTTTGCTCTTGCAAAATGAAACACGATTAATATAGATTAAAAATGAATGATATTTAATCGTTATTAATCTAAATGAATCCACAGCAACCCTGTGATTAATCTGATTAGAAATTGTAATTGTTTGACAGCACTACTATTTATTTATTATTTATTTATTCTTTGCTTAAATAATGTATATTTTTTTTTAATTTTCAATTAAAATATTTTGGTCCTGAGTGAAAGTTGAGGAAACTGGCTCTTATTTGTGGTTGCATGTTATTTGCAAAAGATGCAGCAGGCTGAAAACAACATAAGCTATGTACCAATGATGAAAATCATGTCAAAGATACAAATACAAATTATATGAAAGACATAAGAAGAAACATGACCAAAAAAATTAAATAAAAAAAGTTCCTGCAATTTTAGGTCAAAATATATACAACTAGTAAACAAAATAGGTCCTGGTGGAAAAAATAGGCTATTATTATTATTATTAGTAGTAGTAGTAGTAGTAGTGGTAGTGGTAGTGGTAGTAGTAGTAGTAGTGTTGTTACTATTATTTGTTACTATTATTGCTGCTGTTCATACTTTGCTTCTATTCATTTTACTGTTTTTATTCTGTTGTAACTTGGCTGTTTGAGTAACTTGTAGTACAGTTTCCCTCAGGTTTAATAATGTTCTGTTTTTTCTGTCTTTCTTTCTGTACAGGACATTAATGAGATGGTGCACACAGAGAGACCGGACTGGCAGAGCGTCATGACTTACGTCACCGCCATCTATAAGTACTTTGAGACCTGACGTCACCGTGTCCGTCTCCAGCTCCAGCCCTCCTGAGCTCTCAGCAACCTTTCAACCCCACAGTCAACTGTTATACCTCACAAACCCCTCCCACCCCTTCGCAAACACTAACACCCAGTCCCGCTGCATGTCGGTCACGTCAGCCCTGGATGCCGCTTTTCTAAGTATTTTCGCAAAACACTAAAGTCACACCAGAATCTGAGTGGAGACACACATGCTGCCAGTCCAAGGGCTTGTCTGTACGTCTGCTGTTACACTGGTAAGGCATGAGGAGCGACTGGAGTGAAAACCTGCTGAAACGAGAGCAAACAGAGCAGCGATGAGAAGCTGCAGATCACCGACTGAAGGTTCAGCATGAAAAACAAACTCAGTGCCTTTTATCTGACTTGTCCTGATGTAATATCCCTCCACTCTTTGCCCAGTTTCCAGCGTGTGTTAAAGGGGCATTCCTCCAAATCGGACTTAGTTTTCCATCTTTGATTGTGAATATTTTACGGGAAAACCTCTGCTTCTGTTGAACCAAAAGTCGGTCGTGTCGGAATCCCCCCCGAATCCTGAAAGTCCCCTTTGAACGGAGGTGAGACAGCCTTTTTGCACCAAGTCTTCCAGACGTACGACACCGATGCCTCTCTAAATGGATAAAGTGCCTGTGTGAGTTTTAATGCAGGAGAGCAGGAGGCAGTGTCTTTACACTACACCTTATGAAGCTGAAGATGGGAGGAGTTGCTAAAACACGTTTCGGAGCCTTCGAATTTTGCTCGTCAGAACAGACGGACGGATGCAGCCTCTCATCACCAATAACTGTTTGCCTCTGAAGCACAGAAATATGCTACATTCACCACACAAACACGTTCACACATTTTCTTAAGCAACACTAACACTCTCAGTGGTGTTTTTTCAAAACTTATAGCTGTATAATGTGAGTGTTTGCATCTGTCATTGTGCACTTTGTGTACAAAATAGATCTTTCATTAGGCACATACAACTCGCAGCATCAGTTCATTATAACCAAAATCTGAGTGAGTAGAATGTAGGTTTTTGTTTTGTTTGGTTTTTTTTGGTCACTTGTGGTGTGTTTTGGATTAGGGCTGCACTTGAGATGGAAAAAATCCTGGAATAAGGTCATAATATTTCACCTAGAAAGTAGTATTAGTGTAAGAATAAATACTTTTGGGGAAAAAATGAAAATATAAATAAAACATAGTTGTAATATTTTGAAGAAAAATAGTTATACAAGACAAAAAAAATCACCACATTGCTAGAGTAAAGTTGTGATTTTTTTTCTGTATGAAATTTCCTTGTACAGATAATAACATGGCAGTACTGGATGCCCTGAAACAACAAGTTCTAGTTAGTGAATTTTAATAGAAATTAAATAAATAAAGCCTCAAATAATGTCGCTGTAGCTGCTGGGCTCACGGTGCTGCATTGGCTCTGGCTCTTATAATATTACAGCTACAGTACTTCATAGTTTTTTTAGTGTCACTGGACAAAAATGCCAATATTCCTTAATTACCTTTGAGCAAAACTTCTGCATCTACTCTGTTTTCAGCCTGCAGAAATTCTACCCCACAACGCCCTGATTTCATCTAATTGCAAGTGTTTTCAGGCAGTGAAGGGGTTAAATGCATGATTGACAGCTGTAATCACCAATCACTGATCAGTTTGTCAGATTAGACCTGGTGTGGTTGTACCGCTCCCATGTTTGACCACAGAAGCTTTAAAAAGTGGCACATTTTCCATCTATATTTATATTTAGTCTTCTGATTTGGACCTAGAGGAGAGAGTTGCAGAAGAACGTTGCGTATTCTCAAATCCTGCAGCTTTAACCCCTTTTCCGCATTAAAATTGCATTTAATGTGCAATTTTAACACATTGCATTTAAATTTAAGGACTTTTTCTCTCATAATATCATGACTTTATTCTCTGAACAGGTTTTGTTTCTAATCCTCGGTGTGGCCCTGATAGGCCTTTGTAGGTTTTTGATTGACAGTTTAAAACAGAGCTTCACTTCACCAGTATCGAGCTTCAATCAGACGATTAGACTTCACGCGGTGAAACGCGCTCTAGAAACTCACAGACAGGTTACAGGACGAATACACATTTTTGTAGGTCAATGCAGCAACAGCAGCAAATGTTGCAAAGCAGAGTTACATTTTGCACATCCTACAATCTGATCTCTTTGTGCCATGGACTTTTATTGTGTGTTAATACTGATGCTTCTTAATGTGACTAATGGCTTTAGAGATGCTCTTCAGCACACCGTGTCATTTAATTAGTCTAAATGCAGTCGGGTGTCTGACTGCTGTGTGCCTCGATACCAGTATCACTGTATTTATTTGCATGATTTATTTCCCATCGTTGTAGTCAGGTCATAGATGTCAGCGTTCCTTATTTGTGTTTCTGAGGTGTATATGAATTTACGTAGCTGCACTGAGATAAGCTTTTTGTTTTGTATTCCACACTTATTTCCTGCCTTAACAACGTTTGAGAGTGATACTGTGACACTTCAAATTGTGGTCGTCTCTCCCCTCACCAGGCAAATACAGTACATACAGTACAGCGCAAAAGTCTTAAGGCCACCTCTAGCCGGGTTTGAAATGAGAACACTTATTTATTTCTCATTCTCTTTTTGTTTAGATGCAGCTACAAAATACAGGGGGCATGTGCACAGCTGTAAAAGACACACAAAATTGATCTAAATGGGTTGTAAAGGTTAAAGTCACTATTTAGTGTTGAACTCTGACCCCATGACAAGAATCAGCACAAACAAAAAAACGTCTGACGTGTTTAATGAAACCTGGTATAAAACTTTAGAAAATTAATGCAATAAATCTCATATTGTCTGAATAAAAGGGTTAAAGACATGTTCAATGCAAAAGGCAGGTCACACTAAATACGACCGCTTTGGTTTATAGAAGCTGTTTTTTCACTGAAACTTTAGTTTTTCCTGCTGTGCATACGTCACATATATCCAGGTTGGATCTTAACGCATAAAGACCCAAACATCCACCGGCGACCAAAGTCATCTACTGATATAAAAGGTTTAATTACTGCTGATCCACTAATCCTATTAATCCATGTCAATAATGTAAATAATCTTGTCATGGTCATCAGATATGACCCCTTTGGACATTCAGAGACTCCGTCACCATGGAGACAATGTCATCTTCTACAACATTGATTCACCAGTAAAACCCATGGAGTTGGATCAATGACAGTGGATGGAGACACTATTTTTGTTGAGAAAATGACGTTTTCTTCAGTTTTCTGTGTTTCTGATCTAATAAACCTCAACTTTAATCAGCGCTTTAATGAACATCTACATGGTCAGTAAATTAAATATCAAAAAATACGTGATTTTCACTGAAAAACACGCAAAATACAGAGGATAATATAATAATAAATGATGATAAATCACATTAAAAAAAAAAAGGTGAAATCTGGAGAGAAATATATTTGGGAACGACCACAAAAGTAGCACTGGGTCTTTATGGGTTAATACAGAGAGAAATGCACGTGTGTGGTTATTATAAGTTTACTAAACCAACAAACCTAATGTTGACCTATGACTTTTGCACAGTACTGTATGTTGACGCCTCCTGAGCAGTACTAAAAGTTAGCAGCCGTTTTTTTTTTTTCTTCTTCTTTCTTTTTTTAGGCTGTCTGAATTCCTTTCTGGTGAAGGTGACTACACACTGTTTTGATTTGGATCAGAAGAAGCTGCCAGCTGGTACCAATAGCAACATCAGAAACAACATTTTTGTCTCGATTTAGAAGCACATCCTGTTGTGCCGTTTGCCACGCCACATCGCCGCACTCTGCGTTAGACATTCACCAAGTGAAAGTTAGCACAACAACGTTTCCTTTTTAACCAAGAGGAGATTGAGACTGAGGTTTCGGATGACATTTGAAAGCGTTGGCTGTGGTTTTTGCGATGCCCCGGTGCAGAGGATTAGCAGCCAGCTGTTTCATTGTGTTCTACTTGATTCCACCACTGGCCTGTGTGTTTTATTGCTCCCGACAGGAAAGTCTGAGAGCTACAGAGTGATTTGAAGCCTCTCTATCCTTGATGTGGAATGTGTTTTGATCACGCTTTAGTGATCCTGGGACTTTAAGAGGTCCAGTGTGTGCTGATGTGGAGTGATTGATGAACACTGATCCCAGCCCTGCTGAGAAAAAGACTATAGACGGCTGGTGAAGTAAAGAAACGCATTCCACCTCCACATTATGCAGCCGTGAGCATTTGGGACCTCTGATACTTATTTGTACAATCCCCTTTAAGTGTATGGCTTTACCACAACTAGCAAAGCAAATGTGAACACGTGCATTATGCCATTACTGGGTCCACTCCATCACGCTACATTGAATTTTTTTGTGTGTGAAAATGCTCTGAGAATTCCACCAAACCTGCTTCAGTTTGTCTTATTTTGTTTTCCGTGTTGCCTCCAAATACAGGATTTTTCTTATTTTACAATCCCATTTTACAGGCTGTAAGTGTGGATAAAAAGAAATTCCTGGTCACACTACATGCAGTGTTGAGAGAGTCCCTTAGGAACAGTAAAGCTGAATAAATCGCGTGTGTGTTTGTGTGTGCGCGGGCGTGTGTGTGTGTGTGTGTGTGTGTGTAAAGGGACTAAGCTACAGTATTAAGTGCACACTATGATGATAATCAATTGTCAAAAATGCTGTCTGGTTTTGTTGCTTTATTTTTCTGGCAATAGTTATAAAAGATCATTGAAACAACCCTGTTTACTGTCGTCACTGTGTCCAAACTTTACATTTAAATCACTGGTTATTATAAGAAATATGTAGCACATTTTATTATACCAAGTTCAATTCTTTCAAATGCATTAGAGAGGCCCATACAATGGTTCTGAATTCTATAGAACTTAATAAAATGTTTTATGTTTTTGTATATCATTTGTATGTTGGATTTTGCACATATGACTATAGTTAAAGTTGCAAAATAAAGAACTGCATGCACACACACAAAAAATAATAATAAAGATAATACTAAAATAAAATAAGCTTTATCTGTCCAGCCAATAGGATAAGACCTCCTGTGATTCTAAACCAATCAGACTCTCATTGTAAGGTAATATTAAAGTGACCCCCTGGTAATAAGAGGTCAAACTGAGACTGTTAATTCAGACATTCAGTTAATTAAATAATTTATATCAGCATATATGGTAAGTATGACACATCAGTTTGTTAAATGTTACTGATCATGTGATTCATGCTGATTACTTAGTTGTAGTAAAGCAATGCTTATGTTTAAGTGCCTTAAGGAAATTAACATTTTATCAACTAGATGCTTTAAGTGTAATTTTGTCTTAAGTGTATCTGTTAGTGGTGTCTTTTTTTTTTGTCTCATAATGTGGCAGGTGAAATTAACTATGAGAATTAATAGTATGAAATGGCAGACTACAAACTATGGTTGAACTAGTTAACTAAGTACTGAGACACCAGCGCACTGACACACAGTAACCTACTGTCATCATGTTCTCCACATGTCTACATGGGTTCTCTCTGGGTTCTCCAGTTTCCTCTGACCGTCCACAGACAGGCTAATGGTTGAACTGATGTACCACGTGACCCTCAGGAGGCGAGACACTGATGCACCATAAAGCTCAGATCAGGAGATTATTTGGTGTATTTTTTGTATTTTGCTGTCAGTTTTATTATTATTGGTTTATTTCATTAATTTTGTTGACTGTTTTTCATTATATTTATGATTGTCTTACTTACGTCCCCCACCTTCACCTGTTGGTAGTTGGATATGCTTCAGCATCCCCATCACCCTCTTAATGAATGCATTTTGTTGCTTATTTTGTTCATTTTTTGCCTATTTTTTCTTCATTTTGTCAGATTTTTTTTGATTTTGTTCATTTAGATTTATTGGAAGTGTACCCTGACTTTTAAATGTTGAATGTTTTATTCTTTTTCTTTTTAGCAGCAGACATAATTACAAAGCAGAGAAATGTACTTGTGTTTTTATCAGTACTGTGTGTATTTAGTTTAGACTTTTGTAAATGTAAGTTTACACAGTAGTATTGTAGATGTGTCTCACATTTCAACCCTAACCCGACCAGCAGCTGCTTCATTATGGGACCACCTCAGGGTGAATTCATGTCAAATCAATGTGAGAGCATCAACTAAAATACAGACTAACTTTATTAATCCAGAGGTCATATTCATACATGGTTCTTCCCAGATCTAATATTTGCAGTTTTTCCACAGAGCATGTGAATAGTTTTTGTTTTTAAAGTGTTTAGATGCGTGGATGCCTTCAAAAGTTCTGTACAAGAACAGTGGGCCTCATACAAGAAACCATATACAAACACGTTTTCTCTTATTTTTGTTCATATCCTATTCTCTTATTTTTTCAGTGCTCATAGATTTGTAGAATTCACCAGTGTTTTCTTATTTTTGCTCTTACTCCAGTGAAGATAAAGTTTTTTACAAGTGGTCATACTGGTTCTGACCCTGACTAGGGTGACCATGGCACAGGAGGTAGAGCGGGTCATTCACCGAATGGTTGGCGGTTCAAATCCCGCTCTGCCCTAGTCATGTGCCGTTGTGTCCTTGGGCAAGACACTTTACCCACCTTACCTCCAGTGTCACTCACACTGGTGTGTGAATGTTTGGTGGTGGGAGGGGCCGTTTAGCAGCCACCTTTCTGTCAGTCTGCCGCAGGGCAACGTAGTTTAGCACCATCAGAATGAAAGAGTGAATGAATAATGGATCCATAATGTAAAGTGCTTTGGGTGCCTTGAAAAGTGCTATAGAAATCCAATCCATTATTATTATTATTATGCAAGACGACATGTTTAATTAGTTTGATTTAATGTTAACGTATTTCAGTTTGGCTGCTGCTGAACTTCTTTTTTCTTACTGCTCTTTTTTTGGTGGCGTCTCTGAAACTGCTGACCCAAAGTCAGCTGTTTGCACATGGCACAACACCTGCCCTTTTATGGAGTTAAGTGGGCGTGGTCACATGGTAATTACAACCACACCTGTCCCATTTACAACCAAGTGAGATTCAACATTCATCTCTCCTGGGTCAGAGCAGATCTGGACGGTAAGAACATTTGATACATCTGGAGATGATTGCTCTTATTTTTTTTCTCTTAATGAAAAAAATGTAAAAAATATCAGAAATTCAAGAGAATGTTGCTGCATGAGGCTAAATGATTCTCTTTAAATTATACTACATTCACATAGCTCTGTTTTTTTCAGTCAAAGACATTAATTACATGTTAAAACCACAGCTGTATGAGCCTATAGTTCAGAGGTTATAACTATGCACCGATGCACTGGTATAACAGAGGCATCAGCTGATATTCACTGATATCAGAATCACCTTTCATCGATGGCAGTGCCCATTATTTGTCTGTTGTCTTATATTTAAGATTTATTCATAAATTTCTATGAATTAATTTATGAAGAACTGAACTTGTACATTAATTTCATATTGCCTTTCTTGTCACTTAATGTTGCATCATTTAATGTAAAGATAATGTAATGAAGAGATGAAAGATTTCAGAACAATTAATCTCTTTTTATAAAATAAGATAAAGATAAGATCTGATATAACTTCATTTATCCCACAGTGGGGAAATTTCACATTTAACAGCAGCAACATACAACAAGCAAATGCAGAGAAAAAGACAGGTAGAAAATATAAAGAGAAAAATTAGGAATTTGGTATTTAAATAAGAAATTAGGTATTTTTTCTATCTATCTATCTATCTATCTATCTATCTATCTATCTATCTATCTATCTATCTATCTATCTATCTATCT
>JAPQRQ010000028.1:11191397-11201416 GCA_037367365.1 Apogon talboti | reverse complement strand
GTGTGAATGTGAGAGTGTTGTTTGTCTCTGTGTCAGCCCTGCGATGAACTGGCGACTCGTCCAGGGTGTACCCCACCTTCGCCCTTAAGTAGCTGGGATAGGCTCCAAGGGACCCTAGTGAGGATAAAGCGGGTTCAGAAGATGAATGAATGAATGAAGTTAAGTAAGATTTTAACTATAGTAAAATCATCATATGTTTGATAATTATCGTCATTATGTTGCTGATGTTTATACATTTCAGCAAATTTGAATTAATAAATCACCATTGTTTTGATGGTGAAAAACTCAGTAAAAGGTCAAAATTATGGTGAGCAAATGTAAGATAATTTTTTTGTATGTTTGAAAACCACTTGCACAGAAAAACGGAGCTGTTTTCAGATGTGTTACAGTGCATTTTATAGATATTGCAAGAGAGTTTTTAAGAAGTTCAGTGTAATACTTTTCAAGTTAATCCATATCGCAAACCTTAAAAATCACCACATGTAGGATTTTCACCGGAGGGAAAGGAGATGAAGAACTGTAAAAACATCTGAAAAAAAGAAAAAACTGATGAGGTATCAGACAAATGTATTAATGGAGTAAAAGGTGCAATATTTGACTCTGCAATGTAGTACAGTACAGCACAAGTACCTCAAACAGGAATTGAATAAGAGGACTTAGACACATCCCACCCCTGAACCCAGCTTTAACACAGCCTGTATGTAATGGACAGTATGTGTGGGTTTCTCTGCATTGTTTGCATTGTTTTTTGCATCCTTGTTGGGAGGCGGCTTGTTTTTGGAGCATTAACCCTTTGCACTTTAACATCTCAAGAATGTGATAAGAGCAAGTTAAACATCTCAGCTGCTCTCCCACACTGTGCTACAGACTTACTCAAAATAGACTCTTCCTTTGAGGAGTCCTCAAAGATGTTTGTTTATTCCTTCTGTTTTACTTCCGTCATGAAAATGAACCGAGTGAATTTTGAGTCAAGGACATAAGATGCACTGAAGATAAAAAACAGAAAGGACAGCCCTGTAGTGGTGGAATTTATCCAAGTACTAATGGTTCAACTCCAAATATTGGCAAATATTGGACTTTATAATTTTTTTAATTTTTCAGATGAAGATACGTACGTCACAGTGGGTAATAGAACAAGCTTTAAAACAACAACAACACATATTTAAAGATTAAACCAGTGGTTTTATTTTGTATAATTAACTGGTATATAGGACAAAAATAGGAAAAATTAAACAAATAAACACCTATAAATAACAATGGAACATCACTGAAAGAAACTAAATGATACACTAAAACAATATACACTCAACACAGTGGATATACAGTACAGTGTATGTTTACAATATTAAATGAGATATCTTGTTGTGATAGAATGTGCTTCCCATAAGACCAGGAGTATTTTATTTTTCTCAGAGGTTAAATGTACTACAGTAAATCTTACACACTTTAATATGATGAATTACAAAAAAATAACCAAAGTGCTGGTTAGTTGATGTTTTCAGTGTATATGATAAAGTGTTATTACACATACATATTGTTTTATGTACATTTATAAAATAGATTTCTAAATGTTCCACTAGAAAGAACCTGTAAAGTGAATGTATTGAAATGTGCAGACTGTTTGGAGTAGCTCTGTCGCTCTGAGACAAACGCTCCTTTAGAGTAAAACCCATTCGCTCAGTAATTCTCAGAATTTCACATTTTGACCGGAAGAAAGTACAGCCAACAAGGGTTTTTAAATGAATTATTCTTTATTAGTGACAAAAATGTGGTAAAGTTTCACTACTTTTATCAGTGTTATCCTTATTAATTGAAAGCATCCAATGCAAAGCCACTTTACTGAGCTGCATCATAATTCATTGTGAAATTTGTCTCATTTATTATATTCATTATTAAGAACATTCTACATTTATCATCTCCATTCTCTTGTTTCTGTGTAATCTTGTATATTATGTGTATGTTATTTTTGTTGCATTGTTTTATTGGTCTGTTCTGATTCTCTGAATAGTGTCCTTTAGTGTTTTGAAAGGTGCCTTAAAATTAAATGTATTATTAGATTTATTATCAACATAATTGAAAGACCATATTTATAACACAATTACAGCTGAACAAAATCATTCCTTTATCATACTAAATACCAGACCTATGATTTTTCTTTTGTGAGCCTTAACTGTACAGATGTATATCAGAACAAACAAACAAACAGTAGGAGTGAGACAGAGCTTTATTTCACAGACACTGAATAAATGATCTCTCTCCAAAAGGACTGAACAGTGTGTTATCAGGGTCACATTTCACATGTCAATCAGTTTTTAGTTATTAGTTGCTCCCTCTAATCCTCTAAACCACTCACATGGTTTAATTCTAATAAATGTATATACTGTCCCCTTTAAATCCTCATTGAGATCAAAAATCGTTTCTTTTCCAACAGAGCAGCATGCACATTACAACAATATATCAAGATAAAACAAACAACTTTCATACATTACAAATAAATACATGCAGTATCTGGAAATGTACATTAAAATAAACTTCAAGAATGATAAAAAAAATACTGAATTAATATTTAGGAGTAAATAAATGCTTGAATTATCTAAAATATCTCCAAAAACCAAAGATTAAAGAAAGGATACTGTAAAATGCTTTGAAAATCCACATTATTAAAAATGAAACCAGTAATTTTCAGTCTCTTTAGCTTGTTCTTCTTTTAAATAAATGGTATATAAGACAATCGTAGAAAAGAGCACACACTGAAAGAAACAAATGCATAAATAACAATGACACATCAGAAAAAGAAACCAAACACTACATTAACATGTTATATGCATGAGGTTCATGCATATATAATACACGGTTTGGTCTGACCCAAAAACTCAAATCAGATGAGTTTATCAGATTTTGTGTTCTTTCCACTCTCATTATGCATGTGGTGAGACCTCAGATTCATGTGATGTCACTGTTTATTAAGCTGGACACAAAGTAGCTCCAGGTGCCACAACATTGATGCTTCACTATTAATACTCAGTACTTTTATTTAATTACCATAACTACATGTTGCTGCTAATACCTATGGATATTTATCAATAATTATAGTCATTTTACGTTGCTGTATTTGTACTTATACGAGTGCTTCTACAGTTTTCTTGAAGTATAACTGTTGTCGGGGGGTCACAGTCTTCAGGGATTTGATGATATTTGACACACAAAAAACCCCCCACATGTGTCACGTTATATCTGACTATTATCATCAAACAGGAGTGGGATATAATGGTTTTACCCACGAATGCCGCCGCCAGATGTCCTTCGTGTGAAGGCAATAACAGGGTCAGATTTGGTTGGATTCCTTATCTTTGATAACCAACATATGGGACCCCTAGTGGAAGAACCCTATGGATTTCAACCTCTCTATGATTATTATAAGTCATCCAAATGCACTTTAGTTGGAAATCAGTTTTTTGGACATAAATCAAGCAATAATTGGACATTTGAGATAAAATTTGGTTCATATTGATCGCCTTGCAAATGTCCATTTTCTGGCCACCATTCAGAGTTCATATGGGGTCATTTTCATTCACTAGGTGGAGTTTTGTGGAAAAAATTGGTTCTTTGACCATTACTCTGTCACTATTAGGTCAATGTAGCTCAAATTGAGCTCATGTCGATTGTATAACAATTATTGTGGATAGATTTATGTATATGGCAGAGGATCGGGGGATTTTGGGGATATTAGCCTCATTCATTCATTCATTCTTTCATTCATTCACTGCTTAGTCCTCAGGAGGGTCACAGGGGTCCTGGGTGAAGGCGGGCTAGACCCTGGACATGTTGTCAGGTCAGCGTAGGGCAATTGTGCTATCAAAGTTATAAAAACATACACGTAACAAAAAAAAGCACAATAGAAAAATTGAAAGGTTCTGAACTATGATTTATCACGGTCATAATGACAGAAAAACATGTTACAAAACTGTTTTTTTCTTTTTCATTTGGTTTTTGCTGATTTTAAAAACACTGAGGTGGTGTGTTGGGTGTGAAAATTGTATTAAACCATGCTTTTATTAAAGTAAAGGGTCTGAATAGGCCTGTGTCTTCCACTACTGCAGCCCTCTACCTAACAGTAGAGTCCCAGCAATGTATTTTTGTCCTCTGTAGTGGACTAGAGTTTCACAGCTTTACTTTAGCCTCCTAAGACCCAGGAACCCCACAGGTTTTTGAGTTTTGGCTTTTTTTAATTAAATAATTGTTTATATTGGAAACATCATTATGCAACAGTTTTTTCAGATGCATTCTTAAAAATTTTATGGAATGTCATTTGCGGTGGACAGTTGTTTTTTTGTTTTTTTTGTATAAAGGTGTGAATTTCTTGTCCTCATACGTGGACAGAGGGTCATAGGAGGTTAAAAAACAAACAAAAAATAAAAAAACAAAACAAGACAGCTGTCCACTCCAATGGACATTCCATAAATCAATCAAATCCAATCAAAGCCATTATTTCATGTAAAAAAGCTAAAACTTTTACTTTCTTGGATGTATATATACATATATATTTTAATGCAAAGTGAAAGTGACTCCTGACGTTTCTGTGCAGGTACAACAGCTTGGTGACAGGCCAACGGGCTCGAGGCATCATCGCCATCTGCTGGGTTCTGTCCATCATCATCGGCCTGACCCCTATGATGGGCTGGCACACGGAGCCAGAGATGGACAACTCAACCTGCCCCCCCGGCCTGATGACGTGTCTGTTCGAGGGGGTGGTGGTCATGGAGTACATGGTCTACTTCAACTTCTTTGCTTGTGTCCTGATCCCCCTGCTGCTCATGCTGGCCATCTACCTGTGCATCTTCATGGCAGCTCGACACCAGCTCAAGCTGATCGAGGTCAAGGCCGTCCACGGGGAGAAATCCCGCTCCACGCTGCAGAAGGAGGTCCAGGCCGCCAAGTCTCTGGCCATCATCGTGGGGCTGTTCGCCGTGTGCTGGCTGCCTTTACACATCATCAACTGCTTCACGCTCTTCTGCCCTAACTGTGAGCGTTCTCCTCTGTGGGTCATAAACGTGGCCATAATCCTGTCCCACGCCAACTCTGTGGTCAACCCCTTCATCTACGCCTACCGCATCAGGGAGTTCAGACAGACCTTTCATAAGATTATCCACAGACACATTCTGGGTAGACAGGATCTGCTGGAGAGCAGGAGCAGTACACGTATGTCCACTCACAACAGCATCAGCGACTCCATCAGACTCAAAACCAACGGCCTCAACTTTGATGTTTTCTCTGAACACAGCAGCAGCGGCAGCAGCTGTGAGAGCGCCTGCCGCTGTCCCGCCCAGGCGTCTCCAGTAGGGGGCGGGCTCATGACAGTGTCCCACCCACCTCTGTCCGTCATCATCGCCCACTGCCCTAGGATGGGCCTCAGACAGACTCAGATCCCCGTGGGTCAGCATCTACAGTACACAGACTGTGTGGGAGCAGAAGGAGTGGAGGAAAAGGACACACACAGCCTCCAGTCCACCCATAATGCATCGCTGCTCAACAAGCAAAACAAAAAGAGCTGCTGCAGGGAGTTAGTGAAGGTCTTATGATGTTTGAAGCATCAGATTCAGGAGCTCGAAACGGGTTAAACTCTGATCTGCAAAAGAACATGGAGCGCTGGACTTAAATAAAGGAATTCAGATGCGATAAGTGAAAGAAACTACTGTCCATACCAGACTGTCTTCTATTTCACAGCCACACTGAGGGGAAAAATCTGAATATTTTGAGACAAGAATATTATGAAAAGGAAGTCATAATGTTTAGAGAAAAACACAACTGTATTACAAGAATAAAGCTGTCATTTTAACCATAACATTTCTTAATAGAATTTAAGAAATCATACTGCATCAAATAGTGGAACAAACAGTGTGTTCGCTTCAGGTAATAGTAACATTTAAGCCTTTTGTCATAAAATAAAATATGACTTAAAATGGTGCAGCTTTTTTTGCGGAATATTATGAATTTACTCTAAAGTATCAGATTTTCATCCTTTGTGTGGTTATAACAGTTATTCGTACATATCCACTATTACAAACTGAGGCAAAAAGTGGTTTCAGTCTTTGATGCACTGACACTGTTAGAATCCTGATGCAGGTTTTCATTCATTTAAAAAAAAACAACCCTCACATACTCAAGACTGTGCAAAAATCTTTTAATATGCAGCTTTGGGTCTAAGACCATCGTCAGAGCACTAACAGACCATAATGGATGCAGCAGTGAATACTGTAAGGCACAAGAGAGACAGATTTTCTTTAGTTTCAGCTGAACTTTGACCCTTGAACCTGTGTGAACCAACAAAACTCAGCCATAATGAGTGAAGGGACAGGACAAAAGAGCCTTAAGTTATTGGTAAGTCTTATTTTTTCAGGGAGATGGACATAAACGCTGATGGATTTCTTCTTCTTCTGCAGTATTGTGTGGTTTTTACTTTGCGCCTGCGGTGGGTTCACCTCCTGAGGATGTGAAACGTTCACAGACAGTGGAGTTACTGCTCAAGTGGATAATGCATTTAAACATTTCATCACTTTTCACCCTTTACCCTTTGCTGCACTGAAACTCAGCCTCTTTGTAGGCATTTTTACGTTGGTTTCACTGATAAGTTCATGCTCACCTGTGGATACTGAACTGTACAGTACAACTGTGGTACATTGACCAATGACTGCTTTTCATTTTTGTCAACAACAATGCAAAGTTTGATGTTTTCAAAGGCGAAGATCCCAAAGTTGTTGATGTAATGCTGATCTAACCTTGTATTTAAGTTTGTTCAGTGTGAAAATGTGACTATGCTTATTTAAGTTTTCTTCATATAAATGTTGCCTTCAGGGGGAGTTCGAGAAATGATGGAGTTAGATGGTATTTGTAGTTAAAGGTGAAAGACATTAATTAAACTTTGGTTCAGATTCGTCTTATGAATTGTTGTCCATTGTTGTCACAGCAGACTGGAACAAAGTCCTGTCTTTAAATAAACTGTTTTAATGTTTTCTAGGTGTATCTGCTGTATATTCACTTTTCTGTGTTCACATGATAAACATCCACAGTGTGTTCCCAGTTCCTCTTTCAGCAGGAACAGTTTCAGGCTTCCCATTGGCTCTTCACCAGACAATGTCGTGTTTCAGATCAGATGTGGAAGTCCATAAAAGTGACTCAGAGTTCTGGTTTGTCCATTCTGGGAACTGGTTAGTTACGCAGTCAATCTGTGTTTGGAGTTCTTTATTTTCCCAGCTTTTATCATAATTCCCTGAGGGGTTCAGGTTACAGGGCTCAGGGCCCACTTCTTTTTCAAAGCGTCCCCAGGGTTCTGTGGTGCTTTTTAAAGATTCACCAGAGACCTCCCAAGTCCTCGTGATCCAGTGCTGTCTGTCCTGTGTCGGTCATATCAAGGTTATGAGTGAAAGTTTCAGGCCATGCATCAAGAAGATCAAATGTCAAAGCTGCATTTCCAAGAACCAGCTGTGTTCGTATCCACCTGCCGGAAATATTTAGCTCAGAGCTGCTCCTGGTCAATATTTCTACATCTTTTTATGAAATACATATATGTAATGTGAAAGGAGTCGATCAAAGTGATGAACCATTAGAAAACTTTACTAAATTCTGTGTTTCCCTGCTGCTTTGTAGAGCTGTTATTTCACAAATTCTGGTTTAACTCTTGCTGCTCTTGTCAGTGTCATTTGTCGATTCTATTTGAGATAAAATACTTGATAAACCTGTGACCTGCCTGGTTCTAAACGGAGCACAGATCTCATCTAGCAGGTGATTATCATCATGCATTACCAGCATAAACCAGAGTGAATATTGCATTTCCATCTATCATGTGCATTAATGTATTTATGGTCTATTTAATAAGGACAGATGCAATGTACATAAACAAGCTGAGGACAGAAACCACATGCAAGTATCATAACAAACACTAATGTACAACAGTTGAAGAGAAGGGACTAAATTGTTAAAAATTACATAAGAAAATGAAATGAATACAGCAAAATATCTTGACACTAAATAAAACTGATTGCAGCAGGAAACAGATATGCACATATATTAAAAAAAATTACATTATTAAAAAAAAATAACCAATATTTGTACAATTTGTGGCTGAAATAACCATGATTCAGTTCCATAGTGAACATAGAAACAAATGGCAGTGGTTCTAGATGCTTGTTTTTATGTTCTGTAAATAATTGAATGTACTCTAAGATTTAATGAACAGCTACGTGGTCAGTAAATTAAATATAGGAAATAATATAATAATAATAATAATAATATATCAAATCACTAAATAAAGGTTAATTGTAGAGAAATATTAATGTTAAAATCAACACAAAAGTAGTTTTAGATCTTTAAGGGTTAGGGTCATTGTAACAAGCCTGTTGTGAAAATATAATGACAACAAAGTCAAGATATTTGTGTTAAATTCTACATTAAATAATGAAATGCACAACAGATACCTGAAAAACTTCTGAAGTGCTTTGTTATTTCCCACCTTCAGTAATGAGGTCACAGCTTCATGCCTTCAATTCACCAAAAAGAGCAAAAAGCACATTCATTTGGATGTAAAATACATGACGAATATGCCAATTTTAAAGGGTTAAAAATTTTTTAAAGTACTGTGTATTTGATATGTATGATTAGAGTAGAAAAATAAATCAATATATAATATTTAATAGTTTGATTTATAGGTGCGCATTTTACGTACACTTGGACACTGATGCTAGTATTTTTCAACATTTGACCTAGCGCAAAAA
The DNA here is from genome assembly GCA_037367365.1 of Apogon talboti. Lineage (NCBI taxonomy): Eukaryota > Metazoa > Chordata > Actinopteri > Kurtiformes > Apogonidae > Apogon > Apogon talboti. The sequence continues at coordinate 11,192,648 of JAPQRQ010000028.1, read as the reverse complement.
ATAATAATGCATTATATTGGTGTTAATCATTGACATATGCCAGGCTGTAATAATCAAATAATACATAATCAAATTTTTATGTAGTATATTGGAAAAAAATTTTTTTTTGTGTTTTTCACATTACAAAAAAAGGTTTGTTTACATTACAAACATGGCATTTAAAGGGTTAAAAAATGTGACAATTATTGAGTATTTGGTATTTTTATTTACGGCTCAAGTTGATGAAATACACAAAAATGTAAAAGAGTTAAAAACAAACTGTATGACATTTTTTGGGACATTATTCTGCAGGTATGTGTTTTTGGCACACTTGATGGTTACTAAGGGCCTCTGTGGACGGGATAGGGTTAATAGAGAAAAAAGTTCTTACTCTTTTTACATAGAATGTGAATGTACATGTCATGTCATTCCTTTATTTTCAGGGTTGGAACTGGATTTCATGTCTCTTCCATATTATTACATAGAACACAAACCCAGAACTGCTGAATGTGGCCTTTCAATACATGGGTTCCAAATCTTAGTGTGGAAACAATAACGCCTTTATTTCAGCCTCCACATCACTGGCAGTAAAGTCCAGAGGGTGGGTTTGTCTGTGTAGAGACTCCATGGATACGAGCAACAGCAGACCCCACGTTTAAGGGGGTCCAGGTCTTGTAAAACACACAAATAGGAGGATGTGGGGGTGTTTGTGCCCCCCCCATCCAAGGCACCCATTTAACTGCAGCTTTTGTTGCTCCTGTTCAGTCCAAACCTGTTCCTCCCTGAACCCTTCAGGATCAGCAAACTCAGGAGTTCAACTCTGCAGAAATGTTCGCCACTGTCCTGTTTGGAGGTTAGTCAGTCATAATCTCTTCTTCTCTGCTTTTTTTTTTTTTTTTTTTTTTAGAAAATATTACCTTAATTCAATGACTTTACTTGTTGTTTTTTGCTACAATAATTTATCACAGTGTATGGAAGCTTATTTCTGCTCCTATGTTGAGGAAAAAAAGTCCAGTAAATCAAAATTATATTAAAATGGACTCAAAATAATAAGATCATTGTTTAAGTCAAAACAGAGTAGGGGAGAGTGGGGTGATTTGTGCCGGGGGGGAAATAGTGCCACCCCTTGTTTCCAGAAAACCATAGAAGAAATTGGTCATATGGCCACATATTTTTGAAGAGCCATCCATTTTACTCATCCTATTAAGAAGAGAGACATATGGTATGAGTGGTAAGCACATTTTAGCTTAAAAAACTGTTTTTTGCCTTTCA
>JAPQRQ010000028.1:11180335-11191297 GCA_037367365.1 Apogon talboti | reverse complement strand
CACCGGGGGCAAGTTAATAGAGTTAAAAGTTAGTCCTGGAAAGGTTTGGCCACAAAATGAGTATTTGTAAAGTATTTACAGGAATTTTCCTTTTCAAAGCACACATTTTGGAGAGGTAACTATTAGATGAGTTGTCGTTTACTAAGGTTTGCAGCTGCTGTCAATTCACTGGAATTTACACCATTATTTATTTATTATTTATCTTAACCCATTTACAGCTGGAACACATACAAGGTAGAAAAGAGAGAATTGTGTCCACACATGTTAATTTATTTGGAGCAGATCGATGACAAAACGGTCCATATTTTAGTATTAGGTTAGGGTTCCTAGTATTAAGATACTCACAACTCATTCACCTTTTTTCTTAACCCATAAAAACCCAGTGCTACTGTGTCAGTTCCCAAATGAATTTTTTTTTCTATTTAACCTTTCTTAAGTTATTTATCACCATTCATTATAACATTATCCTTTGTATTTTGGACTTTTTCAGTGAAAATCAGGTATTTTCCTACATTAAATTTACAGATCATGTACTTTAGTAATCATTCTGATATAACATTTGAGGGTCATTATATCAAAAATAGAGAAAACTTAAGAACAAGTGACTTCTCCAGTAAAATACAAAATGAAGTGAACGTAAAAACAAGCGTCCCCAACCACTGTCATTGATCCAACTCCATGTATTTTCTTGTTGCATCTGAAGAAAAGAGACTGAGAAATAAATGTCCATGTTCATTTCAGCGCTGCAAAAACAACAAATCTAAAGGCTGCCTAAAACTTTTGCACAGGAGTGTATGTCTCTAACATGACCAATATTTCATAAATCTACAGGCCGAACATTAATTAAAAATATATATATATGTAAAAGTCTAAAAATACATTCAGTGTTGTGTAAAATAAAGCAAAAAAAAAAGAATCTATGACCCATTCTGTAAGCGTCGATGACAGTGAAAACAAAATTAAACCTAAAGATGAGATAAAATATGATATTATCACAATTTAAGGTTATATTATAACATTTGTCACTACATTACTGTAACAGCTGTGTCAGAATTGCCATGTCCTGATGAGATGTGTTTATGTCTGGCTTAAAAAGGGTTAATTCTGTATATTGTAAGTAGATCTTTTTTTTTTTTTTAAATCAAATGTAGTCTCACTAATTTGCACTGCCTTAGCAAATATCCTTATTTTGGCTTTTATTTTCATCACAGCATCAGAAACAGGCTTCCATATCCACCTATTTTAATCAGTGAGGGGGCTGTTTTTATTGACAGACAGCAGAATGGAGATGTTCAACCTCAACTGTAAGCTGATAAACTTCATCCATCATTTAAAGGACAGGTGTGGTCTGGACGTCACAGGTATCTAAGTCCAATCACAATTATTTCAGTTTTAACCGGTTAGAGTAAAAATCCTTTTTCTTTGCTCACGGGGACGTGTTTGTTAAATGTCTCCTACAGAGTGTGTAGATCTTCTGGACGGCAGTGGGACAGTGATGAACCTGGAATCTAAGCAGCACAGTTTTGATCTGACCAGCACTTTGTTGAAAGAGAGACAATTTTACGTCCTCCTGCGGGTCTGCAGTGAGTCCTTACGTTAACACTGTGAACTCAAACACCTGAACCTTACTCAACCCTTAAAGACCCACTGGTACTTTTGTGGCACATCCCAAATTATTCTTTTTTCTATATTTAACCTTTCTTACATGATTTATCACCATGTATTGTATATTATCTCTTTATTTGGAGTTTTTTCAGTGTAAATCATGTATTTTTCTATATTTAATTACTGATCATGTAGATGTTCATTCAATTCAATGGTTGTTATATTAAAACAGAGAAAACTGAAGAAAAAGTGACTTTTTAGCAAAGATATCAATAACTGAACATAAAAACAAGTGTCTCCAGCCACTGTCATTGATCCAACTCCATGGGTTTACTGGTGAATCATTGTTGTAGAAGGTGACGGTGTTTCCACGGTAACTACGGAGCCTCTGATTGTCCAGATGGGTCATATCTGATGACCTTCAAAGATGACAAACTGCATTTTACATCAGTTATTTACATGTATTGATAAAATTAGTGGATCAACAGGTATTAAATGTTTTAGGTCAGTAGATGGTTTTGGTCATTGGTAGGTGTTTGGGTCTTTATGGGTTAAGTGTTTCCATTGTAACCTACTGTATACATCTACTCCACTAAATTTCACCATTTCGAAAGCAAATATTATACTTTTTACTCCACCTTGTGGCTTTAGTTACTTTCCTTGTGACATTTTTTCATCCATTTCTTGTTTAGGAGCATGAATCCCCTTATTAAACTAATTAAACCAGATAAATATAGGATTTGTTGCAGCATGCATCATTACAAAGGTTCCATTTTTGGCTGTTTTATTTATTTTTGTCAATTTTATCAATTATTTTGGTACGTTTTATTGATATTTTTGATTATTTTGTAAATTCTTTGTTAATTTTATGATATTTTGTCAATTTTTGAGGACATTTTTTAAAATGTTTTGTTGTTTTACTCATTTTTGTTGCTTATTTTATACACTTTATGCATTATTTTTGCTCATTTTTGTCCATTTTGTTGATTTCTTTTGTTCATCTTTGTTCATATGATTATTTTGTGCCTTTTTTGTCAATTTGGTGGATTATTTTCTCAATTTTGTTAAGGAATAAGATAACAAATAGAGATAGAAGTTATTCTTTAACATCTTTTTATTTTCAGTAGCAGAAATGAAATAAATCTGTGGAAATAGGAATTAAAATGAATTAATCATTGATGTGAATATTACAAGCCTTTTTTTTTGAGTTTGTGGAAATACCATACATGGTTATCACAGGAGAGAGATGCTAAAAACATATGATGACCTTAAAGAATATGGTGCATTACTATGGATTAAATTACCAACAGTACATAAAGTAAATAAACTGACCTGAGACTTAAACTTCTACAGCAGTAAAAGGAATCCAAACACACCATATATAACAGTAAAACTCCATTTCACTGCACAGTGACTTCTTTTCCATCCATACTTAACTACAGTTTGCTGATATTATATACTATTACTTCTTGAATGCAGACCCTTTACCACCAGTTGAGTATTTTACATTATAGTATTAGTATTTCAGTATTTTCAGATTTGCATTGTAAGATGGTTTATGACGTTTAACTTGAACATAATATTGAATTTATCCATGTTAAATAAATGGCATCAATAGTTAAAGGAGTTATTTTTATTGTTAGATGCAGTTATGTTATGTTTTAAGAAGTCATTTAGGTTGGTAAACTTAATGTTTGCTTTTAATTTTGATGCATCTTCATTGAGGTATACAGTACTTGCTTTTGGGACATACTTGACAAATTATTATTGTATTGTATATATTGAAGTCTAAACGTCTATATATTCCTTCAGGAGATGACGATGGAAGTCGTAAATATGTGTCTCTCCTGAACAACTTCAGCCAGAGTCATCCTGAGTTAACAGGTAACCAGATTAAGACTAAACACTGAACTGTACTGACGGAGCAGCAGAGTTAAACAGGTCTCTGAGGCCTCCTGATGGTCAGACTTATGTCTACAAGTAATATGTTCTCAGAGTTATAGACTGTTAGAAGACAAATGAGGCAGATCTTTAACGTCTGGTTTACCTTCGGATGCAGAACTGCTGAGGAAACTGTCAAACCCCAACAAGCAACGAGACAGAAAATCCAGAAGAGGACAGACACGGAGGAGCGGCGTCCACCAAACCAGGAGCAAGAACACATTAAATTCACTTCATTAGAGTCAGAGCTACATGTACTGGAAAATGACTCATGACCAGTTCTGTTTTATATAACTATTATCATTGGAATGTATGTGTGAATGCTATGAGAGACTGTTATACATAGTCTTATTTTATTATTGGTAACTCTGAAGACATAGATACATAAAGATTTAACCCCTGTAATTTACCATCCTCAAAGGAAAAATGTACATGCAAAAAAAGCTATAAAATTGTCATACATCAACCTTTTTCTGCTTTTTTATGCATTAATCTCTTAAACCTCTTCAGCTCCACTCAAAAAAACAAAAAGATAACAACAAAAAAACATATTCATATATGTTGTTGTCCTTTGTGTATTATATTTAGGGGTGTGAACGGTTTTGTTTAGTCCTTTGTTCCGTTTTGTTGCTGTTTTATTCTGTTTTGTTTCATTTTGTCAATTTAATAGGTTTTTTTGGTCAGTTTTATCCATATTTTTGATTATTTTGTTAATTCTTTGTCATTTTATGATTATTTAGTCAAATTTTGATAATGTTATTTAATTTTTGTTCATTTATTTTTTGTTATTTTTTCATTTTTTGACAATTTTGTTGTTTATTTTGAACTCTTTGTTCATTACTTATGTTCATTTTTGTCCATTTTGTTGATTTCTTTTCAGTTCTGTGCATATGTTTGATTGTTTTGTTCTTTTTTGTCATTTTTGTTGATTATTTTGTCAATTTTTGATAGCATTTTTGTTTGGCATTTTCTTCATTTTTTGTTGTTTTATTCTTTTTTTGTCCATTTTGTTGATTTTATTTTGTTCAGTTTTGTTCATATGATTATTTTCTTCCTTCTTTGTCCATTTGGTTGATTATTTTGCCAACTTTGTTGATTGAGTCCTCAATGAACAACAGAATAGAACAGATAGTAGTTATTGATCTCTGGAATTTCCTCTTGCGGAACTAATAAAGGAATATCTTATCTTATCTTATTTTATCTTATCTATTCTTTATCTTATTCTTTAATATTTTTTATTTCAAGCAGCAGAAATTAAATGAATCTGTAGAAATAGGAATTAAAGTTAATTAATCATTGACATGAACATGGGTCCCATGCACAACTAAAATTACATGTGTGCTTTTTTAACATTACTGAAGACATTTCCAAGGTTATGCAAAAATAGACACAAGTTTCAGTGAAATATCCCTCAATGTAAACAGTGCAAATCGGAAACCACGCCCTCATGACTCGGCTCCAATCGTCTCCAAATCCCTAAAACCTGAACTTTGTCGTTGAAACAGCCGGACTTACGCACATGCGCACAGATAAAGTGCACGCATCCTCCTCTGACCGACACACTGAAGTCTGCCGCTGCAGTAAAGACGCAAACCTCAGAACTCCGCAGAAATGTCCGCATGTGAGTTTGAGTCGTTGGAGAAAACTCTGGAGACGCACATTCCAGAGGAGGAGCTGAAGGAGGTCAAACGGATTTTATACGGAAGAGAAACCAAGTGAGTGTGTAGTTGAATAGTGTGGTTCTCCTTAGGGTTTTTCTGTCCTGGGTCAATTATTATTCTACTCATTGGACTTTGGTCATTTTTAGTTTGTGTTGCAGTTCACCACATCTAACCTTTAACCTGTTTAATGTCAAAGTTTACGTTTTAATATGTTACACATGTAGATAAACAGACCTCACATTCTGCATCAGTCACATCTAATAATACGTTTAGGTCCAAACTTTTCCGTATTTTTGTTGCATCTATAGGTAAATATACACTAAAACAACTTACAGCAACATATAGTTTTGTCATATATGGAGTATTAGTCCTTTTTGCTTTATTCTACCACATATGAGAACAAATATGTCAAATATCTGCACATTAAACATTGAAATTTATCAACTAAACATGTCGTGCAGTACAGACTCAGTGCAATACAAATATAAAACGCTGGGCAAGGTATTGAATCACATCAATATTATTTTTATTTTCATCAGCAGAGGTGAAATAAAGTGAGTTAAATAGGAGTTGGAATCAATCATTCTTTATGAGCTCCATTTAAATACAGTTGTGTTTTCTGTTTAGATTAATAATAGTTCTACCATGATGCAGAAAAGGCACGTCTTAATAAAAAGTCAGTCACATATGAAGTATTAGTACTTTTTGGTTTATTCTACCATACATACAGTAGTACATCTAGCAAGTATTCACAGCACTGCACTTTTGTTTTTTTTTTGTTTTTTTTTACATTTTCTTGTTACATCCTTATTCCAAAGTAGATTAAATAATTTTTTTGAAGTGAGAAGTCTTTCAAGGTGAAAAAGTTTGGTTTGAATCTTTTTCAAATTTATAAAAAATAAAACAAAAAACTGAAATGTAACATGAGCACAAGTATTTAGAGTGTTTGCCATGACGGTCCAAACTGAGCTCAGGTGGATCCTGTTTCCACTCATTGTGTGTCAGATGTTTCCACCTGTGGTAAATTCAGTTGATTGGACATGATTTAGAAACACACACCAGGTGTGTAGAAGGTGCATGTCAGAGCACAAAGCAAGTCATCTAGTCCAAGGAATTGTCTGTAGACCTCTGAGACAGCGTTGAAGGTCCAGATGAGCACCGCAGCCTCCATCATCTGTAAATGGAAGACGTCTGGAACCCCTGGGACTGTTCTAGAGGTGGACGCCAATCTGAGGGACAGTGGTAGAAGGGTCTTAGGGAGGGAGGTGAACAGGGACCCCATGGTGACTTAGTGTTGATGTGTGGAGACAGGAGAACCTTCCAGAAAGACAACCATTTCTGCACCACCACACAATATTATCCCCCCTCCTGCCTGGGGGGTGGGGGTTTATATAGACCAGGGGTGGGCAATCCTGGTCCTCAAGGGCCGGTGTCCCTGCATGTTTTAGATATGTCCCTCTTCCATCACACCTGGTCGCCATTACATCATTATCAGGCTTCTGCAGAGCTTGGTGATGAGCTGATCATTAATTGAACCAGGTGTGATGGAAGAGGGAAACATCTAAAACATGCAGGATACTGGCCCTCGAGGACCAGGATTGCCCACCCCTGATGTAGACACACCAGGAAGTCTGTCCGTCCGAGATTTTTGTCCATTCCATTTCTCAGATACTATTCACCTGTATTTCAAATTTTACACACATGTTCTTTATCACTAGGAGAGGTGCAATACTGAGTTTGATGGTGGAATTAAATTTTTTTTATTATTTTTTAAATTTTTTAAAAGTTTTTGAAAAAATTGAAAGTTAAGACTGAAAATGAATCCCTGGGCAGGCAGAGTATCAGTGAACAGAGTGTTGTGACTGGGTGGGGGTATTAGTAAGTACTGCTTACTTTTTCACGTGTTACTTTTATTTTCAGCAGCAGAAGTGAAATAATGTGATTAATCAAGGTTTTACCATCTGAAAGTTATGAAAAATGCATAAATCTATGTTGAGATTCTTCTGGACAGATTTCTTCTTCCACAAAAATCTGCTCTCCAATACATTGGTGTCTTTTGCGTAACTTCACAGATCTTTATTCTAAACACTCTAATAATAATTTCATTTCATTTTTTAATAAATGATATACTACACATGGCTCCTCTAAGAGCTGATGAATGTTGATACTGTACCTTTGACCTTTAACTGATACCACACAGTCGTTGGTTGTTGTTTGAGGCTGATGAACCCTGTTTTTTTTCATTCCAGGCCGTTGGACCTCCCGTCGTGTGCTAAAGAAGCTGCCTCCAAACATGACTTTGAGCTGCAAGGATACAGGTTTGAAGCTGCTGAGGAACAGCTGAGGCAGCCCAGGAGAACCAGGGTGGGACTGATTCAGAACCGCATTGTCCTGCCGACAGATGCCCCCATCATGGACCAGGTCAGGAAAAAAAGAAACCAGACATAGCACAAATACTGCAGTCACCAACGGCTAATTATAAACCAGACTAACGGATGATAAAAACACAAACTGAAAACAGTGATAGAAGGATCAGAACATGGACCCATGTAGTGACTGATTTATAGTAAATACCAGACATTAGAGGATTTAAATTTATTATTTTTATTTATTTATTTATTTATTTATTATTCTTAAATGTGTATCTTCAATTCACCCAGCTCTTTTGAGGCCGTTTGTGGTGACATCTGCATGAACAGTGGACACGCATTCAGTGGAACTGTCCTGTTCCCTGAGAACTGATTTGGTCTTACTGATATTTTTTTTTTTTTGTTCGTCAGTGAGTTAAAAAGTGGACTTGTGTCTGTAAAAGTCAGCTTTCAAAGCAAGATCTTATATGTGAGGGGGGGTTCAGACTATAGATAGATAGATAGATAGATATCCAATCCAACTTTATTTGTAAAGCACTTTAGAGCAACCACAGTGGACCAAAGTGCTGTACAGAGTCAATAAAAACCAAAATAAAGGAATAAAAATAAACAATAAATGAAAAGACATAAAACAGCTGTACGATAGATAGATAGATAGATAGATAGATAGATAGATATAGATAAATAGGTGATGCATTTTCATTGGCCATGTATAAAAATAATAATTTTAAAAGTTAGCCATTGTAGACTCTTCATTAAATGATGTTACCACCAGTTAAGAATGACTATCTTCAGAATCTGGTCAAACCAGAGGAAATCCTCTTGTCCTTCTCCACAGATCAATGCCATGCACAGCCGTATTGGTGAAATGGTGGAGGTCGCTGCGATGTGTGGCGTAAACATCGTCTGCTTTCAGGAGACCTGGAGTGAGTGTGACCATCATCTATCACACCTGTCAATCACAGACGGTTCAGTTAAAGACACTGAGCTGTGTTCTCTCCCCACAGCCATGCCCTTTGCTTTCTGCACCCGAGAAAAAGACCCGTGGACCCAGTTCGCCGAGTCGGCAGAGGAGGGACACACCACTCGCTTCTGCCAGGAGGTGAGATGACCGCGGTCCACTATGGAGCAAAACGTGCCTGGGTGTAGAACTAAAGGCCAAATATTTCTGTTCTTCTATCATTAGCTGGCCAGAAAATACAACATGGTTGTGATTTCTCCAATTCTGGAGCGGGAGGAGCTTCACAGCACAATGTGGAACACAGCTGTGGTCATCTCCAACTCAGGAAATGTGCTGGGAATAAGCAGGAAGAACCATATTCCCAGAGTGGGAGACTTTAATGAGGTGTGTGGCTACACTGGTCCAGAGAAACACAAGTAATGTATCAGACAGATCGCATTAAATATACAGAGACACATAATGTCAGCCGCATAGCATAACTGCTATCAAAAAAGTCATACGCTATTTGGACAAAAGTATTGGGACACAGGGAATCAGGTGTTTGTTTTCTAGCAGGGGTCTGGGATACAAAACAATAATAAAAAATGTCATGTTTTATATTGGGATAAATATATGGATTATTAATACTGATGTTTGTCTGTCTGAAATCATGAACAGGACATCTTACAGCTGTAGCCATAATATGTCCCAATACTTTTGTCCATATAGTTTATAAACATCGTATTTCTTTGAAGTTTAATGGGAGATTTTTCTTCCACAGTGAGATGTGAAGGAAGTAGATGGTTAGTTGTGGTAGAAAATTATTATTTACAGTTAGAGAACGAAAAATATTTTAGAAATTTAGAGGTAGAACATTTAAAATCAGTCATGGGTAAAAAAAACAAAAAAATCAATATTGAGAGAAATTAAGTAAAAACCGTCTCTGAGGCATTTTGGAAGTAAAGATAAATTAAAAAAACAAAGCTAACCAATGCAACGCAATGATGTTTATCCCCATATAAAACTATATTGACATTTGTCATTATTGTTTTGTATCCCAGACCCGTTAGAAAAGAAACACCTGAATTCAACGTGTCCCAATACTTTTGTCCATATAGTGTATGACTTAGGCAATTATCCTATGAGGCTAACAATATGCAACATTGTGCATGAACCTAAACAAATAAGTTGGGATGAACAGGCTAAGGTTATTTTGGTGCTGTTTGTCTTCCTCTAAACCTCTTTTCTGAAATCAAACCTCATGTAAATATTTAATCAAGCTTTACTTTAAGGCGGTTGTTATGTCTGAAGAGTGTCACGACAATGTCATGAGTCAAAGTAAAAGTCACAAAATGAATAAGAAAGATTTTCCAAATTTGCAGACAATGGGACAAAGTGAACATGAAAATCAATGTGACAATCCAGGTATGACTGAACCTGTACAAATGAAACAGGTGTCACTCACTGCTCCCTCTAGTGGTCACATACATTCAGTGACGTCGACCCTCTGTTATATTTGTTAAACTTCTAATTTCACTTGATTATTTTTCTTATCAACAGTCAACGTATTATATGGAGGGAGACACTGGCCACACAGTGTTTCAGACACAGTTCGGGAAGATCGCTGTGAATATCTGTTACGGGCGTCACCACCCTCTCAACTGGCTCATGTACAGTATGAACGGAGCCGAGATCATCTTCAACCCGTCGGCCACTGTGGGAGCGCTCAGGTACAGGGTACTTCTGAACGTCAGCAACACTTTCATCTCACTGATGTGTTTGTAAGCGCAGGTCAGAAAGAGGAGGATGTCAAGGAAATGTCAAATGCAGTATGAAAATGAGATGTAAAAAGACAAACAAAAACAGGAATTTACGCACAATAAACAAAAATACTAATAAGAACCATGTCGTGCCGAGCAGGGTTATCCCAATTCAGTTACACACAACGAAGACTGAAAAATATTTTTTTAAAGAATTTAGTTGTTGTAATTCAGCTTTATACAGGATTCCTGCAGGGTCTTAAAAATCTTGAATTTACAAATCTGCAATGCTAATTGATATGGTAGGTCTTAAGTGATGTTGCCTTAAACTTGTTCACTGTGTTGTGTTTAAATGTCCAAGCTGCAAAGGAAGTAACATTAGTCTACTCGGTTCCACTCGTTCCAACCTGGCAATTTATTGAAATTATACTGAAATTAGGAACCAATTATTGATAACTTTGCAGCCCGCAGGGACAGAACATTCATCCTAACACACATGCAGCTGTTAGTCTGTGTATGGTCTTGAAATGGGCATTGAATTCATTTCTAAGTAGTCTTAAAGAGGTCTTAAATTCAACTTGTAGGAACCCTGTTTATAGAAGTGAAACCAAACTTAACTAATAAATATGACCTTCTCTTTAACATATTTTCCTAACTTGTGTGACCATAACCTATAAATAAATAAA
>JAPQRQ010000028.1:11146994-11162624 GCA_037367365.1 Apogon talboti | reverse complement strand
TACTGTTTTATTACTTGTTTTTTATAGTTTCTATTTATTATGTCTTTTACTGCACCGATGGATGGCACTTAATTTCACTGTCTACCTGATAATGACAATAAAGATTCTACTCTATTCTATATATTGTTTGCCTTGTCTGACCAACAGCTGAAACCCAAAGACACTCACTTATTTGTCAAGCAAATAATTGACATTTTAGATGATTATCTTGTTAAAGAAAAACATCAGAGGCCCAGTTCTTGCATTTATGCTAACAGAGTGCTGTCTTTCCACATAATCATTCCTTGAAGGTCTGTGGAGTTTGATTTGTTTCAGTTTGATTAAAGTACATGCTTAATAAAGACTAGAATATTTTATTTTAGAGAACATAACCTAAACATGTGGCTTCCATGTGCTCTACAGGTTGTGCTAATTTAGAAATTGTCAACCCTGTGGAAACTGGACGCCTGCTGTGTTGTATAAATAAACGGGGCTGGCCAAGGGAAGGTTAACATGTAGATCAAAAAACACATTTAAAATCACCTTTTGAAGACTTAGATATTTTGAAAGTACATTACTTCTAGTGTCCAGCACAAGTTTTATTTTTTAGAAATTAAAAAAAAAACCAAAAAAAAAAAACTTAGATGGCATTATATTCATCATAAATGTATGTTTGCATTCCTTGTCCGTCAGTGGAATTCAAAGCATAACTTTGACCCTCTTCTATTGGACCTATATTATACTTATGTTATAAGTTGTTAAGTCCATGTAAAAACCTTTTGCTACTCTTTTTACAGTGGTTACAAATATCTAATAAACTGAAATAAATATATGTTAAAATGGATTAAATTAGTTTATTAAGGTATTGGACTTTGTAGATATTATATATGCAGTATATATACTAATAAATATGCTGAATAAACAATTGAAACTTGTAATTATTCTCCCTTGTCCATCCGTTACCGAAACACTCAGCAAAACTCTTGCTATTATATGCCGTTATATATTGAAAAAATACAAACTCTTTACTGATCTGACACCCTAGAGGACCAACAGTAAAGATTTTACAGTTTTATGAAAACTGGAACCGCACTTTAAGGCAGGTTTTATAAACAGATGTTAATTTTCTGTCCATCTGTTACAGAGGGGGTTTTTACTGTTTTTAAGCCCGAAAATTAGATTAAAACATTTTTTTCAATCACACATCTAAAACTGTTCATTACTCCCTGCAAAATGACGTATAATTCGTCTTTCTACCATAAAAAGTTGTGAAAGGTAAAAACAAAAAAACGTATTAAGGCTGTCCATCTGTTACTGCCCCAAACCGGTTCCATGTTGTGCTTGTGTTGTGAACACGTAAAATGACTTACGGTCAGAATATGCAGGGTTGTTGTAGTAAATACTGTCGGTGGTTCTGTTGAATCCGCACACCACCACAAAGTGACCCTGATACTCCGGTTTTCTACAGAAACACTTCTGACCGACAGGCAGGAAGCAGCAGTATTTGACAGGTGAAGAGCAGAGTTCACACGTCAACACGACAGCATTCACCAACACTATGGCAACGTGGCCCTGCTGCAGATGGGACTGGATTTCCTGAATGGACACAGAACTAAGGGAAAAGAAGCACAAATGCATTACAGGTCTTTGTTTTATCTGGTTGTTTGTCTGAGTGAATAACAAATAGCAAAACACATACCATTTCTTTACTGCCACTCCTTTGCTCTCCGCTTTAAGAAAGAGCTCATTCACTCGGTCTTCTTCTGTGTCAAAATGCTTCTTATAAAAGGCCTGTAGATTGAAACCGAAACACAACAATGACTGACCTCAATTATAATTACAGGCCACGGAGCAGGACTCATTGAAAGGTTTAGATTCAGTAATGTACCTGATTCCTAAAGCCCTTGTCGACACCCAGAGTCTGTGTGCAAAAGCAGTGTTTCACTCCTATGTGGCACATGAGGTAGGCCAGGTCGATAGTCCACACACTCTCCGACAGCTTCAGATCCCAGCATGCTCTCTGAAATTCCTCATCACTAATTGCATGCAGGTACCTGTAAGGCGTGACAGAAACTGTGAATCCATATTGCGTAAAACACACCCAGCCTTAAAACTGTGTGTTAATGATGGGTGTGCACAAATGTAAATGAACAAACAACTATTGTATGGTTGGTTGGATGGAAAATTGAGTTTTAGTCACACTGTCTCAGCGATTACAGTTAGAGACTAAAACTACAGCACAACTACATGTCAGCCTTCAAATACAAGGAAACTAAATAATAACTCTAGTACAACATGTTTGTTTTTGATTTGTACTATGTGATCTATGAGAACAAAATGGTCTTATACATTGTGGGACTGTTAGTATGAAATAGTTTGGTTAGTTCATATTCATATATTATTCCATCTGCACAATATTGAATTGATCCAATTATAGTTTTGCCTTGAAAAAATTGTTAAAAGATTAGTGTTTTCTCTGTATACTTTCCTCTGCAAAAACAACCAGTTTGTCATCATATATTCACTGTAAATATACTGTATTTCTTGAGTCCCTGCCTATGAGTCTGTTGCAATAATGTATTTTTCAACAAATGTAAATTAAAACTCTTGCAAGTGCTGATTTTTGTTATTGTTTTTTAATAATATTGTACATACTGTATATGGCATGTAGTTTTATTACAAAAAACACTTTTCAATCTTGAGTTCTCAAGTTAAAAAAATGTCCTTGGTGCCCAGCCTCAATTTAATCTAACATTTTTCAGATTTTGTAAGTCAAGTTTTATTTGTTTATTTCAGATGACAGAAATCGCTATCATACCGTCACCTCAGGACTGAAGGCGAGGACATTTTTTGTGTGAATGACGCACTGTGCTGCAAAAACCATTACCAAACTGAACCGTGAAGACAAAATTTTCTGTTGTGGGTCTTCAAATAAGTCGGGTTGAAAAAAATGCAGATGTTTATCTTATAAATAGTTGTACTGTTTTTGAAAGCACTCTGTAAGCAAAAGAAAGTTCAGATTTACCCCACTGCCTTTGCCAACTAATGAAAAAGTAGTCATGTGCCACAATGAACACAACTGAGGATAAAATATACTGATAATTGTTGAAACTTAACTCAATTGAATTAAAGACTAGGGTAGATTCACATCTCTACTTAAGAGTCTGGCTTCGACCAGCTCTATATGTAAAGTGTCATGAGATAACTTTTGTTCTGACGTGGCGCTGTATAAACAAAATTTGATTGACTGATTGATTGATACTTAATATGTATACAAAGGAAACTGTGAATGAATCAATATACCCCATGCACATACCAGAATATCTGTTTAAATCTAGTAACTGCAGTTTTAGAAAGGACTATCAGAGGACACACATTTGTTATGATAAAGTTTTAGACTTACTTGAGCACCATCTTGGAGCAGGCTAACCCACAGTCCCAGTGATACTGCTGCCGAATGACGGGGACGGTCAGCAGGACCACATCCTCTGAGGAAACCGGGCTCACATTAACACACTGACAAATAGATGATACTCAGATATACCACTGTATTTACCTGATTCATGTCACTCACCTGTCATTCTGTTGTATTCTGTCTGGGCTCCTCGCTAACTCAGTACAAGCTGGTCAGTCTTGTTTCAAGAATAAACCAGAGTGGTGTTTCCTCATCGATTCGAACTAGACCGAACCAGCTCTAGATACAACTTTAGCTGCTGCGCTAGCAGTGTTTACTAGTCTATTAAAACGAACACTGTGTGTACGGCAGTGTCAGCTTCCCGACGTACACCGCCGCTGGCACTACACGGACGAGATAACTAACTAAATAAGAGATTACAGTTGTGAGTAACTGTATTTTTCAAGTTTCACAAAGGCTGTAAGCCTCATCACGTACGCTCCCCTGCTCCCCTTCTCTAATGTTTGCTGCTAGCATAAATAGAAGCTTCAAGACAGAGCGGCGGTAGTGATACTGCCCCCTGCGGTGTGGAGGAGTAAGTGTTTTTTTTAATTTTTTTTTATTTTAAGAACTTTGTCAATAACAATAACAACAATAGATGAAAAAATTCTTATAAATAATCAAATAAATAAATAAATAAATGTACTTACCCGTTTAAGTCTTTAGTTTGCAGACAGATTTGCACCATTTACATTTGCATGCTGAATTTTTTTCACGATACCCCTGTCTTATAAAATTTCCCAACTGTGCATATGACGATAAATGCTTTGAATTTTGAATCTCGGAATAAATAAATAAATACCCTGTTCATTTATATATAGAACAAATGTCTTGAACGCCTTACAGACAAGTCTCTGATGTTTGTTTTTGTTTATGAATTAAACATCTGTTTGAAATGATAATCAGATTAATTACTCAAAATTCAGAACTGACATTCTTGCCATTATCAGTGACGTGCCAGTCAGCGATAATATAGGATAGTTTTAGGGGACAAAGTCCTCACAAAATAATCTCCCCACAAAATAAAATGCCATTGACTGTTGGTGAGAAGCATTTAAGTTATAGCTTCTTGTCTTTATTATTAAAAAAATAAACAATCAAACTAACAATGATAAGGAAGATGATTTATTAATGGCTTTTTTATTTACCAGAAAGAAATAACAGATTTCCATGTCCGCATCCATATTTACCAAATGTTACTCACATTTTGCAGATGTATAATTCAAAGCTGCACTTGTTTCTGAACATGACAGTACTTGCATAAGTTTGATTTGTTGTTTCCACTGAGGATCTAATGAGGTTGCTGTAATTTTCACTGTATTATTGACATATGATCAATTGTTTCCTCACCCCGTCCCTCAAATCCACAATACAAATTTCACTGCTGAGTCTCCATACGTATTAGTAAATATATGGACTGAATATGATCTCCACTGATTGTATTTCTGTTTGAATGTATACAATCTGTTAATCTGGTATAGAAAGTTGATTTATATCATTTTAATAATCCATTCTGTAGCATTATTCACCCTACAGTTCTTACTAATTTATTCATTTATATATAGAAACAACAAACTGGAATATTCCATATTGAAGGGACCACATCACTGTGTTCCATAACTGGTGGCCATCGATATCTGTTCAATAAAGACATGAGGAAATAGGCTGGATATGAAGTGTAAAGACAGACATTGAATTCAATAGTAAAGAGTAAGAGCCGTCAGACATGAAGCATCAGACACTTACTGATTCAGCTTCATCGTCCTCACTCAGATATGTGACTTTGTGTTGACTGTAATAATGTCTTTTACTCATACATGTCAACATAATCCAGTCAGAAACGGCAGGCAGCTGAGGAAAGACAGTGAATGAAGACAACATAAGACAAGCATTAAATACTTATATTCTAAACTTTTTACATACTATGAAATTAATCCTAAAAATGCAGTGGTGAGCAGTGTTTCTTACCAAACTGAGGAAAGCCAATGCAGCTCCCAGGTTTACTATAGTTGGTACAATCCCAAATTTACCTGCCTGCAAATTAAGAGTAAAAAACAAACAAACCCTTGTCTTAAAGAAATCATATGTGCATTCTGATTTGGAAATAAATAAATTAAAGTCCTTACTGTTCCAAAAACTCTGATGTCAAAGCGGATCCCGTAGGCTTTGATCAGCGTTCTGTATTCCTCTCCGTCCGGGCTCATGTAGTATTTGGCAAATCTAAGAACAGGCAGGTGAAGGCAGTGATGGAGCAACTTTTGTAAAGTGATGCTGTAAATGTGTCCTTGTCGTCAATTCAACAAAAAATAATCCAGCATATAGTACTTGTCTGAATTCCTAAGGGTGTTCCTGATGTAGAAACAGTGTATGATGTAGGCTCAACAGATGATAAACCTAAACAAACCTGAATAAAACTTAACAAATCTAACTTCCATCTGATGTTGGTATCATTAACAAAACCACATTTATTAAGGTCTCAAACACACCAGGTTTTGCCACAGACAGAAATGTAGAACACCACTGTACTGAAGATACATAACAACTAATATTAGAATTTCATGTCAAACTTTCACCTTTGTCTTATTCTGGAAAGTTTCACTAAGTGAAGCAGATCTAGAACTGAAATAAACTACAGTGTGAGTAAAAGCAAAACTTGAAACATATCCTGAGGTAACATTAACTGCTGTAACAATAATCTTCAGCATATGTACAAGATGGAAACAAACAAATAATGAATTAATAGACAATTATTGATAATTGGCAACAAAGTAATTAATTGATACCCTAATAAACATGGTTTTTTTGAAGATACCAACTTTCTATTTTGTTCATATAATAATGCAGACAAGCTATTTCCAGTGATATAAGTGTTTTAATATCTCATAAATCAAACTTTTATTTGTCACCAAAGTAATACCACAACATGAGGAATAAATACCAAAAGTGGAAGAAGTTATGCACTTCAATGAAGTAGAAAATATCTTTATTTTATTTTATTTTATTTTATTTTAAGCAAGCTATAATTTGGCCAATATGCAACTGTGGATCTTATTTCTCAGAAGTTAAAGACATTTTGCCCCAAAAGAACAACTACTGAAAATTTCATGCATGTCATTCATCGTCTTTAAAGTCCCAGTATCTCAAAAACTAATGAATATATGAAGCTGGAAGGTTGTATAGCGTTTTCAAGAAATAATAACATTATTGTCGAAAAGTATGAAGCAATTTAAAGGTGCTCAATGAATAAAAGGAATGAAAAATAATGAATGAATAAAAAATAAAACAAAATAAAGACTATTTCAAATATTTCTTGATTTTCTTAACATTAAATACATTGTGTCTAACATTACATAATATTAAGTATTATTATAGGTATATTTAGAGAGTTTAAAAGATTAGTAAATCAACAGATGATGTTTAAGCAAACAAAGAGTTGGATTTATCTGTTGTTAAGTAATTTATAAAAATTTAATATTTCTTTATTATTCTGAAAATGTTCTTGTATAATACTTGATTTAATCCAGTGTGTTCATATATCATTATTAATTTTTTTTATTATGCCAAAAGAGGTAGCAGGTGACATGTTTTTTGTCTGACTGTATTTGCTCAGTGATAAAATAAACTGTAATAAAAACACTTTCCCTCTATAATGGAATTCTTTTCCCCTAAACTTGAGTGCTCAGGTTCCTCAGTGGCTGTTTGACTCATAGTTATTTTATTTGACATTTAATTTGTGGGTCACTACATAAAGAATCCAACATTTATTTAGAATATTTTGTTCAGTTAAATCATCTTTACACCAGTTCCCAACATCATCAACTGATCATTTCTTTTCTGTTTTTAAATGGTGCGTTCATGTACATCCCCCAACATACTGACCCTCTCTTTTCCTTTCTCTCTCTTTTATTTGTTTATTAAAATGTGTGAATTACCTGAAGTTGTATCCAGGAGCCACGTTATTGACAGGACGCTTGTTGTCCAGTCTGCGGAAGCTGTATTTGGGGACACACTTCCTGGCCCACCAGTCCAGGTCACAGCTCCAGTCGATGATAATACCCACAACACCCCCCTGCACCAGCATGAAACATCACATGACAGGAAGTCAAATAAAACAGACATGTGACATTCAAGTGGGACTGTACCTTCACAGCCATGTCTTGAAAGTCTTCTCCTGCCTCTGACAGGATGTGTTTGAGACGGAATATGGGGCAGTCAGGGTCCGTTTTACGATTGAATTCACAGCTTTTCAGATATGAGGAGTTTACATGAGGCAGGATGTTTCTCCTGAAGCAGAAATGAAGACACATGATAAAACAATAAAACAACACCTTTGCACATTCACTGTTATTATGATTTATCTTCCTCATTTGGACACACAGGGTTTTCCATGAGCTTAAAGTTTTAACATCCTGGTGCTGTGCAGTCTTCTTCGGGAATTCATACATTTACTTGTAATTGTTCTCTGTCATTGTTGTGTTATATCACTGGTTTGTTTGTTCTGTGTTTGCAGTATGTAGTTTTAATGTTTAGATTAAGCATATCTGTGTTCTAGATTTAAATTTTATATCACTAATTTTGCTTTAGAAATTGTGCATCGTGTTGTTTTCATTTTTTCCCCATCTCTAAATATTCCTATTCTACTTGTAAAAGTAAAGCAAGACAGTTGCCCTATAAATAAAGATCATCATTGTTATTATATGTATATTCATAGCCAAGTGGCCTCTGTGTGAGTGCGTGTGTGTGTGTGTGTGTCCTGGGATTCACACAAAATCCGGAAAGAGCTGACTACTACAGTTTGACATACTTATGTATTTTTAGTCAAGGAAGAGACTAGTGACAAGCTAATAGGACCAATATTTTGAGAGATATTAGTAATTTTGAAATACAATAGCCTTACAATCACATTGCTATGCCCAGAATGCTTTGGCGGTGACTGCTGGACAAATGCGGTACAGCATGCATGAATACACAACAGCATAAAAATGACCACATCTACAACCCGTGGATCTGCACGGGTCAACGCACTGGTTATTATAAATTATTATAAATGTCAAACGTCAAAGTCTCTGGTATATTATTATGAATTTATTTGATATTTATCTGGAACTTTCCCCCCATTCATTCAAGGATGAGATTAATATTTTATTTGAATAATTTGTCAGTAATTTTCCAGAGCAAGTTACTTGATAATTTTCAAGAGTTTAAGTTTCTCCTGTTTAGATAAAAGTCGTCTGTTAACATATATGGTACTGTAGTGTCTCCCAATCTTTTTAAGCTCAAGATCTACAGGATTAGTTTTGTGTCGTCTTTGTTGTCTTATTTCAGACTTAATTCTTTTTGTCTTGGTAGCTGTTTTACAAGTTTTTACAAATATTTTCAATGTTTTTGTTGTTTTCAATATATATTGTTTCATCTCTTACATTTTTATTTTCTTGTTAATGCCATTTTTGTCTCTTGCTTTCTTTCACATATTTTACATTGTTCATGTCTTTTTTTTATTGTTTTTAGGTTGTTTTTTATTTTTCAACCTTGGGAGACATTACCTATAATATTAGAATAAAAATTAAATGTTTGTTGCCTGTAACTGTACTTGCAGTTGTCAAACATTTGTAAGAAACTGATTTTAAAAATACAGCGTAAAATTATCTACACCGACCTGTGAACGTTGAACTTAGGGAATGTCACGCTGTTTTTGATCAACACAGTAAAGTTCTCTGCTGCAGCCAACATGGCACGTCTGTGAAGTGAAACAACAGCATCAACTCCAGCCTCATCTGAAGGATAAAATACCATAAAATGACGCGGTACCCGGTCTTACTCAGGCATCCGGGCGTCAGTTTCAAGAGGACACCATGAGAGAACCTGACAGGTCTTTACGGTCTGGGAATAGTTCACACACAGTCCAGTCTGGATACCTGTGAGGACATCAAACAGACAATTAGCTTCTGTTTGATAAAGTCTTTTAGCATCAACATTGCACCTTGAAGAAGGTCCCACCTCGTGGATCAGTACGTCCTTCGATACAGTCACAGTCATCCACACAAGTAGTAGATGGATTTGGAATCTGAAAGAGAAGAATCAGTTAATTACCCAGCATCCACAACTAATCTGACCTTGACTTTTTATGCATTTCAATCAATAAATAAAAATAATTACTAAAGACACATGATGTATTCCAAGGATATAGTCTCCTCAGTGTTAGACCTTCACTTATTTTGCCGTTAGTCTTTAAATGCATCGCCAGTTTAGTCCCAGAGCTTCTTTTCAGATTAATTCAAAGACAAAACAGTAACAGCAACTAAGAGCAGAGTGAATGTCAACAGTAAAATAATGCAACACAGATCTACATCAGTTTTCCTGTTAACTCTGGACCTCATCACAACTGAAATCAAACTAATTAATTATACATCGTCTTCTACAACAAAGTCTAGGAACAAAGCCAGAGCCGGCCAGACTGTATGTATTTCATTATGCTTCTATGTCTGTACTATACTGTTTTTATGCATGATTTTTATGCATATTTTGATACTCTACGGAGAAGTTTGTGTCAGGACAGGGGTTGTGAATTAGCTGCAAACTCCTTTTCCAACACATTGCATCCAAACTTGACTTAACCCTTTATAGGTCATTCATAGCAATATTGTGAAATTCAAAATATCAACCTTAGTGTGTTATTGGAGGACCTAACAAGACTTTACTTGTTATTCATTTTTCAACATTTTTTAGTGTTATGTAGAAAATCAAGGTCAATGAAGTTACCATATTTGGTTCCTTACCTGCAAGTGGCAAAAAAAAAAAAAAAAATTCAAGAAGCATATGTAAAAAATACAACAAAACACATGTAAGGTGAAAGGAACATGTATTTTATAACATTAGACCAACATAAGTGCTGATCCAGACACCTGTCAACATCCACATTATCCCCTTTGAAAATCATTACTTACATTAGTACCATTACTTTATGGTACCTAACAGAGCAGGTACACTCACTGTTTATGCAGAGGTGGACCTTACAGACCCTGTAGACCACATTGGACCTGAGATTGTTGACTGTAACTGTCTTGAAATGTGTGCAGAAATGACCAAAAATAGTCACTTGCCCAATAAAGGTTTAAACTTTTTTTCATGTTTTGTTACATAAAAATAAAGCCACAGAAATAGCTCCCAACTTCAGAGGATTTGTTGCTTTTTCAATTTTTCCACGCCACACTGGTCAAAGCAAGTGATGCGATGAGTAACAGTATAACAGGATGAAATGTTATATAAAACTATCACTGACTCACCTCAGGACAACGTGACTGAGTTTGTTTGGGCGTCACACCCATATTTGTAAGTACAAAGAATGAATGATCTCCCTGGAAAACAGAAGAGCAAGACTCAGCACACACATCAGAACACAGTGTCCAGGGTCAGTCATCTGCAAATATCAGCACAGAGGAGGTTCATGGAACAAAATCAACTGTTACTTTCATTACCTGAGGGGGAATAATATAATCGGCTCCATCCCAGAAACGTGGATCCATGTCAGATGTATTAGTGTAAGCGAATCCTTTCACTTTGATAGTGACAGAACTGATAACAGAGTCTGTGTCCTGGTAGGCCTTCTGCACCACACACACATACCTGAACCCACAGCAGATAAAGGCATTTTAACATTTTTATTGTACATCTTTATGTGTTCAAGTCTGTTTAACTCATAAAGACCCAAACAACCTGCAAACAAAACCATCTACTGATCTGAAATGTTTAACCCTCTGGAGTCTGAGTGTATTCTGGCCGTTTTTGAATACTTTTGATTTTGCCTTTATATTTCTAATTAAAAAAAACTGTTTATATTGCCTTATTTGGACTATTTTTTTAGTACAACCTCACTTGTGTGACTGTACAGTTTTTTTTTTTCATTTGACATGCTAAATTAACACACTGAACTTAAAATCACATAAAAAACATGAAAGCCGAGTACGAAGAAATTTAATTTTTTGACTGTTTTTTACCAAAAACATGTTGAACGATCCTTTTTTTTTTTTCGAAAACTTCAAAACAATAATTACATATTTATCAAAGAACAAAGTTATAATTCATTACTCCTATCAATACATGTAAATAAATGGTGTAAAATACAGTTTGTCATCTTTTCATGGTCATCAGATATGACCCATGTGGATGTGCAGAGGCTCCGTAGTGAACGTGGAAACACCGTCGTCCTCTTTAACAATGATTCACCAGTAAAACCCATTTAGGTTAACAAATGACAGCAGCTGTAGATGCTTGCTTTTATATTTAGTTGATGATTTTGAGTTAAAAGTCACTTTATCCTGTTTTCTCTGTTTTTATATAATTAATGCAGATTAATCCATCATCATGATTAATCTGATAAAAATTTTAATGCAATCAACCCATCTGCACCGCAGAATGACTCTGAACGTCTCTGCCAACACATTTTGGGCAGTTTGTCCAAGTAGAGTTACTGTCACACATGCGCAAATGGGCAGTTGATCTGGTAGTGACAGGCAGCAGAACCAACCAATAAAGATGGAAGATGCTAAACAGCACGTTGGCCCTCTCCATGGGAAATTTGAAGATGGGAACAGTTGTTTCAAGTTGTTATGTTTCAAGTTGATTTGTTGAAACTGTTGAAGGTGTTAAATAAACATGTTAAGAGCATATATATTCCCTTCTTTCTTGTCTGTTTGCTCATGCAAAATGAAACGCGATTAATATAGATTAAAAATTTATATTGAATCGTGATTAATCGAAATGAATCCACAGCAACCCTATCATTAATGTAATAATAATAATAATAATAATAATGATAATAATAATAATCTTTGAATTTACTCTGAGCTTTTATGAACATCTACAATGGTCGGTAAATTAAATTTAGGAACATTCCTGATTTACACTGAAAAATGCAAAATGCAGAGGATAATATGATAATAAATGGTGATAAATTACTTAGATTAGATCTAGAGAAAAAATATAATAATTTGGAAGTTGACACAAAAGTAGCTCTGGGTCTTTAAGCTGAGGATCTGCTCTTTGAACCAATGAAAACCACATCACTTACCCGACCACATACAGAACCACCAGAAGCTGAGTGAACCTGAAGATGCATCCGATTCCAATGTGGGGAATAACCAGGGTTTTTGTAGTTTCATAATCAAACACATAATGTAAAGTTCTCTGACAGCAGCCTGTAGACCTGCTCATCACTGCTGCATTGACAAACTGTAAAATACTGATCAGTAAACGCATCGACTCTTATTCAAATCATTGTATTCAAATCAGTATGATACGTCTCGGCCTTGGACAGTTTGACACGTTGTAGGTTCTGTAGTAGGTTCACACACACACATGCATGGAGTTTAATACAACAGCTTTTAATACCTAAACCTCTGGAATATGATAAAGAGGAAAAAGGATGGTCTGTTTTGCCCCAGTTTTGGAATAAAGCAGTGTATAGCAGAGAGAATGACAAGATGAAAATGTAGCTGTAAATCAGGATTATTCCACCTATATTGATTTCTGAACTCGTCTGTGGTTGAAATATTAACTTATTTTTTGCACATTATATATGTTTTTTTTTCTTTTAAAACTCTGACCAGTTCTCTTTTCCGCAAATAAATGTTAAATAAATAATTTAGGAGTTTCTAGAATAAATAAAAATACACCTATTAAAAGTGTTTAATTTTTTACATTTGTCTAGATGTTGAACGCTAAAATACACATATGGATGTGTATTTAGTATTATTTTTTATTATAAGGTCTGTTGTAGGGTCGCCATCAATGATATCTGCTACGTACAAGCAGATAATATAATTTTCTGCTCATTCTGCCAAATTTTACATGATTTCATTGTATTTATTGTTAAATTATCCTGTATATTGGAGTCAAAAATAGAATGTAGAAATAGGTGAAATGGGTGATGAGCTCTTTACATACCACTGTCTTTAAAATTCTGCCTTTTTTAACATAAACATCAAGGAAAAAAATAGATCTGACTTTATTACATAATACATGTAGTTATTTTAATGTTTTGGCTGGTGTTATCTGTGCAGAAACAAAATGAGATTAATTCTACTGATGTGAGGACCTGGTGCTGTTTGGTGTCTCTACAATTGTACATGTGGAAATAGAGTCAAAGCGAGTCAAAGTGAAAGAAAAAGGGGATGAACGCTGCAGATCTGTTCATAAACGTGAACGTACTCTGAATACAGCGGCAAAGACAATAAAAATTTTGCCTAAGTCTTATTTACATATCACTGTGAGATACTTAAATGCAAACTCTAAATGATTAAGACGCTTGCAAAACCAAGGCCTGGTACGAATGCAATGTCACTTTAAGTTACTGCACTGGTAGACTATAACCAGAAACTAGGACAAACCACAACCCAAACATTTACATTCAGTCTAAAAGGTGTTTGTTTCTCATCAGAACAAATAACAGCTCTATCTCCTGCAAAATGTTTGATCATTCCTGGGTTTATTTTCTCCCTTATTCATTATAAACACTTTCCAAACAATACATCCTATAATCCTGTTATGACATAAAATCCCTTCTGCCCTGTTTTTTCTTTGTCTAAGGTATTTGATTCTAGATGAAAGCAGTGATTATATGATGCTTTCAGAAACTTGACATCAATCAGGTGTATTGAGGAGGTGCAGACGTGAAACAATAAGAAAACATGACCAAAAGGGGATAAGAGTCAGTTTTTAATTTCAGAACACGCATCGACTTCCATGAACACAGGACAAAGACAATGTCACATTGGTCCAATAGTACCTCATCTAAAAAGTCTTTATAAAAGAATGAATTCAGTTCAGATAGACACTATTTCAACAGGACATACAGTATATTAGCTGACCTTCAATAAAATATTCATCTACACACCCGTTTCTTTTAGTTATAAAGTCCATGTAATCATATTCACACATGTTAGAAGGAATGGCTACAGTTTACTGAATACGCAATGTACAGATGGATGGTTTTTAGGTTGCGATATAGTATTTTGGACCAAGTACTGTAGACATAAAGACCATGTATGTCACCGATAAAACCAATGATGTACGTATAGTCATTACATTTTGTGTTTCAGTGCTTCAGATTCAAGTAAGGTATAAAAGTGGGGTGTCGTGGAAGGGGCTCAGTCCCATCTCTGCTGTTCCCATCCATCCCCACGATGACTATCAAAAATAAAAAGGAAGCTGTAAAAGGCATCTACATCGTATAATCGAAAGGACGTCCACAATAATGGAGCTACAGTGAAAAAGCGGCGAGTAAAACGTTTCGATCTGCTCTGACGTTCTCCAGTTTAACCCTCAGGAATGGGATGACACTTCTGTGGGAAGCAGCCATCGCTGGCTCAATGTTCAAGCATTTTAGAACCTTGTTAGTTTTTTCCTAACTGCGGTTTCACGGACAACATTTCAACAACCTGACTGAAAGCACTGACTCTGTTTACATGGACGCTAAAAATAAAGTGATCTGATGAGATGTCCGTTTACATTCCCCGACTGAATGGTTTTTTGACGTTTCCATTGGCTGTGACGCATCAGGAAATACAACAGAAAAATAACTTTTGTTTTTGCTCTGGAGCCTTTCGACTATTGAGGCGTTCAACAATACTTATATTTTTATTTAAAGGTCTCCTACAATAAGCTACAGAGTTTGTTTTTTGCTACCACCATGTTTCTGTTCATCGTAAAAACTTGCAACATCCCCGAATGTTACAGTGATGGACAGACAGATATTAATGGTCCCGTTTACACGACAATGTTTCACACGAAAAAAACCCCCACAAAAGTATTTGCTTTGCCTTGTTGGATTTACACAACAATGGAGTGAAAACGATCCCTGTTTACATTGGAACATTGAAAGAACTGAAAACGCTGTAGTATGAATGCCAGGCCAGTCTTCATCCATGTAACTTTGAAGTGGCACGACGTGACCACGACGGGTTTCTCCACAGACGGGCAGAAGTACATTCAGCTGTTATTGTTGTTGTCTGATTTACACATGGCAATTAAAATGAAAGTGTAATGCCCATGAATAAAGTAGAGCAAGTGTTGTTTCTGAAAACTTCGACTTACATGACACTTCATTCATTCATCATCTGAACATGCTTAATCCTCACTAGGGTCGCTTGGAGCCTATCCCAGCTACTTAAGGGCGAAGGCGGGGTACACCCTGGACAAGT